>CM022945.1:87130848-87782177 GCA_012931725.1 Litsea cubeba | reverse complement strand
AACTTAGCTTGAACTGGACGAACATTGACATAGTAAATATAGAAAATCCAGCTCACCATCTCAGTGAAGTTTTGGAATTTGGAACATAACACCAAACTCAAGCAAAATTCCTGAAAAATTGAACCCCAAGTCCACCTTGAAACTCAAATTCAAATACAAGGCACTGAGAATTAAAATTAAAAAGAGGATTGAATTGAAAAGGTGAATAAATGATTCTTCCGAGGAGCACCAATCTCAGGCCAAAATCACTTCGAACAACACCAGGCTCAAACAAAACCACCCAAATGCTTCTATCAAAAACTACCAACCTCAAGACAGAATTAAAACACCAAGTTCAAGACAAAACTGCAACATGCGACCTCAAACCACCCCAATTTCAAAACCCAGCCCAAAATCCCTGAAACTCTGTTTTTCTGAAATCTTAAAAGAGAACTAAACCCACTTCAAAGCCTGACCAAAACCAATTCAAAGCCCTTAAAAACCACCTATTAAAACACCAACTACAGGTCAAACCATCAAGCTCCACAAAAACCCACATGAAGTACCATTTTTAAGACACAACCCCACATAATTCTGCCTAAAACCATACCAAAACATAAACTTGCACCCTTGGGGAAAAATCCAATCTTTTCATACAAGGAAAAGAGATTTTGCAAAATCCTTCAAAGGGTAGTTCGCTTTCCAACCTTCCTACAGAAAGCCATCTTACTATCTGTCAACAACACCAAAAAAATAAAAAAGAATAAAAATCCCTCCTTTCGCAACCAACCCTACAGAACACCTGTCTTAGAACTACAAGCAATGCAGAACACACAAACCATAAAAAATTTTAGAAAGATCAGAATTTTCTTTTCTTTCCTGCAACCACCTTATGGAACACTACACCTAC
This sequence comes from Litsea cubeba, assembly GCA_012931725.1. Lineage (NCBI taxonomy): Eukaryota > Viridiplantae > Streptophyta > Magnoliopsida > Laurales > Lauraceae > Litsea > Litsea cubeba. The sequence goes on along the minus strand of CM022945.1, from coordinate 87,781,288 downwards.
CCATGAATTCCAAAGCCCATTCGTCGGAAGTCAAGAAAAGACTTACGAGGACTTAGAGGAAATACTATTTGGAAATTGAAAACCATGAAATGTAAAATTAAACTCAGATAAACAACAAGAACAAGGAAAACTTTGAATACTGCTCCTAAGTTTTCCTCTAATATTAAAATAAGAGTTCTATGAATCACAAATATAGAAAAAGGTCAATCAGATTTTCAAGTTGTCTTCAGTGGATCCCCAGTCAAAAGGGTCTCTGCTATTGGAGGAAAATTAATTCAGATTTTCTTTTTATTATGTACATTAAAAGTTGTTATACCAAAAAAAATAGTGTCTAAAAAATTAAATATTTTTCTACAACAGCAAGAAATTCTCAATATTAGACAAATTTTAAGAATCTTTTATGCTAGGAGTCACACGTTAGGGAATGTTTGTGTACGTACGTGGAAAATGGATTCCACAGTCATTTTCCTCCTTTGCGGGATTTTTTTTAGCCCCACTAAAAATGTTTTTTCATGGAAACTCAAAAAATCTAACGTGTTTTTGTATTTTTCCTTCAAGAAAAATAGCTCCACTGGAGAAAAGTAGTCAGATTCTCCACACCTTTTGAAAACTGAGAATGTTTAGTAAAATGTACAAGAGATGAGATTTATGGATAAAATGAATGATGAAATTTTTGTCCTCCCAAAAAGATGACCCAATTGGAAGAATTTTTTTTTTAATAATATTTTTTATTATCATAATTTGTGGGGCAGTTATTTAATAGAAAAATTCTATTTGCACCCACATTTTGTGCTGAGCTCACCCACATGTGTATAATTTTATTTTATATAAGTGGGTGTGCTAAAAGAAATATGGGTACAAATAAAATTTCCCTATTTGATATTAGACAAAAAGTTAGGACTATTCTAGAGTTTTCTCCAAGAGAGAATAGTCCAGTCCAAGTTGCTTAAGGCTATAATTAAACTTACTTTAAAATAATGCTGGGGTCAATGGCTGGTTTAAACCCAACTGCTTTGCTTCTAGAACTTTAGTTCAGACGCCAGGGAATCTGAGGCAGCACAGTATCCAGAAAGAAAATAAAAAACAAATCGGTGGAGATATATACAATGAAAGAACAGTTATCTGTTTTGTCTAGCTGGACCATGTGGAGGATGATAAGAGAATATGGCAAGGTGGGCCATGTCAATTGGTGGATCTCACCCAACCTCTTGTGCAACTGCTGCAAGGCTGGAAATGTCTCTTGGGTTAATCGGGTGAACATACCCAACCTGCTCTTTCTTTGTTTTTTTTTTTTTTTTTTTCCTTTGTCTCAACACATGCAAGGAGATTAGGACTGCATAATCTGATTTTCGGTCTAGTTTTTGGACCGAAAATCCGGTCGGACTGGATTTCCGGTTCGTCCTAAAATGAAGGACCAGATTGGTCCGAAACGGTCCGTTTGGACCACTTATAAGTGGCCCAGACCGGTTTCAATTTTTTTTTTTTCTAAATTTTTTTTTTTATTTTCAGCTCACATCTTAAGATTTTCCTATATCTTTGGTGGGCCATGGATAACCAAATAATAATCATCATCTTATCTTAAAAAAATAAATAAAAACTTATTATTTTAATAAATCCGATCTGGTCCACACCGGATCCCAAAAGGCCTTGACCAGATGGGATTTGGACCACTAAAACCACAAATCCGGTCTGGTCAGGTTCGATTTTGTGGTTCAGTCCAGTCTGCGGCCCGATTTTGTGCAACCCTAAAGGAGATACAACTCACACGTGCAAAGTGACGGCAACTCGTACATAAAAAAGACATAACTCATGCAAGCGAAGTAATAACAGCTCACATATGAAAAGAGGGAGAAGTCTCGACCTCCTAATGAAAACTGTCACTCCTTACTGTTAGGGTGAGTAGTCATTCTCCGACCTACTCCTACTCCTTTTAGGAAAGGTCCGACACTAGTTTTAACGGGTTTGGATATTAACCATTGTATATCTTTTATGATTTTATTACATAATAATGTAAAAAAATTAAACTTCTCTAGTTATATATAGAAAAAGAAAGGAGAATTAGAACCCTTAAAATTTTTTTGGTATATACCCTAGGGTTTATAAATCTTGTAAATAGGGCATTGTGGTTTTAGTATTTAGTGATACATTTCTGTTTTTTCATTCTAATACCTTTCATGTCTCCAAAATTACCAGTCCTAGATAGAATGGGCGGCTCCGTCTAGTTTATATTGATTTGTTATAAAAATAACAGCTTCGTCCTTACATCCATTAAAAAAAAATGAGAATGCCATTATTTATAAAAATACCATTATTTTATCCAAGTCCTAATTGTCTCTCTCAATAGCTCTCTCATGCACATGAAGCATAATCATATATTTTGAAGCTTTTATCAATCCAACGGTGGGCTATGAATGAATTGGTCAATTTTATAATCAATTATGAGTATAAGTGTTGATTGTCATTATAATCAATTTGGATTTAATAAAATGGGCCTGTATTAATAAAAAAATGGATTTATGTAAGGTTACTTTCTCACAAAATGCATTAGAGAAAAATTAAGTCCAAACATTTGAAATTATGCATATAGGGATAAAAGATATGGACAAAAGCTTCATTTCACTCTTAACATTTATGGTGGTTGCAATTTGCAGAGGCTATAAATTTTGTAGACATGGAAGTTATAAAAATGAAAAAGTAGGGATGTAAAACTAATGTAAAACTAAATACTAAAGCTAGAGGAGCCTATTTACAAATCCTAAAAAAGTTGGGGGTTTATTACAAAAAAAAATCAAAATCTAAACAACATCTTTTTGAAACCAAAACTAATCTTATCAACTTAAGAATAAAAACGAAAACTTCTAATCAAAGTTAAAATTCAAACTTCTAATAATCATATCCACAAATATCGATATCTCCATGTTGAGTCATTTGAATCCTGGCCATGGATTTGTTTGCATTAGGCTAGGATTCCTCGGACCTGCACCAGATGCCCAACTATGACTGAAGTGCATAACATCTATAAAACAAGAGCATGGGTCCCCCTCTATTCAGCACCAACTTTTGTGGGATCAAGACGGGAGGCTCAGATCATCATTCTAACTACTTGATCGACGGCCGATAATTTTTTACTGTCCAAAGCAAGTGCACGGACGATCCAACAGTCTAGTGCATTTAGATTGGTGCCAAATCTCAGGACTCATGACTGTTAGGGGGTCCTAGTTTTATGGTCCACTCAGATGGATCGTAAATGTGGGCTCACGAAGGTGTTTAGGAGAGCTGGCCCCCTCAACAGAGGTGTTCTCCAAGAGCATAGTTCATAGATATTCACCAGATTATATTGGATATATAGACATTTCTTCAAACTTTATACCCTTTGAAAAGCAAATAAACCCAAATACCTGATTACCTGATCTCACCCAAGTGAACCCAATTTGCACTTGGGTAGGGAATTTACAATTTGGGTTTTGTCAGGTATGTTCAGATCTCATTTTCTTATTTTATGCAAAAAAAATTGAGTCTATTTTCACTACACCCAGGTGGGGAGTGAGTATGGTTTAACCCTAACTCCCAAGATCCAATACACCCATCCTGTTGCCATCCCCAAACTGTTGGTCCCTACAGGCTACAGGCTACAGATGAGGTGAGAGTATCAATCATCTATCATCCGATGTTTCTATTAGATGTGGACCATTGGCCATGTTTGATTCCATTTACCAGCTTGCATGCATGACAATGCTAGGATTGTCGTTTTAAGTGTTACAATCCAAGATGGGGTCTACCTCATTCATGTTTGGGTCACTGCACAACCACCTTTTAACTGGTGAGTAATGACTACTAATTCAGGTGAAAGCATTGATATACATTGGCATAAATGCTTGTTAATCCACCATTCAAGCCATTATACTATCAACATCTCCAGATGTTCAGATTGAAGTGAATGTGATGGGTCAAGCCCAATCCGGATAGCGGCAATGAGTCAGGTCCGAGTAACCCGGTCCGTCTAGGATCGTGGGTCAGGCCAGAATAGCCCCGTTGAGATCCGGGTTTCGTTAAACGAAACCTCGTCACCGCAGGCTCCAAGCCATCGCGACGAAGTCCTCCCCTAACCTGCATTTACCAAGTCTCGCGGAGAGGATCTCACCTGCCTTCCACCTGGCTCGATCCTCAAGGACACGTCTGACGCTCCAAAGAGACGTTGAACCGATTGCATCCCCACCTGGTGGGAAAGAGTTATAAATAGAGCCCTCTCATCACTTGAAAAGGGGATGGTTTTTCTCTACTTTCACATTTTTGTAACCCTCGACATTAATTAAAGATTACCATCTTGAAGTGGACGTAGGTCACGCTTGACCGAACCACTATAAATCTCTCATCTCTCTTCATTTATTGCATTGCATTAATCATCTTGACCGGTGGTGTCCGAATCCCTGTTTTTGGCATCATCAGTTTGGCGCCGTCTGTGGGAAACGAAAAAATTCAAACCCCTTGTTAGAATCATGGTGATCAGCACGAGGTCTGTAAGACGAGAGGATAACCCTGGCCTAACTACGGGTCCGGGCCCTAACGCTCAGCCAAACTCTCCCAGACAGGGAGAGAACGGTCCTCCACCGGGTAATCCTGTCCCGATTACCCCCGCTCCTACTCCCTCTCCACAGCAGATAATGGAGACCATGCAGCAGCTGGTGACTCAAAACCAGCAAATCCTCCAGCTTATGCTCGCAGGGCAAGGAGGAGCACCATTCGGTGGGATACAGCAGCAGGAGGCGACGCGCTCGCGGGGCCCGACTGCTCCGCGAAACGGAGCACCTCACCCGGGCGCCCATCCCCTGGGCGCCCAGGGCAGAGGACTTCATATGGGCGCCCAGCCCACTCTCCATCACTTGGGCGCCCATCCCAATGGCGCCCGGGGTCGAGGAGTTCCCCCGATGATGCAGCTCCATCGCGCCCAGGATGCCTCTGCCGGCGCTCCCTTGGACCCCCCACCTGGCCCGATCCTGGTTGATCCTCAAGGTCAGGCTTATCATGCAGTGCCTCCACCTCCAGGTGGAGCCCAGTTTGCAGAACCTCAGGCTGATGATCCCCACTTCCAAGAAGGGGGAAGTGAAATAATACAGTGGGGGAGGAAAGCTATCTCCCTGGTCCTTCCAGAGAACTCCATAATCCCTGGGACGAAAAGATCAAGGAGATGCAAAACCAGCTGGGAGAAGTCTACAACGCCATGAAGGCGAAGGCACCGGAGACAGTGGATCACCTAGTCGGGCGAACGAACACACCGTTCAAGCCCGATGTGGTGAACTACCCGCTTCCCCGAAAGTTCAAGATGCCGTCCATGGAGACCTTTGATGGAAGAAAGGATCCATTGGACCACCTGGAGACGTACAAAACCAAAATGCAGCTGCATAATATCCCTGACGAGATTATGTGTAGGGCATTCCCAACCACATTGAAGGGTTCCGCCCGGCAGTGGTTTGCCAATCTCGCCCCTACCTCCATCGCCACCTTTGCGGAATTAAGCAAGTCCTTCGTGTCACATTTCATCGGAGGACGCCGCCACCAAAAAGCATGCCAGAGCTACTAACAAAGGTTCAGAAGTATATAAATGCTGAAGATACCACAAGGGCTAGGCGAGGGGAGTCCTCCAGAGCAGTCGACAACGGGAAGGGGCGAGACAGAGAGGAAAGGAAGGATAGAAGCAACAAGCGAAGCAGGACAGAGAGGCTACCTGTCAGAGACCAACGCGGTCCTGCTCCGCAGAGAGACAGACAAGCATTCACTCCTCGCGATGCAGTGGTTGAACACATTGCCAGGGAACGCGGAACTGTTGAAAATAAATTTCCAGTGATACCATAAGAGAGTCAAAGTAGTGAGGGTTTGGGGGCTTGGTTTTGTTAATTTTGTGTAGCACTAAACAATGGATTAATAAAATTATTTTTTATTAGTGCTACAAGTTAAAAAAAAAAATAGAGTCCCCTGCCCTCTAATTACTCTCAAAGTTGTCATCGGCATCACCATAGACATCATCAGTTTGGCTGAGGCATGCTCCATGGCGAGAAGCACCTCACCGGGCGTCATCACCATGGCGCCCAGGGTAGAGGAGCACCTCACTTGGGCGCCCATCATCATGGCGCCCAGGGTCGAGGAGCACATCACCATCGACATCATATAAGAGCTGCCACTACAATCATCAAGCCCCTCAGTCAGCACGAAGCCTAAGAGGACAATATCTGGGAAAGCAGTTCTCTCATGTACCGCCCCAATCATTGTCTCCACAACGGTCTCTCTGAGCATCACCCTCTCACGGGTCTGTACAAGCTCAGCCTCATTGAGCGAAGCCCTCTCGCGGGTCTTCAGAAGCTCACCTCACTGAGCGAAGCCCTCTCGCGGGTCTTCGGAAGCTCAGCCTCATTGAGCGAAGCCCTCTCGCGGGTCTTCAGAAGCTCAGCCTCATTGAGCGAAGCCCTCTCGCGGGTCTTCAGAAGCTCAGCCTCATTGAGCGAAGCCCTCTCGCGGGTCTTCAGAAGCTCACCTCACCGAGCGAAGCCCTCTCAAGGGTCTTCAGAAGCTCAGTGAGCCCTCTCAAGGGTCTTCAGAAGCTCACCTCACCGAGCGAAGCCCTCTCAAGGGTCTTCAGAAGCTCAGTGAGCCCTCTCAAGGGTCTTCAGAAGCTCACCTCACCGAGCGAAGCCCTCTCAAGGGTCTTCAGAAGCTCAGCCTCTCTGAGCGAAGCCCTCTCAAGGTCCTTCACAAGCTCAGCCTCTGCCCTGGCTGCCCTCTCTTAAGCTACTAAGAATTCGGTCTCAAGCCTGGTCGCCCTCTCGCGGGCCGCGGAAAGATCAGCCTCGGAAGCTCTTCTAGCTGGCGCAGCCCTCTCCTCAGCCTGAGAAGCTCTCTCATTTCTTCTTTTGGGATGACCCATCAGAAGTTACCGAGGGGCAGAGTCTTGGAATTTACATGTGCTAAGGGATATATCATGCGCTACGCAGAGGGGGTCCGGGGGTGTCCCCCGGCGGGGGTCGAGCTGACCGGTCAGCTCGCGGGGGCCCAGGGGGCAGCGCCCCCGGCGGGGGATCGGGGGCAGCGCCCCCGAAAAAAAAAAAAAAAAAAAAAAGGAATACACGTCCGCCACGGGATCGGACTCCCCCGGGCGCCCAAGTCCTTCTCTCCTCGCCCAAGGGGGCATCACCGAGCCTCCCTCGCCTCGGCTGCTCGCCCAAGGGGGCATCACCTCGCCCTTGCTCCTCGCCCAAGGGGGGACCTCGCCCCTGCTCCTCGCCCAAGAGGCCACCTCGCCAGCGCCCATGGCGCCCTCGCCCGCGCCCGTGGAGCCCTCGCCCATGGCACCCTCGCCCATGGAGCCCGCGCCCATGGCGCCCTCGCCCACCAGGGCAGCCACCGCGCCCATGGCGCCCTCGCCCACCAGGGCAGCCACCGCGCCCATGGCGCCCTCGCCCACTAGGGCAGCCACCTCGCCCCTGCTCCTCGCCCAAGGGCCCTCACCCAGCGCAGCCAAGGGCTCGCCGCCCTCGCCCACAGCCAGCACCGCGACAGGGGAACCCTCGCCCGCGCCAGCCAAGGGCTCGCCGCCCTCGCCCACAGCCAGCACCGCGACAGGGGAGCCCTCGCCCGCGCCTGCCAGGGGCTCGCCACCCTCGCCCACAGCCAGCACCGCGACGCACGGAGCAGGGGAGCCCTCGCCCGCGCCTACCAGGGGCTCGCCGCCCTCGCCCGCGCCTGCTGTGCTGCCCTCGCCCGCGCCTGCCAGGGGCTCGCCGCCCTCGCCCGCGCATGCTGTGCTGCCCTCGCCCAGCGCAGCCAGGGGCTCGCCGCCCATGGGAACCTCTCCCCCCTCGCCCGCGGTGACCGAGCTTCCCTCGCCATGGCTGCTCGCCCAAGGGGGGGGGCACGACGCTGCCCAGCTCTTCCTCGCCATGGATGCTCGCCCAAGGGGGGCCCACAACGCTGCCTGCGCCTCCCTCGCCCGAGGTAGCCAGCGCAACGCCCGCCTCGTCCTCGCCCATTGCGGGATTGCCGGAGGCGCCAGCGTCGCCGCAGGGGCGCCCGCGGCCTGACGGACGCCCAGCGCAGATCACGTCCGACCGCCGACTAGCGAGTGTCCAGGATGGAGCCACTCGCGCCTACGCCCAGGAACTTGTCCCCCGGGCGCCCAGGCCTTCTCCCCCTGGCCGGTTCCAAAGCTCGCCCATACCTGAATTAAAATCGGAAAAGAGGAAAAGGATTTTGGAGGGAGAAGAGACCTGAATCTACCAATGCCCCCCTTTCAAAAATTATTTGGGCACGGGGCATTGAGGGGGCAAATGATGGGTCAAGCCCAATCCGGATAGCGGCAATGAGTCAGGTCCGAGTAACCCGGTCCGTCTAGGATCGTGGGTCAGGCCAGAATAGCCCCGTTGAGATCCGGGTTTCGTTAAACGAAACCTCGTCACCGCAGGCTCCAAGCCATCGCGACGAAGTCCTCCCCTAACCTGCATTTACCAAGTCTCGCGGAGAGGATCTCACCTGCCTTCCACCTGGCTCGATCCTCAAGGACACGTCTGACGCTCCAAAGAGACGTTGAACCGATTGCATCCCCACCTGGTGGGAAAGAGTTATAAATAGAGCCCTCTCATCACTTGAAAAGGGGATGGTTTTTCTCTACTTTCTCATATTTGTAACCCTCGACATTAATCAAAGATTACCATCTTGAAGTGGACGTAGGTCACGCTTGACCAAACCACTATAAATCTCTCATCTCTCTTCATTTATTGCATTGCATTAATCATCTTGACCGGTGGTGTCCGAATCCCTGTTTTTGGCATCATCAGAATGTATGACAAAAGTTATGCAGACAACTTTTCATGGATCCTGGTGATCCAGGGATGTAAACGGCTTGCTGGAGAGAACCTGAATTTTGAATTGGCCACGGCTCAAACCTGGGTTTTACTTGTATCACTTTGATTGTTATCCATGACTAGTGGTTTTTGGTTAGGTTGATAAGGGGTTGAGTTAAACAGGAGAACGGGGTTTGATAATGAATTTTTTTGGGTTAGAGGAAAGTATGAACTTATAGATTTTAATATATGTTGAGTTCGGGTTTTGGGTGTCCCTTCCCACCCTGCCCTGATTATATTGGCTCTATATTTTAGTAGGCCATGATGATACATCGCGTGGGCCTTTTCTCACTAACAGGAGTCGCACACGTCTGAGTATGGAATTTTCTGTCCCTGCCTTTCATGTAATGAGATCCTTATTTATTGATGGTGTGAATTGAAACTCATGCACAAAAGCAGAATGCTACTCGCGAGGGGGGGAACCCATCATTCTATATAGTCCAGTGGGTGGGACTTGTTTGTGCAGTAGTGTCCACGGAAGAGGCAACACAATTCCTGCCCCAAAGGTCAGACTCATATCCTCTAGGTCTTGTGGAAAAGATTGCTTAAAACAACAAAACCCTTCCGTGCTGTTCAATTCATTGCACCAAATAAATTTGTAAGGAAGGTTGCTCTTCCCTTTCCGTAGCAATGCACCTGCACAAACACGTTTTAAGAGTCAGAAAGGTTGTGGGTTAATATGCAACCTGCCATTGGCAATTACGACTAGCTTAGTGGAAAATCTTCTCCTATACACGTACTCCTGTCGGATTGCACATCCGGACTGTCACTAAAAGGCAGGACCCCACTTAATTTCATCAGCTCCCAAATGACTAACGACACCAAAGCACAATGTGCAGTGCAAAGAGAAAATCATCCCTAATTTAGCATTTCATATCATAAACCTGTCAGGCAACTGGAGTGCCGGGGAGAAAATCATCCCTAGTTTAGTATTTCATATCGTAAAGCTGTCAGGCAACCGGAGAGGTTCAATTGAGCCTCACCATTGCAATCCCTAATTTGATTTGTGGCTCATCTCATTTCTATGATATATAGCAAACAACAAACAGAAAGCGTTCGATTTCATAAGAAAACTGATCCATTCAATGGACATTGGTATTTTTATGGGAAGATTCTCAACATATGGATGACCTTCTAATAATAATCTATATTCTGCTCCACAAGAGTCGGATACTTTATCATGCGAAGGTACCTTCACAAGCAAATTAGAATAACATAATACTCTCCCTCTCTTTCTCCATTGTACTTTGGTCTAAGGTACATATATGTTCATTTCCCGAAATATTATTATTATTATTATTATTATTATTATTTCTTCCATTAAATAGTCAAGACCCACACACTTAACACACACCTCCCTTACCAATAATTGCAAGGGATTATCCATGGCCACTCCTATGAGAAGGAAGATGTCTTACCACTGAACCAACAGTGAGATGAGATTTCCCCTCATATTACACTCCATTGATTGGAGTTTTTTCCAAGCAACTTTTAAAACAGTTAACTTCAATGCATTTCAATATTTTTAGTATCATATATCTCACTAAATTGTTTATACTACAAAAACAGATCACCGAAAATCTCAATAACAGCCCATTTTAACAGTTGTAGGTCCATTCTCTGTTTTTATGTTGAGGGCCACAACTCATTATCGTCATCAAAGTCTTGTCCCAATTATGTAGGGATCTGTTATATGAATTTTGTTTCTCCATTACAATTTATTTTGAGTCAATTTCTCAGATAAGTTACGCTTATTTAAATCTGTTTTACAATATTGTGGTTTAACTACTACCAATCAAATTCCTTCACACATGCCTACTCTCTTTGAATTGACATTGCTCCACATTTGACATTCATCTTGATATTAGTCATTGTTAACTTTTCTCACATTGAGTTACACATTGTGAATTCACTTCAATATATTTACACCATCTTACCTTTGTGTTACACTTGAAAATGCCATACATTATACGGAAAAATGTTACACAAACATGTCCTAAAATGTCTCAAATGTCCTAGTAAAATTTTGAGATTCTAGCCCCTTAGTTTTTTGGTGAAAATTTTAAATACTCAAGTATAAATGAGCATACAGAAACCCTTATATATACATATATATCTGGAACCCAGAAATCCCTCAAATATGAATTCTTTGAATTCCAGTAAAAAAAGCAGCCCTAAAGTGTCCATTTGTTTGCAAAAATGCTGAGTATTCTTACTTGAGGGCTTTATGAATTCCAAACGTTATCTCTGTTTCACCAAAGCCCAAGCATAATGCATCATTCTAAAAATTGGAATTCCTTAGGCTGGTTTTATAAATTCTGACCATTTCTGACGGAAATTTTTGGAGGACAGCAGCTGTTTACTACCCTAAAAGTTTAGAAAAGAAAGAGAATAAGACAGCAGCTGTTTACTTCCAAACAAACCGGCCCTTAAGATGGTCATTCCCCTAAATAATCCATGGTTAAAAAACAAAGTGGAGCCTTGTGATTTTGAACTTTGCGTAGGTCAAAAGTGACCAAAAGGAAAGGAAATAGAAGTATGTGACTGATTGGCTAGGCATACTGATTAGTAGTGGATGCAGAGTGTAAACAAATCCAAGAAAATTGACTAATGACAAGGGGGCAGATGGCAGAATGAAGATTGCAAGGAGGTAGTGCCAATGATTTCTTCCTAACCCAAATGATGGAAAAAGCCAGGCTCTCTACTTGAGTGGAAGACCCACCCTGCCTTCCATTTAGGGGGTTTCGCCTAGTTGTGCCTTGAGAGGTGTGCCTCAAAAAGATTGATGGTCGGAGAGAAATCACAGGTGGACCACACATTCTACATGCATTTGTGTCCCACTTGTGCACTTGCATGGATAATTTGATTACTCATTTGTCCTTCTTCTTTGTTCTTGTTCATGTGTGGCTCACATGGTAAGTACAGCAACCAGGTTTTAAGGCCGGCACATAGTGATGGTGGGTTCCACCTGATGTGCTGATATATTCCCTTGGGCTTTTGAGATGGAATATGCAGATGCACCATATAATAGCACTGGTGGGGCTCATGGCTATATTATTCATATCAAAGTTAACTATGATTAAAATTCATCATCTTTTAGGTCAGTGATTGAAGTTCACTTGGAGCAGGATAATTCATCCTTTCCTGATTTACAAGTGAGGCTGAAATTTTATCCACTGTTTTTAGTGCTAATGATGGGCTGTGTTTTGATTATGACCAATTTGTACTTTGAATATCAAATTGTAGGAAATTGTAACTGACTTATAAACATGATATGTAGATCAATTTAGGGTATGTTTGTATAACCGGTTTTCCGCAAAAATGATACAGAAAAGCTGAATGGTTTTCTTTGAAAAAGGTTTTCTATTATTTGGCGTGAATGACTTATCTCGTTAAAAAGCATTAAACTTTCGCTTTTTCGCATCAAACAGTTTTCTACAAAAATAAAAAAAATGGATAGATTTTGATACTTTTTTGTCGTGGGAAAAATGTTTCACCAAACATGGAAAAACTTTTCTGCAGAAAAATATCTTGTTTTCGCAGCCTTGTTACAGAAAGATGGTTATACAGATATGCCCTTAATGTTGTGACCCACAGAGAATTGACCAAGCATCTGGAGGGGTTGTGGGGTTACCGTTGATATGATAATGAATACACCCCTGATGCAAGATAAATGGGAATTCCTCAAAGCTCTGCAATGTTGGAAACTAAGCTATCTAATAAGTCCAACTTTTGGCCTCTTTTTCTGCTCCATTGTCTTCGATTACCAAATTAGTGGGCCCCAATCACTTGTCATGATCCAAATGCAGTCTTCCAATTAGGGTATCCAATTCCAAATCCAACAAACTTCTTTTAGTGTCTCTTTAATTCTCAAATGACTTTGTTGACTATTTTCTACTGTTAGGACTTAGGTGCCGTTTGAGATTTGAATTTGAAAGGCAACCCATATGAAATATCATCATGATCCTTGATACTTGTTAAAGTCCAAGGTGGATGTGGGCCATCAAGATATGTTTAGCTTTGGTCTTAAATCTGCAGGCCCAGTGAAGTGCCTCAGAGATAATAAGGAGGGACCGGTTCAGAGGTACAGCTGACCAGAAAATGAACTTTGCTGGGCCAGGGCCCAGACCATTGCTATAGTTTTGGTCTCTGATTAAATTTCACTCTGATCCTTTTCAGGCCCACTTGGAGTCCTAGCACAGAGACAGAAAGCTATCAGTGATATAATACTGGAATATTTGTTGTTTAAAAACCTGCTGTTATGTAACTGATTATTGATCTTTCTATCAGCTTTCTAATCACCTGTTATGTAAATGTAACAGGTCCAAATGCAAATTAATTACAGGCTATATAATGTCCAGTACATTATATTTTTATATGGGCTGTGCTGGTGAACGGCATTGTGGTCCCACTTGGGCTACAAAAATCATGGGAGAGGTGGGGGATCGAAAGATCTAGATAAGACTTACATCCGGCTGTAAAACTTCAAGCCTATCACATCATCTTAACCTCTTGATTTATGGCCCTCAAATCTACAATACAACAACTTATTCTGTTATTCAACTAAGAAGAACCAGGCGAATGGTCTAATGGGTACCTGAATCATAATGGAAAATAACACCCATGGAAACATCTGGTTTTTTTTTTTTTTCATGTTAAAATCATGGAAACAGTTTTGAAGTAGAAAGTAGAAAGAGCAGTCAAGAACACAGATTTAGAGGTTAGAAATGTTTTTTTTTTTTTTGGTACATAGAGGTGAGGAGTGATTATATGCATACTAGTCCCACATTTGCTTCATCTTAACCGCTCATACCATCACATTTGTACAAGAACTGTACAGAAGCTAAAAGAAACCCCATTCAATTTTCATTTTTTGGTCTGACCAAACTGATTGAGTGAACCAGCCTGAATTCTCAACCGCCACACATAATTCACAAGGGGGACCACCCAATAACATTTTGGCATTGACTTTGATGAATTTGCTGCAACATCTTCCAAGTCCTGATAAATATATAACTAACACTGTAGTGCAAAAGTGACTTTGTCTCTTACAAGCTGTAAGTAAGCAGTAAGTTGTATTGTGATGCCTTCAATATTCTCTGACTCTTCTGATGATAATGTCCTGTCAAATGTTTACCATATGCACAACATAGTGGGACATTTCATATCCAATTAACCATGGAGCTTCACCATCAAATGCCCAATAATCAAGTACAAAATCTTTATTTTGTATCACTTCTCTTGTGCAGTTTTGTTCTGGGCATCTGCTTTTGTTTTAGCAAGAGGATACTTATCTCACCGTTGGATAAGTGGCAATAGGACATGTAGGCAGTACATTACTATTGCTTAAATGAGGCTTTCATAAATTTAGAAAAGAAAAAAAAATTATTAAGTGTTGTTATGGATGATAACAGGTCGAGTCAAACAGGTCACCTACCTGACCCTCCTCTTATATATTAGGGGAGGAATGAGGTTTTAAGTTTTGATCCAAATTGGTCGTTGATTTTGGTTGCCCTAACTCACCATGCCCCATCTATGACTAATCCACATATTGCTTGCCACCACACTCATGGTTGTGTGTCATTGGTACTGTTAGGCTATTATCTTGTATTTCGTAAGTTGAGATCAATCTGGGTGTAATTGGATTTGAGGTATTTTGGTAATTAAACCAGAGTTTTCTTGGGGGGCTAAGAAAGACTTTCTTAGAGGGCAAGAAAGTGGGGATTATTTATTAACGTAATTTGTAACCCCGAACCCTGCAAAGTTGTGTGGAGCACAATAGGGAGAGAGGAAATTGACGTGAGCTTTTTCCTTGTGTCATTGCTTGATATTGTGTGGATTTGTGCGTGTTTGATCATCAATCGTAGGGTTGTCGGTTCTACTATATTACTTTTCCTAAATGGCACACTAGCATCACACACATGCCTAGAGAGAGATCCTTGATCTTTAAGTTTAAAGTATTACTACTAACCAACTAGTAGTCCAGTTTTGTAAAAAATTAAAAAAATAAGTAAGTTATGATATACAAAACTTCCATTGTACATGAACAACAAAGAGTCTTACAAAACCCAGGAGAATAGAAACATAAAATAAGAACGTAGACTCTACACACACAGAATAGATTTACAGAAGTAATCTTCAAGCACCACAAATTGTAAAGCTGTTAGGAGTTTCAGATTTAGGCTCATCCGTACTAATCCGAACCAGTGTCATCCCAAGGCTTGGATCAAAATCAAAGAAATATTATGATAAATATAAAATGCAGCAAAGGCTGGTAAATCTTGGATCAACTTTCTTGTAAGGAGGCAGGGATGGATGAATAACAGCAGTGGGTTGTGAATTTGTGACTGTAGATATAAAGTCATCTTCTTACTTTAGTCTAAGGTGAAACAAGATAGCATACCCTTCTATCTTGATTTGAAGAAAGCCACTCAATTCAATCATCCTGATCACTTTCAATTTGCTGGTCAAGCTTTTTAGTGCGTGTTGATGGAGTTCATCTTCCCAACGTGCTTAATATAAAAATCAAAACATTTATTTCAGTAAAGAGCGATTGTGATCTGTTGGAGTGAAAGGTTATAAGATTGCTTGACAACCCCAACTAAAACCCCAACTGAAAATAGAGTTAGTTGCATTCAAATCAACTCGGTCCTGCCACAGTTCTCGTTGGGAGGTTCAAGCTTCGAACCTGGTCTCCCCCTTCCTTACATACATATATATATATATATATATATGTGAGTTGCTATTAGCTCTCATGTGTGAGTTGTGTCTCTTCAATTCTCGATTATATGCGAGTTCTCATTATCTCGTATTGATGAATTGTGTCACCTTACAATCTTACATATGTGAGTTCTCATCACTTTGTATATTGTGCTAGTCTCTCAGGTCCCAGCCCTTAGTGGGGATACCAAAAATATAAGCTCGGTCATGTGTTCAAGCCCTAACCCAGACAGAAGTTGTCTTACTAGGAGGCCACTGCAAAAGGTAGTCAAACTGTAACCTTTAGCTTTACATCTTTAGAGCCCCTTCGGATAATGAATTACAAATTAAACTCATATGCAAGAACATGCAATCAAATTGGTTTTAAAAAAAAAAAATGAAAGAACACTGAAGCTAAAAAGGTATTATATAGAATCTTAAAGTTTCTTTCATAGCAAGAAATAATTGAGTTCTTAATCCAAACGGGCATTAGATAATTGGTATATGGCCTTAATTTCCTAGGTGATGATTCATAAAAACTGACAAGGGTAGTGTTAGATTAATTACTTTGAGAAAAGAAAGCCCATCATCATGAGCACTAAGAGGGCCTATTTACTCTAGAAGGCCCAATTCCATCCTATATTCATAGATGTTTGCAAATGAATTGGGTTGGACAACAAGTTTGGAGCTTGGCCCAACCGATTGGCTATGTAGACCACTGGTGGCGGCAATGTTGGTGCTTCATTTTTCTCTTGCCTGGCCAAAAACATAGGACGAGCTGCATGAAACAGTACATCTAGAGAAACAAAAACTGCATGAAATAGAAACGAGAGAATTCTTGCTTTGCTGATTTTTTTCCCCCACGAAAGTCATGCATTTCTATTCCTTTCATGCATGGGAAATAATAAAATTATCTCTATCAAGAAAAATCAATTCATTTTTCATTTTAGAAAGATATATTACAATAAACAATATTAAGACAGTGAGCACGCTGCATGGAAAATCAAAATACCTTTCTTTTCTATCGCAAATTCCTCACAGCCTTATACATCGAGCTCTCACTTGGATATCATGGTTTAAAATACACAGGTTTTGGCTGTTACAATCAAAGCAAACATAATATATGCCATGAATTAAAGTTTGTAAAGGTCAACTTAAACTATAAAATCACAGTGGCGCGACAGCCCCTTTTCTATAGCACTTGTGTATCAAAGATTTTTAGGATGTTTTAACTTTTAATATAAAATAAAGATTAAAAACCAATGTAATCAATCAAAGGGCGCAGAATTCAATCGCTTCTTCAGTTAGTGACATTCATGGCCTAGGCCAGCCAAAGCCAGACCTGTGCTGTGCTCACATTGGGCCAGATTTGAGCTATATATGTTTTATGCCATGGTATGGATCCGATGAATTTCTGGCCTGATGGTTAAATGGGCTAGGGCCTCGCTTGTGTGCTTGAATGCCCACTCAGTTAAATGGGCTAGGGCCTCACTGGGGTGATATGGTTCTTTGGCATAAGTCGTGGGTTTGCTCTTCTCATCCCGTGTTTGACACCCTCCCTTGGTGCATGTGTGATATCGGGTCATGTGTGTGCATCCGGGGGAATAGTCCCGGTGGATAATAATTACCACGAGATACCCTCTTAAGCAGGAAAGAAAAAAGAGAAGAGAAGGTACATATGCATTTAGCAAACCAGGGCCCATGGGTAGATCTAGTAGACATGTTTGATGGAAAATCAATCCTTCTCTCTATCCATAATTCCATATGTTCTTTACACTATAATTCGAATTTTTGTATTCTGGTTTGAAACTATGACCATAGGAACACCCAAGACCATTTTCTCCTTTTGTGGCTTCTCTCCATCCATAATTCCATATGATCTTTACACTATAATTCGAATATTTGTATTCTGGTTTGAAACTATGACCATAGGAACACCCAAGACCATTTTCTCCTTTTGTGGCCGCTCCAGTCCATGTCCTGTCCCATCTTTGGTGAATTCACTTTCTCCCTCCCCTCTCTTAGTTTTGCCTTTCAAATGCAATTATAAGGTTTCATATTCAATGGCACTGGCACTAAGGGTGTTTGGCATGGACCCACATGCCTATTTGCCTGTTTTTCCTCTAGTTACTATTGTGGATGCTACTCTTTCTTTTTGCTGTAATGCTTTGTCATTTCACTTCAATTGCTTCCTAGCGAAGAAAGCTTACCAAAGCTTCCAATAATTTCTTTTTGAGCCCCAGCTTCAAGAACCCATGCATCCATAGTATCTAATAAATCTCTCCAGCTTAAGGCCCCACCTTATATAAGATTTAAGCTAAAAACATATGATCTGACTTTTTTATTTTTAATAATATTTTTCAAATAGATTAATCCAATATCGGGCACGATTTTAGTTAACTGGAAAATTGATTTTAAGAATTTTGATTTGTAGACTACCTTAGAACATATTTTTTTTTTCTATCAATTAGGATTCCTCGATGTTGCATAAAATAACAAATATTTTTATATCTCAAAACACAATCAGACTCACCCAATCCTAATCAATGAAAGATGCATCACTATTTTATTTTTCTTTGCATCACTATTTTGTCTCTTTTGTTTCGCGAAAATAAAATTTCTTCAATATTCCACATATTTTAGGAATATTGGGACTAATTGATGATATTAGTCCCTTTCTCATCACCCAATTGGCCTTGTAGATAAGCAATATTTTTTTAGTACAATGCCACCTTGACGGGTCCCACCATGTGTCTAATCTGATCAATTTTCTCACTAATGCTTCCTTTCATCAAACTTTAGGCCCCACAAGAGCATTTTAAACTATCTATCATTACATTACATGCATATCCTTCCGTATTATTCCACTACCACGGAAGTAACAGGGACCTACTAAAGTGCGCATGTCCTACTAAAGTGCGCATGTCTGGTTCTGTTGCTGTTGCTGTTTTGTTTCATTGTCATGGGGATTCGAGCTCGGTCCCTTCAACAAAGCCGTTTATTCATGTTTACTCTTTGAAAGGCAGAAGAAACACAGCTGCAATCAAGTAAAAATCCCGCTTTTATCTCTCTCTCTCTCTCTCTCGGAAACGTTTAAAAAGCCACTTCCTTGTAGTTTTTCACTTAGTTTACACCTCTTATACTTATTAAGGTGTTGGGAAAGATCATAGCTTTCTGGGTTTCCTTTTCTTCTCCTCCATGACCATTTGCTTCTGAAGGAGATGGAAAAGAGGTAGAGCTTTCATTTGGGGTTGTCTGTCTTTTTTGTTGTTGTTGGGTGGATTAGGAGGTAGAGCTTTCATTTGGTGTTGTTTCGATTCTCCAAAAATCGGAATTTGGGGTTGTTTGTTTACTCTTTTCAAGGCTAAATCTTAGCTGAGGAAGTTTTCGTTAAGGAGCTGCATTTGGGGTTCTAGTGTGACGTTGAGGATAGAAAAATCCCATTTGGGAACATCGTTTCTTCTTAAAATTGGCTGTGATGTGTTTACTCCTTTTGGCATTGAAAAGACTTGATCTTTAGTTCGAGGAGGTCAGGAAAAAGGAGCTGCATTTGGGGTTTCTTTTGCGCCTCTCAGCTTACAAACTGCACTGGAAAGTTTATTTTTTTTTATTAGCATTTTGTTTCTTCTCTTTTGGATTTCCTTCGCTCACTGATAATAATACAGCTCTGGGGTTTGGGGGTTTCTATATTTTAGTACTAAGAATGGTTCTTGCTGAAAAATAGGTGAGAAGAAGGGGCTGCATTTGGGAAATTTATTGCTGTTTTAGTTTGTAGGGTAGAGTAAGAAGAAGAAGATCTTTTCTGTTGTCTCTGCAGCGACCAATCACTGTTGGAAAGGATTTTTTTTTTCTCTCTTGGTTATCTCTTTTTTGCTCTGGAAGTAAGTTTAGCTAATGAAAGTAAAGAAAACAGAGCTGCTGCATTCGTGATTACACAATACTAAGAAGTAGAAGTTCTCTCTACTGTTTCACTTTTCTTTCCTGTCTTTCGAATCTGTGGAGAAAGGAGAGAAATGGGGTGCATTTGGTCGACCCTAGATAAGGAAGAGATTGTGCAGAGGTGCAAAGAGAGAAAGAAGCTGATGAAGCATTTGGTGGGTTTTAGGGGTGAATTTGCCATAACTCAGATGGCGTATTTGCAGGCTCTAAGGAATACAGGAATAACCCTTCGGCAATTCACGGAAGGAGATTCATTGGATCTTGAGAGCGCCCAGTTTGGCCTGACATTGCCTCCCTCTCCACCTCCTCCATTGCCGCCCTCGCCTCCACCTCCCCCGCCATTCAGCCCTGACGAAAGAAGGGTCGGTGGTGATGATCAGAAAGATAAACCAGACCAAGAAGAATACACTGAGATTGATGAGGATGACAGCAGAACTCCCCCGCCGCCCCTAGTTCGTAATTCTACCTGGGATTTCTGGGATCCATTTGCTCCATCTTCATCTCCTTTCAATCGGAAGAAGAGCAGGGAAGATATTAGGCAGGCTGAGGAGGATGAAGATTGGGCAGAAACG
Organism: Litsea cubeba; assembly: GCA_012931725.1. Taxonomy (NCBI): domain Eukaryota; kingdom Viridiplantae; phylum Streptophyta; class Magnoliopsida; order Laurales; family Lauraceae; genus Litsea; species Litsea cubeba. The sequence continues at coordinate 87,761,190 of CM022945.1, read as the reverse complement.
AAGACAGAATTTGAGGAAGATCAGGAAGATGATGGTGAAGCTGCTGCTGCAGTGAAGCCACTCCCTAAGAAGTCGCCGCCGAGAGAACTTATGGATGATAATTCATCCATGGTCAGTTGGGGCACGAAAGACACCGCAGACATGGCCATGGTGGTTTGGAGGAGCAAGAAAACACTGGTGGGTATTGTTAAGGAGCTGGATGACTATTTTCTGAAGGCTTCAGAAGGGGTGAAGGAGATTGGTGTCCTTCTGGAAGCCAACCATGGGAAACATCTTCCTCAGGATCTTGCAGACACCAAGAGTAATATGCCCCACTTTCTTTGCCTTTCTCAAATAATGGAATTGCTTATTTCTTTTCTTGTTTGATCAGTAGTTAATCTTCATTAGTAAAACACAGTGTGTGGCAGTGCTCAGTCATTTTCCTTCCTGTTTGATTAGTAGCTCTGCTTCATGAGCAAGAACAATGTGCTGGTCCTGCTATGGGTTTTTGCCAAGCATTTGTTTCAGGTGGGTTCCATCTTCCAACAGTCCAGATTGTTCACCTGCTGAGTTTAGGATGAACCATTGATGGTTAATTTCAAAAAGAAAAAACTCACAATCTGAGCAATCTGATATTTTTCATGTGGATATGGTACTAAGCAAATGCAGAGTGTGGTTCCATTTTAAAATGCAAAACTCCACCAATTCAATGGCTGGAACTTTTAATGGAGAAGATTTCCGTTCTGTTGCCTCTCTTTGGTGGGGTTTGACAAGTAGAACAATCTAGGCCAGTGAATATGAGTCGCAACTTTACAGATTTGCTTGGCCCTTTAATACAGGCTGAGCAATGATACTATCCTGTTGAAGTACGACATGATCAACATGCATTCTATCTTGCCTTTGTGTTTCTGCTGCTGCTTTTGTATTTTGGTTGGTTTGGGGATTTTCTTTTTGTGTCTGTGGGTGGGGGGTGGTGTTTTGAGAGATGCATGTTTAGTTTGAATGTTGTAGATTTTCTAATCTTATGTTCCATAGATACACACGGCTTGCTGCTCACTTTGAGAGTCTGAGTACACCAACTTAGGGCGTACGACTGTGCATTCTGTTGAGGATCTTCCCTTTGCAATCTATATCTTTGGTGCACGTGTTTCTTCTTCTTAGTATGGATATTATTAAAGTTATTATTATTATTATTATGCTATTTCTGTTTTGCAATTGCTATTATTATTATTTTATTAGTTCAATATAGTCACCGAATTTGCTGGTGGTTTCTAAGATATAAATGGAACATTTACAGAGAAGAGCTGCAAGTCTGCAAAGGTATTCAGTGCATTGTCCTGGAGTTGGTCTTCCAAATCTCTACTGTCCAACAGAGATTCTTTTGAGGTTGATGTTGCCAGTGAGGCTAGCAAGCTTGGGGGCCTTTCCAGAACACTGGAGAAGCTTTATGCAGAAGAGCGAAGGCTATACGAGGAACTTAAGGTAAATTAATCTGCTCCTTTAAAACAAGGTAAATCATAAACATTACCTGGCTAAGTTTTCAGGGCCTGGCTATACCATCTCAGGTATTTTGTGAGATTTTCCATTTTACACACACCTCCCTTCTTGGGAAACCTTGCTTGTGAATGTGGCAACATATGCAACATGCACAAGATCCAAGCTGATAGTCAATGGTGCCTCCTCTTGGCCTCTGACCCAAATGTCCAGGCGGCTCACTTGTTGGGTGGGCCACACACATAAAAAATGGATTGTTGAGAGAGTGGCAACAGTCCACATTCAGCTGATACTGATGAATGGATCTCCAACAATGAATTGTTCATTGACCAAAAATGAAAATGCTTCAGAAAGACCAAACTATTGGATGGGAGGCCTATAATTGGGCATTAAAGAAAAAAGTTGCATTTATTTGCAGTTGGAGAATTTTGTTGATTGGGGTAGCAGGCTAGCAACAGTAACATTAAACTGCCAAGTAAACTTTTAGTGGTGGTGACGTAAAGATGCAATCCACCAGTGTGAGCAGTAGGTTAACATCAATTTATTGTGCCTTCGCTTTGTATTCCATACATGTGGCACACAAAGGAACTCTGCCTCCACTTGTACCTTACATGTGGCACATGCGTAAGAAAATCTCCTATGGCACATGTTATGAAAACACCAAACCAGAGTTACTATGAGTACCCAAACATAAATTTGCCTCAATTGGATGATTCTGAATTCGAATGGTATTTATTCTTTTTTTTTAATAATAACTGGTAATTGTTTTAAGGAATTTTTATGAAAAAAATCCTCTAAAACTTGTCTTCTGCCGATTAATGACAAAACATTAAATAATGACACCATAGGCCTGAATTTACTTTTCCTTTTTTGTTGACAGAATTACCTTTGACCCATGATATCATGAGTCAGCCAACAAATTTAAAACTTTTAAAGGCTTCTATCCTGTTAAGTCCTAAGTCTGGACTGACTTAGTATATATATACCGAGGCAAGATTCTCTTCTTGATGAGGTAGTGCGCTCAACGTTCTGATTGATGAGGACAAGAAGGGCATGCCTTGCTTGACATTCTGACTGCATGGTAGAGCTCGCCCAAGGTGGCACTGCCTTCGACTCAGGCTGTCTCAGCCTTCAACTCAACTATGACTTGGTTGAGGTTGATGAGGCCAATGATGACAAATGGGTCATTTGCAGCTGATGATGTGCTTTCAAAGATGTGGCCACCTCTAGGGGTGTGCACAGTTTGATTAAAACCGATTAACCGAACCGAACCGACCGACCGTTAACCGAATTTACCGGTTAATCTTAACCGATCGGGCGGTTCGGTTAAAGATATTTGAATATTTCGGTTTTCGGTTAACGATTCGGTTAACAGAAAAAATTAACCAAATTAACCGAACCGAACCGAAATTATAGCATACTATATAAATATATAATAAAATGTGTACATGTATATAATATGAAAATCTATTAATACTTATATAAAAAATTTAAAATAAATATAACATACATCAATTAATAAGTATTAATTCATGTTACCAAGTACCAACTTAGTAACTTACCAAGTTACCATGTAACGTAGCACCTTCATTATATTATATATTTATATTTATCAAGATTAAATATGATAATGAAATTAATAATATGACAAAAAAAATATAAACCATTGACATTAAACCCTAAATCTTAAGGTTAAAGGTCCCAACAATTTAAAACCTTAAACAATTTCTTTTTTCTTGAATTGGGAACCATAAACCATATAAAACCTTATAAATATAAATCCTAAACTCTATTAACCATATAACTATAGTCATGTTATAAACTTAAACCCTAACCGATAAAACAATAAACCTATAAAACTATATTATGATAATATAAAACCTAAACTATAACACTATAAAACCTTAAACCTTTTATTTTTTTTAATGGGAACCCTAAACCCTATAAAACCTTATGAATGTAAACTTTAAACCTTAAAAACTATATAACTATAGTCATGTTATAAACTTAACCCGAACCGATAAAATACTTAACCCATAAAATTATACTCTAATAATATGAACCCTAAACTCTAACACTATAAAATCTTAAACCTTTTGTTTTTTTTTTTAAATGAGAATCTTAACTCGAATTAACCGAACCGACCGAAACTTAAACCGATATTTTAGGTTAACCGAACCGATGGTTAATCCTCTCAAAAATTTTGGTTTGGTTAAATGGTTGAAATTAACCGAAAAATTTTGGTTAGGTTAAAAATATGTCAATAACCGAACCGACCGACCGATGCACACCCCTAGCCACCTCTTCTTAGTTGGATGACCTATGACCATTTCCCACAGCACTAGGCTGAGATAGCCAGCTGCTGCTTATTTTATGATAAGATGATTGCAAAAGGCTTGAGAATGTTTTGTCTTGAATATATGAGATTGTGAAGAGAGAGATTAAGGAAGTGGCTGTACTTGGGTGTGTAGAGGGTGATGAAGTTTTCTACTCTTTAGAGTATAAACACGAGAGAAGATCTTTCCCACAAGTTGGACATACAAATGAGTAGAGGAAGAGGAGGAAGGAGATGAAGTTTGTCATGCTAGCCATGAACAATGAAAAGCAAGCACAGATACAAGGGGTTATTTTCACCTGCGGAATTCCACATGCAGGAATAATGGGTTGGTGCCTTCATCAAGGGACCCTGCTCTTAATTTAGGGTGTTTCTGCCTTATGGAGGGTTGGGATTGGAATTCCCGCATATGGCAACCCATAGGAGAAAAATTCTTCCAGAAGAGAATCTCGTCTTTATATGCATATATGGTAAGAGAGCTTGGACTTTAGTACTCAAGAGGACAGAAGCCTTGGGGCTTGTTTGTTTGAAATAAAATTAAGGGTCAAATCAAGAGGAAAAAAGGAAGAGGAGGGAGTTGAGAGTAAAAGCAACTTTTTTGTCATTTTGTGCCTTTTAAGGGTATCTTTTTTGTCATTTTGTGCCTTTTAAGAGTAGCCCTTTTTTGTCATTTTGTGTCTTTTAAGAGTAACCTTTTTGGTCATTGTATGCCTTAGTAGTTTTTTTTTTTGCATTTTGTGCTTTTACTCTCAACTCCCTCCTCTTTCTTTTTTCTCTTGATTTGACCCTTAATTTTATTTCACTCCACTCCATACTACAAACAAATAGACCCTAAGACTTTAAATTTGTGGGCCAAGTCATGAGATTGGAGTCATGATATTGAGGGTCAAGGCTAATTCTGTCAACAAAAAAAGGAAAAGTCAATTTAGAAGCTTTGGTTTCATGGTGTCATTATTTGACATTTTTTTATTAACCGGTGGAAAAGAAGTTTAAGAGGACTTTTTTTTCATAAAAATCCTTATATTAATGATGATATGAAGCAAAATATAGCATTGGAAAAAAAGGCATGTGCTAGACTCCAAATCAGCCGAAAAATAAAAAACAACGAAAATTATAGAGACCGATAAACAAAGCTTCTCCGTCAACTCCAAATTTAGCTAGATGATCTACCTTCCAATCTGCTCTTGAAAGCACAAGAGAGGAGATAGAGGAAGAAGCACGTAAATGTAGAATCTCTTTGATGATGAAGTGCATTCTCCAATCTCCACGAACAAAGAGAAGGCCAAGATAAGTAGGAGATAGCATTGAAGGAATAGATTTCTACTTTCGAGGTCCAGAGAAGGATGACAAGAGAATCCCTAGAGCCTCTCCAATAGCCAAAAATCTCATCTCATTAGATTCTTTAGTGTACCTATCGGGCCAAGAGAAGACAAACAAACACTCCCCCTTATTACTAAAGAGAGCACATTCGTTGCTTATTGGCCCTAGCTTTCCTCTTGCACCCCATCCACACTGGACTTGAAAATGCCCAAGGTTGGAGGAGACCAACTAACAACTTCCTCTCTTTAGCTTTCCCAATAGTTAAGATGCATCTTAATTAATTTGTTTCTAACCCTTAACTTCTTTGTTAACCTCCTACCTACCAATTGATATTAAATGTCTCAAACTCTCAATACCCCTATCATCCTCCCTTTCCCTTACATTCAACACTTTGACCATCCCCCTCTTTCCATAAAGATTAAAGTATAGTCATCGTTGATTCCACAAAATATGCCTCATAATACAACCACAAGAGCATAGATTTCCTCAGAGATTTTGGTACGCACCATTTCACTTGAGAATTGGATAGGAATAATCCCATTGTTATCAGAATCCTACGATTTGTATCCCAAATCCCGATTCGTATCCCGAATCTTAAGGAAAATGATTCATATCTATGCAACAAATCCCATTTACAAATTAATCTTAGGATTCATATGTGAATCCTACAATGCGATACTTGTTTCATTGAATCTTACGATTCAAGTGATTTGGCTAAGTGAGAATAGCTACAACTAATAAGTTAATATTAATAATCATTTACATTTTTTCTTTCTTTTAGCACTTTTATTTTTAAAATATTATTTACTTGTTAATGAAAGCTCCTAAGAATTTTTTACGGCTTTGATAAGGTTTTAAAGATGAATAAAGAACATGCATTTAACTAAAGCATTCGACTGTACGTATGGTGCTTGTCTATATCTTCTTCTTCTTTTAATTTATTTTGTTTTTTTTTTAATGAAAACTTTCTTAACTTCAAGAGATATTCTTGATGGATTAGACTTTATTTTTATTTTTATTATTTTGATTTAAAGATAATAAAAATATATATTGATACTTTAAACTTATTTAATTATTTAACTATTTACACTTCATTTATTTTTCATATATATATATATTAATATATGTCATGAAGTTCTTGATATGATTGTATGAAAAACTTACTTGTTATTATATTTATACTGCTATAAATGGGAAAATGTATGGTTGTGAATAATTACTTTTATCCTTTTTTTTTTATTAGAAAAATAAAAAAATCCTATGATTCGCGATTCGATTCGATTCATGGGTATGAACGATTTGCGATACGATTCCGATTTTCAAAACCTATGATAAATCCCATATTCTTTAAGAGAAGGGACACCAGGGGAAGGAGATCGTAGAAGAGGATAAATCCCTCCTCAAGGCCATGTTTGTGTAAAACTGAGGATTCTATGATGCTGTGGGAAATGCTCTAATCTTCCGCACGTGCAAATTGTTTGCAATAAGGTGCACTGCTTCTCCATGCAGAAAGATGAAAAATTGAACTAATTCTATTTCATTTTGTGGAAAATCTTTTTGGGGCGGGGGACTGCTTTTACGTACCCGTGCAAAAATGAATTTCCATGAAGAGCGGGATCATAGCGTTACTGAACAAGCTCGAAATCTTCCACTGTATTGATCTTAATATGTGCCTTTATGCGATTATGGATCAAAAGCGGCCGCTATATGTCATTACGCCCGCTACGGGTGAGAAAAATTCCTACTTTCCAAAAAAATTTAAAATGCATAATAAGACTTATTTCTTTTATTTTCTCTCCAAATAACATTTCTACGCAACTCTTCTACCCTTTTATGTTTAAAACAACACCAAAAAGCACATGATCTCACCGAATTATAATCGATACAAAGAGTTCTTCTCAAGGGTTCTTCTCTAGGTACATCCTATTAGACACCCCCTTTGGTAGATGTACTTAGCTGGAAATCTTTTGGAAGGACATGGTTTCCATATCTGCTTATCTGGATAATAGAATTCAATCTCCTTGGACTTCTCCATTACCATTTCTCTGCTAGTTCAATTTCAATACCATAATTAAGGGATTGGGTTTTTACTTGTCTAATTTTTTTTTACGTAAGTGTATCTGGCCATATTATTTATGCTGCAGGAGGAAGAGACTGCTAAATTGCAGCTGGAGAAGAAGACTGTCTTACTGCACAAGCAAGAAACTGGGGATCAAGATTGGATGAAAGCTGAGAACACACGATCAAGTATTGAAACCTTGCAGTCTGAGATTTTATGCATTCAAGAGGCCATAGGCGGCACTTGCTTGTCTATGTTGAAGCTTAGGGATGAAGAGTTGTATCCTCAACTACTCGAGTTATCTTTTGGGTAATGTTAGAAGTATCACTTTAATTTAATAACTTTTGCTTAGATTCTGTCAATGTCACTGTTAGGGCTCTTTATGATCTATAAAGCATGATATGCTCCTCCATACTTGCTTCTGTACACACACAGCGATCTCTTCTTGCTCTTCTCTCCGATAAGGACAAAGTCTGACTCCTTACCCTGTTTGCATATAAGGATAATCATATTTCTCTTCCTGTTGCTTGACTTGGATTCATTTACTACTTGCTGTAGATAATTGCGGGTCGGGATGAAAACAGGTTCCTGAATACCTTAGTTCCTTTAGGACCCAAATTAAAAGTTCCAGGTATGGGTCCATCATCTGGATCTGTTTTTAATTGGGGTCTGGGTTAGGGTCCACGTCCAATGCATTGACCTGGATAAATATGGTCCAGCTTGGGGTCCATATGTTTCATACCCATGGACCTAAAACCACATACACACACATTCATACATGAAGCCATCCTGCACTGCTTTTTTATCTTTTCCTTTTTTCTTGTGGTTGTTGCATTGCATACAGTTTCATGTGTATTGGCCAGATTCTATTGTAAAAATGATAAGAATATCATATCATATCCTAGGATAAGAATATCATAGTCATGTGGAACACCATTGTCAAGCCTTACGCAGCCTTATGCTCTATATTGGCCTTCTTTTTGATCTCTACTTCCCCCCTTCTATTCCAGCCTTATGCAGATGTGGAGAACCATGTATGAATGCCATCAGGTTCAGAACCACATTGCTCAGCAGATGAACCATCTCAGCAACCATCAGAGCACTGAACCAACAACAGACTACCATCGTAAGGCCACAGTGCAGTTTGAAGCTGAGGTCACTTCCTGGTACAACACCTTCTGCAACCTCCTCACATCTCAACGTGAATTTGTTCGTGCTCTCAATCAGTGGGTTCGACTTACTGACTTTCTTCCAAATAATTCACCAACCAATTCCACATCAGAAATCTGTGCTCTTTGTGAAGAATGGCAGCTTGCTGTTGAGAGGTTGCCTGATAAGGTACTTTGATCGTTTCTCTCTGTATTTTTCGAAGTTCCTTCTTTGAATATTTGGTCAAAGAGGATCCAGAATCAACTCTGTGAGAACTTGGCCTGGCTGACCCACACTCGAACTTCAAGCCTGGTCCTCATCAGTTTCCCAAATTTCAAGGAAAAAAACAGGAATGGCTGATGTAAATTGACCTATGGATGATGTTCAACGTTCAGTGCATTGGCCACTTGATCTGTTTATCGGCCACACTTTTGGGCCAGGAAATGTTCACTGCAACCCTGCCCAATGAATGGCAGATGTCTTGCATCCATGTGCCAACATGCCATGTGTCCTGCAAAATCGATTCTTGAGCTTCTTCAGTAGAATATCCTCCTTGCCTTTTTGTACTCTAGATACTCCAAAATTAGTGATGTATCCATATTATATAACAGTACTTCAAACTTAAGTGTAGAAGTTGCACACTTCTATGGATACCACATATTGTCTCATATATCAACATCTATCATCTCTGCGTGTAGTTTATGGGAAATTTGGATTTTTCATAGACCTGTGCCCTTTTTGGCTTGAAAATACCTTTCTGAAAAAGGGCTAAAAGGTAGGATCTAGGATTAGGACGTGAGAAAAATAATGTTTTTGAAATAAAGTAACAACTTAGATTTGGTAATGAGTCTGTTCAGACTCATTTCTGAAAAAAAAACTCTTTTAGGAGGAAGTTGTTCTCCTTTCTATGACTTCAGTCTATTTTTCAGCTTCCATCTGAGTTTAAGGGCATGCAAATAAATTATCTCGACTGGAAACACTGAAAGGTAGGATATAGGATTTCCTTGTCCTTGCAAGCAGATGGGCCCTCTTATGTCCGTGTTTGTATGCATTCATTCTGAAGGAAAACTGCATGATTGTTGAACTCAGTATTTTGGTATTGAGTTCATACTTGTGGGCTTGTGGCAATAAATCCATGATTGTGGATTTGAACCTGGGCATTTGCAGTACACCATTTTTCCTTTGTTTCTTCTTCTTCTTCTTCTTTTTTTTTTGACAGGATTCCTGGATATATTTAATATCTTCTATTCGCAGGTCATAAATTTAAGGGTTGGAATCATAGTTAGGACCCCATTCCACTTGTTTTGTTTTTTTTTGGTAAGATACATTGTTCCCTGTCCCATACAGTCAAGGCTTGGATCTGTTGGTGGCATCCCTAGCTCAAAACATTGTTACCTCGATTGCAATTGGCATCTGTTGGTCCACTAATATATTGGAGTCAACTCATTCAGTTCATGTTTCAGTTCGCCCAATTTGTAGATTCATTTCAGTATAACTTTGATGGATGCATTCAATTTTCTAGTTCATTATAGTTTGATTCAGTTTTCATGGTTTGTAGATTCATTTCAAATAATTCATAGGTACAATCGTGTTGTTTTCTAAATGACATTGAAATCATATATTGGGCTATGAAAGTACTCATATGTCCCTATTTTAATAAAATTTTGTTTTACTTTTTTGAAAATAGAACCCCCATTTTTAATAAAGGCATTTTAAAATATTGTACGCAAAAAATTAAATACACAACAATTTAAAATGAGCTGAATAAAAAAGAATTTCGGGAGTTCCAAATGAAACCAAATTGGTTAGATCCAATTCCCAAGCTAGACTCAATCGATATTGAATTGTTGAACAAATTGAATTGCAAATTATTCAGAAGTAGTTCATAATTAAATTGTAATTGGTACAAAATAGGTTACTACGTTTTAGAGACAGAACCTGGCTTTGTCCGTGATTGCTTCCGGTTGATTTGAGACTGGTCGGCCACCTGGGTGACTTTTTGATGCAGTGCAGAAAGGTCTTGATTTCATGGAAAGGTGGGACCGACGTAAGGTCAAATAAGGTTTTGGAGCAACTTTTCAAAATGTCCGTTTTTGGCAAATTACATGGTATTTTGGGTGGAAATGGGCCAATGAACACAACTCAGCGGCATTCGCCGCTGTCGCACGACCTTTTTCGGGCAAATTCCATTGTTTAGGCCCCAAAAAGTGCGTTTTTTCTATTTTTGTTTCGCTAATAACTTTTAGTAGGAAGGTCAGAATAAGTTACCGTTTTTTGCGTTGAATTAGTTTTGATTAATACTTTCTAGTGGTGTCATTATCTCAAATTTTTCCTTTTTTGGAAAAATTGATTAATTTAAGCATTTTCGTGTTATTTTGTTATTTTTCTCGTTTTAGGGTTATATTTATACCCCTTGTAAGCCTGATGGCCGTGAGAACAGTTATTGAATGAAATTTGCAGAGGAGTTTTTTCCTTTGTTCCTACCAATTTTCAGTATTCTATTGAATCAATGAATCTTGATGCCTATTACCTGGTATTCTTAATCGAATCAACAGATTAATAGAGGGTTGTATACCAATCTTCCGTGTGGATCTTTCTCGTAGATGCTTCCGCTACATCAGTTGGTATCAGGGACGTGTTCGTTCTTGAAGAGATGCCTCCAAGGAGACGCCACGCCAACGAGATTCCATTAGAAGAGGTCTATGAATGTGATCGCATGATGCGGTTGGAGCAGCAGATGGAGATGATAACGCAGCAGTTTCAGGCATTTATGGCCAATCAGACTCATCCAAATCATATTCCCCATGATGCGGGTGATGATTTTGAGGAGAGCGATGATTCACAGGAGGCGCCTAGGCGACGACGCAGAGATCCTAGTCCTCCTATTGAAGATAGGAGACAGTGGGAGGCAGGGATGCGTACAAAAGTTCCTGAGTTTCATGGTAGCCTTCAACCAGAGGAATTTCTTGATTGGATCTGTACCATTGAGGAGATCCTGGATTTTAAAGGAGTTCTTGACAATATGAAGGTTCCACTGGTGGCAACAAGGCTTCGAGGAAGGGCAGCGGCATGGTGGCAGCAATTTAAGCTTTCCAGGACCAGATTAGGGAAGTCAAAAGTTGCTACTTGGGAGAAGATGAAGAAACATCTGCGCTCAACGTTTTTGCCTTATAATTATCAACGTACTCTGTATCAGCGTTTGCAGAATTTGAGGCAAGGACACGAACTGTGGAGGATTATACGACAGAATTCTATCAACTCCTTGCGCGGAATGAGATTCAAGAGTTGGAGGATCAGTTGGTTACCACCAAATTCGGGTACGGTCGGGGGACGAGTGGAAGACAACATTTAAGACACGAGAAGGCCTTTATGAGTGGGATGGTCATGCCATTCGGCTTGTCTAATGCACCAAGTACATTTATGCGTGTGATGAATCAGGCTTTGCGCCCTTTTATTGGTAAGTTTGTAGTAGTATACTTTGATGATATTCTGATATACAGTGCCAATATTGAGTTGCATATACAGTTAAGTAAACTTCGCAGAGCATTGAAGAAGTGTGTTTTCCTAATGTCCAAGGTATTATTTCTTGGTTACGTGATTTCTGGTGATGGGTTGGAAGTGGATGAGTCCAAAATTGAGGCCATAAAACACTGGCCACGACCGCGCAACATCACTGAGGTTCGAAGTTTTCATGGGCTTGCAGCCTTTTATCGGCGTTTCATACCACACTTCAGTAGTATTATGAAACCTGTGACTGATTGTATGAAAGGGGGTAGATTTCATTGGACCGAAGCAGCAGAAGAGGAGTTTCAGCTTATCAAAACGCGCCTAACTACTGCACCTATTTTGGTGTTGCCTGATTTTTCCCAACCTTTTGAGTTACATTGTGATGCTTCAAAAGTTGGCATTGGAGCAGTCTTGAGTAAGCATGGTAGACCAGTGGCCTATTTTAGCGAGAAGCTTTCGGGTTCTAGAGTGCGATACAATACCTATGATGTTGAATTTTATGCAGTGGTCCGGGCAGTTCGGCATTGGCGACACTATCTATTCCATCGGGAGTTCATCCTCTATACTGACCATGATGCTTTAAAACCTCTCCATAGTCAGGATAAAGATTCAGTCCGACATGCTTCTTGGTCTGCCTATTTGCAACAGTTTACGTTCGTTATTAAGCATGAGGCGGGGACTTCCAATCAAGTTGCAGATGCTCTTAGCCGACGGAGCAGTTTTCTAACCACTATGAGAGTAGAGGTACCTGGGTTTGATTCTTTTCGTGATTTGTTAGACACAGACCCCTACGTCTCTGTTATTATGGCTGCTGTGCATGCAGGTGAGCGGGCAAATTTTCTCTTACATGATGGGTTTCTTTTTAAGGGAAATCAATTATGTGTTCCCGATTGCAGTTTGCGCCTGCAGATTATTAAGGAACTTCATAGTGAAGGTCATGTGGGTCGGGATCGCACTTTGAAACTAGTACGAGAGTCTTACTTCTAGCCTACTGTTCGCAAAGAGGTGGAGCGTTTTGTGGAGCAGTGTAGAATTTGTCAAGTGTCCAAAGGAAAAGCCACTGATGCAGGGTTGTATATGCCTTTGCATATTCCTATCCATCCTTGGACTGATGTGAGTATGGATTTTGTATTGGGTTTGCCAAGAACACAGCGGGGGAATGTATCTATTTATGTGGTGGTTGATCGGTTTTCAAAGATGGTGCACTTTATCCCTTGCAAGAAGACCACTGACGCAGTAAACGTTGCTCAGCTATTCTTTTGAGAAATTTATCGTCTCCATGGGTTGCCTTCTTCTATTGTTTCTGATAGAGACACACGCTTCCTTAGCCACTTCTGGCGAAGTCTGTGGAAGATGGTTAATACCAAACTCGACTTCAGCAGTGCCTATCATCCTCAAACTGACGGGCAAACGGAGGTAGTGAATCGTTCTCTTCGTGATTTGTTGCGGTGTTTGACAGGTGACCATGTTAAATCTTGGGATCAAAAGCTTTGTCAAGCCGAGTTTGCTCGTAATCATGCAGTTAACCGGAGCTCCGGATTCAGTCCTTTCCAGGTAGTCTACTCCATGATTCCTCGTGGTCCTCTTGATTTGATTCCATTGCCTAGCACGATTAGAGTTCATGGCAAGGCTGCGGAGTTTGTTGATGGTTTACAGGCAATTCATACGAAGGTTCATGATAATTTAGTTCAGGCAACCGCTAAATATAAGATGTTTGCTGATAAGAAGCGTCGTCATGTGGAGTTTGAGGTGGGTGACTTTGTTTGGGCGGTCTTAACTAAGGATCGATTTTCTGTGGGCGACTACAACAAGCTTTCTGCTAAGAAGATTGGGCCTGTTGAGATCATTGAGAAGATTAATCCCAATGCATATCGTTTTGAAATTGCCTAATCATATTCGGACTGCTGATGTGTTCAATGTGAAGCATTTGATTCCTTATTTTGGAGATTCTTTGGAAGACGATGCTACCGGCAATTCGAGGACGAATTTTCTCCAACCTGGGGAGAATGATGCAGTGCAGAAAGGTCTTGATTTCATGGAAAGGTGGGACCGACGTAAGGTCAAATAAGGTTTTGGAGCAACTTTTCGAAGTGTCCGTTTTTGGCAAAATTACATGGTATTTTGGGTGGAAATGGGCCAATGAACACAACTCAGCGGCATTCGCCGCTGTCGCACGACCTTTTTCGGGCAAATTCCATTGTTTAGGCCCCAAAAAGTGCGTTTTTTCTATTTTTGGCAATTTTTGTTTCGCTAATAACTTTTAGTAGGAAGGTCAGAATAAGTTACCCTTTTTTGCGTTGAATTAGTTTTGATTAATACTTTCTAGTGGTGTCATTATCTCAAAATTTTCCTTTTTTGGAAAAATTGATTAATTTAAGCATTTTCGTGTTATTTTGTTATTTTTCTCATTTTAGGGTTATATTTATACCCCTTGTAATCCTGATGGCCGTGAGAACAGTTATTGAATGTAATTTGCAGAGGAGTTTTTTCCTTTGTTCCTTCCAATTTTCGGTATTCTATTGAATCAACGAATCTTGATGCCTATTACCTGGTATTCTTAATCGAATCAACAGATTAATAGAGGGTTGTATACCAATCTTCCGTGTGGATCTTTCTCGTAGACGCTTCCGCTACATCACTTTTCTTTTAAACTATTTTTAATATACATTTCTGAGAATAAAAAACATTTTCTTCATTGTTTTTTTTTTTTTTTAATATCTTATTATCCCTCAGAATCAATTTAAATGTGTTAAAAAAACAAAAAACTTAATCTTCTTGAATTGTTTGACTAGGAAGCAACCCAGTTTAACACAGATAAAATTAATCCTAGTATTTTTTTTAATCCGTCATAAGATCAACAGCTTGAATTATTGAACGATGGGTGTGAGGTTCCTAGATCTTATAATTCTTTAATGAGGACATAAAGTTATAGGCCTTGTTTTTCGGCCTTGGGTAAGTGGTCATATTGTTTTTCCTTTTTTTTTAATAAAATAAATGATAAATGTTCATCTTTGATTTCTTGAATTGTGACAGGCAGCCTCGGAAGCCATCAAGAGTTTCATATCAGTCATCCAATCAATAGTGTTACAGCAGGATGAGGAACGCAAACTACAGAAGAGGTCTTCCCGGCTGGAGAAAAGGCTGGAAAAGCAACATAATTTGCTAAGCAGGTTGGAGAAGAAGTCCCATGAGACCCTGAATGCTTCTGGACCAAGCCCGGATGATTCATTTTTGGTTGAGCGTGAGAAAATTGATACATTGAAGAAGAAAGTGGAGGAAGAGAAAGGCAAATATCTGAATTCTGTTAACATCAGCCATGCGATGATGCTGAACAATCTTCAGATGGGCCTTCCCAATGTCTTTCAGGCGATGACAAGATTTTCAAGCGTTTGTGCACAGGCATTTGAAGCTGTCCATGGGCATGCCAAGGGCACAAGTCGTCAGGACGATAGCACGACAGCAGTATGATTTGGAGTCTGTAAGTTGAAGGCATGCAACCTTTTTAAAAAACTAAAACAAAACATTTTGACATGCCCTGAATTGCTTGGGTAATTTTCTGTTCTGTTGTGCGTTTCAGGCATGAGGATATTGGACCTCTCTTTAGCAGGGATACTGTTTTTACTGATTTCTTTTACCTGAATCAAATTCAGCAATGAACAAAATAATGATTTGGAACAGAAAGGACAAAATGAACTTCATCTCAAGCAGCCCTTTTTTGCATAGTATTGTCCGAGCAAAAGCATTTTACATGAAATTGTCATTTTAACATATTAAATTACGTTTCAGCTGTTTTCTTCACTGAATCTCATTCGACATGCGAAATTTTCACTGAAAAATGATAACAGTTTTCTTTCTTAAAATATAACCGTTTTTCTACTTCTCTGTATTCCTCCCCTCCATCTCTTCTATATTATCTTTCATTCCTAACACCATTCTTTTTTCCCCTTTTACAAGAGACTTGAACTCACGCATCCACCCACGCTACATGTCCCTAGTCAGCTGAGCAATAGCCGGGGACATCCCCAACACCATTTCCATTTCAGTAAAAATAACAGTGATGTAGAACTATGGGGTGATTTTTATGTACAGGACTCCTACATAGAAACCATGCAGGAGTTTGGGTCCACACCTTTAATTCAAAGGGATCCCACTTTTGTAGATGGCATGGATCTAAAAATCCTACACCGTTCAGATGTGTGAGTCCATGATGTATAAAAAGCACCTAATTTACGCGAGTTGTGACTTTTTACATTCTATTCTCTACAATGCCATTCCATAGAGAAGAAAGTTCTATTCTCCACAAGTGATCTCTGATAAATATGCTGCCTTACATGTTCTAACCATTTATAATTTCGTGACCAAATGGTTTATATATATTTTTTCTGCTGGTTTCTATCCTTTTTAGGAGATGGTGGACACTCTAGCATGTATGTGAATGGAAAAACTGAGTCCTTCTGAAGGAATGCCAAAGAACAGGCCATACCAATTGTTGATCACCATCTACCTGTGAACCGTTTCCAAGGCTGTAAGTAAAAGCTGTATCATCCTTTTGTGTGTCTTTTATGACTGTATGGTTATTACCGACTTTCGATAATTTGAGTATATAATGTGCTTTGAGGTTGAGTAAATGATTCAAATAGGAGGCCGGGTAGTGCCAGGCTAAGGCAAATGACCAGATTCAGATTAGTCCAGACCTTAACTGCAAGTTGATACTCCCCATTCAGTGATGATTGTAGCTGGTGAGTGAAGACTTTTCCCCCATGCTGGGTATAATGAGAATCTCTTTAGCCTTTTATTTTATGATGATTTTCACAAGTCTACATTGGGTGGCTATGATCAAGCGCCTATAATTGGGTAGTAGAATACTGCTCAATGGATTGATGAAACTGGTCTTACCCTCACCCTTCACGTTTGTGGCCTGTATTATATAGGGTTGCAATTGTATTGTGCCAGAACCCAGGACCCATCCAACGTTTGTTAAAAAAAGGCCTATGTAGTTTTTAAGGTCTATTGCTTATGCCCCCATGCAAGAACTTCCACAGTTCTGAGTCAGTCCTAGGGGCTAGGGCTCCCCTTGAGCTGCACTGGGCCAACATTGGGAATTGTGGAATAAAAATATGGGTTGCTCATTGGATGGGTCAGCCTGATCCATGCCTGTCTTCCATTGGACTAAGTTTAGGCGCATGGACAAGAGCCTGGGCCCATATATTCTAAGACCCACCTTGGGCCAGCAATTATCACAAAGGGGTGTATGTGTTTTGAGAATGGGCTGGGCCTGGGCCTTAATTTCTTGCATGAGCTCCATTCAGGCCTGGTGAATAAATGGACTGAGATGTGGCAAGCTTTGGCCCAGCCCAGAATGGGCCAGGAACTCTTGGGATGGCAATGTGTTTTGGGCTTTTGGCTGACAAAATACAACATGGGAAGCTTATCATTCAACAAAAGCTGGAATTTAGTACCTTTTTTATTTGACCCTTCTTCTTTTCTTGTATATTTAATTGACCCTTTACTTGGCACCAACGTCTGTGGCGAACCAGAGTGGGGCTGGGGTTGATCCCCTCCCAAATTTTTTAAAATACCCATTAAAGTTGGTGGCAGTTTTAGACTTTCTTTACATTTGGCCCTTCCAAAAAATTATTTATTGCATAATGGCCTCCCCCCAAATGAAGTTTTCCGGTTCAACTGTTGACCACTATATCACATGGGCGTGGGAGTAGAGTGCGTAAGTTTGAACCCCCATGTGGCAAAATAAACTAGATTGACGACAGAGAGATGGCTAATAGAAAAACTTTCTATGTATTTGATCAGCCAATTTGTACCATAAGTCATTGCATAGCTCCTTTTTAAATGCAGTCCGAATGGAGTGCAGTTCTTCGTTTCAGAAATTTTATAGGCCCTATTTGTTTTGCATTAAAATACATAAAAACAGAATGCATAGGTGATTAAAAAGTGAAGATCAAATGTGAATTTCCAAAAGTAAGCATGAAATGTCATCTTCTTTTGATTCTATTTCCTTAAAAGAAAATATTATTTGATGTTTATTTTTAGAAGTTTAACTTTAATGTTCATTTTTAATCACCTTATGTATTCAATTTCTATGTATTTTAATGCAAACAAACATGCCCATAGAAATGATTAGTTTGATTAAATTTAGAAAATTAATGAAAAAGCTTGAAAAAGGACAACTGCTTGAAAATTTAAAAGTTGAAAAAGTCTACAGGGACCGAAAATTGGTCCCTGAAAAAGTGCCTGAATGGCTCTTGTCCCTTGGATCAAGGAAAATTTCCCTTGGATCAAGGGCTTTTCCTTTATCCAAGGGACAAGGGCCTTTCAGGCACTTTTTCGGGGACCATTTTCGGTGTCCCTGTAGCAGTGCTCCTCTTGTAAGACCTGAAAGGCACAACCATTGGCAGATCCGAGTATAAGCTTTTGGGGTAGTCGCCCCATCAGGATTGGGTCCGCTTCCAGAACTCTATGAAAATTTTGGGTAAGTCGATATAAAAATCACTGATCGGCCTCAGAAAACCACATGAAAACCCTAGATTTGCCCTCAAAATCCAACTAATCGTTTGGGTCCGATATTCCCAAACAAAAATCTTGGTTCCGTCACTGTGCATCATTACACAAAAGTATGCAGAATAGGCCATTGTTCAGCCAAGTCCCACCCATCATCCGGAGGTGATAGAGCCCATGATCACAAACCTCATCACAAAATTTCTCTTCCATCGAAATTTGTACCATCAGTTGTCGAGTCACCAATAAGGTGTTAAACAGCTATTGTGAATATTTGACTGGTGTTTATCAGTGTGACGCCTAATCGACACCTCCATGTGGTGGATTCGGACTGAATACACTTCTTAATTACATGCTAAACAAACTATTAAGTCATTCCCTCAAAGGGTCTTTCTCTTTGGTTGAAAATGTCTCAATAATGCATTTCATGTACACAAATTGCTTTACAATGAAAGTATCTCGTAAGACACCGTTTGTCCTATTTGTTCATCTCCAGATGCATTTGTTCGGCATGCTCTCTTTTTGTGTGATCATGGAACGCTTATTTGTTTGGCTCCATCATAGGAATGTTATCCCATTTTATTTTCCCTCATGACGGAGGGAATGATGGACCTCTTTTATGGGCGTTTGTGACACTGAATCGTGGGTTATGGTTTTTTAATGGGCCTCAACCTTAGCCAGGATTTTTGTCTAAGCAGCCCTATAGGCATGGCTTAGGCGTTTTCTATTTAGAGCCATGCATGGGTAGGTAATTTTGTGGAATTGGGAGGGGGGTTTTCTTCTTTGTAATTTTGGTGGGTTTTTTTATTTTCTTTTGGACTCTGTTGTTGCTTTGTCGTTTCCCTTTTCTTCTAATGAAATCATCTTTTTACCAAAAACAAAAATAAGAAAAGAAACTGTCTGTATATTTTTCAGTTAAAAAAAAAAAAAAAACACCAATCTATACCAATATTTTTTGTCCAGATGATGACAACAATGTCCAATACCCATATCTAAACCCATGGTTTTACCAAAATAAAAAAATTATAAAACCCCATGTTATGTTACCAGGAGGTTTTTGAGGATTTTCAGTTTTTCTTATGTTATTAATTAACAAGGTCACAAAATAAAATAATTAATGAAGTGCTTAAATATTCCAATTATATCTATAAATTTAAAAGATGCAGACATTTAAAGTGAATAACTACAACATAACTAAATTTCCATGATATTTCCCATTTATGACTCTATTCCAGTTCTGGGAAAAGTGCAAAAAATAAAGTGTTACTTTTGAAAATTCTAGCTATATTTGTAATTGTGGGAGATTCTGGGGAAAATTCTTATGAGAGGAGAGGGTATGTTGAAATATTTTTAGTACTCTCATCAAATAATAATCACAGAAAGTCCAATGGTCCATTTGTTTGCGTGAAATCTATTGGAAACGAATCCAATGAAGATAGGTGTGAATGATATCTTGGAGATACATTAGAATCCATTGGAGACAAATTTGTTGCAATATCTGAGACCTATTCTCTTATTGGACCATACTTGTTTGTAGTAAGCATCAAGGAACTATCCGATGTTTAGATATATAAATTTATACCCCCTTTACTTGTTTGAGGATCTACAATTCCAAACCCCCAAAATGTGTTATTTAGATTGTATCGAGATGAGACAATGATCAACGGTAAGGGAGGTCGGTGGGTTCCTTGTGTCCTTAAAAAAAAACAAAAAGAAAAAACTGATGAGGCTCACCAAGACCTAGAGGTTGCTAAGTTAGCAACCCCATATATCTCACTGACCGGTTGCCATTTTCCACTTGTGTGAGCTCCCTTTCCTCATGTACGCATGTTCTCTCTTTGCGTGTGTGGGTGCTATCATGGGTCCTAGTCATCTTAGCTGTGGGCCTTCATGGTAGCTTTCTCATGGGCTTTATCTCTCATAGTAAGGTGAGAGATCCTCTTATAATAGATATCTCTCATCTTAAGTAAGAGATTGGGTGGGGGCCCTTACATCCATATCCAATGCGAACAACTTAAATATGAGGGCCCCCACCCTATCTCTCATAGGAGCATCTCCATATATATATATATTGGTAATATTCAGGTGGGAACTGTTCTCACATATTATGTGAGAATTTTTTTGAGGGATCCAATTGTGGGCTCCATTTGGGGATGGAGCCAGGGGGTGGAAAGATCTATGTAAGACCACCCCAGGTATCAAGTTTGACCCCAAATACATGCCCTTAACCCCTTCATCCGTGGCCCACAAGTTTAATGGCTTCATATTAAAAAAAATATTCAACCCTCAATCCAACGGTTCAGTCCATTAGAATGTGTGCCAATCCTTTGGGATTAGTGATTATCAGGGGGTTCCCTATTGGTTGCTAGGTTTGGATGGGTTGCTAGTTGGGCCCTGCAACAAAATTCTCATATAATAGGTGAGAACTAATTCTCACTTGAATATTTCCCCATATATATATATATATATATATAAGTAGTTCGAGCGAGGTCTAACACTATTGAAAAGTATTTATCCTTCATCTGTTTAAGTTTCGAGGGTTTTTGACCTTTGGTATGAAAGGGTAGCTAAGGAAACCCTAGATTAAAGTCTTGTGGTTTTGGACCTTTGGTCCTTTTGCATCAGAGACAATCGAATACAAGTTTAGATCCCATACGGAATGTCTCAATACTGAAAAAAATGTGTGTCGTGAAATCAACACCAACCAGGCTCCACCTAAAAAGAGTATTGAGAAGTATTTATGTTGCCTCTACTAAAGCCTTGAGATTTTTTTATGAACAGTTAGTTGGGAAGACTTAATAAGCACAATGCTTTATTGACTTATTTATCTGGCAAACTCAACTAAGTTGGCTCCATATTACAAACCGGTCCTATAAACTATAATATCTTACGATAGAATTTGGGTCTAAATCAGGTTTATCATCATGCTCATCACCTCCTTGAGGTCTTGTCTATATAGAAACAAAAATAAGAACTTTTGTGAGCATTAGATATTATAAAATGTTCGATTTGACTAGTAAAATTGAATTCGGTTACAATGGCACTAAATATTTAGTGGGACCAAGTTGTAGATCAAGGGTCTTCGATGTCCTTTTTACCCTCCAAAGTGGATACAAAAACATACTTGAGGGGATCCAAACTTTTCCTCTAAAAAACTCTTTTAAAAGAGTAGAGGAAGGGAAAAAGAGAAAAGAAGAAGAAGAAGAAGAAATGAGTTTGATGCAAAAGTAAGAAAGAAAAATAATATCTAACTTTGAATCTTATTGTCCCTGCATTAAATTTTTGCACTTGTATAGTCAGTATTTAAATATCCCTGTATCAAATTATTTATTTATTTTTCTATTACATGGGAGGAATTGTAAATTATTCTAATTCAAAACTAGCCCAATCTATCAGCCCAATGGTCATCCCTTTAAGGTGCTTTATTTCGAAGAATATTCTCTAAGACTAATTTACTTACACTCTATTCCTTTGGTATTCTCCGCATGTAGTACTTCCCCAAATTGCTCCGCTTAGTGCTTCATGCTTTGTGTTCGGGCCACCTGACGCATCTCAACTATGTTTCATCGGTGCCCATGTTCAATTTCTGGCACTTAAAATGAGCTAGGATGCCCTTTGTCACTAGGTATTCCCACATTTCCGAATTAATTTTTTATTGTTGTATATTATTGGAAATAACTTTTCGAGTTGATTAAAATAATATATAAATTTGACCCATTTAGAGTCAATTTCATGGGTCAAACCCCAATTTTACCTCAGCCATACATATAAGTCTAAAGAGTTATTATTATTATTTTCTTATAGTCAACCATTTATGCATTTTTATTGTCCCTGGACCCAGACCCATCTGCCTTCTCTAGATTTGGACCGAGACCTGAAATTTTATTGGGTCCGGTCCAGTTATATCTGGGCTTGGCTCCGATCCGCTGATTGGGAACGCTGTAAAATAAAAGGGCGGGAACTTGTAGCCGTTGGGCTCTTGTTGTTTTTGTGATTTGAATCTCTTGCCGCCGGTATAAACTCATGGACAGTGGCCACCCGGGATTTTGTCTGTGCGAGGGTGTGGGGCAAAATTTTTGCTCCATTTTGCTAATTTTTTCACGTTAAAAATATCAAAAAGATATATATATTATATTTAAATAGATATAAAATTTTTTTCCGTGCTCAAATCTCTTGGGAAAGCACTCAATTACCCAATTTGAATTTTCAAAAGGAGTTGTATTTCGATCTAAAAATTTTGGTTGCATGCACATACTTAGTTCTAAAAATAATTCTCTATAATTAGTCATGGGCTCACGGTAAAGAAGAAAAAATTTCACTTAAATGTAACTCAAGTGATCAAACATATGAATCATAATGCCTGATTTATTTGTGAATTGAAGATTAAAGTGTGCCCAATGGTTATTCGGCCATCTTCAGACTTGTAGATATGTTAGATTAGATGATTTAGGATTTAGGGTTTGTATTAGGATTTGGGGATTAATGGATTAAAATTAGAATTGGGTATATAGTGATTATGATTATACTAAATCCGATGAGGGAGGGATAATTTTTTATTTATGGTTATACGGTGAGAGACTAACCACGAGAGAATCGGCAACGAGAAGCTCGATCAACACAAAGAGGAGTTCGAACTCTCGGTAAAAGAAGATGTTGAAAGAGAAAGACCCGAATATATGATCTGGTACTTTTAGTCACTAAGGTTTTATAACATGGGGCGATCACATTATTTCAATCTTAGGGGAAGATATACGTGGGGACAGGTAAGATCCAGTTAAACTAATGGCAAATTCAAAATCAACCTGGGGTCCATAAGTGACAGTAGGTCTGCCACTGCCATGGATTCCTTTCTATTTCGTTGAATCCTATCATGCTGGAAAAACACAAATCTACCCTTATCACTAAATGCCTGCTTCGGTCTAATTTACTAGATTTTGCTTGCAATTACTCATCTTCTGCATTCCAAATCCTCTCAAAACCAACACCGAGAAAACCCGCCTCTTCGAAGAAGAAAAACAGCAGATTCCTTGTCTTCTGCAACTCCCAAATCACAAAAAATGGAAGGAATGGGGATCTTGAGGAAGCTGAATCTATATTCAACCGTATGCACTTCAGAAACGTGGTCTCTTGGACGGCGTTGCTCACTGCATATGCTGAGAATGGCGAGATTGGCAAAGCCCAGAAGGTGTTCGACGAAATGCCCGAACGAAGTGTTGCGTCTTGGAATGCTATGATCACGGCATACATCCGTAGCAAAAGGGTTTCGGAAGCTTTGGAGCTGTTTTTGAAGATGCCCGATCGGAATCTTGTCTCTTACTGTGCCATGATCACGGGTTTTGCCCGGGTAGGGATGTTAAGGGAAGCAGAGAGGTTGTACTCTGAGGCGCCGATTGCTGGGCGGGATCCGGTGGCTTCAAATGCTTTGATTTCTGGATATTTAAAGTATGGTGAATTGGAGGATGCAGTTCGGGTTTTTGAGGGAATGTCTGACAGAGATGTGGTTTCTTGGACCTCCATTGTAGATGGGTTTTGCAAGGAAGGGAAGATAGATGATGCTAGGGAAGCTTTTGAGAAGATGCCAGAGCGCAATGTGGTATCTTGGACAGCAATGGTTGGTGGGTATCTGAGAGCTGGAATGTGGGAAGATGGATTCAGAGCTTTTTCAAGGATGAGAAGTGAAGACGTAGGAATCAATTCAACGACACTGACAGTCATTATTGGAGCATGTGCAACTATGGATAGATTCAAGCAAGGAATTCAGATTCATTGTTTGGTTTTGAAAATGGGCTTTGGCTCTGATGTCTTCTTAGGCAACTACCTTATAACCATGTTCTCTAGATCTGGTTGGATGGATGGTGCTAAAAAGGTATTTGATTCTATAAGAAATAAAGATGTAGTTTCTTGGAATTCCTTGATCACTGGCTATGTTCAGAACGATGGGATTGAAGAAGCCTATGTACTCTTCAAGAAGATGCCAAAAAGGGATGTTGTTTCTTGGACATCTGTGATGGTGGGCTTTTCTGACAGAGGGAGGATTTTAGAATCCATGACTCTTTTTGAAGAAATGCCCACAAAAGATGATGTTGCTTGGACGGCGATCATTTCAGGGTTTGTGGGAAATGGAGAATATGAACAAGCAATTCATTGGTTCATTCGGATGGCTAGAGAAGGAGTAAGGCCAAATCCTCTCACTTTAAGCAGTTTACTGAGTGCCTCAGCTAGTTTGGCTGCTTTGAACCAGGGGCTGCAGATTCAAACCCTTGTCGTTAAAATGGATTTGGAATCTGATGTTTCTGTTCAAAACGCACTCGTCTCAATGTATGCTAAATGTGGAAATGTGGATGATGCGTATCAGATTTTCTTGAGTATTGATGAACCCACACTTGTTTCCATGAACTCGATGATAACAGGATTTGCCCAACATGGGTTTGCGGAAGAAGCATTGGGATTGTTCAAACAAATGCAGATTGGCAGCTACAACCCTAATGCGATAACATTTCTAGGTGTTCTTTCAGCATGCGCTCATGCAGGTTTGGTTGAGGAGGGCTGGAATTATTTTAAATCCATGAGAAGTTCTCACTGCATTGAACCAGAACCTGATCACTACACGTGCATGGTTGATCTCCTTGGTCGGGCAGGATTGCTCAAGGAAGCAATTGGTCTGATTAATTCCATGCCATTTGAGCCCCACTCGGCAGTATGGGGAGCTCTGCTTAACGCAAGCAGGACACACCTGAACCTTGATCTTGCAAAGCTTGCAGCCCAACGCCTTTTTGAATTAGAGCCTGAGAATGCAACTGCTTATGCAGTCTTGTCTAAGATGTACTCTGAAGCTGGGTTAAAGAGAGAAGAGGAAGAGTTAAGGGTTATCAAGAAATCAAAAGGGATAAAAAAGCGTCCAGGTTGCAGTTGGATTACAGTGAATGGCAAGGTTCATTTATTTCTTGCAGGTGATCAGTCTCACAAGGAATCTACAGAGATTCGGGCTGTTCTGAGAAACTTTGCTGTGGAAGTGCAAGGTTTTGGTGATGATCAGATGATGCATAGTGAAGTTAAGGCACACTGGGTTTGACGTTTATGAGGTATTAAATGATTGTTTTTTGGGGTTTCCCTGGTTGCCATTAGTCGTCGATTTCCGCATCTAGTGACCAAAGTCGAGATATTTCCCTAGACATTCTCCATACTGCTCCATTTTTTGCGATATTGCAAAACTTGATTGGATTATTGGAAAAGGGCATTGAAAATTGAAATGCAAAGAAAAAGGTGCCTGTTGAATTTTTAACAAGGCGGTTTTATTTGATATCGCATAATTCAATAAAGTTTTATACGATATTGCAATAATGGAGCAATATAGAGAACTTATGGAGAAATATCTCTACTTTGGTCACCATGTGCGGAAATCGACCACTAATGGTGACTTGTACAGGAAAAAACCCCTTTTTTTCTTCTCTTTTCAACATAGCAATTGTACAAGGGGGACCCAGCCTTCGGTAGTATAAACTGTTGATCTCTGCAGACATATAACAGGTCTCAATTCTGACACTTAGAATCTGATGCTATCAACGGCTCGCCAATACATGGACACCAAATTTATAGTTTATTTTGCCAAGCGATGGCTTGATCCATTGTATATTCATCTAATATGAGTTGGTTCATATGAAGATCAATTAGATCAAATCTGAAAAAAAAAATCAATGTTGAGAAAAATAGTCGTTCATATAAAAGATCAATCAGGTTAAATCTGAAAAAAATTCAATGTTGAGAAAAATAGTCTCTGACAAATTGGCATCAATTTGAAGTGATCCATTGCATGCAATGTGTCGTAGACTATGATGCCCAGATACGGCATGGATACGGTAGGGACACGCCATGGATATGGCAGGGACTCGGATTTTACATATAAAAAGTGAAGTATTGGATACGATACGACATGATACGTTGCCCATTTGGAAGTATCCGTACATCATAGGTCGTAGAGAGGTACGAAAACTTTGATATTGGTTGAAGTAATGGATGGAAAAATCTGAAATAAACAGTTTCTTTTGAAAATGTCATTGAAATTGGGTGTGGTTAGGTTCCCCAGGTGGAATCCAAAAACTCCCCAAAATTTGTAATGGGCCTTGGCCCATACCCTACTTATATCAATCAAACCACTGCCCCCACCCCAAAACATTCTATCTCTCCTACTGAAAAGAAACTTCGATGAGAACCTCCGAGATTGCAAGAAATCCTCTTGGGGACGCCAATCTCTCAACTCTCAAAAGCTTCTCCTCATCAGTTACATTCGATGGTGTTTCAGGTAAGTCAATCTCCCTCTTTGTCTCCCTCTTCCTCTCTCTCCCAGTCTACTTCTCTGTTGCGTTGCTTGCAAACTCTTTTTTACTACATTGTTGTGGAATGGAATCTACTTTTTACTACTGAAGTTTGAGTTCATGGCACTATATGAATTTTTGGATTTGTTTTATTTCTTGTGTTGTTTGGAAATTCTTGTTGAAGATGAAATACTCCTGTTTTTCATTATTATGAAAAATGGAATCTAATCCCTACTGATGGATTTTGAGATTTTGGGTATATATGATTTTTTATTTGTTGGATTTTCTGGTTAGTGTTTTGAATGTGCCCCCAAATTGTGGTGAATTGAGATTCGTTTGAACCTAAGTATTTGGTGCCAAAATCGCAAGATTGCATCAGTGGGGTTCTTGATTATTGATGGAGCATTGCTGAAATTCATGGTCTGCTGGTGATCCTTATTGGCCAGTTTGATCCATTGTGTTCGACCTGCTTCCATTTTCTAATAACCATCCATTTAGTTGGCCGCATGTTTTTGGATATTCTCATTTGCAATGAGCCATGTTCCTCATTCCTAAGACAAGGTCACTAGCGATGGATGTGGAACACCAAAACATGGACCATTAATCATTGTCATTGCTCATCATCACCACCACCAAGGGCCACATGTATATACACAGTAATGTTTCCCTTTTACCATATCATTTTGCATTTCTTGACCTTGGGACTATATAATGCCTCAATGGAATAAGTATTTCAATAATTTAATTCAAGTGCAAGTGCATTAACCTCTGCTTTTGTTGGACAATGACAGTAGTTTCTCGTAAATTTTAAATTATAGTATTGACAATAAAACAAACTGATGTTTATAAAAAAAAATCCTATAAAACTTGTCACTTCGCATAGAACACTACAAAATTATAGGATTGAGCTTTAACTAATTTCTTCTTGTTGTGTTTTGTTTAGAATTTTTTTTGGACCATAATATGATGTTTATGATTGTGCAAAGAATGCCCATTTATAAATAAAGTGCTCTCATATGGATTGGTATGATAGAGAAAACATTAGAAGCTCAAGAAAGGATAAATAGGTATTAGTGTTCACATGATAATGATTATTACTTCTTTGGAGTTCTCTAAAGTTTCTTTATTATTATTGTAGTATGGTTGCTAATTGATGTGCTAATTTCTTGTGGAATTGGGATGGGTGTTCAGTTCAGAAGCTTATTTATGAATTGAGTGTTAGTCGTAAGATTTCTTCGAAAGAGAAAAAGATTATTGGAAATCATATCCTTAACCTATGTTGAAAAATTGTCCGCCCCACCCAAACGAAAATCCTGGGTCTGCCACTGGTTAGGTTCATGGGTAAGTGGTTGAATCAACTAGCGGCTTAGAATATTTACAACTTCACAAGAAAATGACATAAATGAATGCATTATATTTGAAAGCAACAATGTTGTTCTCTCACAGTTGATCCAAAAACTTAGCACAAAACAGTGTATACTTGCACAGGTAGGACTAGCACACGTTAGGAGTGATAAAGATCTCATAGCGATAAAGGTCTCATAGCAAATCTAGCGGGGAACAAAAGACCCCAAAGAAAATTTTATCAACAGACAACTGAAAGCAAAGATATTGTTCTCTCACAGTTGATCCAAAAACTGAGCACAAGACAGTGTATGCTTCCACAGTTAAGACTAGCACACATTAGGGGCCTGTTTGTTTACCAGGCATTCCTGACCAGTATTCAGGTGGTCGGGTATTTCAGTCATTTCTGACAAAAATGCTGTGTTTGGTTGGACTGGAATTTAAAAAGGTAGAAATCCAGGCATTTGAGAAGTTAAAAAGCAAGCATTTGGAATGCCAGGGACTCATCAAGCATTTGGAATTTCAGTGAAGAGGAGTATTCCGGTGGAAGTTCCGTTTTCTTCAATGGTCATCTTCCATTTGAGATTTCAACCCAAAAATCAGTGGTAAAAGGTAATTTTTCAGTTCTTCTCTCTTCTACCTTCTCCGCCCAGGGCCAAGCAGCTCTGCCCTCTTTCTTCTCCCTCTGTAGCAGTCCGCCCAGAGCCAAGCAGCTCTGCCCTCTTTCTTCTACCTCTGTAGCAGTCTGCCAGCCTCCACGCCAGATCAGCAACAGGCAGCGATCTGCCCTCTTTTTTCTCCCTTGAGTCGATTCCGGAGTTTTCCAGTCTCTAGGTTTTTCCCCTTTCGAAATTTAGATCAGGCATCAAATTCTTCCTCTTCAGGAAGTCTTCTTTTAGCGGATCAGATTTCCCCTATTCGCTGATTGCTTCCTGGAAGAGGATAAGATGCTCCCTTCTCCTGTGGATAAGATCCGTAAGTGGATAAGAACCAACCCATTGTATGATGTCAGTGGCCAGGTGGCAATTCCAGACCCAATCCTTGAACCCACCCAGTAATCTCAGGTTCAGGTTTGGTCTATAGATGCCTCCTCAACCTATGAATATGACCTGAACCCAACTAGAATCAACCCATTTACCCTTGGGGTTGGAAAATTGGAAATGCCAAGTCGAATCTGGAAACCAAATCAAGTTCAGGTTGGATCAAGAATTGTCATCCCTAAGTTTATGTCAGCCTAAGACTTGGATGCCAAGGATGTTAACAGGTTTGTAAATTACCTTTTATGGAAATGAATTAATGTTCCAAAAAACAGTTATGATTTCCTCACATAACTTTTTTTTTTCATAATTCCTTGTAAATTACCAAACAGAGAATTTCAGGATTTCAGGGTATATTGAATTCTCAGGCTTGAATTCCTGAACGAATCAAACAGAGAATTAGAATTCAGAATGAATTTCCAGCATTTTGAATTCCAGCATTCCAAATTCTCCAAATTCCACCAGACATGAATTCTCCAAGTTCCTGCAACCAAACGGGCCCTAGGAGTGATAAAGTCTCAAAGCAAATCTAGAAGAAAACAATTTCCAAAAGCAGATTTTATCAACAGACAACAACACTTAAAACAACTTGGATTGTGGAAATACATAAAATTTACATCATGTGGGTCGTGTAACTTTACTGAAGCTTGCATTTGGGCATCACCAAACTGCTAGGCAGTGTCGAACTTCTCCATGCTGCTCAAGCAAGGGGGAACATAAGCTTCCAAGATAGATTCCATGTTTGGGGTCTCCTTCGAGCTCTGGCAGACCACCTCTAGAGGCGTGAATTCAAAGCCAAGATAGAAACACTTGCAACAGACGTAAGTGAAGATAAATGAGAGCACGGGAAGGGGTATCAGAAAAACTGTGAAGTAAAATTTCTTGACACTGAAGTATCCGATCATGGTAATTTGGTATAGGACTAAAGCTGCGAGGATTCGTGCGTGCATATGAGGCCACATCCGCCCATTGCTCTCATATGTAGGAACATACACTTTCAGTGCCTTTTTGACAAAATGAGAAATATCAATTCTAATTTCAAATAGTTTGAGTATAATCAGCAGTTAATCTATATAACAAAGATATGTTGGGTAATGAAACAAAATCTTTTTTTTTTTTTTGTTTCCCAACATGCGAGCTTCTTTATATTATTTGAAAAGTTCTCATTAGTAGTGATAATAGGTAGTGAGTATAATCAGCAGCTAATCTATTTAACCAAATTATGTTGGGTTGATATATGAGGCCACATCCGCCCATTGCTCTCATATGTAGGAACATACAGTTTCAGTGCCTTTTTGACAAAATGAGAAATATCAATTCTAATTTCAAATGGTTTCTATATCCATTCATTATCTTGTGTTATGTACAGGCATCAACATGATAAAGCCAATAGCCATAGCATACCCATAAGTATTTGGGTTTCTTTGGATGAATACCTGCTTGATGTCAGTGATCACCATCGATTTGTAGAATGTTTATGGATGTAGTTTTCTGAAGAATGAGTCAGCCTGTTCGTTTCGGGTCTGGCCTTTTGGCATTGGAGGAATGTCCCTAACCAATATGGCAAATTGCTCTGGTTTCATCTTTGAGTTCGTTAGAGCAGCTGCTCTCAGATTGGTACAATGCATGTAGGCTTTCCATAAAAATGTAACAAAAGTAACCCAGTATGTTGCTATCAAGAATGCCCACAATCTTGGACTCTTCTCCTGAAATAGATTTACATGAAATCAGACAAACCAATAATGAAAGAAGAAGAAGAAGAAGAAGACCTTTTATGATCCAAATTATAGTCGAATTACAATCGATACAAAGAGTTCTTCTCAAGGGTTCTTCTCTAGGTACATCCTATTAGACACCCCCTTTGGTAGAGATTTTCTTTCCTCTAGGTACTCTTTAAGTCTTAAGTCTTGAGTCTTGACTCCATGACATAGTTTTTTTTATGAGCCTTTTAATTAGTTTCTAAGTTAGCATAACTAAGCAACATGAATACATGTGAAAAAAAATGATCAGTACTATTATTTACAATGAATATAGGATCTCATACAATGAGGGGACTACTACACCCCCTTATCTTAGTTACTTTTGCAAAAAATATATATATATATATTTTCTCTCATTTTCCAATATTCTAGATTTTCTACAATTTTTTTCATATTTTTTTGATGATTTTTTCAAATCGCATTGCTACGCTACTTAGCGTTTTGGCGGCGGGCGTAGCTACTGCTATTTTCATCCTTGTGCTTACCAATAGAAAGCCTCCGCTTTGAGGGGAGCAAAGCCTTGTCAGGCTGAGCAAAGAGGAGGGAGAGCATAAGAAGGAGCCATAGCTTTCTGAAAGGACTTAGCTGGAAATCTTTTGGAAGGACATGGTTTCCATATCTGCTTATCTGGATAATAGAATTCAACCTCCTTGGACTTCGCCATCACCATTTCTCTGCTAGTTCAGTTTCAATACCATAATTAAGGGATCAGTTTTTTTACCAATAATAGTGATGTTTGATCTTTTGCTCATTTGCAGTTAGACCCGATGAATGAACAACGTGGATACGTGTGTGTTTTTTTACATAAGTGTATCTGGCCATATTATTTATGCTGCAGGAGGAAGAGACTGCTAAATTGCAGCTGGAGAAGAAGACCATCTTACTGCACATTGCACAAGCAAGAAACTGGGGATCAAGATTGGATGAAAGCTGAGAACACGCAATCAAGTATTGAAACCTTGCAGTCTGAGATTTTATGCATTCAAGAGGCCATAAGCGGCACTTGCTTGTCTATGTTGAAGCTTAGGGATGAAGATTTGTATCCTCAACTACTCGAGTTATCTTCTGGGTAATGTTAGAAGTATCACTTTAATTTAATAACTTTTGCTTAGATTCTGTCAATGTCACTGTTAGGGCTCTTCATGATCTATAAAGCATGATATGCTCCTCCATACTTGCTTCTGTACACACACAGCGATCTCTTCTTGCTCTTATCTCTGATAAGGGCAAAGTCTGACTCCTTAACCTGTTTGCATATAAGGATAATCATATTTCTCTTCCTTTTGCTTGACTTGGATTCATTTACTACTTGCTGTAGATAATTGCGGGTAGGGATGAAAACAGGTTCCTGAATACCTGAGTTCCTCTAGGACCCAAATTAAAAGTTCCAGGTATGGGTCCATCATCTGGAGCTGTTTTTAATTGGAGTCTGGGTTAGGGTCCATGTCCAATACATTGACCTGGATAAATATGGTCCAGCTTGGGGTCCATATGTTTCATACCCATGGACCTAAAGCCACACACACACACACATTCATACATGAAGCCATCCTGCACTGCCATGTGAAAACATGCTTTGGGTTTGCTATTTTGGATTGATGGTTCTTGGGCGCACATGATCATTTGATGGTTCCAAGGTTTCTTCTTCAAAAGAACCCGAGGCTAGGGCTACCTTACAAGCATTGAAGGAAGCTTCTTTGCGGGGATTCCAAAAGATCCATTGTTTGCCTGACACCCTTGAGGTCGTTATAGTTATTAATGGGTCACCGGATTGGTCTGTCCATCCTATTTTATTGGACAGCAAAGTTTTGAGTTCCGAGTTTGGAGAGAAATCCTTTTTCACATTCCTAAGTCTCTTAATGGTTTTGCTCATGAACTTGCTAAGAACTCTTATGGGTAGGTAATTTTGTGGGATTAGGAGGGGGGTTTTCTTCTTTGTAATTTGGGTGGGTTTTTTTTTGTTTGTTTGTTTTTGTTTTCTTTTGGACTCTGTTATTGCTTTGTTGTTTTCCTTTTCTTCTAATGAAATCATCTTTTTACCAAAAAAAAAAATAAGAAAAGAAACTATCTGTATATTTTTCAGTTAAAAAAAAAAAATACCCCAATCTATACCAATATTTTTTGTCCAGATGATGACAACAATGTCCAATATGATAACATGGAAGAGGAAGAAGAGTTGCAGGGAAGAGACCAGAGCTCTCTCACTCTCATCTTGATTTCATTCAGATGGTTAACTTACATTACAAGCTTCTTACATAAATTTATACAGTTGAAACAGATTCAGTAAATCTGGAATCTAAGTCTGTTACAGCAATTCATGTGATGGCAGCTGAGCTGGAATTCTCAACACTCAGACACGAGTCACTGAGTCTATTACAATACCCATATATAAACCCATGGTTTTACCAAAATAAAAAAACCCCATGTTATGTTAACAGGAGGTTTTCGAGAATTTTCAGTTTTTCTTATGTTATTAAAAAGATCACAAAATAAAGTAATTGATGAAGTGCTTAAATATTCCAATTATATCTATAAATTTAGAAGATGCAGACATTTAAAGTGGGAAAATATTCATATGCATCCTTCTCTCATCATGTTATGGTGAGAGACAACATAGTAGGACTGACTTTATAACACATCCGAATCATCCACACACACGGAACCCCCCTTAAGTACACTACACCCATTGAATTTTCACCTATCGAAATGGATTGGACCATTGGATCGATGGTCTCATTAAATTTGTGGGCCATGGATGAAGGGGTTAGAGGCATGAGATTGACCCCAAATTTGATATATGGTCTTATCCAAGATGTCTCCACCCATCGCCCACAAGTTCCATGATCAGTGGGTCCCTAGGTGGGTCCCATTAAGCTTGTCCCTCACCATATGGTGAGGGAATGATGCACAGGAATATCCCCCTTTAAAGTGAATAACTACAACATAACTAAATTTCCATGATATTTCCCATTTATGACTATTTCCGTTCTGGGAAAAGTGCAAAAAATACAATGTTACTTTTGAAAATTCTAGCTATATTTGTAATTGTGGGAGATTCTGGGGAAAATCTCTTATGAGAGGAGAGGGTATGTTGAAATATTTTTATTACTCTCATCAAATAATAATCACAGAAAGTCCAATGGTCCACTTGTTTGCGTGAAATCTATTGGAAACGAATCCAATGAAGATAGGTGTGAACGATATCTTGGAGATACATTAGAATCCATTGGAGACAAATTTGTTGCAATATCTGAGACCTATTCTCTTATTGGACCATACTTGTTTGTAGTAAGCATCAAGGAACTATCCGATGTTTAGATATATAAATTTCTATCACCTTTACTTGTTTGAAGATCTACAACTCCAAACCCCCAAAATATGTTATTTAGATTGTGTCGAGATGAGACAATGATCAATCGTAAGGGAGGTCGGTGGGTTACTCGTGACATTAAAAAAAAAAAAAACTGATGAGGCTCACCAAGACCTATATCTCACTGACCAGCTGCTATTTCCCACTTGTGTATGCTCCCTTTCCTCATGTGCAGGTTCTCTCTTGGCGTGTATGGGTGCTATATGGGTCATGGCTACGGTAAGTAAAAGGGAAAAAAAAAGAAAAAAAGGATTGGACTCAACATTGAATTTGACAAATATTTTACTTGTGTTTTAATCTTTTCACTTTTCTATATTAATTTCGAGATGCAGTCCTAAGTAAATAGAACTCATGATCAATCAAATATCAGGATAAGTTTTATTTTCTTAGAAATTTGATGGATGCTGATAAAGTATAAATTCAAATTATTTGAGCTGTTTGTATTCAGAGCTGGGACCCACTTATGAATTAAGTGTGGGGAGCAATTATTCAATGGCTGTGTACCGACCGGATCGGATTGATTCTTCATCAAGTGGAGAAGATTGTGAAAGTGACTCTTGATGGTTAAGACTCACTTTCATGTTCAGTGATAAACTCAATTTAATACTAACCGTGCACACATAAAGAGATGGCATGCATGCCATGCATGCATATCACTATTTCTCTTAAAACCTATCAATGATGTAACCAAAGACCTCATCACTCTCTAGTCTCTAGCACAGCTGCTGACACTATTCAACTTTCTCATTCCTGCCATGCAACCATGTAGGCCTCCGTGTGTCGCCTAAAGAAGGAAAGAAATGGCCTACCTTCTTTCAATCCCTGTCCTTAGTAATGCATGAATTTATGTCTGTGTAAAAATTAAACTTATAATGTGTCAAGGGACAGTCATTGTGGTGGCATCTGTGAGTCCCAGATGACTGATCATGATTGAAGGAGAAAATGAAGGGATGAAAAAAATGACAAGATCAAGTTTGAAGGGATTGAAAGGATCAAAATACCAAGGCTTCAAAATAAGAGGTAGAAAGGGTAATCATATCTTTTGACCATATAATACTAACAGCTGCCTGAAAAGGTTAGAAAAAAGTCAACGTACTGACAAATAAGGCCTCAGTGGTCAGTTTCACTGAAACATCAGAAATAGATCCCTGGGCTGTGGGTTGTAGACTTGCAGTGTCTCACTTTCACACAGATGTAGCAAGTAAATAAATAACATAGAGACACACACACACAAAGCAGATGAGACTTTTGATTAAGGAGGTTTCTGCATTCTTTTTTATCACAATTTCTTTATCAAGGAGTGATAATGTATTAAGTGGGGCTAATTTATTTAGAAAAGAGTTACCTAAACTACATGGGAAAGGGCCTTTTTTGTGACATTTTTTCCCTTTGTTCCGAATATTGGCAGGTTGGTTGTCTCTGATTAATTGTTCTTTCATTTTGTTCAATCTTTCCTGCCCCAAAAGAAAAGAAAAGCCACATGGTTGTCTGCATAATCTTCTTAATATAAATATACTTTAATACTAGGATGCTTGCAAAAGAACTTCTAGCTTGGCTCAATATTCTTGTTTCTCCCCATGTGGTAGACATGGCTTCACCTACCTATGTAAGATCTCAGGCCCAACACTTTAGAGGTTCTATGTTTAAATAATGTGTTATACTTCCAGTTGCTTGATTTGGGCCAGTTTGTTTCAGTTAATGGAATGCCTTGGAAACTTAAGGCTTGTATTTCTAGAAAGAGGTTAAAATTGAAGTAGTAAAGTGAATATCAAAAATTAAATATTACATAATTCCTTTTAATGGAAAATGGGTCGGAAATAGTAAATAAACACCCAGCCATCACCTTAGTAATTTAAATCCTAAAAAACTCTTGGTCCCACCTACCTTACATCCTTCACCCTCACTTTCTTAATCCATTTCTTAGCTCATTTTACCACAAGTTCTTATGTATTTAAAATCATGCAAATAAACAGGCCAAACATGTACGCTTCCCTTGCTCCGGTTTATCAAAGTAGTATTTTAATCCCATTGTTTGAAGTGTAAGATTGTTTCAGATATGAATACATAATTTAATCTCTCGTAAGATCTAAAAATTATTTAGGTATGCTCGGGTTAAGGATTGTCTAAATCATTTAGAAGAGTGTTTTAATCAATCTGGTAAGAGATGAACTTGATGTGGGTAAGCTCATAACTGATCATTTAGACAGCATTTCGAATTAGATGTAAGATCATATTATTCATGTAGGATTTTTTAATTTTTCTCATAAGAAAAATGGCTATGCCCATATTGGAGGAATATGGCATGTGCACTTAATAAACAACCCATCAATTCACTAAGGTAGGATTCCACACATTTAAAAGAGACTTTTGAGACAAAAGATCCGCGGTTGCTTGGTAAATTCACTTTACTAGTAAAGTGAGGTGAATGGTCATTTTAATAGACAATAAAATAAAAAGGGTCAAACAAAAAAATACCATATTTTAAAAAACACCTTTATTTTTTTTTTATAAAATTCAAAACGTCACTTTCCCATGCCATTAAAAGACAAAAAGCGATATTCTTTAAAAAAAAAATTAAAAAGTTACATTCTCATTTCACTAAATGACAAAAAGTCATTACTATTTAATTTGACTCTACTTTTCTTGTCTTTTAATTTGACCATTTATCTCACTTTACTTTACTTGTGAAGTTACCAAATAGGAGGAGGTTGAATCTTGATCCCAATTTGTGAAATAAATACCAGTGTGACCTCGAACATAACATAGTCATATATGAGAAGGGATTACACGGAAAGAAAGGCACATCAACAGATGAAATAAGACTTTGTTGTTGATGTTTTTGAATTACATAACAGTTTATTACCTCCAGCTAAAGCCCAATTGTTTGATCACAGTATTGAATTTTTAGAATTCCTAGCCAACATCTTTCTATTGGAAGGGATAAAAGTGAAGGGTTAAAAGATGAAGAGCCACAAGGGCATAATCTTCTATTTGAATAATTACATATGAAATTAAATTCTAGAAAAATATTGATAGATCATGAGTATCCACCTTTCACCATTCAATGCTGGCATCTTTGATACTCCATCACTAAAATCCTTTTGACCATGAATAGCTAGCAATTCAAAATGAAACAGAAAAAAAAAAAAAAAAAAGGGCCCTTGGTTTATTTTATGGTGAAAAAGCTTCTGAATACACACGGTATTGTCCAGTATGTGAAGTTATTTCCTTTGCTGCTATTTCCCTTTTTTGGTACTGTAGGCAGTTATTTCCTTTGTTGCTATTTTCCTTTTTCACAGTTTTACTACCATGGACCCAACCACCACAGTACTAACAACAACAGCAACAAATTGATGGCAGTAGTTGCAGTAGTAATAGAATGGGCTGGCAGCCTGGCACAATTCAGGACAAAACCATTTTCTTTATGAAAACTGGACCAAGAAAAGCTATATATGATCACACAGTCATGACACATGACTGGCTCACATCAACAAATATTTCTCAATGATGTGGGGTCATCTCTCTTTCTGGCAGAAGTGCTATGTGACATTGATCTTACAAATCAAATTCCCACATTATGTTTTTGAATTATTGGAAACTCTTTTGGATTACCACAGAAATTAAGAGTGTTTTTAAGTCCAATGTGATTCAAGTAAAAGGGAAGATTTTGTGCTGGTAACTAATTACTAGTAAGGGTCGTTGTCTAGGGTTGTTGTCATTGTGCTGGCTAGAGCCTAGAAGACAACTTGGGTGTGTTATTGCATTCCTTTTTTAAGAACTTTTGATGCCTACTAATGCATGGATCCACTTGGTACACTTTTGGCTCCCTTTGGAGAGGACAAAACACCCTTTCATGGGCCCTTTCATCTACTGTATCACATCTAAATCCAAAAGTGTTGAAATCATTCATGTTATTGGACGTTTTGTAGTTTTGTTCCCCAAGAGAAAGGTGGGACCCTAGTTCATGAGCTCCCTCCATTCCTGAAAAACATTTGTACACTACTTGGGTCCTCCCCAATTCCTAAAGCCATGTGGTATTCGTAATTATTGTAGTGGTTTATTAGCAAAAAAGAAATCGTGTGAAACCACAAATTATACGAATATATAGAAGAGAAAAACTTGGCAAAGACAATTTTTCAATTATGAAAATTGCAAAATCCTTCCATTTGGCCCACCTTGAAGCATGCCAATGATGAGTTCATTTAGAGTGGGATTAGAAGCTCCTAATATGAATTAAAGATAACCCCAAAGGATAACTCAGTTGGCCTAAAGCCACAGTTTGCACTATATACATAACCATTTTGAGTTGCATTTTGGGCCCATAGGTAGGGACTAGGGGTGGCACACAGGCTGGGTCAAGTCAAGATGGGCCAGGTTGACATGAGGTGTGTACGGGTTGAAGTTCAGCCCACATTCTACCTGTTTATAAAATAGGTCTAGTGATCAACTCATATCCGATGCCACTGGACCCAAGCCACATAACTTGCAACAATGCTGGCTAACCCATTTGACCCGACTCAACCTGTAATCTTGCCCCAAATCCACTCAATTTCAAATACTAGGGCTATATTTAGGTTAAGTTGCAGGAAAAAATAAAGATCAAAAGCTTGACTCATCTAATTATATAAAATATACTATTATATGTACCAAAACACTAAACCACCAAATTATCTAAATGGGCCAGGTGATGTGGGTTTATGTGGGTTGACCCTAATCTGACTCATTTAAATGCGGGTTAGGTTTTCCTAATCAATGACCAACCCAGATAATTTGCATGTCAAATTATGCAGTTCAAATGCGGGTCAGGTTAGAGTCGGGTTAGCTAGTCGAATTTACGGCCTCTAGTTGGGCTCCAGCTTCAATTTGGATACGTCCCTAAACAGGCTGTTTGTGACTATATATATCTGCTTACTATCCTAGCAAATATCTGGGCCGGGCCCAATACTTTTTACACACAAGGGAACATAGAATGTTGCAAATGGTCTATATACATGGGGGCATGGCCAGGGGTAACTTCATGTCTGCAGAATGGATTGGGCCCTAATCCGAGACAGGAGGACGCTGTGTTACAAAGGTGAGGAGGTCCCACTGGCCATGCCCAGACATAGTAGGGGGCAAGAGCTTAATCATTGATGGGTTGGTCCCTCAACAGCTGTATGAAAGCCATAAATGGTTAATACGGTCACGTACGTTGCCCATTCGATGGCAGGGTGCATGGCAAGGTCGGTCATACTCATCTCTTGTTTTTTTTTTGGTACAGCTGTTTCATTTACTCTCTTATTATTATCATTATATTTTAAGGGTCTTTTGTTTTTAATTAGATAAGAATTGATGTCTCTTACCAACGAAATAAGTGGCCGTTCTCTATATTTTAAGATTGGGAATCTCATTGTGTTAGACATGTGAGTGTGACTCTTGGCCCGTCACTAAGACCGAGTAAAAAACTAGGACTTTATGAAATATTATTTTTGTTTATTCTTCTTTTTATATTTGTCCTTTTGAAATATATGAATTTAGATTAACTAGCATAATAAATTAATATATTTTTATTAAAAAAGTTATTTCTTCTTATTTCTTGAAACAAGTTAAATAAATAAAAAAAAGCTTATTGGGTGATTGAGTTCATGCAAGGTTCTTTCTTCTACACATGCTTCTACAAAAGCTCATATTCGAATCACTAAAGGTTGGACTCTTTTAAATTTCACTGGATCCCGCACGACGAATGACATACATAGGAGAAAATCATTATTAAGTCCTCTATTTTTCTCCGTTTTCTCTTTTCTTTTTTCTTTTTTCTTTTTTCTTTTTATATTGGGCAGTCAGGCCTTTACAACCCGACAATTTTATAGATTATTTGGTTAAATTTTCTCCTCTCCTTTCATAATTTTTTTCATTTTTATTCTATCCCTCTCTCACTTGATATGAAAGTAGTCTACATTTTCGCTCCAAGTCCATGGAAATGTCAAAATCAAGTCCTCTACTTGTCGATCGAGGCTCCTTGCAGTATGACGTGAAAGCTCGAAAAAACTGGCACAGTTTACGACCTGAGGTCTGCCTTTCAGTGATTTTCTCAGAAAACCACGCATCATCGTCGTCAAAAAGAGCTGCATCAGCCATGCAGACGTCCTGTGGCTGTGCTGATCTACTTAGAGCCGAGTCATTATAATTTCTGACTAGAACCTATAAATATTCCATTGGTCCTATATATTTAGAAATTCAAATATTTCAAAATCTCTTGGCTATAATCCTTTTTATCATGAAAATCTTAGCTTTAATCTGAGTTACTCAAACATGTGACCATGAAATAGTGGGATTTTGCCATAAATAAATAAGGTATTTTTTAATTTTTTTTTAATTCAAAGGATAATGATGAACTTCACCTATTTGAATCTTGAACTCAATGATAAATTTCTAGCTTGGGCCTTGCAAATTCTCAGCCTTACTCTCCATGCTAATATTCATCATGAACTTCCATCCTTAATTTAATTTTAAATCTCGAACCCATTATGGCTCTGGACTTGCAAGAAATTGGTAAGGTCAAGCAGTGGCTCGGTTGTAAAAGAAATTGAATACTTCAAATAAATGATTTCC
This sequence comes from Litsea cubeba, assembly GCA_012931725.1. NCBI lineage: Eukaryota > Viridiplantae > Streptophyta > Magnoliopsida > Laurales > Lauraceae > Litsea > Litsea cubeba. The sequence continues at coordinate 87,720,420 of CM022945.1, read as the reverse complement.
TCTTAAACATTCCTTTTGATAAATGATGCTTGTCAAGTTAATTGATTCACTTATAATAACATGTGAACTTTTTTTTATATACCAATTGATTTTATTTTAGCCTAGATTATATTAAAATAAAATTTGGTTACATGAAACTGCTTAGATTCTTTGCTCAGCCTTCACAAGAAACCTTACAAATTTCTCTTGAGAGCTGAAGGTTAATTAAGAGAATCCTTTGGGGGCATAAAAAGAAAAACTCTATAATATTGAGGGGAGGGTTTTTCCAAACTTTATTGGTGGCCAATGTAAAAAAAGGAAAAAAGAATCTTCATATAATTAGGATGGTTTTCAAATTTAGGCGTGGAACTCTTGTTCTACCCTTGGATTTGGGCGTGGAACTTTTACATGAAAGTGCCTATTATTAATTTATTCATTTGTCCTTTTAAACTGTATTGAATGTTGTTGAGGTGAACCTAAGAAGAAACGGCGGGTCGTCGGCAAGTTCATCACAGTCCTTTAGGTTGAGTTCCAACTGGTCAAAGATTTAGTGATCAAGTTCACTTATAATCTTCAATTTATATATAGGACCTTTCTTTTCGGTGGTCTCTACCACTCGTGATTTTTTTTTTCCCGAGTAGAATTTTCCATGTAAAAATCTCGTGCCCTCTCTCTTTTATGGTGATTCCTTTTTAATTGGACTTAGGTTAATTAATTAAATTAATTAATTGTGACTGCAATTCATACAATAATATGAGAAGGGGCCTTAACCTGTGTTAAGGGTTAAACAGCAGCTTGATATTGGCTATTAGTCAATCCTTCACTTGAGAAGCAAATTAACAGTACCGAGACCAGAGGGCTTGTCATGTGTTCAATTTCAACAAACCATGATAATTATCTGAAACAAACCGCAGACCAGTAACCAGTTCGTATAAATAGACTACCATCTCCCTCTCTCTTTCTCCAACACTGTAAAGAGAGAGAGAAAGAAAACCCTGCGCTTCTGCTTCCATCCAAATCAAAAGCTGACAACTTCCATTTCCCAAGTATCGATTTCAAGTTCCTCTCACTTTCTACACTCCCTATTTATTTTACCTAAAGCTGTTTGACGAAACAGCGATATCCCGTAACAGTTTCCGGATTTCCTCATTCGAAATTACAAAAAAAAGTCAAGACTTCTCGCTCTTCTCTTTCCCTCATTTGCCTTTTCAAGCCATCCACTTCGATGCTCTAAAAACTCAGGAATGTCTGTTTCTTTTCGCTGGATTATTCGCGTTTGCTGAAAATCTCAGATTCCCAACCGTGTTTTTCCCAGATCTTTTCACTATTGAGAAAAACAGAGTGGGAAAGTTGTAACTCCTTTCAACATATATCCTCTTCTTTCAAGAAACCAAAGACTCGCTCGAATTCAAGAAGCCTCAAATCACAAAATGTTGGAACAGTTACCCGATTCAGACGCCGATTTCGGCTCCGAAACTCTAAATTCGTGCCAGAGCTCGATGAGCAGCGATAGCTGCAGCAGCTTCAGTCGGCTCTCCTTCGACGCGATCGAGATCCAAACGAAGATGCCCATCTCTCCGTTTTCGGAGAATTCCCTCTCATCGAAACGGCATCGGTCGTCGGATCTGGGTTGGGAGGCGATCCGATCTGCTACGATTCGAAAGAAGAGCGGTCTCGGTTTTCGAGATTTCAAGCTGGTGCGTCGGATCGGGAGCGGGGATATAGGAACGGTGTATCTGTGCCGGCTCTTGGATGGTGGAGGAGGCAATAGATTGAATGGCAATGGGAATGAGGAGTGGTTGTTTGCGATGAAGGTGGTGGATAAGGAGGCGGTGGCGGCGAAGAAGAAGGCGGAGAGGGCGGAGACGGAGAAGAGGATATTGAGGATGCTGGATCATCCGTTCTTGCCGATGCTGTACGGGGAGTTGGAAGGGTTGCAATTCTCTTGTGTGGTGATGGAGTTCTGTTCTGGAGGGGATTTGCATACACTCAGGCACAAGCAGAAAGCGAAACGCTTCTCTCTAACCACTGCAAGGTTTGTAATCTAACTAAATTTTTATCTTTATGTGATCATATAGTTAGGAAGATTATAATTTTCTCCCATGAAATTTTGCTTACTTTTGGAGCTCATTGTTTGCCATGGATTTAGAATTAGTGGAGTAGTGAAGAAGTCCATTTCTTTGGTACTGCAGCCAAAGTGTAGACAAATCGAGTCTGGATCCTCTTTTAGGCTTTTGAGTTAGAGAAATCAACTCCATAGTGAAGCTCACCTGGTGAGTGGAAGATGACCCAAGAAAATGTGATTGCCACAAATTTATTTGTATTCATTCATCAATCATATAGAGACAATTAATTAGCTTCTACCAAGGTAAAATTTTTGAAAATACACCCTAATCTCCAAGGGTATTAATTGTGAGGGGGGCTCAAATATTTAATAGGTAGACCCATGCATGATAGAGTTCTACTCCAATATACACAGGATTTCTCCAAGTCAAAATCTCAGAGGATGCGGACTGAGACAAGACATGCAACGTTTACATCGTTTTGCAATGCTGGACAACTCTGCAGAGAAAGCTGCAGTTGTTTTCATGCATCATCGAAGCTTGAGCTGATCATCATCATCAATCATCATCTGGACTGTGTGTCCCACTCCCACATATGGATGAAAATGATTTTTCCTTACGATCGAAATGACGTTTTTAGCCCCTTCCCTTCACAGTTTCTTTTCAATAAAATAAAATAAAAGATTCATCTCTCAAATATTTTTCTTATGTATCTTCCCTAGTTTTCTCCTGAGCTCTCTAATTTTTCACACAAAGATGCAATTTTGTGCTGGTATTATAATGCCCTTCAACGGTTAAGGCTTTTAAAACGGTTGTATAGAATTATGCATGGATATCCTTAGCCGTTTTGTGACATCCATAGCATCATTATCATCATTATCGTTAAAGCTTTCTCTTAACTATATTGGTGTTGGCTATATGAATTCTTTTTTCAATTCTACGAGTCTTTTTTATTTTTTTTTTTTTTTACTGTAGGTCTAAATTAAAGCTCGGATAAAGAAGGAAAATTGCATTAGATTAGATAGGTTCTAGCATAAAATTTTATTACAACCCAAACAAACATAATTACATCCATAGCATATCGTACAATATCTCCTTCATTGTTAGACTTTAATAGTTGACGGGCAAATATGAGGTGCTAGGATCATCATGGTAAAATCTCTTCCTATTATCCCTTTTTATGTTTTATAACATTTTGAAGTTTTTGGCAGGTTTTATGCAGCTGAGGTTCTATTGGCACTAGAATACCTCCACATGCTGGGCATCATCTACAGAGATCTTAAACCCGAGAACGTCCTCGTCCGATCCGACGGCCACATCATGCTCTCCGACTTTGACCTCTCTCTCCAGTCGGACGCCACGCCTTCCATCCACTCCTCCGCCACCTCTTCCACCACTAGCACCACCCCATGCCTCCCTCGCTTCCTCCTCCGCTCCCCCAAGCCCCACACCACGGCCCTTCAGTTCGTCGCCGAGCCGGTCAACGCCCGGTCCTGCTCCTTCGTCGGGACCCACGAGTACGTCTCACCAGAAGTCGCGGCAGGTGGGTCCCACGGAAACGCCGTTGACTGGTGGTCGCTGGGTGTGTTCATCTACGAGATGATCTACGGCCGTACGCCTTTCTCGGGCGAGTCGAATGAGTCGACTCTGCGAAACATCGTGAAGAAATCGCTGAGTTTTCCTGGGCCGGCTGGGAGCGGGTCTGAGTCTCTGGCCAGAGATCTGATATCGGGGTTGTTGGTGAAGGAGCCTGAGAGGAGGTTGGGGTCGAGGAGAGGTGCTGCGGAGGTGAAGACCCACCCGTTTTTTGGTGGCTTGAATTTCGCGCTGATTCGGTCGTGTCGGCCTCCCGAAATACCGGGGTTGAGCCGGGCACGGTCGTGTCGTAACGAGAAGAAAATGTCGTCGCGTTTCGACTACTTTTGAACGTGTTGTGGGATGGGTTTGGTTTGGCGGGGGAATTTTGATGGCGAAATCTTTTTTTTTTTTTTTTTTAATTTACATGGGCAAACTTTTTAGACAGAATTTGTGACAAAACTCTTATGATTTGCTCTGAATACCATGACAAATTTTTTGGACAGAATCTGTGACAACCCTATGATATTCAAGGGATATCTTAGGGGTTGTCACAAATTCTGTCCAAAAAATTTGTTCATGTAGCGCAACTCTTTTTTGAATTTCGAGTTTCAGATGTTTACGTATTCGGAACGTATCACTTTGTATATAATATAGACATCGATATTCTGTTTACCTTTTTTATATTAATATATACGTATATTTGGATTAAGTTATGGAGAATTGGTGATATTTCAAAAAAAGTTGAACTTTTAGAATTTCAATAAGGAGTCTTAGATTTTAGACATCTAATGGTTTTAAATGTGTTCGGATATTTTCAAAGTTTTTAATTTCATAAATTTCTTAACATCTATCAAGATTAAAGGTACGTATGAAACTAACATTTTAATGCGTATATATAAGAATGCTAGCTACACAGTTTGAATCATAAATTGGAGGGGCCACAAAAAATCGCCAAGGACAGGGTTTATAGATTGTTATCTATTTTGAAGTTTTCACAAATTACTCTAAAATCTATGAAAATTTAAGATAATCAGCTTAAAAATTAATCTTACAATTTATTAGTTCAATTAATGATGAACCATCTGAAACTTCCAAAACATACAACTTTTTTAGAAATAATTTCCCCCCAACAAACACCCCCTATTGGCCCTTATTTTGTTGTTCCCTGCTGATGGTAACCATTTGAAGGGCCAAGCTTTAATTTTCTAACCAGTTGCTTTTGCGACCATTCAAAATCCTAGATGCATGCTTGTGCATAACGTGGATCGGCATGAGCCACTCACACTCTTGATAAGACCCACCTGGCTTTGATGTCAACATGACCTCTCCAAATATGTAGGTACATGTCGTATTGCAGAATTCATTGAATGAACGTAGATAAAAAGATCAAAGAAGTCATGAACTTCATTTGCATAAGTATAAGCTGTACGTGTATTGACTGCACTTTGTGCACCATACACGGGCACGTAAATGAAGAGCATCTATACTTGTCTTCCACTATCTGCACTTTCTTCCTCTAAGAAGAATCACGATCCGATTTGAAGGATTATGTGAAAATCTCGTATCATTGTTATGTGGTGAAGATCTTAGTTGACAAAATCATTGTGACGGCTTAGATTCGATTTTCTTTCTCAATGGAAGAAGGATTTGTGGGGTTTCCCACTTGCTAAAAAAAGGAGATCTTACAGTGGCACGGTTACTGCTAGGAATAACACTTTGTTTCTATTGGTTGCAATCTTCTCTACTTACTTTAAATAAGCATCCAATCTTGACTCTTGAGGTAGAGTATCAAGTCTATTGGCAATGGCATCAACTTTGTAATAGTGTTTTGATCAGTATTCTCTACTTTTACTTGTCAAAGATTTGTTTTTGGAGCAAGAGAGAATGATATTATGTTCTGGTTTTTCAATTTAGGTTTTAATTTGCTTACATTCTATTTGGTTGCTTCTATGGCTTTGACAGTAATATCTAATTTGCTTACTTCCTTGTTCACCCTTCACAAATTGTGTGACCCTTCTTTCGCCAAGCCTTTTTTCATTAATAAGCATTCTCCCAAATCAGCGGTTGGCGAAAAACTTTGTGGGTTCACTCAAGTTTTTACTTACCTTTCAACCATTTATGCCTATCGCACCATCGATCATGGCCCATCAAACAATCACAACGAACCAATACAAAATCTTTATTAATTAATTATGGATTAATTGATTTATATGTGATCAATCTAACATAAATCTCATTTTAATTGGCTTCAATATGTTAAAAAAGGGAGGAATTGATTATCTTGAGCGGTTTGGATTCTTTGTGATGAGCCCTAGTATTTTTATTATGAAGCTTCTCGCATAAAGTTTTTAAAAAATATACCTTTGAAAATGTTGGGTATTTTTAAATTTAGGATTTTTTTTAGATATTATTAAAAACCCATGAAACATAAAGTATTATCCGTCGATCCTTATCTGTCCATTTAAATCTAAAATATAATCTGTCGATTAGTGTCTGCCCATCATAGGATAAAAATCCTTTTTCCACTCATGCCTGTGGAAAGGTCCGGAGATGAATTGATTCCCCCAGTTTTATAAATTTCAATAGCTTAGGTGATCATGTTTTTGTGGTCATGAGGACATCTCCAATGGGCCATGTAATTTTAATGGTCTTGATGGCCTTGCTTTTCTGCGCACTGTTTCTGGCCTAAGTACACGCTGAGGTTAAGATGGAAAGGGAGAGGGAGTAGTGAGATGAGGCTGCCTATGTGATCCATGCACCTGCAGCAAACAAGACTGCACCTAATTAGAATTTAATGCATTGTCCCTTCCTGTCAGTCTAGGCAATTGGTCGCCATCTTCCAGTTACAGCTGCGCTTCCTACATGCATGGCATCATCCAAACCTTGTAAGATATTTCGGTGGAAATTGTAAATGAGCCAAGCCAAGCTGCGTTGAGCTGAACCTAGCTTCAGCAAGCTTGAACTGGGCTTTTCAATGCATACCTACCAAGTTTGAGTTAAGTCAAGCTTGATTCAAAGATTATTAAAAACTGAAAAGTTGTGTTCTTGACACACTTATATGAACTCTATCAAAACAGGACTACATTTTTTTTTTTTTAGTACATATGACAAAACAGTACTACTTGGGATCTAGATTTGGTTTCCAAACATCAAGAGGCGGAATAAATGTGTCCTAATACTAATTGAAATGTTGTAGTCTTGCTTCAACCAAGACTCGGCCCAGCCTCCACATCCCTCACAGAGGACATCTATATATATCCCTTACCAGATGACCCTGCTAATTTTGATTTGTCAATGTCTCCTGCGTATGTGATCAGAAGCTCTTCTTATTAGTACTGCATCAATTGAAGAGTTGGGATGTGGTTCTCTTCTGGGTTGCTTCATGAAGTGCCCCAGCTCAGTTAAATCCAATGATGCAAAAGAGCAAACTATAATAAGTAAAAATTAGGAGAATGGTTGACTTCTTTTGATCCTCTGATGAGCAGGTTTCTTACTGGCGTCTTGGAGATTTTGTCATAAATGTGGATCATTAGTTAATATATTAGAACCAACCCAGACTCAGATGCTTGGTCAGCCTGCCTAAACGGACTTGGGGTCTAGGCTGTGAACTAAAACTGCCCGGGCCAATTGACAGCCTTAGTTTGAATTATTTGTTTTCCTTCCTTAGTTATTGCTTTCCATGGTCTCTAATTCTATAGGAGCTTTCAACTCCAAAATCTTGTGGGGGCACCCCTCATCCATAGTAGGGCTCCAAAAATTATTGGTCCAGATCACTAAATCATGAGTCTCTCCCAAGAAAAGCATGATTCAAAGGACCATCGGTCCAGTTTTGTTGATGTGTGATATATGCCACTAAATGTGCTGGGACGAGTTTGCCCGAAATTAGTTCAGGAGACTATAGTTATTTATCGGACCAGTGACTCAACCCAGACCCATTCCATAGGAGTGAAAGATTGTTTTGGGCCAAGCCCATCTGCTGTTCACATTCATTTGTTATAAATATGTTGTGCAGGCCGGTCAATCTTAACCGTCAGGGATTGCCGATAAGTGTTGGAACTTAGAAACTTATGAGGACATGATCTTGTTCTGGAACTTGATCTGCTGAATAAAAGTATTGAAGCCCATTAACCCTAAGACTATCCATGGGCTGCGTTGAAGCATATCCAAACCAAGCTGATCCTCATTGTGAGCTCGAACCCTGGAAACATAAGTCTGGGATACAACTATTTGCAGAATATCGTCTCATTTGGGTACATATGTTGGACCAATCTGGCTTCTATATTTGGGGTAGGGATGATCATAGGCCGGTTTAGCCCGAGACCCATCCCATTTTGGGTCGGGCTTGGACACGTAATTAGAGTCCATTTAATAATCGATCTGGGCTTTTATTAAGTGATAAAAGCCTGAAGCCCGGACTGGCCCATGTAAGGATGCGTGTACTTTAATTGCATTAGTCCAAACAATTTTGCTCGAATGGCCACAAGATTGATAAAATAGCCTGGTTCAGCCCGGCCAGGTTTATTAAACGGGCGGACCATGGCCTAACTTTTACGGCCCATATCGGGCTTGGGCCGGGGCCTGATCCAGTGTTTCTAAAGTTGGGTTGGGCTTGGATATGCCGTAGCTGGTCCTGGACCAGTCCATGCACACCCCTAATTTGGGGCTTAAGTATATATAGTATACCCAGGCCCAACCTTTAAGCTACTAGGCTGCGAAATGGGCTTGAAGTCATTAAATGGGCCATTTGGCAGGTTCTCTCCTCAGGTTGCATAGACATCTAATTTAGTTTTAGTTTTGTGCAGCTAATAACGGACTAACTAGATTATCCTAACAATTCCTGGGGATGCAACAAGATTTAATTTAAACACCAGAGCACTGATTGAGGAGTCAACTCAGTACTCCCTAGTGAAATATTAAGTAATTTACTTCTCCATAGTTCGTCCTGGAACATCATATTCAAGACTATTCCAAAATTCGAGTCACCACAAAACACATTATTACATTAACCTGATGATCTCAGATCCGGTATGGACAAAGTTGTTGGACAGCAAGTAACATACTAATTATACAATAGGATTCTTCTCTCTCTCTCTCTCTCTCTCTCTCTCTCCCTCTCTCTCTCTCTCTCTCTCTCTCTCTCTCTCTCTCTCTCTCTCTCTCTCTCTCTCTCTCTCTCTCTCCCTCTCTCCTATAGTGCATTGCCTATGGAGTTTAATATAATAAACTTGGGTTATAGAATGTGGATGAGATGTTGTCACTAGTTACTATTATAAGCACAAGATATTTAAAGAACACAGTAGACATAGTCCTTTTCCTGTAGTTGTAGTAAACTCATTATGTGTGGATTAGGTCTCGGAAAGACCTTCTCACGGTACATTTCCTTGTTTCTCTCCTTGGCCATGGGTAAAACCAACCAATGGCTGAGTCCACTCTAATTATAATGTTTCACAGTGACAGATCAGGCCTTAATTAGAGAATTCTTCGAAGCCCAGCTGCCATGTGAATCCAACACAGTGGGATCCACCTCTGAAATCAAAGCCACAGAATATTAGTGTTGGAATTGGGCCAAATTTCATTCCAACCGTTTGGTCAATGCATGTGCCCCATAGAAGTGATCGGGTGTAAAGCACATGATTAAAATAAGAAAGAAAGAGTCAAATTAATTAATTAATAACAATTAAAAAAGATCCAGATCATGTTTTTAAAGATTTTTAGTTTGATGATGGGCTAAACTTTAATCAGTTTGAAGATTTGGAAATATGCTTGAGATGCTAATTAATGGGAGGAAAATAAATTCATTAGAAAGAAAAATATTATTATCATTCTTAAAATCTATATATCAAAAATAAGTTCGATCTCAAAAGAAGGAAAAGTAAAGCAATTGCATAAAACAAAAGGAGTTTTAATTTATTAATCTTCATGTATCTTAATGTTTCATGTAAGTCTTAGGTAGAAAGTATAGAAGAAACGGTTTATGTCAAATAAAGAATTATCTTATCTCTTAATTAAGCCGTTCCTAAGAATCAAAGTTGATTAATTTAAATTTAGTTGAAATTAGTTGACCATGGGCAACCTGAGCATGCTTGTTATAATTAATTTGTAATTGTAATTTAAGAATAGAGGAAAAGGTGGATAATAACACAAAGTTTATTATAATAAAAAAAAAATGGTTTTACAGCAACAATGCTTATTACACTAAAAATAGAAAGAAATAAAGAATCCCTTTCTCTCTCTCTCAAATGTGTCCATTAGCCGTAGAATTGAGCAAAAAGTCGGCATGTTCCTTTACCACCTTCCATGCAAGGTTCACATGGCGATCCTCCGTAAGTGTTGCACCAACAGCAAACCTGATCATGTAGGTGCCACCCACCACTGCATGGGTCATGTAGATGTTACCAGAAGAGTTGATACCCTCGAGCAACTTCCGGTTGAGCTCGTTGGTCCGGTCATCGGCCAAACCATTCTCGCCATCATCGGCCGGAGACAAGAGCCGGAAGCAGACCATGGCAAAGTTCCTCGGCACCACAATCTCAAACCTCTGGTCCATAGCCACAAGCCCTTCGAAATGCTTAGCCATCTTGACATGGGTCCTTAAAAAGTTGCGTAGGTTGGCCACACCATAAGTACGTAAGACCATCCACAGCTTCATGGATCGGAAACGCCGGCTTAGAGCAATCTGCCAATCCTTGTAGTCAACGACCTGCTTTGACTCGGTGGCCTTGTTCCTCAAGTACTCAGGGTTGGTGGAGAGGGCCTTGACCAGGGCGCTTGGGTCTTTGACCCAGAGGCAACAGCAGTCCAAGGTGGTAAAGAACCACTTGTGTGCATTAAAGCTAAATGAGTCTGCACTTTCCACACCATCTATGAAGTGCCTAAACTCCGGGCAAATGCAAGCACTCCCTGCATATGCAGCGTCTATGTGGACCCACAATCCATATTCCTTGGCCACATCGCATAGTGGGCCTATCGGATCGACGGCTGTGGATGAAGTGGTCCCCACCGTGGCACACAAGAAAAGTGGCACTAATCCTGACTCGAGGTCTTTGGCTATGGCAGTTCTCAGCGACTCGGGTGACAGCCCGAAGTTGGTCTTCTTCGACGTCCCGACAGCCCGGAAGTTGGATGGGTTGATGCCTGCAATCTGTGCCGCCTTCTGGAGAGCGCAATGGGTCTGGTCGGAGCCATAGACGACAAGTCGGTTAATGTTTTCCCTCCCAATTTCATTAAGCTTTCGGTCTCTCGCCGCCGTGAGGGTGCAGAGGATGGCCTCGCAGGTGGTGCCTTGGAGTACCCCACCGCCGTTGCCGGAGAAGAGGAAGGAGCTGGGGAGCTTGAGCATTTTACCCAGCCAATCCATGACAATGGTCTCGAGCTCGGTGGCGGCAGGCGACGACATCCAGTTAAAGCCGACGACGTTGAAGCCGGTGCTGAGCATCTCGCCGAGGAAGCCGGCAGTGCTGCCGCTCGACGGGAAGTAAGCGAAGTAGTTTGGGCTCTGCCAGTGAGTGAGCCCTGGAACTATGTGGTTCTGTATGTCTTCCATGATGGTTTCCATAGGCTCGGGGTTGTAAGGGGCAGTGTCTGGGAGGCATTTTTTGAGGTAGCCGGGTTCGACTTGGCTGCGAACGGGGTATTTCTCGATGTCACGGTAGTAGTCGGCGAGGAAGTCGATGACCATGTGGCCATGCTTCCTGAATTCTTCTGGGTCCAAGGGGTTGAGGCCACATCCCAAGTTGTTCTCGAGAACGTTGGTGTTGAGGCTGCCCATTGGGAGAAGCGGATTGGTGGTTTTGAGGATGAGTAGCGGTGGTTTTGCTGGGGAGGAGAGGGAAAGGAGTGGTTGAACTTGGAGAGAAGATGAGGAGTTGGAGGAGAGTTTGATGAGTGGAAATGAAGAGAGGATGGGGTTTAAATAGGGTTGTGGTTCTACCAAAAATATAATATAAAAAAAGAAGAAGAAGGGGCTAGTGGAAAGGAAGGTTTCAAGTAGGTGGTGTTGATTGCCTTACAATTTTATGGGCTTTTGAATGGGTGTGAGTCTTTGACCAATTTTACTATTTGGAGGGGTCAAAGCTGTGTGGAATATGTCCTGATTGCAAGTTTAATCGACTATAGAACAAAAGAGAGAGAGAGATGGATTATTTAATGGTATTTTATATTCGGGTCAGTATTTGCTTTCTTGTATAATATTATAATTGAATTCACATGTGATGGCATTAGGAACATGTGCTCAGAAAAGTTTGAAATTTGGCATTAGCAGCTCTCTAAATAATAATAATAATAATAATAATAATAATAAAAGAAATAGAGATTTATATTTTAAGTAGTTTTGGCTAACCCCAGTGATGGAATATGTAGGTGCTTTTCTCATGATGGACTAATCGATGGGCCACAGTCCCAGCCGGCGAAGGAACCAATACGCGTTTGGTGGAACTTGGACGGCAGCTGGGCTCCTCTTCCTCTGGTTAGGTATAGTAGTATTAGATGATAATGTTAAATATGCAACATGTGCCTTGTTGACCTTGTTTGGACAGATCTAGATATGCAACTTGTGCAAATAACACAAAATAACTTATATTATATATATTGACCTTGTTTCCAAGTAGCTAGAGGGAAAGGAAGGAGCTAGCACTTATATATCACATGCCTGTCAAACATAAAATCCATTGATGCTTATGGAAGTGTTAAAGTTCCCAAGAAATTAAGCAAATATTATAAAAAGTTTCATTCATGCTACCATTTCGTTTTTAAGTGTGCAATTATAAAAAATAAAAAGAAAAAAAAAGAAAGAGAATCATTGCCAAATCATATCTTTAGCTGTAGAATATTGGATGGGGATAATAAAATAACGATGACAAAATTTCAATGCTTATAATGTATTTTTATATACTTTTTATTTTTTATTTATTTATTGTTTTTTTTTTTTGTACTTTTTAAAGAGGTGGAATAATAATTTGAATTTGTACTGTTTACGTCGAAATGACTCCAGAGATATGGGGTGAGAATTAGGATAAAAGGGTCCTTGAAAAATGCAATTCTCTCGATAAAAACTACTATATATGTTGATGACAATGATGAACTATATAAAAATGATCAGTTTTCTTCTAAAGGAAATTATAGACTACATGAATCCTTCCTACAGGCAAGAACAAGTTGAGCACAAGACTTTTTCTTTGGATGTAAATGATAAATATATTATAAATTTAGAAAAACAATATATTCAAGCTCTATTTAAAACTGGCAGGTGGGAATTGGATTTAAAGATGAGGTAGGCAATGTAATAAACATTTGTTGCATTGCCGATCTAGTAAATTTAACAATGACTTAAAACACAACTTTAAGGTTGCAACAGTGGGCACTTTTTATTGTGCGCGGGCTCTTGTCATGGCATAAATCTATTTATTCCCTATGTATGTTAGGCCCTATATGTTTGCGTTAAAATAAATTAAAACTGAATACATAAGGTGGTTAAAAATAAAGATCAAATGTAAAATTTCAAAGAATAGTAGTAAATAAAATCTGCTTTTTATAGTTAATGTGAACAAACAAACATGATCATGCTGATAGTGTAAAACTCTCTCTACACAAGTACTAAGGCAGGGCCCTTTCGTATCCAAGTGATAAAGAGCGTCAGTTCTTACCTGCATGGGGTTCGAACACCATATACGTCACTTCTATACGCTTGTGCGAGCTATTTTCTTACTTGTATGAGCTTTCTTCCTGCGTGTACGGACTTCATTTCCGCTTAAGTGAGCTGTTTTTTTATGTGTACACGGGCTCTCATTTGGGTCCCACCCCCTTGACTAGGGTAAAAAAAAAAATTCCCTTTTACAACCATACCCAATCATGCGCCGTAAAAATATATGTCCCCACTCTCTCTCTCTCACTCAGCACTTACAACTTTTTTTTAATATCGGCATATGAACAACGTGTAGATTAGTTTAATACTATTAATGCCCATGATAGTATGTCTAGGATGCATGATTGTTCCTGCTACCAGATTCATAATTGTGTCCGTAATCTTACATGGGAATAGAATTGTCATTTATCGAAAAGTCTAAAAGCTAAACAAGATTTCCATCGAACGCGGAGACTTCTCTCATGAATATCTTCTTAATATATTGTAACCTTAGCGCCAATGCACAGCATCAAGGGAAGATTTTTGAAATATATAGTTTTGGACTCATGTTAGACAATGGTTCAATGAATTAATTACATGATCAAAACGGTTTCTAGATTAATTACATGATCAAAACGGTTTCTAGATTTTTTTTATAGTGGCTTTACAAGGTCTATGCCATTAAATTAGGTTAATGATATCACAAAATATATAAATAAAAAAACTATTTTTTTCATCCACATTCATTTTCTCAACTCAATTTCTTAATGGAATAGTCCGTGGGTGGGTGATGATAATGAGTAATGATGCTCGTTTAATTATTAACTAGCATAAAAATCCGTGCTAATCACGAGTATAAATGAAGAGTTGGGATTCTATGTACGTTAGAAAGGGACAAAAAAAGAGGAGAAGTATATTAGTAGAGGAGGAAGAATATGTTAATATTTATAGAAACTGATAATAACTTGGTAGTGGTTGTAGAAATTAAAAATATTTTTTTGATCAAAATAAAAGAAATAAAATCAAAATGAATCTAAAACCTTTCAACTTAATATATTATAATAGATTGAATGATTGGAATCATTTGACTCGCTGTCAATCTAATCACATATACACAGCAAGTATTAAACTGAGATTTGGCGAAGGCACGACAAAGAGGGAAATATGGGCCCCGTGACCACTCATGCATATAAGTCATAATTCAAATGGGCACAAATGAATAGTTAAGGTGCCCACGAGATACACGTTCCTCGCCCACAAGCTTTTTAGCATTCTAACACATGCATGGAGTGTTCAAATCCCACGTTGCATGCATGATTGATTCTCTGTCCGTTTTAAAAGAATTTAGGGTAAATTACGTGTTATAAAGTCTCCGGTATACAGCCTTAATGTTTAAGGCATAAAGTTTCTTGTGCATGTGATTAATTCAGGCGGTGGATCCAAAGCATGTGTGATTTTTTTATAACTCATTTGCCATTCTAATCATTTAAATGGGCGGCGGTCCCTAAGCATGTGACATCATATTTTTTATGACTAATTTGTCCTTTTAACTATTTAAATGGGTGTCATGCAATTTAAATCTGGATTTTAGCTTCAACTCACTGTCTTTACCGGATTTTTTTTATATTTAAATGTAGTAAGATGGGTCAAGTTTTAAGTTTTAAATTGGAAGAAACAACAATTGATGAAATTTTGTCTGGCGTGGTTTGCTTGGTGCTGCTTTTTTTGTGTCATCTTCCATCCTTTGGGTGCTTTTGGTTGTTCACATACATATACAACTCAGATAAATTGATATCAAACTCGTCTCAGTTCAAAGCAAAGTCAAATAAAATCATAACAAATTTATTTAAATTCACTTCAAACACAGATAATTTCATATTAGATTCAGATAAATTCAAACTAAATATATTCAAACCAAACCAAATCTAGTTAGATAATCTCATATCGAAGTGACATAACTTGTTTTCAAACTGGTTATAATTTCAAACACAGATAAATTCATATAAACTCACGCCAAAGTCATATAAGTTCACATCAAAGTTAGATAAATTTACAGCAAACTTAGATAAATTCATTTAATTCGTATCAAACTCAGATTAATTCAAAGCAAACACAAATAAATTCCTATCAAACTTAGATAAAATCATACCAAACACAGATAACACCATGCCAAAGTCAGATAATATTATGCCAAAGTCAGATAACACATACAAAACTTAGATAAATTCACAGCAAACTCAAAAAACTCATTTAAATTCAAGTTGAATAAACTTTTAAGTCAAATAAGATCATGTGAAATCCAGTTAATTTCATACCAAACTCATTATTTCATAAGAAACTCAGATAAACTCAATAAGATTTTAGAGAAAATCATTTCAAAGTCGCATAAATTCATTTGAGACCTTGTTTAATTGATAACAAAGGCAAAATCTCTAATTTCGAAATAAGCTTTAATAATAGAAAACACAATTAGAGGTTACCAAATGCTTTAATATTTAAATAAGCTCTAATTAGTAAAACAATAACTTATTTTTAGAGTTTTCAAATGGTCCCTTAATATTTTCTACCTTTTAACTATACAAGATTAGATTAATAACAGTGTAATCCCTAGATTAGCTAGGGCCTGTTTCGCTCTGTGTGTGTGTGTGTGTGTGTGTGTGGGGGGGGGGGGGGGGGGGGGATTATTTTAGAGGGTGTTTGAGAATGGGGGAGGGAAACTTTTGCAAAAGCAAGGGTAAATTGGTCTATGTCTCCCTACCGCACAAACAAACAAAATCCTACTTCTTCATTTTTCTTCCCCCTACTTTTTTTACTTCCCAAACAAGAGGAGGTATAATTAATTTCCCCTCCCCTCCCCTCCCCCCTTCCCAAACATAGCTTTAATGCATATTACTTAGAAGTTTGATAGTGAGACTGTTTAGATTGCGCATAAGGATGAATGGATGTGATCAACCTAATCCTAATTTTCAAAACATGAAGGAAATATTGCATGGCTCTTCCACCCTAAAACAAAGAAATGTTTCTAACTAATTGAGCTATAGACAGTGACAAAAAAAAAAATTAAAACTGCTCACTTTGGCAACCCAAAAAAAAAAAAATTATCTAGAAATATTGGACGAGAAACCGTGTGGGCCTCTTTTTGAGCCCTAGACCTGCACGTAACTGGGTCCATCTTCTGTCTCTGTCTTTTATGCAGTATCAACGTATCATGCATCAATAAATAATCAAATAACAAGAGCAATGTGGACGGATGCAAATCCTTAATGTGTGGGAATTGTGATACATGTGAAAGGCGTTCGTTTGAAGATAAACTTCCCTGTAGCTTTAGTATGGGGGATTTTTCAGATACCGAAATCACCGTACAGCGCCCAAACTGTACTAAGCAAAATGAGGGCTCCGGAGTCAAAATCGCGAACGGAACCCCATTCTGAAAGGAAAACGGCGAGATCTTCAAAATCCATTAATAAGTAATGGTCTTCTCATTTTTAGACCAAAATTCCATCGTTTCGACCCCAAAAAATGCCTTTTTATCATTTTTGTCATATTCAGCACATCGGCAACAGTGCCAACCGAGATCACCAGCTAGGCAGCAGTCAGGCCCTCCACTTCGGCAACAGAGCTAGGTGCCTCAATTTCTGCCAGATCTTCACCTCGACTAGACCCTCCATCTCTGACAGGTCCTCACCTCGGACAGACGCTCCATCTTGGCCAAGAGCCTCATCTCAGTAAAAGTATTAAACACTGACAGTTGTACCTCGATGCGCACTTAACCACGTCACAGGACATGTAACAAGACAAGGATGCCGCCCATATCCTCTGATAGTCATCCATACCATTTACAGCTCCCAAGGTGCCAGAGTATGGCCCGCTTAGACAGATAGAGTGCGATGGGATAGCTCCCTGATAAAACCAACTTCTTGTCTCCTCTTTCTCAAAAGTCAAATCTTCTCCCTCTCTTCCTATCCATATAAGGCTCAGCAGGCGCAGAAGAAAAGAAGAGGCCACACGCTGGTATCATCTTCTTCCCCAAAACCTTCATCCTACTGTTGAGTTCCCTGAACTGACTTAGGCATCGAAGGGCCTTGCGCTGCCTGCAGTCAGGGTCATCTGACCTATTGTTCTTGTTCTTCTTCTCAGGTTTCAGGCATCGGTGTTTCACCCAATCTTCTTTGGATAAGTCCGTGTAGGCACCCCCTATTCTTGTGTGTAATTTTCGTACACTTACACCAAGATAACGGGGTATTCATCTCTCATCTCTCGATATACTATTGATCAAAAGAGACAATATATTATAATCTTAATTTTATGTTCTCGTTGTTTCTCCAATTTTTTACCACTCTTCGAAATAGAAGCCATTAAAATTTCATGAATTCAATTCAATGAAACAAATGGGCTTAAAGAATTGTGAGAGTTGTCTTTGGCCTGCCATTTATAGGATCTTTGACTCCTTCTCACCCACCCAACAATCATGACTAGGAATTTTCTTAAAAAATATATCCAAGTTCCCTGCTTACTATCACAAGATGACCCAACAGTTGAAAATTCCTAATTTGCATATAGAATCGCATAAGTAGGGGATGAGATCATTATATCTATTTTTCACCCTTTCTATTGGGTATGGTTGTTAGTTTGGTGAACATGTATATATACCTTGACTTGGTTCATCAGTGACTTCAACCTCACGGCTTCATTTCATAAAGTAAGAAATTCTCTTTCTTTAACTTTTGGACCCACGGCTTCATTACTTTCCCATTACTTTACTTTATTACACTGCGACATTTTGTTTTTAATTTAATTATGACGTCATGCATGTTCTTGTAGTAATGATAATAGCCAGAGTCATTTGCACCTTCTTTAAACAACGTGTTAATGGGTCAGGTCACCAGACCCATGTTGTAGCAGGTTTATAACCGGTTCTAAATGAATGTGTGTGGGTACAGTTTTTTTTTTTTTTTTTTTTTCTAGAAAAGGAGATTAATTCGCGAAAACAAATTCATCGAGCTTGGGATTTAAGTTCAGATCAGTTCATACTGCCTAAAGTAAGGGTGTGGCATAACCTTTTAGGTCAGGCTGAACCTGAACCTGCATGGCAAATCCCTATCAAACCTTGCCCAATTCAATGGCTGATTAGCTGAGTCCAGAGTGGCATGAATATGAGTGGGGGCGGTGATTGATTTATGCTGACCCGCATTGACTGAGACTACTATTATCCAGTGGAGCTAACCCTGTGGTCCATCCCCTCAATTAAAGGTAGCATGCTCCAATCACACTACCTTTCTTTTCTGTCCTCTCTGTTTTTTCTCTGGTCTCTCTCTGTATTGCTCTCTGCTTTAAATGAATCTTCTTTTCTACCAAGAAATAGAGGTTGCTCCAATGTATTATATCTTACAATCCATGCTAGAGTATATCTAAATTCTCAGACTCCGTCTTTCAACTGGATTTGCAAATGCTCAAGTAAAATTAAACATTTTGGAACTTGTAATTTAGAGAATTTTGTATGCCAAAAGTGAATCTATAAGATAGGGTTTTTTTTAATCTCATCATTAAGCAAACAAAAATTTAGAAATTCCCAATACCGCAAAACTTCTCTCCAAACAAATGCCCCTTATATGTATGTACATTGAATGAGAGACCCTTTTAAGGAAAAAACGAAAGTTTTCCTACAAATACATGTATGTATGTATATTGAGTGAGAACCGTTGGAAAAATCTATATTAAGAAGAATCATTATAGGTTTGTTTGTACAGTGATGAAAAAAATTGAAGGGCATGTCGTTTCATGTGGATACCTTAACACAAAACCAATATGAACATCACTATAATAAAGCAAATGACTTGTTCGCTAGCTACTTCATGAGAATTTGTCAACATTGAAGTTTCATATAAGTCTATTCGGACATAGTTTTTGAATTCATGCCAAAAAATATGTCCAGCTAATATTACTTTTGAAGTTTTGATAGATATGTTTTTAAAACATTGAGAATCACGATACAAGGGCTTTCTAGCAAAAAATAAAGTGCCGGTCATTGTTGTTACTTATGCACACATTAATACACGACCTAATGCCCACATTAATACACGACCTAATGAGGTTAGAAAAACAGGTGGAGTTGCTGACATGACTGTGTCTAATGTCTTCTTTGAATAGTCTTTTACTTTTATTATAGTAACTCAAGTGATCATAGGTTGGCAGTTGAAATTGAAACCCTATTGAAAGGAAATTTTTGTACGTGATGCTCTCAAAGAGGCTTACTTGAAAATGTGAATAGCTTAAATGTCAATATCCCCCCCCCCCCCCCCCCCCCACCCCACAAGTTTTACTCATAAACGTTCATGTAAGATTACTTTATGTGATCATATTATAGCAATCCACTCTGCCCCACCCCCCACCCCCCCCCCCCCCCCCCCCCCCCCAAGTTTTACTCATAAACGTTCATGTAAGATTACTTTTATGTGATCATATTATAGCAATCCACTCTGATCAATTTTTTTTTAAAACGATGAATATTACATTGAGCTAAACTTATGTTGAAATGGAAAGTGTACAAATTACTTTTATTTGTTTGAACGATTAAAATTTTAATAAGTGGGCCACTGAAGAGTATCACTAAATTTCTTGGGACTGCAAAAATCAGATAATCAAGTCTCATTAATTTTAGCACGAGAACGGCCTCTTACCTTAGTAGTAAGAAGCGCCTTTTCTCACCGGAGGGCTCCTTGCCACACTCGAAATCTCCTTTCGATTTCCTCAACCAAGGGCTCTACCACTATAAGGTCGGTGGAAGAAACTGAAAAAAGAAAAAAACTTGAATATTCAATTGATTATTTCTCACCAATCATGCATGGAAAGTTTCCACCATGAAAAGTAGCCAGATTTTCTGCAACTTTTCTTCTAAAAGCCGGCCACACAAATGTGCCCTTAATGACCTCCCCTTTTATGGTGAATTGTTTTTACACAATTGCTTCTATAATGGTGAATGTTGATATGTGGAGCCATGTTTTTATCTAATGGATAGTGATTATGTGTATCCATTTGATTTTTTGCATTTTTTTGTTAATTAATGTGTTGATGGTGTCATTGAGAAATAAAACATCAGCTCAATATTTCTTGTGATGCTATTATCGACGAATATACACTGATTTTCAATTTTAAGTCATACAGGGAAAAAAATTATTAGTCGATAACAACTATATCGACTAATTATTCGTCGATGCTGACTAATATATAGTCAATTTCGAGGAATAAGCACTAATAGGAAAAACTCAGGTCATATAGATAAAAAGATATATTAGTCAATATTGATTAATTAATCGTTGATGTCGACTAATAGTTGATCGATATCAATGAAAAAGCACTGATAGGAAGAACTCATATCATACATGTAATAAGAAGATTGGTCAATATCGACTAATTATTCATCAATGTTGACTAAAATTCATTAATATTGATTATGAAGCACTGATATGAATTTAAGGTCACATGAGATCTTAGAATATTCGTTGATATCAACTAATAATAATTCATCGACATCGACTAAAAAGCACCGATATAAATTTGCAGGTCTTACAGGAAATTAGATCGATTTTTTTGAACACTTCTCAGCAGCTAACAAGAGCTGTATTTTTTTTTATGGTCGAGACATTCTTTAATGGGTGCCAAATATTGAATGCACTCGAAATTTTTCTTAGATTACATATTTTTATTATTAATTCTTCTCAGGGCAAAAAACAAATAACATCATGAGTTGCAACTCACTGGTTTTATTTGATCACTGATTATCCTTTATACCATACTGAACCATAATTTCTTAATTGAGAAAAATATTCAATTGAGTTGCTGAACTTATCATTCACATTCAAAATGAGTAAAAAATCAAGATGAGAAAAAACCAACCTGGCTAATTAATTTCAGAGATCAATTGCCAGAGTAACTCACTCCAAAACTTCCAAGACCCCAAATGAAAGAATGAAAAGTCCTCAATCTCCACTTCAAATTTACATCTGGGATTAAAAAAGATAAACCATCCCCATTAACAACCATCCACAATAACAACCATCCCTAATTCTGTACATATCATATTAACAACCATCCTACATTGAAATGCATTATCAAGGTGGTAAAAAAAAAAAAAAAAAATACAACCCATTCACAAATGGTGGAGCCATCATGCACCATCATTTATCAACCTGAATCTTTACTGCTCCATCTCACCTGTAAGCCTATCAAATGCAAATCAACCTACATATAAAGATGGGGAAGCTCCAAAATATTCAAATACATTTATCCTTCCAAAACAACACCCTACAAACCATTAAATCATGTGGTGCTTACATCATAAACTCTGTTGCTTTCAAGCCATGAATCAACATTCATCTTTTGAATGAAAATCAACACATTTAACCTGTACAGATTCAACCTCTCAACATTCACATATTCAAAAACTTCAACATCGATCTCAACATTCAAATATTCCACAAATTCAAACCCGCTATAACAAAAAATTCGGTGCACTCGACACTACAATTTGGTCCATTTGGGCAGTCATCAATTTTTTTTTTTTTTTGTGCTGGATCAGTTAGTAAGTGGAAAAAGAGTAAAAAAAATATTTTGGCGAGAGGTCCTCCATTGATAGTAGAGTTTCTTTAGGTCCTCAGTTGTGTTTTCAGTTTTAAGAAGATTATTTTGGTAAATCCCCCATTAATTAAAGTTGTCAAATGAATAATCAAAACAGAAGTTCAAATTTTATCTGATAATCACCCATTTTATCTCTTTACTTCAGATAGTTATCAACACTAATAAAATTGATTGTTTGAAATTGACTGAATCACAGGACTCCTTAGTATGTAATAGCTAGGGCCTGTCAACCCCACAAATTTTCCTATGCGTTCTATTTTGGAAAATCAGCAATGTAACTGACAAATGTGTTTGGAGGTGCTTTTTAAGTTAAATGTTCCTGTCAGTTTTCCATCTATTAAAAAAAAAAAGATTTGTCCGCGGAGAACATTCTGTCAAATACCGGTTTCTATGTTGTATTAATTTTAGAAAATAAAATATCTAAAAACATTGCAATTCATGAAGAAAGAGGGCATTTTACAAAAACCCTTTTATCTTACTAGGGATGTAAATGGGTCTCCAATTCTCCGATTACATGGAGGTTCCGACCCGTTAAAAATCAAATTTTATTCCTTGTTTAGGCCCCAATAAGTAAACGGGTCCGGGTCCGGGTCCAATTCCACCTTGGTTCTAATATATTACCTCAATTCTCGAGAATTTCTCCTAAAAATTAAGTTTTTTCCCCCATATCATTCTCTACATAGACCCAGATCCGGACCCAACCCATATAAGGTTCCGATTCTGGTTTCATCTTTTCATTAACGGTGCCGATTCCGAAATAGTTTTGATTCCACCTTTTCATTAACAATTCCGGTTCTGGGTCCACCATGGACCTGGACGACGACTCATTTGCAACCCTATATCTTACCCACTATCTTTGGAATCATGTTGATCTAAATTATCACTCAACCTCTTCTCGTTGTCCATATAACTTTTCAATAAAAACCCAAGGAAAGTAAAGAAATAGATTATAAGTATTGAAAAAAATCTCCCTCCACGAAAATACCTCTACTTGTTGTTTTCATCATTGTATCTTATCACGGAAGAAAGTGTGTTGCAGCAATCTTCTTCCTCGCCGTCTCTGTCCTATGGTACCTACGGAATACTGCCAAGCACAGCTCCAAGCTGCCTTCCCTAGAGAAAGCTAAGTATCTCTTCCTAGATCGCCTGAGAGGAATGGCCATTACAGTTGCAGGTTCATCTCCAAACCAGCAACTGCATTCCATTTTTATGCTGATTGATTAGTGTTGTTATGGTTTTCCTGTATTTTTTGGATGGTCTAGGAGTTTAGCTCATCTCTTCCTCTGTTTTGGTCTTTTTGCAGACCTGTTTTGGTTATTCTTTCCGGTATTCCTCTTACTCTTGTTCTCTTTTTGTATGTTCTGGGGGCCTTTTGCATTTCTTTTATTAAATACCAATTTGCCTTTAAGCAAAAAAAAAAAAAAATCATTGTAGCTTATCCCTTCTTAAAATATGATTTGGAAATTTTTTTTTCTATTTTCTTTATAAGCACGCACAAGCCAAATTATTATCATAATGGCCTGATTGTTTGCATTAGCTTTGCAGAGGGATTCAATATGGTTATATAAGCTCAACCAAAAGATTATGGAAGAGGTGCATGAGATGTGAATGATATATGGTAAGGGGTGAAGGATATAAAGTAGGGATGTAGTTACAACCAAGTGATGGCTGAGTAATATTCATTTCTTTCCATCTTCGCTTAGTTCAATTTCTATTAAAAGGGAGATTATTTGATGTTCTTTTATGATATGAATTCTATTATATGAACCAGAAAGTGTTTACAATATCACTTAATTCCTTTAGGTAGCGTTTGGTTCGTTGGAATGGTTATAAGCGGGAATGGAATGGAGACCGAAATAAGTCTGGAATGAAATAAGGCAGGAATAGTTATTACCATTCCAGCGTTTGGTACGCTGGAGGAATCCACCCACTGATTTCTGTTCCTGCGTTTGGTACGCGGGAATGATGCCCGGAATGTAATAAATTTTACATCAGTATGGTCAAAATACACTTGTTAGATTATGTATGGATTATATTATTATTCTATATGTGTGGCCCACATAAGTTATTCTCCTTTATAATCTTATAATAATAATAATAATGTATAGATTATATTATTATTATATAGGTGGGACCCACATAGGTTCTTCTCCTTTATAATCTTATAATAATAATAATAATGTATAAATTATATTATTATTATATAGGTGGGGCCCACACAAGTTCTTCTCCTTTATAATCTTATAATAATAATAATAATAATGTATAGATTATATTATTATTATATAAGTGGGGCCCACAGAAGTTCTTTTCCTTTATAATTTTATTATAATAATAATAATAATGTATAGATTATATTATTATTATATAGGTGGGGCCTACACAAGTTCTTCTCCTTTATAATCTTATAATAATAATAATAATAATAATAATAATAATATAGATTATATTATTATTATATAGGTAGGGCCCACACAAGTTCTTCGGGCCCACACAAGTTCTTCTCTTTTATAATTTTATTATTATTATTATTATAATAATGTATAGATTATAGTATTATTATATAGGTGGGGCCCACACAAGTTCTTCTCCTTTGTATTAATAATAATATTATTATTATATAGATTTTATTATTATTATATAAGTGAGGCCCACACAAGTTCTTCTTCTTTATAATCTTATTATTATAATAATGTATAGATTATATTATTATTATTATTATTATATAGGTGGGGCCGATACAAATTCTTCTCATTTATAATCTTATTATTATAATAATAATAATGATGATGATGATGATGATGTATAGATTATATTATTATTATATAGGTGGGGCCCACACAAGTTCTTCTCTTTTATAACAGTGGTAGATGTGAAACAATAATATTTTGGTCTCAACGAAAAGTAGAAATTAATGGAATGGCCATTCCTTCCTATTCCTAATGGAATGGCCACTACTTTACATAAGGGTAGGATTCCGGAGGTAATGGTCATCCCGCCAATTTTTTGAGAACCAAACACTATAATGACCATTTCATTCCGACCTTCATTAGAGCAAACCAAACGCTACCTTAGAACTTCATTAATTCCTAAAGTATATATCAATGGATGTAGTTTGTCAAGCATGTGATTTAAGTGCACCTCTACTTAAATATAATACTAGCAACAAACGCACATGCTAAGCCCGGGCCAAAAATAAAAATATATTAAAATTTTAAGAATTATTTTAAAATATTATTAAGATAAAATAAGTCGAAAAGAAAGAAATTTATTATCTTTGAATAATAGAATATTTTAACATGTAATGAATATAAATATAAAATGAGAAGTAAATTTACATAACATAACGACCTCTTGAATTTAAAGGCATTGACCATTACACAAGTATGAATGTGTGTCTATATAGGATAGCTCTCCTAAGCTAAAGCTTAGGTTAAGGTAAGCTTAAGCTCGTAGTGGGGCCCACCTGGCAACCCACTTAGGGGTGGTGATAGGGGGATTTCAAGGACTCCCTGGGACCCTTCTCTTTGCGGAAAATTAGTTCAAACCGTGGTTTATACCATCTTCATCTAGCCCCAAAAGTTTAATGATCAACAATCCATTCGGGTCGGTACACAGTCGATCCAATGGTCCAGTAAATCCAGATCTGACCAAAAGCTAGTGGACATGTACAATTTAGGGAGGTCGTGTGTTTGGTCCATTTCAATGGACCAATGGTGGGCCCCACAAGCTTAAGCTTATAGAATTAAATTGAGAGGTATGGTGCCCAAGCTCAAAAAATAGAGTAAATTAGCTAAAGGTCCCTAAATTGAAATGTATCCAGCCTCCAGTCCAGGCAAATTCTGTTTAAGGCCTCTGGTCCACTCAGTTAGACTATTTGCAGGCTGCAGCCATAGGTCCCTACGTCCACACGATCTCATTTTTCATGACTAAATTGCCATTTCAACCGTTTTAGGGATAAAATTTTGAAATTTAAAATTTCAAATCTTCCCTCCTCCCGCCTTCCTAAATCCTCTCGATCGACTCGACAGATCGGCAAATCTTTCCTCCTCCCTCCTTCCTAACACTCTTGATCGACTTGATTGATCGGCAAAAGAGATATCAGTTCTCATATCTCGGTGGGCCACACTGATTGGATTCCGACAGAAATCTGAAGTTGTAAAGAAGTTCAAACTCGGTTTGCATCGGAGTTACAAAGGATGGGGCAGACAAGCCTGGGATCGGTTTTGAAGGCTGGAGTAGATCTGGTGTCCATCGCCATCGCCAGAGAGGAGTTCTTGATTCCGGATTAAAGACCGGAATTAAAGCATAGAGGTCCTTCATTGTTTTCGGAGAAAAACGATAGTGGACTCGGTTTTTTTTTTTCGCTGCGCATAGAGGGCTGCCATCATCGCCACCATCTTCACCGGACCGGAGGAAGACAACATCTTTGTCGGAGAAAGTGACAGACAAGGGATCGTTTTCCCTTGGCTGGCCGCCTGGGTTCTTGATTTGTAGGATCGCAACCGAACCCACATCGCTGGACTTCCTACGTGTCGCCGGAGAAGGAGGATCTCCATCGGACGCTGCGCAGTGCCATCACCGGACTCGATGAATGGGAAAGCAACAAAGTTGCTGGTCCTCAATTTCTGGTTACAGAAATCAGAACAAAACATAAAGAAGAGATCAAGGTTTTTCGGTCCGGTTCTAGGTTGCAGACCGAAATTGAAGCAGCAGACAAATCGAAGAATAGAGGGCCCGATTTTGATCTCTGTACTTATTGTTGCAGCCGCTGGTTTTGATCGCCTGTGGAGAAGGGCCTCGCTCAGATTTTTTTCAAATTTATCAAAGTTTTGTCAAATTTATCTGTGTTTTTGTCAAATTTATCTGTCTTCTATCATATTTCTTTGTGTTTTTTACAAATTTATCTGAGTTGTTTTAAAAATTTATCTTAGTTTTTTAGCAAATTTATTTATGTTTTTTGAAATCTATTTGCGTTTTTTAATTTTATTTGAGTCTTTTCAAATTTATTTGTGTCTTTTCAAATTTAGTTGTGTTTTTTGAAATAAATTTAACTGAGTTTTGGCAAAAATACTTGAGTTTTTAGCAAATTTTTTAGAAATTTGGGAAATTGATTGATCTTAGTTTTGGCAAATGTGTTTGTGTTTTTTAATTTTATTTGCGTCTTTTGAAGTTTATTTGCATTTTTTGAATTTTTTTTGGATCTTTTAAGACTTATTTGAGTCTTTTGAAATTCATTTACATTTTGTGAAATTTATTTCGATCTTTTGAAATCTATACACATCTTTTTAAATTTATCTGCGTTCTTCTAAAATTTATTCTTTTTTTAAAAAAAATTATTGTATTTTTTTAAATTTATTTGCGTTATTTTGAAATCTACTTATGTGTTTTTAGAATTTATTTGAAAATCTCATTAATGAGCCAGATTCCATTAATCTTGGGCAACAAAATGGTAGTTGGTCATTAATAATGGGATATCCCACCAATCATGGGATACGATTTAAAGAAAATGAAAAAGTGTGAGAATGACCTTTGGCTACATAATTTTTTTTTTGTGGACTGTTTGTAAAAAAGTCATGCTTTGAGGGACCTCCGGCCAAAGCCCCCCAAAAAATATAATGAAATATGTGATTTTTTCTTAGATATTATCGGAAAATAGCAGATTTTATAAAAATAAATAATTAGTTTATATTTGTTATTATATGTATATAACTTTAATAAAAAAGAAATAATAACTTGGTGGGGTCACATGATGTAACATCTAACGATAGGCCTCATATCCTAATTCCTTCAAGGTGTGTCTAATTAGACACTGGGACCTTGCTGATGTGTCATTCTGAGGATCCTTAGTGGGGTCACATGATGTAACATCTAAAGATATGCCAATATCCAAATATCTAATGGTGTGTCCAATTGAATATTTGGTCAATAGGCCCTTGTTGATGTGGTGTTCCAAGGAGCATTGGTGGGGTCACATGATGTAATATTTAAAAGTGGGCCTCTTATCCTAGTGTTTAAAGGTGGCCTCGTCTACAACAATTATTAAAGGCAGGTCTCATATCAACCCTTATATTATTTCATGTATATCTAATTATAAATGAAATGTATTTTTAATATGCATTTTAATAACAAATATAATTGATCTTTAGAGTCCATTATTTTATGTTCGTTGAATGTTAAATTCCACCTTGTAATTAAGGGTCTAAATCATGAAACTAATAGTCTTGATACAATTCCATGTTGGTCCCTTTTGTTGGGTGTTGCATCATCCGTGCCGTTGGTTTGAGGGGCCAAGCTGGATGGTGGTGCCTTTTAAAGGTGTTTATCAATCGGGAGATCAAAGTGGTCCCCACAAATCTTTCTGTTGTTTCTACTTTATGTGGATGATTGATTTATTCTCAGATCATGATAATTTAGTCATGCCCATTCTCTCTGACTCCCAACACCATGAAAGTGGGCCCCACATCCTCTATTAAATGGAGTTGATCTTAATCTTGTAAGGAAAATGAGATAAGGTTTACTTTAAAATGAGAGAGTGATTGAGATTTTAGGGAGAACAAATCCAAGGAGTTTTGTTGCTAGAAATAGTAGTGAGATCCAGATTTAAGGGATTAGATTTAAGATTATAACTATTCCTAGGTTTAAGGGAGGGGATTTGAAGAGATTTGTTTGGGTTGAGATTTTAAGGGATGAGACTTGTTTGAGATGAGTGTAGTGGCCCACATTAAACCCAAAGCTTTATGTAATTTTCTGAAATGAGAATAATTGGGTACTGAGGTGGCACCCCTCACAGCCCACCTCCCCTTTTGCTTTAATAAATATAACTAGCAACAAAGGCCCGTGCAACTGAATTCTTACTTCAAATTGTAGTTCCATTTGTTTGGTTAGGAAAAGAAACTAAAATTATTTAGACTTTATAGAAAGCTTAACTAAGAAAATATAATAAAGTCTAATAAGGGTAAATGTTGACTCTATCTCTAGGAAATTGAAGGGACCCACCACTGACGCATTAGATCTAAATTGGTGAAATGGGGGCCTACGGATGAGATCATACCCAATCAAAGCCAAATGACCTATGTTTCTTTCTTTTTTTTTTCTCCTCCTCTTATTGCTGGTTTAATAATATATGGGGCCCATTGAGGGTAAAGTCCAATTTCGTGTCATTATTCCATTGAATTATAATTGCTTCTTATTTTGTCGGTATAATTTTGCATAATCCCCCTTTTCAAGCAACCCTTTGAAGAATCCAAATGGGGATCATAAAAAAATAAAAAGGAGAAGACAATAAAAAAACAGAATTAATAATAATAAACAAAAACTACCAAAAAAATCTACAAGAAAAAATATCATTATCTTTTCATAACCATATAAAAACAACTAAATGCACCATCTTGAAATTTCAAATCATCAAATAAGGTGCATACATACATGTAGGGCTAAGATAAGGCTTTTCTTATAAGAAATAAAGTCTTTTCCCAAATAACATGGTCGTTATTTGGTTTACCACGAAATTCATATGATGGGTTGGGATCCAGTACCTCTAATAAGAGAGACCACTTGCTTTGAGCTCCATCTTAGATTCGCCAATATCCTGTTGAACAAAAATAGTATAAAAAGGAAAAAATAACACAATACCATCTCCAATCAACAAACTTTAGAAATTAAAAAAAAAAAAAATCACATCAGAGATATAGACTTGCGTGAGTTGAAACAAACTTACTTTCTCTCTCTCTTCTCTACTTTCTCCCTCTCTTCTCTACTATATTCTTGTGAATCATGAGTTGATCATCCTAGCAAACTGGAAACTGTTATGTATGCAATTTTAATGGAATTCCTATGTGAGAGAATGCAAAGAGAGAAGATTAGAAAATATCGACCTCTCTAGAATGGTTAGATGAAAATTGGCCCAATCATCTGCAATAAGACTTTCTGCAATACGAAATACCAATAATTTTTTAGGCTACCGGTTCCAAACACACACCCCACTCACACACACAAGAAAAAATGAGAATTTATAAAAAAAAAAAAATATTACAAACTAATAGAAAGTTATTTTATAGAAATGAAGAGTATTAGTATACATGATAAACATATGATAAATGGCATTAATAAATTAAGGAATTCTTATGGATGTGCAGATTTAAGTTCCTCCTTACATACCGCACACACCAAAAACTTGCAAACCAAATGAAATTGAAATAAGTAGAGGAGTTTCCAACCTAACACACAAATGAAAATCCAAATATAAAATCGATACTTGGATGGAAGAAGTTGATATATATACGTAAATCACCTGCAAATCTCAGAATGAAGATTGATGCTTGAATACGTGAATCACCGAGAGATTGAGAGAGGGATGGGGGAGATTTTAGAGGGATATAGAGGATTTAAATGCTTTATATTGATTATTTAGATGGGAGAGATGTTAAGATTTAAAATGGAGAGATGTTAGGGACGACATACATGTTGGGATGGTCAAAACTATCGTCCAAATTAGTTGGAATTCAAATCTTCTTAAATTTTAGTTTTATGTTATCTTTTATATGGAAATAGGGAATGTTAGGTGGATATTATAACCGTAGAGGAGTGTTATCTTTATATGGAAATAGGGAATGTTAGGTGGATATTATAACTGTAGAGGGGAGATTTTAGGAGATGGAAGTGAAACGGGTATGCAAAGTGACGTGTTTTTCGTAGGCAAAATTAGCAATGTATCCAGCCTCTAATTCAAGTGGAAATTTTTTTTAAGGTTTATGGTCCATTCACCTAGGCTGTCTAGCCCCACACGTTTTT
Source organism: Litsea cubeba (assembly GCA_012931725.1). Taxonomy (NCBI): domain Eukaryota; kingdom Viridiplantae; phylum Streptophyta; class Magnoliopsida; order Laurales; family Lauraceae; genus Litsea; species Litsea cubeba. Next base: position 87,689,754 of record CM022945.1, on the reverse strand, counting down.
ATTTTTCATGACTAAATTGCCCCTGTAACTGACGCAACACGTAATGAAGTGGTCCAACAACATGTCACGATTAGTTAGCAACGTGTCACGATTAATTAGCCTCGAATTTAGGTCATTAGTGATGGTCTGTTACTGATATGCCCCTGTAATTCAGCGCAAGTTTTGTTTTTTGAATTTCATACTGCAATCGTTCTTGATATTGAATTTGGAACTAGAAAACTTCTGAGAGAAATCATTTCAACTCATTTTGGAAGCAGATTGCAGATCAAACTTTGGTGAGGTAAGCGAAGTCTAAGAAAATACAAATAAATTTGCCAAAAATATAGAAATATAATTCGTTCAAAAAGTCTGTTAAGATTTTCAAAATAGAAATAAATTTGTCAAAAACTCGGCTATATTTTTCAAAAATTCAAATAAATTTGCCAAATACTCATATAGATTTGTTCAGAACTCGGATAAATTGCCAAAAAGTCAGATAGATTTGTCCATAACTTAGTTAAATTTGACGAAAATTCAGATAAATTTCACAAAAAATCAGATAAATTTGTCAAAAACTCAGAAATCCATAAGCTGCCTTTCTTCTCCGGTAAGGCCAACGATGATGGTGGATTCTGGTGGTTCTGTTTCTCCGATGCCAGTAGATAGATCTGACGACGTTCAAGCCCTGTATCGCGTCTTTCTTCTTCAACCACACCCAATTTTTAATAACAAGAAAGAAAAATGAAGAACTTGGTACCAGAGCTGGTTTGATCGTTCCTTGTAGATCTGACGACGTTCAAGCCCTACAACGCGTCTTTCTTCTTCAACCACACCCAATCTTTAATGACAAGAAAGAAAATTGGAGAACTTGCTACCATAGCAGGTTTGATCGTTACATGTGTTTATGCAAGTCTCCTCCATTTCTAATATCACATCTCTTTGAGCTAGAGCCCACCCATCCTGCAAAATCAAGAAGAAGAGATAGCCAAGGCACAGGTGAAGTAATAGCTAGTAGCTAGATGAAAAGGCAGAACATCTTTTCAACATTTTTCTCTGCACTCCGTTTCAAGTCAACATCACATCATCCTTTTGGTGTATTGTAGCACTACAAGCTTCGGTGGTCCTTCAAAAGTTGTAACACAGAGAGTTGAGACCGCCCATTCATTGTCGTATTGGCTGGCGTTATATGAATAAGGCGACAATGAAGGAAGGGGCAAATTGGATATTTCAGGTATGAAAAAGTGTGAGAGTGACCTTTGACTGCATGACTTTTTTTTGTATACTGTTTGCAGCAAAATAATGCTCTTAGGGACGTCTGGCCAAAGGCCCCTTCTTAGTATTTCTTCGAAAGGAGGATGAGCGATTTTAGAGAAGTATTAGAGGGAGAGGTTTTATTAGGACATATTAGAATGAGAGATTTTTTAGGAAATAAATTGTTGCTTGATGAGGGGGAGAGATGAGGACGAGCGATTTTAGGGAAGACTTTAGAGGGAGAGATATTAGGCCTTGATGAGGGGAAGAGATGAGGATGGGCGATTTTAGGGAAAACTTAGAGGGAGAGATTTTAGAAAATAAATGTATAATTGATTGATGAGGGGGAGAGATTTTAGGAGCTCGACGTGAAAGACAAAGCCTCCCTCCTTATTTTGATGAGGAGAAAGGCACCAAGCAATGACCCACGTGAAAAGCAAAGCATCCCTCCCTATTTTCTAAGTAGTCCTTATGAAAGGAGAACTCATATGGGTGAGGGCGTGCCACATCATCCCCATTTATTTTAATATATATAATTAGTTTTCTTGGGTTAATTTCACGTGTTGTACATCTGCCAACTTTTGTATATAGGTGTAGAATAAAATCATTATTATAATCTAAAGCAGAAGGGTATATAATTGGAGATGCTGTCATATCAAAAGACGAATAAGAGTATGAAAGGAGCTGCATTGATCAAAAGTAGACTGACCCACATTGATAGAGTGTGAATATATAGAGTACTCTCATTGAATAAAATTATCATTAATCTTTAATATATAGAGTTTATAATTGAGCCCCTTCAATGAATTCATAGTCCAGAGACGCAGCTAGTGAGGTTATAAGCGAGGCGCGTCAATTGCTGGTTGAGATTTGGTCAAAGACCCACGCCCATTCAAAAGCCCAAAAAAATATTCATATGGCCCCCACCCCACCTTCATGCAACCTTCCTTTCCACCACCCTATCTATTTAAACCCCGCCTTCTATTCATTACTACTCATCAAACTCTCCTCTCCCTTCTCCAACCACTCCCTTCCTTCTCCTCCCCAACAAAACCTCCATTACTCATCCTCAAAACCACCAATCCACTCCCCCAAATGGGCAGTCTCAACGCTGATGTTCTTGAGAACAACCTGGGATGTGGCCTCAACCCCTTGGACCCAGAAGAATTCAGGAAGCATGGCCACATGGTCATCGACTTCCTTGCCGACTACTACCGGGACATCGAGAAATACCCCGTTCGCAGCCAAGTCGAACCCGGCTACCTCAAGAAATGCCTCCCAGACACCGCCCCTTACAACCCCGAGCCTATGGAAACAATCATGAAAGACATACAGAACCACATAGTTCCAGGGCTCACTCACTGGCAGAGCCCCAACTACTTCGCTTACTTCCCGTCGAGCGGCAGCACTGCCGGATTCCTCGGAGAGATGCTCAGCACCGGCTTCAACGTCGTCGGCTTCAACTGGATGTCGTCGCCTGCCGCCACCGAGCTCGAGACCATTGTCATGGATTGGCTGGGCAAAATGCTCAAGCTCCCCAGCTCCTTCCTCTTCTCCGGCAACGGCGGTGGGGTACTCCAAGGCACCACCTGCGAGGCCATCCTCTGCACCCTCACGGCGGCGAGAGACCGGAAGCTTAACGAAATTGGGAGGGAGAACATTAACCGACTTGTCGTCTATGGCTCCGACCAGACCCACTGCGCTCTCCAGAAGGCGGCGCAGATTGCAGGCATCAACCCATCCAACTTCCGGGCTGTCGCGACGTCGAAGAAGACCAACTTCGGGCTGTCACCCGAGTCGCTGAGAACTGCCATAGCCAAAGACCTCGAGTCAGGATTAGTGCCACTTTTCTTGTGTGCCACGGTGGGGACCACTTCATCCACAGCCGTCGATCCGTTAGGCCCACTATGCGATGTGGCCAAGGAATATGGATTGTGGGTCCACATAGACGCTGCATATGCAGGGAGTGCTTGCATTTGCCCGGAGTTTAGGCACTTCATAGATGGTGTGGAAAGTGCAGACTCATTTAGCTTTAATGCACACAAGTGGTTCTTTACCACCTTGGACTGCTGTTGCCTCTGGGTCAAAGACCCAAGTGCCCTGGTCAAGGCCCTCTCCACCAACCCTGAGTACTTGAGGAACAAGGCCACCGAGTCAAAGCAGGTCGTTGACTACAAGGATTGGCAGATTGCCCTAAGCCGGCGTTTCCGATCCATGAAGCTGTGGATGGTCTTACGTACTTATGGTGTGGCCAACCTACGCAACTTTTTAAGGACCCATGTCAAGATGGCTATGCATTTCGAAGGGCTTGTGGCTATGGACCAGAGGTTTGAGATTGTGGTGCCGAGGAACTTTGCCATGGTCTGCTTCCGCCTCTTGCCCCCGGCCGATGATGGCGAGATTGGTTCGGCCGATGACCGGGCCAACGAGCTCAACCGGAAGTTGCTCGAGGGTATCAACTTGTCTGGTCAGATCTACATGACTCATGCAGTGGTGGGTGGCACCTACATGATCAGGTTTGCTGTTGGTGCAACACTTACAGAGGATCGTCATGTGAACCTTGCGTGGAAGGTGGTTAAGGAACATGCCGACTCCTTGCTCAATTCTATAGATAATCGACACATTTGAGAGAGAGATATTCTTTATTTTTGTTCATAGTGTAATAAGCAATGTTGTTGTAAAACCATTTTTTAATTAAATCTTGTGTGATCATTATATTACAAGTTGTGGAGTGATACTGATATTTTGCGGCATTGATTTCAGAGGTGGATCCCACTGTGTTGGATTCACATGGCCTGATCTGTGAGTACTTTCCAGTCTGTGAAACATTAAATAGAGTGGACTCGATACCAGCCAGCCATAGCTTGGTTTTACCAGAGGAGAGACAAGGAAAGGTACCGTGACAAGGTCTTTCCGAGACCCAGTTAAGAAATCCAACATCTATGATCTAATCCACACATAAGACTTTACTACTACTTCAAGAAAAGGACTATGTCTACTTGTCTTTTTTAAATATCATGTACTTATAATAGTAACTAGTGATAACATCTCATCCACGTTCTATATCCCAAGTTTATTATTGAACTCCATAGGCAATGAACTAGAGAAAGAGAGAATATCCAATAGTATAAATTAGTATATTGATTGCTGTACAACAACTTGGTCCATACAGATCTGAGATCATCAGTTTAATGTAATACATGTGTATTGTGCAATATTGGGAAAAGAAAATGGACCAATGAACTTCTGCTATCCCAGTAGTTATGCCGAACTTTTGAAAGGCAATAGGGCATGAAATTTTTTTATCCACGCCAAACTGATACAGTGAAGATCAATTGATAATGACGAGAATGATTTTGTTTTCCTTGTAATTGGTCAAAGGTGTAAATCTATCATGATCCTTGGAAATAATTTTTTTGCAATGCTTTCAAAAGGATTTACTTAAAAAATGAGTGGCTTAGCCTTAAATGTAAATTTTTTTCATCAAATGTCATTAATAGAAAAAAAAAAACCCATGTGTTCTTTTAAGTGGTAACCTCTATTTATTTGAGTAATCAAAACTTTATTAAGTGGGCCACTGAAGAGCATTGACAAATTGCGCGTTGACTTGGTGACTTTTTCACCAACCCAACCGCATGCTCCGAAGTAGGTTGGAAATCCAGTCTCAGCCAGACTTAGACATGGCCTTTTGTTGTAACTTACCATTGGGTCCCTCCAATCATTGAAGGGGAAAGAAACTTACTCAAATGCCCCGATCAATATTCGATTGCTTTGACTTCCCAAAATTTTGAGAAAACAGAAGAGTACAACCTATTTAGCTTAGTTTCTTATGACACTTTTTATTCTTGGGCTCGTTTGGGCTTGTTTGTTTGCAGTAAAGTACAAATGAATTGAATGTTGAAAATAAAGGTTAAAGGTAGATTTTTTAAGATGAACAATAAATAACAATATCTTTTTTAGGAAAATAAAATCAAAAGAAAAAGCTATTTATTTCTCATCTTTGGAATTTCGTATTTAATCTTTATTTTTAATCACTTTTTGTATTCAATTTCAATTTATTTTATTGCGAACATACAAGGCCTAACATACATAAGGAATAAACGGATTTATGCCATTACAAGAGCCCGCGGTACCATAAAATGTGCTCGCTATTGCAACCTTGAAATTATAAATTTAAATTATTGTCAAAATTTACTAGACCGGCAATGCAAGAAATGTATATTACATTGCCTCCTCGTGGTCAAAGCCAATTCCCACCTGCCAATTTTAAATAGACCTTAATTAAATATATTATTTTGCCAAATTTATAATATACTAGTTTATCATTTACATCCAAAGAAAAAGTCTTGTGCTGAATTTGTTCTTGCCTATGCGAAGGAATCATGTTGGTAGAATTTCCTTAGTAGAATACTCTTCTTTATATAGTTCATCATCATCATCAACATCATCGTTTGTTTTTAATATTTATTTGATTTTAAGTCATCGAATGAAAACCATCCCAATATAAATTCACACTTTATCTAATAATTATCCATTTTACATCTTCATATCTAATAAAGTTGATTTTTGAGATTGACTAAATCTCAAAACTCTAGCTCTAACATGTGATAAGGCCTATTAACCCTACAAATTATATAGCATGTGTACTCTTTTGGAAAAGAGCAATGTAACTAAGTAATATACAGATTAAGAAAGTGCTTTTTTTTTTTTTATGTCAAAGGCTCCACGTAGGTTTCCATCAATTTAAGAAAAGAGATTTTTGGAGAGCTCATTCCCTCAAATATGGATTTCTATGATGTATTGTTTTTAGGGAATATAATATTTAAAGACATTGCAATTCTTACTGAGAAGAAAATGAGACTTCTATGTTTGGAGTCATTTCGACATAAAAAAACTTGATCTTCAATAAAAAAAATCCAAAGAAAATAGACGTACAAATATATATATGTATATATAAGTACTGGAATTTTGCTGTCATCATTAAATATATCCTAATCCCTTGTACAGCTAAATATGAGATTCTGCAATGTTTTCTTTGAGAAACACATTTGAAAACGAAATGCTGTCATTAATGAAACTTTTTATTATAGGATCTCGTTAATTTGTTGAGAACTTCAACAGTTCAAAAAGTATCAATGGATTTTATGTTTGACAGGCATGTGAATATTGAAGTGCTCTAATTCCCTCTACCTACTTGAAAACAAGTTAATTATAATATGAGTTATTTGGCACATCTGTGCACTTTAATATACAGGTATAAAATAAGAACATTATCCTCCAATCAACGCCCTGCCGCCCTCCAAGTCCCACCAAAGAAGTTTGGCTTAATTTCTTTTATTATTATTATTATTATTATTTTTGTTTTAGGTGTTTTACTCATGTATTTTAAACATGATTTATCTAATCCAGTAGTAGACTGAAATCTTGTTTTAGTAAGATTTTGTGTACTCAAGTCTCAGAACATTTATTTTGAAGGACGATTTTAACCAACAAATAAATTGTATATTATGCTTATATGGTCTAGGTCAAAGAGCCCACGTGGATGCGTGGATACCTGTGCAGGAAAGATAGAACGGTCTCCTCGAGGATAAGGGCCATGAAAAAAACTAGACTCATCAAATTATCCTAATCCATGATTTATCAACTTTTAAGTTTAATGAATTTTTAACCATTAATTTTGTTCAAATTCAATCCAACGGTGATCCCAAGGAGGCTCCATAGCACTGGAGTGTGAACATGTAGTCCGATCTTAGAAATCAATTGTGCTTATTTTAAATAGTTTAGTGACTCTATAATTGAGCCTCTGCAATGAATTTGTAGGCCAGACAACTGTTCTTTCTTTTCCACTAGAAGTGCATTTAACGAGTCCGGATCCCCTGTTTCAGCAAAACAGGGGAACCCTGTTCCGCCCTATATTTGAGCGCCACATGTAAAAAATGACAGGTAAGCTATGGACCTCTCAACTCCTGTTTGGAATGAAGAAAAAAGAAAGAAGAGGGTCCTTTTTTGAAAATACAAAAATTTAGGTGTAACAGAAAAATACAATCGTCTTCTCTAAGATAATCTGGTAAAATATGGAAGTTTCGGCGGACGGTGAGAAAGCAGGTGCTGTGTTGAGGTCAACGTCCACTCTCGCTCTTGAGCGGTCATAATTGTGGTCGAGCCCTCGCCCTCACCCTCACCATAAAACTATTGTTGTGTCGTTTCCTATCATCAATTGGTTTTCGGATAAGTGGTAGCTGAATGGGAGTGTAAGATCCTAATGGCATCAGAGCCTGATAGGTCGGTTGTTCAACTTGTGGCCAATGCCAAAACAGGTTTTATCAGCCAAGTAACAAACTCCATGCTTATCAGCCATTGCAGCTTCCCTAAAAAACTTTTTTTTATCTTCTTATCTTTCTTCCTCTCCAGCCTTTTACTGTCAACAATCTCTCTATCCATATCTAATCCATTCCCATCATCCAAAATACCAGTTTCGTTTTGAACCCCCACTTCTTCTTCCTCAGCCTTTTTAACTCTAAAACAATTATCTGCAAATAATAATAACAAGTCAAGAAAACAAATGCTATTTGGGGTATTTTTCTTTCGAATTAGTTTCGAATTTAAAATGGGTTTTGCGAATTCGCGGGGAGTTTGATAGTGTGATTGAAATTCAATGATTTCGAAGAACCCATGAAACAGAATCTCTGATTTGGGTTTTGGGGTTGGTTAGCCATTTTTGTGAGAAATGAAGAGAGATATTTTTGACGGCTTTTTCTCCTTAAATCATGATCTATACAAATCTATGGTTTCTCCTGCGTCTGCCATCGCATTCGGAATCGTGATTTTTTTATTTTTTAAAAAAAAGAGGAATCATGATTCTTAAAATTCTCATTTTCACCACATTCCAACGTTCGCTTGTGAGCCGATGCTGGAGATGGTTGGAAGATTGATGTCACGTTTATCAGTTCTACAAAACCCACAAATTCAACAACGATTTCCAAGAAAACCAGCTATACAGGAAAGTCTCCATCTACCTCGCCCGTTTGGCATTTTACTTTTAAAATAAAGTGGAATAAAGTGAAATAAAAGGAGTGAATAAAATATAAGTGGGTTATCGTGGTATTTTATTTTTAATTATTTGGAATTGAATATATTTTACTTTTTATATGGGAAATAAAATTATTTTATCTTTCAGTGAATAAAAATAATTGTTTTTTTACTTTTTTTTTAAAAGATGGTGGAGTTTTAGGTAAAAAGTATTTTTAATTTGATATTTAACTTGATTTGACTTTACTTTGCTTTTGCTTGACAAATAAAATTACCAAACAGATAACCCCAATATATAAAAAGAAAATAAACAGATAAGAACTATGAATGGGCCCACCTATCACCCATTTCAAATCCAACTTATTTTGAGGAACGAGTTCTTCCGCCCGGGGGCGGATCAAACAGTCAAAGACTCGTTCCTCGGCTCAACCGTATCGTCGAGGAAAGAGTCAAAGACCGTGAGATGATTGCCTGAGAAATCAAGGAGAAGGGTTTGTTTCATTTTATTTGTAAAAAACCCCTCTCGTTTTCTTTTATTCATTCAATACAGCAGTTGAGAAGAGGTCAGTGCTGACGTGAAACAGTTAAAACCTGGCACTCTGGGATTGGGCGGAACTGGGATCCCTTGTTTCAGCATTTAACATGTTCCTAATGCCATCACACGTGACATCCATGATATGATAATATACAAGAAAGTAAATACAGACCCGAATATTGAATCACATTAATCCCCCCCTCTTTTGTGGTATAGTCAATTAACGCTGTAATCAGGACAAATCCCACCAAGCTTTGACTCACCAAACTCTATACGACGCGTAGAAAAATTGGTCAAAGACTCACACCCATTCAAAAGCCCAAAAATATGTATGGCAACCAAGACCACCTTCTTGAAACCTTCCTTTCCCCAAGCCTTTTCGGCTTTTTTTTTTTTTTTCGAACCACATCCCTATTTAAACCCCATCCTCTCTTCATTTCCACTCATCAAACTCTCCTCCAACTCCTCATCTTCTCTCCAAGTTCAACCACTCCTTTCCCTCTCCTCCCCAGCAAAACCACCGCTACTCATCCTCAAAGCCACCACTACTCAACCTAGCTCAAAACCAACAATCCACTTCTCCCAATGGGCAGCCTCGGCACCAACGTTCTCGAAAACAACTTGGGATGTGGCCTCAACCCCTTGGACCCAGAAGAATTCAGGAAGCATGGCCACATGGTCATCGACTTCCTTGCCGACTACTACCGTGACATCGAGAAATACCCCGTTCGCAGCCAAGTCGAACCCGGCTACCTCAAAAAATGCCTCCCAGACACTGCCCCTTACAACCCCGAGCCTATGGAAACCATCATGGAAGACATACAGAACCACATAGTTCCAGGGCTTACTCACTGGCAGAGCCCAAACTACTTCGCTTACTTCCCGTCGAGCGGCAGCACTGCCGGCTTCCTCGGCGAGATGCTCAGCACCGGCTTCAACGTCGTCGGCTTCAATTGGATGTCATCGCCTGCCGCCACCGAGCTCGAGACCATTGTCATGGATTGGCTGGGCAAAATGCTCAAGCTCCCCAGCTCCTTCCTCTTCTCCGGCAACGGCGGTGGGGTACTCCAAGGCACCACCTGCGAGGCCATCCTCTGCACCCTCACGGCGGCGAGAGACCGAAAGCTTAACGAAATTGGGAGGGAGAACATTAACCGACTTGTCGTCTATGGCTCCGACCAGACCCACTGCGCTCTCCAGAAGGCGGCGCAGATCGCCGGCATCAACCCATCCAACTTCCGGGCTGTCGCGACGTCGAAGAAGACCAACTTCGGGCTGTCACCCGAGTCGCTGAGAACTGCCATAGCCAAAGACCTCGAGTCAGGATTAGTGCCACTTTTCTTGTGTGCCACGGTGGGGACCACTTCATCCACAGCCGTCGATCCGATAGGCCCACTCTGCGATGTGGCCAAGGAATATGGATTGTGGGTCCACATAGACGCTGCATATGCAGGGAGTGCTTGCATTTGCCCGGAGTTTAGGCACTTCATAGATGGTGTGGAAAGTGCAGACTCATTTAGCTTTAATGCACACAAGTGGTTCTTTACCACTTTGGACTGCTGTTGCCTAGGGGTGCGCAAAAACCGAACCGACCGATTTACCAAACCGAACCATAGCCGAAATTTAATTTCGGTTCGGTTATTTCGGGTAATTCGGTTCAGTTCGGGTAAATTTCCTGACAAATTCGGTTATATAATTTCGGTTCGGTTAATGATCTTATTTAACCGATTAACCGATTAACCGAAATATATGTAATTTTTTTTTAATATTTTTATTACCCATTACCCAACCCACTAAATATTTTTAGACTTGTTAGTTGGAGTGTTGTTTATGGTTATTGTCTATTTGTGTAATTGTGTTTAATGTATTTTCAAGCACTTCTATGATATATCGTTTATGGATAATGGATTTATGGGCCAATTATTAAGCCCAATTTCACAAATGAAATGTATATAATCTAGCAATCTAGTTATAATTTTTTAAAAACTTGGGCAATTATTAAGTCCAACAAAATGCATCACATCAACCGAACCGACCGAAAACCGAACCTAAATAATTCGGTTCGGCTCGGTTCGGTTAAAAGTTTTACAAAACAAAAAATCGGTTCGGTTCGGTTAATACATTAAAGTGGTCAAAAAGTCGGTTTGGTCAAAAATTCTTAAAATAACCGACCGATTAACCGATTGCTCACCCCTACTGTTGCCTCTGGGTCAAAGACCCAAGTGCCCTGGTCAAGGCCCTCTCCACGAACCCTGAGTACTTGAGGAACAAGGCCACCGAGTCAAAGCAGGTCGTTGACTACAAGGATTGGCAGATTGCCCTAAGCCGGCGTTTCCGATCCATGAAGCTGTGGATGGTCTTACGTACTTATGGTGTGGCCAACCTACGCAACTTTTTAAGGACCCATGTCAAGATGGCTAAGCATTTCGAAGGGCTTGTGGCTATGGACCAGAGGTTTGAGATTGTGGTGCCGAGGAACTTTGCCATGGTCTGCTTCCGACTCTTGTCTCCAGCCGATGATGGTGAGAATGGTTTGGCCGATGACAGGGCCAACGAGCTCAACCGGAAGTTGCTCGAGGGCATCAACTCTTCTGGTAACATCTACATGACCCATGCAGTGGTGGGTGGCACCTACATGATCAGGTTTGCTGTTGGTGCAACACTTACGGAAGATCGCCATGTGAACCTTGCATGGAAGGTGGTAAAGGAACATGCCGACTCCTTGCTCAATTCTATGGCTAATGGACACATTTGAGGGAGAGAGAGAAATATTCTTTATTTTTGGTGAATTGATTTTATGAAATCTTGGATTTGCTTAAAAGTGATTTGTAATTGTTTATAGTGTAATAATTAAGCATTGTTGTTGTAAAACCATTTATTATTGTAATGAAAATTGAGTTATTATCCACCTTTTCCTCTATATTCTTAAACTACAGTTACGAGAATTACAATAAAAATGCTTAGGATATATTACATGACACAGCTGACCTAAAAGATATTATAGCTAGCAATTGATTTAACTTAATACATTTCTTTCCTTTCATTTCGATCTAAAAATCACATCAGAAATCATAAACTAAAATTGGTTTATATTTCATGTATTTTATTGCACCTTTTCCCCTTATGAAACAAAACTAAATAACAGATTTGTTTTTTTTTTTTTCTTGTCCTTATTTTGGTCATTGCTTCATCGTCGATCATGTCATGGGTTGTGACTTGCGACACTTTCCACTCAACTACTCCAAAGGGAGACTGATTCAACACATACCCATATATGAGTATCATTGTTTTCAGTAAAATCTTTTTCAGGGTAAGCAATATCATATTATCATGCACTTTGCCTTTGAGAGAGAGAAGTGACAAGGACATCACTCAATAAATTAATACAAACAGTTTTCACAGTCCCACCATTTGGCACTCAAAACAGAAGTTTTTGTTATTGTATCAAATAGAAGAGCTTTGTTTAAGAATCTTAACTTAATGCAAATCTTATGATTCATATAGGGGTGCAACAACCCGCTCTCTAGCCAGTCTTATATAGCCTAGGCCCAAGCCCGAATATATGAAACTAATGCCCGGGCCCAAGTCTGATGGGTTTTTAAATCTTTGCCCAATCCCGTCCATCTGTAACTGACAAACGACCCTTGGGCCATTATTGTCCAATCTCAGGCCAGTTTGGCAATTTATTAGAGTAAAAGTGATGCAAAGCATCAAATCAAAATAGAATAAAATATAAGGGAGTTATGATGATATTTTGTCCATACTGGGTTAGTAAGAAATATTTTTGAGTTTTTGTTTAAAACATGATTGTTTTTTTGTTATTTAGTAGATAAAGGAAGTTTTTTTTTTTTTTTTACTTTTTTTTTTATAAAGGAGGGAATTTTAAAGATATGTACTTTAATTTTAAAAATTGAGGCTTTATATTGCTTTTATTAACCTAGTAAATTGTCAAACGAGTTATAGGACTAAATCCAGAGGACTATCCTGTCTAGGTCATGTCTGGCCCATTTAATAAATTGGCCTTGTTTAGAAGGCCGAATCGGGTCACTGGGTACAGATCTATGTCAAACCCATTATAGTTGGGCCTATTTGTGGGCCAATCCTGGCTGGGCATAATCTCATTTCTGTCCCTAGTTCTGAATCATTTTTCTACTTTGTTGTTAGTTTCCTTGCACTTCCCTTGCAGGCCAAAGAAGGCATGTGGTGGCAATTATTGGTTTTTTTTTTTTTTTATGTTACTTTCTATTCTACTGTTAATTAATGACATTCAAATCAGGAATCTTAGTCCCACGTGCTGTCCATGGGCCTTTCTTGCATTTTAAAGTACTTAGATCTATATGAGGTAATGTAAATGCACTCCTCCTCCAGCTAACATTGGAGTCATGAGGAAAAGACAAAGGTAGGTGCAATGCATTTTTTTATAGGTTAACTAATCACCCACACAAGTTCCTGATCGTCTGAACTATAGCCAGGTGGAAGGGAGGTGTATGACCAACTGAGCTATCAGTGGACTGGGCTATTTAATAAAGTCTTATATGATATCACAATAATGGAGCAATATAGAGAATTTTTAGAAAAATATCTCTGCTTTGGCCACCAGGTGAGGAAATCGATAAATCGATGACTAATGACGGCCATACAGGAAAAACCGATTATTTTTTTTTTCTCTTTACAACATAGCAATTGTACAGGCGGGACCCAGCCTTCGGTAGTATATAAACTGTTGATCTCTCCAGGGGGATGGTGACTGTAAAATGGTCCACATATAACAGGTCTCAATTCTGACACTTACACTGTGTTTGGGAAAGGGGGGGGGGGGGGGGGGGGGGGGGGAGACGAACATGGTTTGGGAAAAGGGGGTGGGGGGGGGGGGGGGGAGACGACAGAGGCAATGGACTATTTTGCCATTTTTGTCCTTGTTATCCCTTTTGAAACTTGTGCAAATGGGTTGTAAATTGGTTAACTTGATACAACTTTTCTTCCCCTACTTTTTACTTCCCAAACAAGAAGAGGTACAATTAATTTGTTCCTCCACCTCCCCTTCATTTTCCTTCCTCCTCAAATTTTTCCGCCCCTCCCCTCCCCCCTTCCCAAACACACCCTTAGGCTCTGTTTGGGAAGGGTGTAAAATGAGAGGGAGGAAAAAGTAGAGGGGGAAATGGGGGAAATGCCCTAACTGAGGGTATTTGGGAAGGGGGAGAGAAATTGGGGGGAGGGGAATAGGGGGAAAATTCTCTCAAAATGAGGGGAAAATGTGAGGGAAAGAGATGATTTGTTATAAATTTACTAAACTGCCTCTTCTACCCAACAAAAGAGATGATTTTTTTATCTTTTACAAAAAGTAAGGGTATATTGGTAATTTTCTCTCTACCTCAAACAAAAAACAAAACATAATTTTTCATTTCTCCTATTTTTTTTAAAACAAGGAGAGGTAAAAATTAATTTTCCCTCTCCCCTTCAGTTCCCCCTAAAATTTTCCCTCACCCCCCCCCCCCCCCCCCCCCCCCCACCCCCCCCCCCCCCTTCCATAAACATAGTGTTAGAATCTGATGCTATCAATGGCCTCAGCCACTACATGGACACCAAATTTATAGTCCATTGTATATTCATCGAATATGAGTTGGTTCATATGAAAATCAATTAGATCAAATCTGAAAAAAAAAATCAATGTTGAGAAAAATAGTCGTTCATATAAATATCAATTAGGTTAAATCTGAAAAGAGATTCAATATTGAGAAAAAATAGGGATGTATATGGGTTCCTGATTTTCCGAATACCCAGAGGTTCTGACCTGTTAAAAATCGAGTTTGGGTCCTTATTTCGGCCCCGCTAAGTAAATGGTGTGGGTCCTTTTTTTGACACGTTGCCTAAACGAGTCTGGATCGGCTTGGTTTCGGACCCGTGGACCCGAGACCCGACACATTACCTTAATTTTATCTCTCCTTAAAATTAGATTTTTCTCCATGTCATTCTCTACCTAGACCTGGACACGGACCCAGACCCACCCCATATATGGTTTTGGCTCCAGGTCCGAGTCCACCTTCTCCTTAACGGTGGCTCCAGGTCCGAGTCCACCTTCTCCTTAACGGTTCTGATTCTGAAACCAAGAAACTGGTCCCGAGATGATTCCAAGCCTGAGTCCGGTTCCACCTTCTCCTTAACGGTTCCTGGTACGGGTCCACCACGGACCCGGATCGAAACCGACCCGTTTAAGAAAAATAATCTCGGACAAATTGGCATCAATTTGAAGTGATTCACTGCATACAATGTGTCATAGAGAGGTAGGAAAACTTTGATATTGGTTGAAATAATGGATGGAAAAATCTGAAATAAACAGGGAACAGATCCATTTCTTTTGAAAATGTCATTGAAATTGGGTGTGGTTAGGTTCCCCAAGTGGAATCCAAAAACTCCCCAAAATTCGTAATGGGCCTTGGCCCATACCCCCAAGACATTCTCTCTCTCTCCCCTTCCGAAAAGAAACTCCAATGAAAACCTCAGAGATTGCAAGAAATCCTCTAGGGGGCGGCAATCTCTCAACTCTCAAAAGCTTCTCCTCATCAGTTACGTTCGATGGTGTTGCAGGTAAGTCAGTCTCCCACCCACTCTCGTTCTCTGTTGCGTTGCTTGCAAACATCTTTCTCTCTTTATTTTCTCACTTTGATTCTTGAGAGTTCAGATCTGTTTGGATGAGTGGGAATAGTGGAAAATGGTAGTGGATAGAACTTTCTGTCTTGTCTCCAGCTTAGATTCGATATATGGGCAGTTTATTTTACTTCTAGGGTTTATTTCTTGTATAGTTTGAAGATGAAGTACTCTTTTTTACTACATTGCTATGGAATGGAATCTACTTTTTACTAGTGAAGTTTGAGTTCATGGGTCTATATGAATTTTTGGATTTGTTTTATTTCTTGTGTTGATTGGAAATTCTTGTTGAAGATTAAATACTCCTGTTTTTCATTATTCTGAAAAATGGAATCTAATTCCTGGTAATGGATTTTGAGTTTTTGGGTTTATATGATTTTTTATTTGTTGGATTTTCTAGCTAGTGTTTTGAATGTGCCCCCAAATTGTGGTGAATTGAGATCTATTTGAACCTAAGTATTTGGTGCCAGAATCGCAAGATTGCATCAGTGGGGTTCTTGATTATTGATGGAGCATTGCTGAAATTCATGGTCTGCTAGTGATCCTCCTTATTGGCCAGTTTGATCCATTGTGTTTGACCTGCTACCATTTTCTAATAACCATCCATTTAGTTGGCCTCATGTTTTTGGATATTCTCATTTGCAATGAGCCATGTTCCTCGTACCTAAGGCAATGGCCGCATGTTTTTGGATTTGCAATGAGCCATGTTCCTCATACCTAAGGCAAGGTCACTAGCGATGGATGTGGAACACCAAAACATGGACCATTAATCATTTGTCATCATTCATCATCACCACCACCACCACTGAGGCCCAAGGCCCACATGTAAGTATGTAACCACATGTAATGTTTACCTTTTACCATATCATTTTGCATTTCTTGACCTTGGGACTATATTCATTTTGCATTTGTCATCATTCATCATCACCGCCACCACCACCAAGGCCCAAGGCCCACATGTAACCACATGTAATGTTTACCTTTTACCATATCATTTTGCATTTCTTGACCTTGGGACTATATAATGCCTCCATGGAATAAGTATTTCAATAATTTAATTCAAGTGCAAGTGCATTAACCTCTGCTTTTGCTTTTGTTGGACAATGACAGTAGTTTCTCGGAAAATTTAAATTATAGGATTGACAATAAAACAAACTGATGTTTATAAAAAAAATCCTATAATACTTGTCACTTCGCATAGAACATGACAAAATTATAGGACTGAACTTCAACTAATTTCTTCTTTTCTTTTTTGGACCATAATATGAGGTATTACTGTTCACATGATAATGATTATTACTTATTTGGAGTTCTCTGAAGTTTCTTAATTATTATTGTAGTATTGTTGAAATTTTTTATTTTTTTGGAGATAATATGATGTTTATGATTGTGCTAAGAATGTCCATTTATAAATAAAGGTGCTCTCATAGATTGGTATGATAGAGAAACCGTTAGAAGCTCAAGAAATGATAAATAGGTATTACTGTTCACATGATAAAGATTATTACTTCTTTGGAGTTCTCTAAAGTTTCTTAATTATTATTGTAGTACTGTTTCTAAGATTCCTTAGAAAGAGAAAAAGATTATTGGAAATCATATCCTTAACCTATGTTGAAAAATTGCCTGCCCCACCCAAACGAAATCCTGGGTGGTTAAGTTCATGAGTAAGTGGTTGAATCAACTAGCGGCTTAGAAAACTTACAACTTCACAAGAAAATGACATAAATGAGTGCATTATATTTGAAAGCAAAAATGCTGTTCTCTCACAGTTGATCCAAAAACTTAGCACAAGAGAGTGTATGCTTGCACAGGTAGGACTAAGCACATGTTAGGAGTGATAAAGATCTCATAGCGATAAAGGTCTCAGAGAAAATCTAGCAGGAAAAAAAAGACCCCAAAGAAAATTTTATCAACAGACAACTGAAAGCAAAGATATTGTTCACTCACAATTGATCCAAAAACTAAGCACAAGACAGTGTATGCTTACACGGTTAAAACTAGCACACATTAGGAGTGATAAAGTCTCAAAGCACAAGTCTAGAAGAAAAAAAATTTCCCAGATCAAATTTTATCAACAACAGACAACAACACTAAAAACAGCTTGGATTGTGGAAATACATAAAATTTACATCATGTGGGTCGTGTATCTTTACTGAAGCTTGCATTTGGGCATCACCAAACTGCTAGGCAGTGTCAAACTTCTCCATGCTGCTCAAGCAAGGGGGAACATAAGCTTCAATGATTGATTCCATGTTTGGGGTCTCCTTCGAGCTCTGGCAGACCACCTCTAGAGGAGTGAATTCAAAGCCGAGATAGAAACGCTTGCGACAGACATAAGTGAAGATAAATGAGAGCACAGGAAGGGGTATCAGAAGAACTGTGACGTAAAATTCCTTGACAAGGAAGTATCCGATCATGGTAATTTGGTATAGGACCAAAGCTGCGAGGATTCGTGCGTGCATATGAGGCCACATCCGCCCATTGCTCTCATATGTAGGAACATACACTTTCAGTGCCTTTTTGACAAAATGAGAGATATCAATTCTAATTTCAAATAGTTTGTGAGTATAATCAGCAGCTAATCTAAAATTTTCAGTTAATCTATATAACAAAGATATGTTGGGTAATTGAAACAAAATCCCTTTTTTTTTTGTTTCTCAACATGCGAGCTTTTTTATATTATTTGAAAAGTTCTCATTACTAGTGATAATAGGTAGTGAGTATAATCAGCAGCTAATATATTTAACCAAATTATGTTGGGTTGATATATGAGGCCACATCCGCCCATTGCTCTCATATGCTGGAACATACACTTTCAGTCCCTTTTTGACAAAATGAGAAATATCAATTCTAATTTGAAATAGCTTGTGAGTATAATCAGCAGTTAATCTATATAACAAAGATATGTATGTGGGCAATGAAACAAAATCCCTTTTTTTTTGTTTCCCAACATGCGAGCTTTTTTATATTATTTAAAAAGTTCTCATTACTAGTGCTAATAGGTAGTGAGTATAATCAGCAGCTAATCTATTTAACCAAATTATGTTGGGTTGATATATGAGGCCACATCCGCCCATTGCTCTCATATGCAGGAACATACGCTTTCAGTGCCTTTTTGACAGAATGAGAAATATCAATTCTAATTTCAAATAGCTTGTGAGTATAATCAGCAGCTAATCTAAATTTTGCAGTTAATCTATATAACAAAGACATGTTGGGTAATGAAACAAAATCCTTTTTTTTTGTTTCCCAACATGCAGCTTTTTGGTTCTCTGCAGGGTCAACCATCCATGGTGAGATGCACTAGAAACGGTCTTGATCACTGAAAGATGTCCTACCTGTAGCAAGTACTCGACTTGTGGTACTTAGTTTTCTTGGGCCAATCCAGTCCCACTCTTAGTTGTGTACTACGTTACAGTTGCCATTCCTTTACGTAGAATGACATATAAAACTCAAGTTTCTTTGTCTATTATGATGCTATTTTATCCACTTGTATATGTTTAGAGGCATGTGCAGGTTTACATTGCTATAAAATTCCTGTTCTTAAGTGCAGTTCAAAATTCTGTACTTCACCTGATTCCGAAGAACAAGCCATCCGAGACCGAAATATACCACCCCAAAAGGGATGATCAAAGGAGCTATTACTGAGTAGCAGAGGGTGATTGTAATTATCAGCATATCATTTGGAACTCTAGTGACAAAGCCCACCTCCCCGGGTGCCCAAGCTTCTTTAATCTCGACTTCAGTTTTACAAAGATACTTTCTTTTGAGATGGTAAATGATGAGAGGAACCAAACGAGATAGCTCAAGTCCATATCCGATAAAGAACCTGTTAGCAAAGTAAGAATCAGTTTTAGAAAAGCGTAGTAATGCAACACATGAGATCCGGACCATTCATCTTTTGAATCCAAAGCAACCAGTAATGCAATGTATTAGTTCACCATTAATTTCCCTAAGAACTAATTGAGGACAACAAAAAAATGGATGTTTATGTTTATGATGATCCCACGTCATTTTTGGGTTGAGGATCATTGACTGCAACATACTAGTAATGCAATGCATGAGACCCAGACCTTTCTCATCTTCTGCATCCAAGCCACCAGCAATGCAACATATTAGTTCACCATTGATTGCCCCAGCAGCCAATTGAGGACTACAAATGGATGTTAACATTTAAGATGATCCCACCATGTCATTTTTGGGTTGAGGTTCATTGACTGCAGGGTAAGTGCACAAAATTTGAACAGTACAGACCTTGTATACATACCACGTTTACAGGGAAGAAGTGGTGGTAAATAAGAAATATTTAATTGGCATTGTAATCTAGTCTGAAGATAGACCATAATATAGAGTTCTTTCAAAGTATCTCAAATTACGGGTGGTTTAAAGAATACTGTGGCAGTGGATGGTTATCCATTCTCATATGTTTGGATGGAGACTACCAGTGTAGTATTGTTTTATCACCCTTCTAACAACCAAGGCAACCAACCCCCATCCGACACACACATTGATATTGGTGATCTCACCAACATAAATTGGGGGTAGAAAGACCATAAAATGTGATTTCAGTTTCCATGCTGTCCTATACACAGAGCAATTTTTAAGAATTTGTTCTGTCAAACTATTGATCAAACAATTGCTAAAAAAATCCAATTGCATCATAACATGTGGTCAATGCAAAGGAGATCAGAGATCTTACTTCAGTGCGACGAATGTGATGAAGAAGGTTGCATTTCCGGGAAGAGTACTACCAAGCATGGATATAATCTTTTTGGGCTTGTCCAAAATCGTCTTCAAAGAGCTGAATAATGTTCCACCTATTGTAACTCCAAGAAAGACATTGAATATTATGAAGTAGAAGTACTTCCCGGAGGCTGCTCTCACAGTGTGAGCCTTTGAGGGGATACCCTCAGTTGTAGACAGAAACAGAAGTAACTTAGGTAGCAATGCCAAGAACACTATAAGCGCAATCTGTGGCAAATATGCTTCTAATACCGTCTTAAGTGCGGGCCTGTCTACTATCACCTTCAGAAAAGGTAAAAGCTTCCTTAGATTCTTCAGAGTTGTGAACGCCGAGATGAATGCGATTGGGATCGTGTAAAAGACTACAGTCAGAAAGACTATGAAATAGACAATTCTCTCCCTTATCTGTCTCGCCCAAAATTTAATGGATAGGTTCTTCCATATCAATTGACAGGGCTCAGGAGCTTCCATTATAGTCCAACTGTCTACCATCTTCGAATGAAGGGTCTGACTGGCAGAGGCCGCAGCCATCTTGCTGGTGAAAAAGATTAGGGCAGAAGGTTGTTGTTTCTCTTGAATTGTTGCCGACTGCTCATTCTCTAATTTTGGAACAAGCTCTTTAATCTTTTCATTGCAGAAGTCAATTGTGTCAACTTTTGGGCCAATAAGACCAAGAAAGCCAGTTCGGTTTGTGGGCTTTGTTCCTTCAGGCTTACTGGCAGTCTTTGATGCTGCAAATACAGTTTCCGCACGAGCAAGTTTCTTTCTGTATCCCTCCAACTCTTCCCAAATTTTATTTGCCTGATGGAAAACAGTAGTACAGAACAAACATTATGAGCTTCATTCAGACTGCAAAATTACAAAATTCCAAATCTCCCATTCTGACTTCAAATAGACCCTAGACTTCAAATAGATTCTATCTAATTTACATAGGTTACTACCTAAAATCCATGCATTATATCTGATACAAATGTCGGCATCAACATGATATGTAAACCAATACTTGTGGCATATACAAAATATTGTAGGTTTCTTAGATTGATTCCCACCTTATATATGACCACCATCTGTTTGTAGAACAGGTCTGAATGGTTCTAAGGATCGTGTAATTCTTCTACACTAAGATTGTATTCAAATGGTTTCTATATCCATGCATTATCTTGTGTTGGTATGTACAGGCATCAACATGATAAAGCGCCGATAGCCAATAGCATACCCAAAAGTATTTGGGTTTCTTTGGATTAATACCTGCTTGATGTCAGTGATCACCATCGATTTGTAGAATGTTTCTGGATGTAGTTTTTTGAAGAATGAGTCAACCTGTTCGTTTCGGGTCTGGCCTTTTGGCATTGGAGGAATGTCCCTAACCAATATGGCAAATTGCTCTGGTTTCATCTTTGAGTTCATTAGAGCAGCCGCTCTCAGATTGGTACAATGCATGTAGGCTTTCCATAACAAGTAAAATGTAACAAAAGTAACCCAGTATGTTGCTATCAAGAATGCCCACAATCTTGGACTCTTCACCTGAAATAGATTTACATGAAATCAGACAAACCAATAATGAAATGAAGAAGAAGAAGAAGAACACCTTTTATGATCCCTATGTACCATGTCTCTCTTGGGATTATAAAAAATACTAACGTAAGATGCATTTGAAATCAGGTATCATTAGCAGTTTGCAGAACTTAGTCCAGCCGTTCATTGTGGGTGGCATGCACAATCAAACAAATGGATTCTCTTTTATTCCAATGTCAACTTTGCAATTTCTGCCTCAAGTCATTATCATCATTGAGCAAAGGTATGTGGAAGTCATCAAACACTACCCCACCAGATGTGATTTCTGATTTCAGCACTGCTTAAAATGTCCATTTGCAAACTTGCAGACTGATTCCAATTTAGTGCATGCATTACACCGTAATGTCTGTGATTATGCAAATGGACATGTCCATATGAGGAAAAGCTTAAAATCTCAAAAAATGGCGTCGTCTTGATACTCGATAGGCCAAGAAAGATCGTCTCCTCAGTGAAAGCCAATGGATTACCTTGATGTTTCCCATTGCTAGCTTGTCGAGGTTGGAGAAAGTCCCATTGGTAGTGCTCTGTTTGAATTTCACATTGTTGTCGGTTGCAGCAAGAGGAAGAAGTAATGGCAGCAACACGATGCCGGATAAAACCAATATTCCTAGTGCTGAAGCATGGAATGAAAGAAAATTTAAACAATGTAATTTGTTCTATGTAAAGCTCTAATAAGAATTAGATTCATGAGAAGCAACTATAACTACTCTGTTTTAGCAAAAATAAAAACAAAAACTATAACTACATTTCATTGACAAAAAAAAAAAAACCTTACAGATAGTAAGTAGGAAAACATCCATGTGCAAATAAAATTTACCATGACATGGAATACCTTCACCACCAGTATAAGACATCCAATGAGGACATGTTACAAGAATTTTCATATGTGAATGACAAAAGGATATTAATTAGAAAGGGAAAAAACACAGAATTACAAAAGTAGATACAGTTATAATCAGAGGGCATTGTGTTCTTCCCTCTTTTTAAGCTCAAAATCACATATTACTCTAAAATTCTCCATAAGAAGTTGTTGTGGAGATTGTGGGAAAACTGCACTTGTCAGTTGTCACAAGACAAATCCTCATATATATGCTCTTAGAAATTGGGTTGAATTCATCAGATAAGAGGGAAACTTTCTTCAACAAAAAAAAAAAAAAAAAAAAGTTACAAGAAGAAAATGCTATTACCTACAACCCTAATAAAGAAATGCATTTTATCATTGAAACAGAGAAGTTTTTCTGGAATAAAAGGACAAGTTGAGATTTCTAAAAGCACACTTGAAAATTCATGGTCCCTCATAAAATAAATTATCAAGAGAGATTTTACAGGACACATCTCCAAAAAAAAAAAAGTTCCAAAAAACCATAATTATTTAAAAAAAAAAAACATGATTAAAAGATTTCTTAAAAACCTACTAAAATCCTTTTGTATCAGAAAATCATAAACTCTTCTGATTCTTGAAAGAAAATCAAGAAGACCCATTAGAAGGTTGATGTTAAAAAACCAAATATTCTATAATATGTGCAGATCATGCTTTTAAAGAAAAACCCAATTTATACAAATCCATCCAAATAAAGGGAAAAAAAATCAGAATTCCACAATATCCTTAGAAATACCAACAAAAAGAAGTACAAGATCAGATCTTTCTTAGAAAAAAAAAAAAGAAGAAAAGAGACAAGTTGTTTGATTCCAACAACAAAACATGAGAACCCCATGACTCACCAGTGCTCAAGAACACAAAATAAACGGCAGTATCCACTCCTGCCATTTCAATGACATCTTTTTCTGTAGATCTGAAACTCTCTCCAATCCATGCAAATGGGTTCCTTGTCTTTTTCCCCTCCCACGGTTCCAGCCCCTTCAAAATCCTGTTGGGATAGTAAATGACTTTGTTCGAATCCTTCCCAGAAAGCCATGAGAAGATCAGAACCAGCACCAGGAAAATGATGAAAGAAGTACCAATAGACGTCAAAAAAGAACTGAAATCCATCTCCTCCTCCTCTCTCCTACTCCTCCTCCTTCCTCTTAAAAGAGATCAGTACTAATGAGAAGGAAGAGCACGCAATGTAACCGTTGGAATTTAAAAGGAAAAGCCAGCCGTTGAAAGAAAGAAAGGGATTTAAAGCGGGCCATGGAAGTGATTGCAACGTAAAAATATCAGACAGAGAGAGAGAGAGAGAGAGATGGATGAAGCGCGTATGTATGTAGTTGGGAATGACCGAAATGCCCCGTTTCGATAACGACTTGTCACCAAAACGACTGGATTGCCCTTTGCTTTGAGTGGGAGAGATTGGTGATATTCGTGATGATTTTGGACTACATCGATGTTGATGCTGTTAGTCACCTCAAATTTTACTTCTTGAAACGCTGCTCTTCCTGCATTATTGGAAGTGAATTTGTTTTCATAAAGAGTATGTCAAATCAGGTAAAAGTAAAGTATACTTGTGATAAAGTATAAATGCATTTATTTATTTATTATTATAAGGTAAAGTAATCTTGAAGTGAAATATATGTGAAGACAACAAATGGTGTAGGAACTACTTTACTTTTGTGTTTTATGAGAAAAAGTTTTTTGGAGGTTGTAAAGTAAAAGTAAAATATCTTGGTGGCTAAAGTTTTGCTTTTCTCCATTTCTTGTGACCAATCGAATAAGGTTAAGTAAGATTTTTGGCAGCTATAATAACATAATCAAAAAATTTACTGTATCAATAAAAGAAGTGAATTTTGTTGTTTGATGTTACCCAAGAAATTAGAGAAGGAAAAGTTAATGGATGATGTGATATTGCAACTTCCACCGAAATGGATTGAAAAGCAAAATTCAATGGTGGGAATTGGACTTGGATTCCATGATTTGCAAGAATTGATAAAAGAGAGAACACTAACGTGGCACTTTTCAACCATCAATCCTTTTTAGCTAACCAGGTTGATCTATTACTATCATGAAGTAATGGGCATTAAAAGGTACATGTATGCCTTAGGAGTGTGCAAAAAAAAAGGATCATCTGATAATCTTAACCCTTAATTTAAGGGCCTCAAAACTTGAAAATCTCAATTCCTTATGTGAGATACATTTGCATGGTTAATTCAAAGTGGAAATAGATTAGTCCAGTGTCAATTCATAGGGCATATAGGCAGGTGACCAGGCAATGGGGATACCATTGATAACAGAATAGCTTCTTTTAGCTCCTTTGCTAAGTCGTTATTGCTTATTTTGCTAAAGTCCACAGGCCTTGGAGAATTTTGTTGCATAAATATATTAACATAGTTTACACCTGGACAGTGAGTGCTTTAGCACCAGTGTGTTTAAAATTACACTAGCATTAAATCCCGTGCTATGCATGGGTTAAATCTTTGGTACTCCATTAAAAATTTAAAACAGAACTGTCATGTCTGTAATAATAATTTCTCAACTTTGAAGAAAAATTTAAATCTCACATACCTATTTAGTTGCTTTTATACTTGTTGAAATCAGAGATCACAAGTATGACCAAATGTTTGAGATTCGGAGAGGGTATTGAAGATTAGAAAGGAAGAAAAAGAAATAGGAGAGAGAGAGAGAGGAGGTTAAGAAAGGAGAGACATAAAGAGGAGGTTAGATGGAGAGAAAGGAGAGTCACATCCATTCAATGAGTCATTTCAAGATGAGGTACTTTTTTTTTTAAATTCAAAATTGAGATGTATTAATTGGTCTCACTTTCATTTGCTGATGTGGCTAATTGTGGATGGATTTAGACTAAAAAAACTCAAAAATGTGTCTCGACTGCACCAACTGTTTTACCCCTTTCAAGAGAAAGAATTATTATATGTGCTTTTATTGATGCCACATTTACTTCATAAATATCATAAACAAAATGTTGTATAACAAGGCATGTCATGACATTCTCTCTCTCTCTCTCATCAATTTCTCAAAAAGTTTCAGTAGAGCGCATTTCACATTAACTCAATATTGTGGCTATACTTGTAAGCAATCTAAAGAAATCAAAAGGTGGTGCATGCTACTCATAAGATTGGATTTTGAGAAAAATTGATGAGGACTATGATAAAGAACAGAATAAAATGAATGCGTATAGGATAAATTTTGAAAAAAAAGATTCTATGTTGTGAGGCTCCACTGAATATATTTCAATATTCGGAGCAAACATTATTTTCATACACCATAAACACATTATATACATAAATGAACATAAATAAATATTACAATGCATAACTGCTATACTCGTAAATCATTTATATAAATAAATGAGTCCAAACAAACATTCCCTTCTTATACTATAAAACCTCAAAGTGTGATTGATATTTATTATTGAAACCCAATCCCACCATAGAAAATGATTTGATCATTTTTAAATAGACCCATGTGCCACTTTATGAGTGGATTGGTATCTTTGATCAATAATAATGTGGCCATTTATTGAAGTATTCAAGACCTATGATAGGAACATCTAACCATATAAAATAAAGTAAAAAGGGTATTGATGCCATTTGAGTGTAAACAGTTGGCTGCCCCTCTTATTTTCTGCTTTTGTCCAGTAAAGTATCTATCCAGAGGAGCTGTCGGCGGGTCCCAAACATTGTCAGTTTTAAAAAGAGCAAACTACCCCAGACTGGGACACGTGTCGAGTCCTGGTCGTGCCGACAGTCCCACTATCCGTGTCGACCGTTAACTTAGCAATGGGCACACACGTGTCGCCATCTCCGCATCTCTCTCGCTCGTCTGTTGCCCGCTTCCTTATCCATCTCTAGCCACTTAGAATCTGACACGGCATCGTTCCAATCCTCCTCTTATGGATGATGATGGTTAGAAAGCAAGAAATCAAAATCATCCCTGTGTGGGCCCCACCAGGAAGGACCAAAGCTGACTATGAAGTCAAGATTCAGGTCGGCTGGGTTGGGTCCAGGTCTTAACAATTTAATGGGCCTGTTACAGGTCCTTCATGGATCAGACCCAAACTCCATTCTGTCTTAATTCCCTAGTTATGGGCCAATTGGATGGAAGATCCATGAGATTACCAAAAATGGTGTTTGGGAGGATTTCATGGGTAATAGAATCCTGCCTTAGAAGACAATTTTAGACAAGTATTTCCACATGCAGGGCAAATGGGCCCTGCTCAATGTGTCAATAATAAGGAACTACAATGGAAGGAGAATCCATCTGCCCTTGTGCACGAAGCAATAGAGCTGCTTTATGTTTTTTTATGATGACAGATGCTTCAACTCTTTGTAGGCATCATCTATCATTTTCATTTCCAATTGGATGGTCCCACTATGAACTGTATAAAGTTGGAAGTGATAATATTTTAGATCCATGGGTGAGACCCATCCAAGGAGCATGGAATAATGTACAATTCTAATAAGTTAGTAGAATTTTTCTTGATTCAGTCATGGGACACCGGTGTTGCCTATTTGTAATTGGGACCCACTAAGGTGCCTATCTCAATCATGTGCAAGCTATGGCACATGGCAGTCGAGTTGTATTTGGCCTTTTGTGAATTGTGACTGCCAAATTAATTGAGTCAATTGGAGAGCTTATTTAATTAGATTTTCTATTTTTATTATGTATGTAGATGATTTGAACTAAATGACGATTTTCTCCTGTGCACGCACCACGCATTGGTGTCATTCCTCACGCGGGACCCAGTGAATTTTAGAGGATTTTACCCTTTTTGTGACGGTCTGGATGTGCGCTCTTGCAAGAGCTAGCGAATGTGTAGAAGAAAATTTTTAAATGATTGAGTTCTTTTTTCTTGTGAAATTGAGTTTTTATTAATAAAAACTGACATGTACCTATTTCATAAATAGTTTTTTGAGGAATTTACGGAAAAAATCTCCGTAGGAGCCCATTTCATATTGGACACGGGAGGGGTCCTCATGTGGCCCTTTTAATTATTCTTTTTGTCGTTTTGTGATATGGTCGATATCGACTATTCTGTCGGTCCGATTTTTTTCACCCTGTAGATGTCTTATTTGCTGAACACAATAGAATGGTCGATATCCACCATTCTGTCAGTCAAATTTTCTTTAACTTGTAACTGTCTTATTTGCTGAACACAATAGAATGGCCGATATCGACTATACCGCGAAAAAAAAAAAAAAAAAAGACGAATCTGCATGACCACCTACAGATCCTCCTCTCTTGCATCATCTCACTCCCCTTGGGTCTGCAGGTCCTTGGCCCCCATCCCCTCCCTCCCCCACTACCTCGCCTCCGTCTCTCCTCCCCTCTTCTCCCTCCATGGCGATCCTCTCTCCTCCTTCGGCAAAGATTACCCAATGCTCGTCACCTTCCATTCCTTCGTATCCTCCCTCTCCCTGCCTTCCGTGGCCCCATCCACCACTCTGGAGTAGCACCAGCAACCAAGAGAGAAAAATTCAGTTTATATTTGGGTTCTGCAAATAGAGAGCAATCACCACAGAATGGTTGATATCAACCATATCACTAAATGACAAAAAAAAAAGGATAAAAATGCACCAAGAGGACCCCTCCCGTCTATACGGTGCTACTGGGACCTCATCAATGGTATGGGGTCCTATGGGGCTTTTACCCGTAAAATCTTCTAGTTTTTTTGTCCATAAAGTAATTTTAAAATGGTTTTCATCTATATATTTTTTGGGGGAAATTTCAAATGAGGGCTTAGGTTTTTGGCAAATTTCAAAATTAAAGTGACAAAATTAGAATGTAATTTCAGTTGAAAAAAAAAAACAGGTCATTTTCCCATCCCTTATTCGCTCGTTCCTTCTCCATTTGAGACCAGCCCGTTTTCTTCTCAAAAGGAGAAGAACGAAGACTGATGCTTTGTTTACTGATTGGCAGAGCCTGTCAATATCCAAAAACCTAAGCCCTGATTTGAAATTTTCCCTTTTTTTTTTCCATTCCTATTCAAAGATGGTAGATAATCACGCAACTGTTTGTTTGGAATTAAACTTGAAATGTAATCCAAAAATTGGGGGAAAAAAAAAAGAAGGAAAGAAAGCAAGGTCTAGATCATGAATGGCCATTAAATAATATCTTCTTTTAATGAAAAATGAATTAAGCATAGATGAGAAATGAATACCATGTCATCATCCTGTCAAATCTAGACCAACCTTATATCCCTTAATTCTTTAATAATGCTTCGTTGGAACCTATTTTTTCATGAATTTTAGGAACTCAATTCCATGCGACCAAATAAGTCCCTTAAGGAAAAGTAATGATTCCTTATAAGAGGATTCTCCACTCCAAATTTTCTTCTCATTTCTCTACTTAGTTGGGATTCCTCGCATGAAATTTTCTATGCATCCAAACAACCCTCTACTACTATCAATGTTCATTGTATCTGAATTTTTGTTGAGGGCTAACTAGAATGCCTTTTTTTTTTTTAAATATTTTGCTAAGTTGGGCTACTGGTCAGGAGTGAAGCTTTAAACTTGGACACCCAATGATCGATCCTGATGATGCCAAAAATAGATTTTCGGACACCACCGGTCGAGTAATAAATGCTAGGTGAGTAAATGAGAGAGAGAGAGGGAACTTATAGTGGTTCGGTCTGTATGACCTACGTCCACTTTGAATATGGTGATCTTTGATTGGTAAGATGGATTACAAGCGAGAGAGAGGTGAATAATATTTTAATCATTGCCCCTCAAGTGATGAGGGGACCCTGAATTTATAACACTTCCCCAATGGGATTCAAAAATAAAGTAACGTCTCTCTGGAGCCTGGAGCCTCAGATATGTCCTCGAGGAACGAGCAAGGCGGAGGGCTTGGAGCGCAACGTCTCTCAGAGCCTGGAGCCTCAGACGTGTCCTCAAGGCGGCCTCAGACGTGTCCTCGAGGAACGAGCAAGGTGGAGGGCAGGTGAGAGTCTCTTCGCGAGATTTGGTAAGAGCGGGTGAGGGGAGGACTTCGTTGTGATGACTCGGAGGCCTTGACGTGACGAGGCTTCCTTCAACGAGTCTCGAATATCCGCTGAGCTAAACTGGCTCGACCCATGACCTTGGACGGACCGGGTTGTCTGGACCTGACTCTTTACCGCAATCCGGGTTGGGCCTGACCCATCATTTGCCCCTCAAAGTCCCGCGTTCGATAATATTTGAAAGTGGGGCTTTCTGTGCATCCAACTCTCTTCTTCCTGAAAAATCTTTCTTTTTCTTGGTTGTAACTCTGTCTATCTGTTAGTTCCTTTAGATATGTATCTCGGAGAGTCCTCCCGGCTTGGGCTACTCTTCTTTGAAAACTCAAGCTATAAAATAAACCCTAGAGTAGTATTTCTTCAAAAGAAAGAAACTAGCCTCTGCAGAAAAACCATTGGGAGAGAAAAAGATGGAGACAGGCAGCAAAAGAGGCGACGGCGAGCGCCCGGCAGGCGCCGCTGTGCAGCGAGGGCGGCGCGGCAGCAGCGGGCGTCGCGGGCGAGGGCGCCGGGGCGCCGGGCGTCGCGGGCGAGGGCGCCGGGCGTCGCGGGCAAGGGCGCCGGGGCGCCGGGCGGCGCGGCAGGGTCGCCGGGCGTCGCGGGCGAGGGCGCCGGGGCGCCGGGCGGCGCGGGAGAGGGCGCCGGGGCGCCGGGCGGCGCGGGCGAGGGCGCCGGGGCGCCGGGCGGCGCGGGCGAGGGCGCCGGGGCGCCGGGCGGCGCGGGCGAGGGCGCCAGGGCGCTGGGCGGCGCGGCAGGGGCGCCGGGCGTCGCGGACGAGGGCGCCGGGCGTCGCGGGCGAGGGCGCCGGGGCGCCGGGCGGCGCGGGCGCGGGCGAGGGCGCCAGGGCGCTGGGCGGCGCGGCAGGGGCGCCGGGCGGCGCGGGCGAGGGCGCCGGGGCGCCGGGCGGCGCGGCAGCGGGCCCTGGGGCGCCGGGCGTCGCGGCAGTGGGAGCAGGGGCGCCGCAGGGGGAGGCGCATGTGGTTTTGCAGGTATTCGAGGCTCAGGCGGTTTCGCAGCAGCTGGCGCCTCAGGTGGCGCCCAGTCCTTCGGCATCTCGGCCAGGGAAGTGAAAATAGTAGGGGGAGGTCATGCCGAGGGCAGTCCTTCTTCAGACACGTTGGGCAAGTTACGTCCGCGTTCTAAAGGAAAAATGGTAAGCGATGATGACAGACCCAAGGTGAGTACCATTTGTACCACAGTCAGCAATGATGATATTTCCAGTTTCATCACTTTTTATCATATTCCTCCCACTGTGATTTGTCGCCGGGCCGAAATTGATGAGCCAGCTTGTGATGACGCATCGGGTGACATTGTTATTTACGAGGATATGCTTGAAGCTGGGCTGAGATTCCCTATGCCCCCCTCCGTCTGTCGAATTCTTCATTACTTCTCCCTGACTCCGGGGAGATTAGTACCCAATGGATGGAGAATCATGCTGGGTTTTCTCGAGCTTTGGAGGAGAACACATAACGAGGAGGCATCTCCCATGGAGCTCCATGCTGCCTACAGTTTATTCGAATCTCCGGCTCCTAACAGGGGATGGTATTATTTCACCCCCAAGGGCGGCAGACTGCTCACGGGATTGCGCTCTAACTGTCACAGCTGGAAATTTCGTTTCTTCTTTGTTGGTGGCGAGTGGGCCTCAGAAGCAAACAGGGCTCTGGTGCCCAAACAGTGGATCGACGCCCAAAGACCTGGTACGCCACTCATTATCATCTCCTCATTACTCATTTGCATACATATGCTCATCATTTTATTTGTTCATTCCTTTTTTTTTATAGAGTCACCTGTGCTCTCCGCGGATATAAAACGGAAACTGCAGGCTGTAAGAGATCATCCGGATAAAGATTTGGGTATTCTCTTTTCTAAAGAGAGTGACAGCAATCGTGGGCCCACTGTTGACCCTTCTCCTCGTAGGACGGGTGAGCCTTCCCGGGCATCAACCAAGAGAAAAAGTAAGGAGCTTTCAGTGGTTTAGGCGTACCTTTTCCTGATATTCTGTTTTTAACCATTCATTTTGCTTCCGCAGTGGTGGTCAATAGGGAGTTGGTCGAGGCCAAGGAAGCAATTGAAGATCGTCGTTCAAGTGCTAACACCCATCTTGCCAAGATATCGAGGATAGGTATTGCCCCGAGAAGGGATTCTCCTCGTGCGACGGTTGGTGATCTTCCTGTAACCACTCATCTAGTGGAGCCGCAGACGAGTTCTCCTGTCACTACCCATGTAGTGGCCCCCGCGGCTGTGCCTCATCAACCTAAAACTCCTCTGGTTTCTTCCGCCACATCTGTACCTCCTGCCCCTCCGTCTGCTCCCAAGCCGCTGACTCCTCGAGAGAAGTTTTGGAGATTCCCAGCTCGTGACGATATTACTCGGGTCAGCGCCCTTAGCACAGAGGGGATGATAAACGCTTATCTAGAAGGTTTATCTCAGGTAAAAGGTTGTCTGAATTTTCTTCAGGTTTTCCTTCTGTATATGTATTCTCATTTCTCTTGATTTCTTCTTGCTCCAGATGTCTGCATCATCCATATGTTTATTTTCGAAGGCTGAGTTGTTCGGTAAGCTGAGACAGGAGAATGCAGGTATTCATAGGGATCTCTCTGCAAGTCAAGGAAAAATTGCTGAACTCGAAGCCGCCAGGAAGACTTATGATGCTGATCTTCTAGCAGCTCGGGAGAGAGCAAACAGGCTTGAGATTGAGCTCTCAACGGCTCACATGAGGGCGACCAAGGCTGAGGCTGAGCTAGTGGCGACGCGCGAGGGTGCTTTGCTCAGTGAGACCGAGCTACGGAAGGCCCGTGAGAGGGCTTCGCTCAGTGAGGCTGAGGTTGTGAAGGCCCGCGAGAGGGCTTCGCTCAGTGAGGCTGAGGTTATGAAGGCCCGCGAGAGGGCTTCGCTCAGTGAGGCTGAGGTTATGAAGGCCCGCGAGAGGGCTTCCCTCAGGGAGGCTGAGTTTGTGAAGGACCGCGAGAGGACTTCACTCAGAGAGGCTGAGCTCGTGGAGGCCCGAAAGGGGGCAGAGCTCAGAGAGGCTGCTTTGAAGGTAGAGCTGAGGGCGGCGGAGGAGAGAGCTATCCAGGCTGAAAATGACTTAGAGGACGGCCTGGCTGATGCTGAGAACAGCCTCGCCAATGGATTTATTGCTGGTTATGACGAACTCCGGAGAAAGATTACCGCAGCATTTCCCGATATCGACTTCTCGCGTTTTAAGGCGAGTGAGGCGCCTGATGAGGCGCCTGCTGACGAGCCTGATGGCAGCAGCGGGAGCTCAGGTGATTATGAGGATGATGGCGAGGATGAGGGGGATAATGAGAGTGACTAGGCTCATATGTATTTTTCTTTTTGTTTGGCAATTTATAGCCTATTGAAAGGAGCACATTTCAGTAATAAAATGTTTATTTCATTTAGGGAGATGGCCACGGTCCGCAATGCAGAATACAAGCGGCGCATGGCAAAACACTACAACTCGAGGGTGAAGCCTCGTTCTTTTCAGCCAGGAGATCTAGTCCTGAAAAAGGTGATCCTCGCCACTAAAGACTCTCGCGAAGGAAAGCTAGGGCCAAATTGGGAAGGACCATATCTCGTGACAGAAGTAGTATGGCCAGGCACATACAGAATCCAAAATTCTGATGGTAAGGCCCTGCTCCATCCGTGGAATGCGGAACATCTGAAGAGGTATTACCAGTGACAAATGGGCCAATGTACAAAAAGCATGCAAATTATTTATCCCATTTCATTTATAGTCTACTTTGAACAATGAAATGGGATAAATAATTTGCATGCTTTTTGTACATTGGCCCATTTGTCACTGGTAATACCTCTTCAGATGTTCCGCATTCCACGGATGGAGCAGGGCCTTACCATCAGAATTTTGGATTCTGTATGTGCCTGGCCTTACTACTTCTGTCACGAGATATGGTCCTTCCCAATTTGGCCCTAGCTTTCCTTCGCGAGAGTCTTTAGTGGCGAGGATCACCTTTTTCAGGACTAGATCTCCTGGCTGAAAAGAACGAGGCTTCACCCTCGAGTTGTAGTGTTTTGCCATGCGCCGCTTGTATTCTGCATTGCGGACCGTGGCCATCTCCCTTGCCTCCTCTACCAAGTCGAGGTTGATGCGGAGTCCTTCCTCGTTGTTAATTTGGTCTTGGAGATGGACCCTGAGGGAGTGTACGCCAATTTCGACAGGGATGACTGCCTCGGTCCCAAAAGCTAGCGAGAAAGGAGTCTCGCCAGTAGGGTTCTTGGCGTAGTTCTGTATGCCCATAATACCCCTGGTAGCTCGTCAACCCAAAGACCCTTCGCCCCGTCGAGCCTGGTTTTTAGGTTGCGAAGAACTGTTCGGACCATGACTTCTGCTTGCCCATTTGCTTGGGGGTGGGCTGGACTGGAGTGGGGCTGCTTAATCTGGAGGTCGGTGCAGAAAGTGTTGAAGAGTTTGTTGTCAAACTGCTTGCCATTATCACTGACGATGGCGCTAGGTATCCCAAAGCGACAGACTATGTTTTTCCAAACAAAGTTTTTTACATTGAAGTCTGTGATCTTGGCCAAGGGTTCTGCCTCCGCCCATTTTGTGAAGTAGTCAATGGCAATGACTACAAACTTGCATTGGCCTTTACTCAAAGGAAAGGGGCCCAGGATATCTATACCCCATTTGGAGAAAGGCCACGGGCTAAAAATGGAAGTCAACTCTTCTGGTGGCTGCCTGGTTACAGTGGCGAAGCGCTGGCACTTGTCGCACTTTTGAGCAAATTCTTTGGCGTCCTTCGCCATGGTTGGCCAGAAGAATCCCTGCCTTAGTGCTTTGTGGGCGAGGGAGCGTCCTCCAGAATGGTTCCCACATATTCCTTCGTGGATTTCACGAAGAGCGTAATCAGCATCCTCAGGGGAGAGGCAACGCAGCAGTGGTAAGCAATAACCCTTCTTGTAAAGGATATTTTGCAGAAGGGTGTATCTGGAAGCCCTCATTCTGAGTCTCTTCGCTTCAAGGTGGTCCTCTGGTTCGGTGCCCTCTTGGAGGAAAGCCTTTATTGGTGTCATCCAATTTGGCTCGCTGCCCTCTGACGCACAGTTGATGTTTCCAACCACTACATCTAACTTGCTCCTCTCCAACTGATGCCCGATGAGTGTAGGTTCTGTGGATGAGGCCTCCAATGACGACGCGAGCCTAGCCAGTGCGTCTGCTGCAACATTTTGTCCTCAAGGAATATGGCAGATCTGAAAGCTTTGAAAACTTTTGACCAATCCTTTGACCATATTGAGGTAGTCTTGCATCCTTTCCTCCTTTGCCTCGAATTCGCCATTTATTTGATTCACCACCAATTGTGAATCGCTGTGAGCAAGAACTGATTTTGCGTCCATTTCGATCGCCAACCTCAGTCCTGATAAGAGTGCCTCATACTCGGCCTCATTATTTGATGCAATGAAGTGGAGCTTCACTGCATACTTGATGGGTGTACCATCAGGGCTGATCAGGATGAAGCCAGCTCCGCCTCCGTCTGTGGTTGCCGAACCATCAACATACAATTTCCATACCGGTAAAGGCGGGGCGATCGACCTCTGGGGAGGTACCTGGGCGCTTTGGAGAAGAGGCTGGGCGCCCGAGGGAAGCTGGGCGCCCAGGGTTTGAGGAGCGCCCAGAGCTTGAGGGAGGAGCTGGGCGCCCGGGACTTGGAGAAGAGGCTGGGCGCCCGAGGGAAGCTGGGTGCCCAGGGTTTGAGGAAGGAGTGAGGCGCCCGGGGCTTGGAGAAGAGGCTGGGCGCCCGAGGGAAGCTGGGCGCCCAGGGTTTGAGGAGGGAGTGAGGCGCCCGGGGCTTGGAGGAGAGTCTGGGCGCCCGAGGGAAGCTGGGCGCCCAGGGTTTGTGGGGGGAGTGAGGCGCCAGGGGCTTGGAGGAGAGTCTGGGCGCCCGAGGGAAGCTGGGCGCCCACGGTTTGAGGGGGGAGTGAGGCGCCAGGGGCTTGGAGGAGAGTCTGGGTGCCCGAGGGAAGCTGGGCGCCCAGGGTTTGAGGGTCCTGTGGTGCTAGCAAAGAGGTGAGCACCGCTGTTCCATCTACTTGGTTTTCATCATAAGTGAGTTCGGCTACGAAGTCAGCTAGAGCCTGTGCTTTGATGGCGGACCTTGGTTGATACTTAACATCAAACTCCCCCAGCTCTACCGCCCACTTCACAAGTCTTCCAGCTACATCAGGTTTCCCCAAAACTCTCTTCAAAGGTTGATCTGTTACTACCACCACGGTGTGGCCCTGAAAATAGTGTCGTAAACGCCTTGCAGTGGAGATCAGGGCGAGGGCCAGTTTTTCGAGCTCCGGGTATTTGGACTCTGCCCCTCGGTAGGCTCTGCTCACATAGTAGATAGGCTTTTGCGCTCCGTCCTGATTCTTTATGAGAACAGAGCTCACGGCTGAGGGTGAAGCCGAAAGATACAGGTACAGCACTTCGCCTGGTGTAGCATGCGAGAGGAGAGGGGGAGCGGTCAGGTAAACTTTGAGCTTCTGGAATGCTTCTTCAGCCTCGGGCCCCCATTGGAATGTTTTGCGGAGGATCTTGAAGAAGGGTAAGCACTTGTCTGCAGATTTGGAGACAAATCTGCTAAGTGCCGCAATCCTTCCATTGAGGCGCTGCAACTCCTTTGTGGAAGAGGGTGGCTTCATATCTAATATGGCCTTGATTTTATCTGGGTTCGCCTCGATCCCCCTCTGGTCGACCATAAAACCTAAGAATTTTCCAGATCCTACACCAAAGGCACACTTCTCAGGATTCAATTTCATGCGAAAAAGCCTGAGAGTGTCAAAGGTCTCTTGTAGATGGGCGATATGGTCGGCTGCGGCGAGGCTCTTCACCAGCATGTCGTCTACGTAAACCTCCATGGTCCGCCCGATTTGAGAGTGGAACATCTTGTTCACTAGACGTTGATAGGTGGCGCCCGCATTCTTCAGTCCGAAAGGCATGACCCTATAACAGTAGGTTCCTTTCGGGGTGATGAATGATGTCTTCTCCTGATCCGGGGGGTGCATGCTAATCTGGTTGTATCCAGAGTATGCATCCAAAAACGAGAGTAGTTCATGACCTGCCGTGGCGTCGATGAGGAGGTCAATCCTTGGTAGGGGGTAGCTGTCCTTTGGGCACGCTTTGTTAACCTCCGAGAAGTCAACGCACAGGCGCCATTTTCCGCTGGACTTCTTCACCATCACCACATTTGAGAGCCATTCAGGGTAGGCTACTTCCCTGACAGCCCCGTTCTCCAGCAACTTTCCCACTTCATTGTCCATTGCTTGGGCCCTTTCTGTGGAGGCCCCTCTAAGCTTTTGTCGGACAGGCTTGTAGCCAGGGTCGACATTGAGGCGGTGGGTTGCGACGTCGGGATCAATCCCTTCAAGATCCGCATGCGACCATGCGAAAAACATCCATATTACTTCTCAAGAAGTCTGTCAGCTGGCTGGCCCGATCCTCAGGGAGAGAAGAGCCAATTTGTACTCTCTTGGCTGGGAAGTCTTCATCTAGGACCACTGAGGTGAGCTCGTCGACTGGTTCTCCTCTCTCTGCCGTGGTTTCATCTCTTGGGTCCGAGATTTCGACCTGTAACGCCTCCTGCGTTTTCTTGGCCTTCATAGAGGAGACGTAGCATTCCCTTGCAGCTACTTGATTCCCTCTTACCTCTCCGATCCCATTAGGAGTTGGAAACCGGAGGATGAGATGAAACGTAGAGAGGACCGCTCTTAAGGCATTAAGAGTTGGACGCCCCAGGATGATATTGTAAGCCGATGCGCAGTCAATCACCAGGAAATTGACCATTGTTGTGGAAGTTCGAGGCGCAGTCCCGGCTGTGACTGGCAGTGTGATTGCCCCAAGGGGATACACCTTCTCTCCCGAAAAGCCGATGAGAGGAAACTTGACGGGCTGCAACCTCTCCCGTCCCAGCCTCAGCTTGTCATAAGTGTCTACAAACAGAATGTCTGCAGAGCTTCCACTGTCTACCAGGATCCTATGCACTTGAAAATTGGCGACCGTCATCGTGAGCACTAGAGGGTCGTCGTGAGGGTGCTGGATCCCCTCCAAATCCTTGTCTGAGAAGGATATAACTTCATTATTTCCATGCCTTGGCGCCTTGGACGGGCGTGCCTCCTCAGGATGCCTTGCCTTTCTGGCATGGGCCTTCATGGCCGAGAACGACTCTGTTAGCCCTCCAGAAATTGTTCGGATTTCTCCGATCGGTTGCTGATTTTCCTGATTGTGAGGTGGAGGCGGTGGAGGTGCTTGTCCCTTGCCGGCAACATACTGACGTAGGTGGCCGTGCTGGATGAGATCCTCAATCTGGCGTTTGAGCTCGTAGCAGTCGTCAGTGTCATGGCCATGGTCGCGATGGAAGCGACAGTATTTGTTCGGATTCCTCCGATTCGGAGGAGACCTCATCTTTCCTGGCCATTTTATGGCTGGGTCATCTTGTATTTGGAACAAAATCTGCTCCACCGTGGCCGTGAGAGGCGTGAACGCCAGCCTGTCCCTTTGCGGAGCGGGACCAAGCCGGTCTCTGACAGGTACTCTCTCTGTCTTGCTCCGCTTGTTGCTATCTTCCTTCTTCTCGTCTCTGCTCCTCTCTTTTCCCTTATTGCTCGCTCTGGAGGATTCTCCGCGCCTTGCCCTGGTGATGTCTTCCGCATTCATATACTTTTGGGCTTTGGCCAATAGTTCCGAGAAGCTCTTCGGCGGGCGTTTCATTACGGAAAAGAGAAAGCTCGAGGAACGGAGGCCTCCAAGGAAAGCCGTCATGGAGACTTTGTCGTCGGGCTCCTCGATTTGGAGTACCTCCTCGTTAAAACGAGTGAGGTAACTCCTTAGGCTTTCATTCTCCTCCTGCTTTATGCTAAGCAGGTGTGTTGCGGGCTTCTGGTGGCGGCGCCCACCTATGAAGTGCGAGACGAAAGACTTGCTCAACTCTCCGAAGGTGGCGATGGATGCTGAGGGGAGATTTGCGAACCACAGGCGGGCAGAACCTTTCAAAGTGGTTGGAAAGGCTCTGCACATTATCTCGTCTGGGATGTTATGGAGCTGCATCCTGGTTTTGTAAGTTTCAAGATGGTCTAATGGATCCTTCCTCCCATCGAAGGTCTCCATGGACGGCATCTTGAACTTCCTTGGAAGTAGGTAATGTACTATATCGGATTTGAACGGTGTATCCGTCCGCCCGACTAGATAATCCACAGTCTCCGGTGCCTGGGCCTTCATTGCATTGAAGACATCGCCCAGTTGATTTTGCATCTCTTTGATTTTTTCCTCCCAGTGACTGTGAAGCTCCCTGGATGGACCGGGGAAATAACTTTCATCTTCCAGGAAGTGATTCTCACTTCCCCCTTCTTGGAAGTGAGAGTCCTCGTCGTCCTGAGGGAAGGGTCGAGGTGGTAATCCTCCATGGGCTCTACCAGGGGGTGGAGGAACTTCGTGGTCACGGAAGCTCTGATGTGCTCCTCGGCCATGGAGGCCATGATGTGGTCCTCGACCTTGGACGCCATGATGAGGGGCGCCCAAGTGAGGTGCTCTTCTCTGGGCGCCGAGAGTATGGGCGCCTTGGTGTGGAGCTGCTCCGTCTTGGGCTCCTGGGAGACGGGCGCCCGGGAGAGGTGCTCCATCCTGGGCGCCTGGGAGACGGGCGCCCGGGAGGGGTGCTCCATCCTGGGCGCCTGGGAGACGGGCGCCCGGGAGGGGTGCTCCATCCTGGGCGCCTGGGAGATGGGCGCTCGGGAGGGGTGCTCCATCCTGGGCGCCTGGGAGATGGGCGCCCGGGGGATGGGCGCCCGGGTGAGGTGCTCCACCCTGGAGTGCTCCTCCTTGTCCCGCCAGCATGAGTTGCAAGATTTGTTGGTTTTGGGCCAACAGCTGTTGCATGGTTTCCAGCATCTGCTGCGAAGTCGGTGCAGGGGGGAAAGTATTCAGAGAGGGGTTACCCGGTGGAGGACCATTGTTTCCCTGGGTAGGGGAGTCCGGGCGCCTGGAAGGACCCGGACCTGTAGCTTGGACGGGATTGTCTTCTCGTCTTACGGATCTTGTGCTGATCACCATGATTTTTAAAATTGGATGAGAACTTTTGTTCGGTTCCCACAGACGGCGCCAAACTGATGATGCCAAAAATAGATTTTCGGACACCACCGGTCGAGTAATAAATGCTAGGTGAGTAAATGAGAGAGAGAGAGGGAACTTATAGTGGTTCGGTCTGTATGACCTACGTCCACTTTGAATATGGTGATCTTTGATTGGTAAGATGGATTACAAGCGAGAGAGAGGTGAATAATATTTTTTTTTCATTGCCCCTCAAGTGATGAGGGGACCCTGAATTTATAACACTTCCCCAATGGGATTCAAAATAAAGTAACGTCTCTCTGGAGCCTGGAGCCTCAGACGTGTCCTCGAGGAACGAGCAAGGCGGAGGGCTTGGAGCGCAACGTCTCTCAGAGCCTGGAGCCTCAGACGTGTCCTCAAGGCGGCCTCAGACGTGTCCTCGAGGAACGAGCAAGGTGGAGGGCAGGTGAGAGTCTCTTCGCGAGATTTGGTAAGAGCGGGTGAGGGGAGGACTTCGTTGTGATGACTCGGAGGCCTTGACGTGACGAGGCTTCCTTCAACGAGTTTCGAATATCCGCTGAGCTAGACTGGCTCGACCCATGACCTTGGACGGACCGGGTTGTCTGGACCTGACTCTTTACCGCAATCCGGGTTGGGCCTGACCCATCAGATCCCTAGGCATATGAGTGATACTAGGAGTGCATTTGGCATTATTGCAGCCACTCTTAATAGATATAGTATATTCAATTTAGGAATTCAAAGTTGAGGCATCCTTGTTGAGGCCTATTTGTTTAGCAAGAGTAGAGCAATAAGAGTAAAAAAGAGACTGATGTGACCTAAACTTTTATTTTATATTGTTTGGATGGAATAAGTGAAAGGCGAGTAAATTTGATGTAACATAAAGTTCTACATGATGGGTGTTATATGTAATAAGGAGGAGGAAAAATAAACTCTTGATATGACATAAAGTAAGGGTTTTGTCTCACTTTGTTTTACTCTCCTCTGTGTAATAATTTGGAGAGAAGTAAAATTTTATCCTATAATGCCGTTTATATTAAACCCCCACCTCTTATTAATGGGTAATAATCAGGTGAGAACTAGTTCTCACATATTATATGAGAATTTTTTTGTGAGACCCAATTGTGGACCCCATTGGGGATGGGACCAGGGGAGATGGAAAGATCTATGTGAGGCCACCCCAAGTATCAAGTTTGACCCAAAACCCATGCCCCTAACCCCTTCATCCGTGGCCCACAAGTTTAATGCTTCATATTCAAAAAATATATATATATATATTCAACCCTCGATCCAACGGTTCAATCCATTCGGATGTATGCCAATCATTGAGATTAGTGACTATCCGGGGGTTCCCTATTAGTTGCTAAGTTTGGATAGATTACTACTTGGGCCCCATAAAAAAATTCTTATATAATAGTTCTCACTTAAATATTTTCCCTTATTAATTAAACTTCATTCCTCATTTGACCTCTTCTCATCTATAACTCTTCCCATGTAAACATAAAGGCCCAAGGAGCCTATACTTATTTATTTTTATTTATTTTGTTTTCTATTTTGATAGTAACTGAGGGATATATTGAACCACCTTTACACCTGTGAGTTATCTTAACCTAATTCGGTAGCTTGATTGATATCAAACCACATAAATCCCATTATGCATCAACTGCTCCACAGATCAATATTAATTGCAATAATTGGAAGAAAAAAGGCCCATGGAGCCTATACTTATTTATTTTTATTTATTTTGTTTTCTATTTTGATAGTAACTGAGGGATATATTGAACCACCTTTACACCTGTGAGTTATCTTAACCTAATTCGGTAGCTTGATTGATATCAAACCACATAAATCCCATTATGCATCAATTGCTCCACAGATCAATATTAATTGCAATAATTGGAAGAAAAAAAAGGCACACTTCATACATGGTCAGAGTATTTTATTTTTCTTTATGTTAAAAAAGAATGGCATCTCCAATGTGGCCGACCCAAATGTATAAGCAAAATTAAATTACTGAAGTAGAACACCAAACGCGCTCAAAATGATCATAACTTTTAGTTCTAGTTCCTCAAAAGATGGCTATACATCATGAAAAGCAATTATGATATAATCAACAGTTATTAAAGTCCAAATAGAGCCAAATTGTCACCATCACTAAGGACATAACTATATGAAAAAGAAAAGGAAAAGTCAATAAAGAAATTAGGATTTTGCTGAAGATAAAAGCAAATCCAACAGCTGTAGAAGGTGGGGGCAACCCTTACCAGATAAAAATGGAACTCCTCTATTAACCCAAATAAGTGTCTGCCTTAATTAAATGGGCCAGATCGAAGAAAGAAAGTGAAAGCTGAAGTCAATCAAAACCAAGACAAAATTATAACCATTTTGCATATACATATATATAAAAGGCTCTCATATGCTAAAGTTTATGATAGCCTTCCGTAAGCTCATTTTTGTGGGGCCCACCCTTGGTCTATTTGGACCAAACACACAATCCTCCTAAATTACACATTTCCACCAACTTTTGGTTAAATCTGAATCCCTAAAAATCCCTTTTTAGTTTTAAATGCCCTCATGTGTGTTCCAACTAAAAATATGACACAAGGAAATGTTCTTCTCTTATTGGAGAAAACAGAATATTGTTAGGATTTAGTAGATTATCCTTATCCTTCTTTAGGATAAGGTTAGTTCAATATTTGATTATAAATGTAGCCACTTTATTTAATGAATCTACTGTGAAATTATGGAAAACAGTCATTCTTGAAAGTCTTTATGTCAGAGGGCTAAAGTTGGGCCAAGTGATGATCTTACGATCAAGCTGAGGCACGGTCCTATCTTTCGCAATAATCACCGTCAATTTTTCTATTTCAATAAAGAAATTATCATCTTCTCCTACCCACCCATTCATCTAAGCCCTACGATCTCACCATCTTCATCAAAATTGCACGATCAAAGCTTCTGGAAGTAATCGCGACAAATCTAATCCAGTGGTTGCGACAATAATGGATTCACGGACAGACGGCGATCACCGATAGACTAAAAAAAGAGCGGATCGCGACAATAATAGATTCACGAACAGATGGTGACCACCAAGAAGACATGATGATCGGTTTTGCAAGATATTTACCATTTTTTTTCTTATTTTGGAGATCAGTTTATTTTCATGTTACCAATCACCGATCTTTTCTCTAAAAAGATCATGTGATTAAGGAAAATGTTGGAGAAAATAGAATATTGTTAGGATTTAGTAGATTATCTTTATCCTTGGGAGAATGTTATCTTTAGGATAATGTTAGTTCAATATTTGATTATAAATATAGCAACTTTATTTAATGGAACCTACCACCTACGGTGAAATTATGGAACACAGTGATTCTTGAAAGTCTTTAGCTACAGCTCTATACGACCCACTCGAGCCTACCATCGAAATGGGAAGCCCCTCACATGCTCTTGTAATCCCATGATGTTGCACGAGTCCCGATATTACACTCATCAAATAATCACTAACCATTCGATTGAAAATATTATGGTTGTTAAATCAAATGCTAAGATAATTTGATGATGCTGTTTTAATAATTGATCCTTATCCATAAAGAATCCGTTCCATCTGACTTCTGCTAATGATACACATGCATTTAAATGGGTCCCATGTGATGGACCTCATAAGAATAGCATGCAGTTCAGCATAAGTAATCATGAGTAGAATAAAGTTAAAAGGGTCAAATCGGAAAAAAGAGAAAAAGAAAGACGAGTGGAGTGACAAAAACTACTCTAGAAAAGCAAAAAATGACAAAAAAAAAATACTCTTAAAAGGTACTAAGTAATAAAAAGGGAAGGAATGACTTTTTATCATTTTGTGCATTTAACCTTTCTTATTTATTTTTTACTTGATTTGATCTTTAATTTTATTTCACTCCACCGTAATGCAAACAAACACGCCCGAGGCCTGCTTTGA
The DNA here is from genome assembly GCA_012931725.1 of Litsea cubeba. Taxonomy (NCBI): domain Eukaryota; kingdom Viridiplantae; phylum Streptophyta; class Magnoliopsida; order Laurales; family Lauraceae; genus Litsea; species Litsea cubeba. The sequence continues at coordinate 87,646,090 of CM022945.1, read as the reverse complement.
TGGTAGAATTCACACAAATAAATACCATGCAACAATCTAGATCATCTACCGCTTCTAAAGTAAAGATGTTCCTATATATAGCTTCTAAAATACAAGGCCACGTAACATAATTTGTAGAGCTTGCTGGACATCCTAAATAAAATAAATTAAAATTTAAGATCTATCCATCAATGTGATTTTAAGTCAACTGTTATCACATAAGTTTTGTCCAAAAAAATTTTAGGCATACCATGCATGGTCCAACATCTTTGCGATCATAAATCAATGATAGTTTGCATGGTCCACTAAGCCTACTATGCATATAAGAAGGCTATATCGAATCATAGTAGGCTTTGGAATCTGGTAATTTCAAAAATATCAGATTCATTTCACCCTTACTTTTAAAATTAAGGCTGTGAAATTAAAAATCGAAAAATAATATTTTTAATTTTCTTTTTATATGCATAGATCATAGAGCTTTCTTGTATACCGACCACAAATTTTGTTACATATTCTATTTTATATTCTAGTAGACGAAGTAAATTCTTTGATAATTTGACACTTCGTCCACTATTAGATTAAATTTTAATAAAGATACGTTCAAATAATCATTAAACTCTAGGTAAATCCAAGGTCGAATGAGGGCAAGGCCAAGGTCCAAACCCTCACTTTGAAAAACCAAGGGATCCTCTAACATAGCATTTTATGTTCTCTCACTCCCACTCATATGACGATTATAATATTGATGATATAAACTCTTAACTTACACACATGATTAGGTCCATAACCACATATCATGTCCCTAAACAGTTAAGCTACAACCGTAGACAACTTATTATGTCTGGAGTAAGTGTGGCATTCACTTTTTGGAGGTGGTGATTGATCGAGTGCACATCACACCATTAACATTGTAAAAAATATACCACTTAGAGGAAGAGAGGGGGGCGGCTGTTAATGATTTTACTTATTAACGGGGGCGGAGGGGTGGGTCTGTTAATGATTTTACTTATTAACAATTTTCAAAACAAATCAAGAAATCTTGTGTGTTTTTAAAAACCACCTCTTAAAAGAGAAAAATGAGGAGGCCCTGAACTGCAATCAAACAGAACAGAACAGAACATGAACTCACTCAAACCAAAATCGAGGAGGCTCTCCTGCTCTCTCCACTCACTCACCCCTCTCCACCTTCCCCTCCAAGTATCGGAACAAACACTCCAAATACGACAGTTGCTCTTCAATATCCACAGATCTAACTGTCCTCTCTCCATCTCTCGCGACCCGTGGCATGAGGTCATGGATTCGATCGAGCCCTGCTTCAACCTCCCTCCCAATCTTTGACATCTTCATCTTAATCTCTGAGTTCTCCTCCTGCATATCTCTCAAGCTCCTTTTCAGCACTCGGCACCCCTCCATCGACCGGAGCAGCTGCCTGGAAAGGACATTGTTCCTCTCCTGAAGAGGCTTAATACCTGGCACCTCCACCTTCAAAACCATGTTGTCCTTGTGTTCAGCTGCGCAGGCCTGCACCTTGGCAAGGAGTTTCTCGTTCTGTGCCTTGAGGTCATTCAAGTGCTCTTCCATGTCGCTCAGCTCATGGACCTTGAGTGCTAGCTCGACCGCGATCATCTCCTTCTCCTTCCCCAAGCTGGAGAACATCCTTTCCAGGCTCTTGCGGGACGCCACCGTCATCGTCAGCTCTCTTCGAAGCCTCTCGTTCTCTTCTTGGATGGATTCTTGTGACTTCCTGTCTTTGTTTTGAATTGGAGTACTCCTCCTTAGCTCAGTGTTGCAGCGCCGTAATTGGGCTCTCTTTACCAATGGTGCCTGTGATTTTTCGATTCGGGACTTTACATCGTCGATGATGGTTATCATTCCGGCTACTCTGTGGGATTTTCGATCTCCGTCGTCCTTGTTGCAAGGGTCATTGTGGTCTTGGAGTAGCTTCAAAAGAAGCTTCACATTTGCAGCAATGCCTGAAATAACAAGAAGTTTATGAAGTACTGTATGGTCAATTATTGATATCATCAATTTCACAACCAATTTGACAAAAATCCATGGCATTTTGTTATCTTATATTAAAAGGATGAAAACTCTATAAGATTATCTTGATTCATATCAAATTCAATAAAAAGTGTGAGAAGACATTATATCATGGGATATGGCGTAAAAAACTTTTAAAAAAATATTGACAAGAGTGAAATGACTCTGTTGACATTATCTGATTTTTTGTCATGAAATTGCGAAAATTGAGTTTAAAGAGAATTAATACGTCAACGGCCCCATTAAAAAATACAAACATGGGCATATGTAAAATTCCCTAAAAATAACAAGAAAAAGAGGAGAGAACTTGAGAATGGAAACTTTGTTGATATTGGTTGGAGGTGTACCCTAACTGAATTCAATGGCGAAATCTACAAAGAACATCATCATGTCCATACTAAAATTTCACTTCATGTAGATAGAGAAATCAATGAATGAGGTGGGTAGATCAGTCACCTTCTAAAGTAGGATCGTTCTGTCGATCCAACACTCTCAATTCAGAGAACGTTTGTGTTCCACCACTGTCCATTTTTTCCTAAAAAAACCTGAACAACAGGAGGTTTAAATTCAAAAACGAACCGGAACAGAAAGTTGGGAATGATAGAGAAGTCCTCTCCCAAACAAAAGGTAGAAAGAGGATGAAGAAGAGAGAGAAAAAAAGAAGGTTAGGAGAGATACAAAGAAGAGAATGAGCTCTTTGCTCTCTCTCCTGTGTTCTCTCTTCTTCCTCTTTTGCTCTCCCCTTCTCAAACTCAGTTCAATCTCTTTAGTTTCTGTTCCTTTTGTCCTTTTGTTATATGCAGGTGGTCGTTGACATTTTCAATTGGCCGTTGGGTGGTTTGATGCTCGTGGTGTCCAGGCCTGTTGGAGATTGGTTAGCCAACGGAGAACAAGGAGCTCCCTACATGCATATGCATTGGAGAGGAATTGTAGGGTCCATTCTCTAAATATGGACAAAAAATGGATAACAAATGAGTTGGATGGTCCCAAGTTAAACAACTAACTAATAACAGTTGAGTTGGATGGTCCCGAGTGGTAAGGAGCGGCCGTTCTTATTCAGCTCCGCGGGTTCAAACCCCAGGTACCTTACCTCATTCCACTTGTTTGGGCTCCTTAAACACTTATGTGGGCTTTTTTTCCGCTTGTGCGAGTGTGCTGCTTTCCGTGTGTAGAGATCACTTGGATGCAGGATGGATGATGTGAAGGTGGGTTGGATTAGATAATTGTAGCCATCTGATTATGGGCATTTCAAACAAAATTGTCCACCTATCTGACTTTCTTGGTTCAATGGCCATGGTAATCGAAATGGGGTGAAGTATCACCTCTCGTATTCAAACAGGGCACTTTGATTGAATCAAGCGGGCCCTGTAATGCAAAGCGCACATGAACAGAGAAATACATGCCATTGAAATTCCAGGGTGGAGCCCACTTGATTTGTAATTGAAATTGGTGAGGACTAAGGGCCTGTTTCTTTACTAGGATTCCTGACTCGAATTCTAGTGGTTGAGGTTTTTGAGACATGATGCCCCTTGCATTTTCAAATCCCTTGTTTTTTTACAAGAATTTATGAATTCCAGCACATGATAAGTCTCAATTGGCATTTAGGAATTCCTAGAATTTCACTTTCTTTGCATTTTGGTGGAATTCTAAAATGCTCATGCCTTTAGGAGGATTTAGGAATTCCACCTTATATAGGAATTCAAGAATTCCTCGAATTCTAATAAATGAAAAGGCCCTAAGTGTAGTCCTTTACAATAGAATAGCATGGGGGTTGATTTGTTGAATTTTATGTGTGCGATTTGACGACGGAATTACATATAAAAAATTTGCATATGTGAATTTCACATATATAAAATTTAAACATATCAAAAACGTTGAAAGGTTCAAATTACATATATAAAAATTTAATATATGTCAAAATCTATATAAATTTAAGACGTGAATTAACACTTTTGTGGTTTTAATTAGAGGTATTTGGCGACAGATCCCTCAACAGTACGTTTCATAGCCTGTGGTCCAAGTCATTTTCTCATAGAGGCAGCGGTCCCCTTTTAACATTAAATGAGTCAAAAGGACAAAAACTCCATCTCTTTATACTCTATACGTCATCAAACACGCACCGCTTTAAAATATCCCGCCATACACTCCGAAATCTAAGCAAAATAAAGATTCTGAAATCGAAGATGAAAGAAACTATAGAAAGAAGCAAAATCAACTCATCAGTGACCTCGAGCAACCGAATCATCTTGACTTAAACTTAATTGAGTTTGACATAAGTTTATCTAAGTTTTGGTTTGAATTTATCTGAGCTTGATATGAAAATTTTTAACTTTGACATGTATTTATCTAAGCTTTATGTAAAGTTATCTTAGTCTATAATCAATTAAATAGGACTTTAAATGAATTTATCTGTATATTACATGATTTTTCTGAGTTTGATTTCAATTTAACTACGTTTGTTATCAATTAAACAAGGTTTTAAATGAATTTATATGACTTTGAAATGCTTTTCTCTGAGTTTATCTGATTTTCTTATGAAATAATGAGTTTGGTATGAAATTAACTGGATTTCACATGATTTTATTTGACTTTAAAATGTATTCAACTTGGTTTTAAATGAGTTTTTTTTTTTAGTTTGCTGTGAATTTATCTAAGTTTTGTATGTGTTATCTGACTTTAACATGATGTTATCTGTGTTTGGTCTGAATTAATCTAAGTTTGATATGAAATTATTTGTGTTTGTTTTGAATTAATCTGTATTTGATACGAATTAAGTGAATTTATCTGAGTTTGCTGTGAATTTATCTAAGTTTGATGTAAACTTATTTGACTTTGTCGTGAGTTTATATGAATTTATCTGTGTTTGAAATCATAACCAGTTTGAAAACAAGTTATGTCACTTCGATATGAGATTATCTAACTATATTTGGTTTGGTTTGACTAGATTTAGTTTGAATTTATCTAAATTTGATAAAAATTTATCTGTATCAAATACGAAATTATCTGTGTTTGAAGTGAGTTTAAATAAATTTGTTATGATTTTATTTGACTTTACTTTGGATTGAATGAGTTTGATATCAATTTATCTGAGTTGTATATGTATGTGGACAGCCAAAAGCACCCAAAGAGGGAAGATGACAAAAAAAAAAAAGACAGCACCAAGCAAGCCACGTTAGGCAAAATTTTATCAATTGTCGTTCCCTCCAATTTAAAGCTTAAAATTTGATCGAAAACTCATCTTACTACATTTAAATTGGAAAATAATCCAGGAAAGACAGTGAGATGAAGCTAAAACCCTGATTTAAATTGCTTGGCACCTATTTAAATGGTTAGAAGGGCAAATGAGTCATAAATTATCTAATGTCACATACTTAGGGACCACCGCTTGAATTAATCCCATGCGCAAAAGACTCTAGGCCTTAAACATTAATACTCTGTACTAGAGACTTTATAACACGGTACAAAGGGATCTCTCCCTAATTTACCCTTTTAATTATGAGTAAAAATTTGAAACAGTACTCAGAATTAAGATATGATATCGCCCCCCACCCACGCCACGCACCCACCCACCCCAACATATAAATTGTGTAGCCAAAGAAGTGTACGTATATGCTTTACAACATTTTGGGTGTAAATATTCACATTTGACAATAATCCCATTTAAATAGCATTTTAACACCTTATTTATATATGGCAAAGTAAGTATGTGTAAACATTAGGTTTCAAACGAGACGGTTCTGGGTCGGAATTATACTGGACATGGATGCAAATCTGTTTCTAAATAATGGTTTCGGCTTTGACTTAGAACATGTTTTATTGGTTTTAAACCCCGTTTTAATAGGAGGAGGACTCAAACCCGGATCCAGTTCTGAAACCGGGCTCAACTAGAGGACATATAGTTCCAAAACTACTTCTAACCTCTTTTAATTTTTTAGTTTTTATTTTTTTTATCTTAAAATAAGGATATCATTCAACTTATAATAGTGCATCAAGTCTACTACATCCTAAATTAAACATAAAAATGTCGAGCACAAAACTGATTTTGAGCTATAGTTTGCCACATTAAAGACTTGTATGCCGGGTCCCGGGTCCACATGTCGGAACTTGTATGGACACAGAATTGGACTCGTTTATCAATTGAAAGCTAAATTAGGTTCTAAACCCGAACCCTTTTATGAATTGAAACCTAAAACAGATTCCGAAGCCCTTATATTTTTATGGGTTGGAATATTTAGGTAATTGGAGAATTTGATACCCATTTGTGTCCCTAGTAAACATGATGTTTGCATAGGTGAGGGTGTTCATAGGTTAGGCCAGGCTTGGCTATGGCATTATTAATGACTAGCCCAACTTTAGAAACAATACCCATACACGTGCCAAGCCTGCCCATTTAGTCGACGGGCGGGGCTTGGTCAGGCCAAATTGGGCTTTTTTATGAGTTGTATAGGCTTTCTAGTAATTGTTTGGACTAACTATTAGTAAAATATGAGCTTTGGGCTTTTATTCACTTAGTTCAAGCCCCGCCCAATTATTATTTGTCCTAAATTATATATCTAGGTCCACCCCAAAGCAGGCTTAGCCAATTGGCCCTAGGCTGGCCTGCCCATGAACACCCCTTCTTAAATAATGGTTTTGGCATTATTTTTGCTAAACATTATATCTGTGCTCAATTCAATGAGTTAAAACATGCTTCTTTTTTTTTTTTTGCTTAATGCTAAGAGTAAAGTGATTTGATGGTAAAAATCCAACATTCCAAACTGATGTGTTAGATGAGTATTTATTTTTGAAAAGGAAAGATAAAAATAGAGATAAATAGTGAAAAAAGAAAAGAAAAAGAAAAAGAAAAAAAGAGAGATGAGTAAACTATCTTTTTTCCCTGTCATGAAGGCAGAATTTATTAAGATGGGAGAGAAGATACAGAAAATACTACAGGCACATCTGATAGTATAAAACTGATTACACTCTGGCATACATAGATCCCTAATATACAGGGAGCCCATAATAAAATAATAATAATAATAAACTTGGGATCTATGTAGTTGGGGAAATTCTATATGCACTCCAAAAATTACTGAGCACACCCACATTCTGTGGAAATTCTATATGCACTCTAAAAATTACTGAGATTCTCAGTAATTTTTAGAGTGCATATAGAATTTCCAGTGTAGTTGGGCTTCTTCCATGTCAGTGTCCGTTGGAGCTGCTTTGCAAGTATCCTGCAATTGGAGATTCTGTAAGTAGCAAGTTCCATATGTGTATTGGAATTTGGAAGTGGACTCTGAAAAGATAGTCATACTGTGGAGATGAGTCAGACTTTTTATCATTCAATTATTGTCACTGTAAAGTAAAGCACCTGATTCTGACTCACTCAATGTTTGAATGACACTCCCTAATTATCATCTTTGTAACTAATGAATAATCTGCAGTGCTGAGGCACCTCCCCTTCTCATAAATAATCAGGGATTGATCCCTAGTTGTAACGCTGGTAGTAAAGGACTTTGGTTGTGTGTGTGGGTGCACTAGTAATTTGCCAGAACAGAAAAATGAGTAGGAAGTTGTTGCTGTAGGACTCTATATCATCGACATCAACATTTCTGATTAGAACTCTGAATCGCTCTAACCAAACCTGATAAACTCATCAACATCAACATTATCATCAACGTGGTCTTAGCTTGGCTTGAGTTTGTCAGGGTTGAGTTATTAGGGTAGAATTCTTTTAGCCAATCTCTCATTGACAATGATGATGGATGATAAATTTTAGAATTAGCCATCTGATGAATAAATATTCAGATTCCAATAAAATTTTCAGAAAACTGAGTTTCATATAAATTGAAACGCAAATATGTTTCTTTCTTTAAATTTTAACTACAAATGGGAAATGCATGGCATTTAGGATGGCATGCTAACTTCTTATTTCAAAGAGGCTAAGCCTTAACAGCTCCATTATACTATATTAAGCTAAAGACTTTTGGATTTAATCTTGACTTACAATTTAATTTTAACCGACGATTATGCTTCCACATTCTCTCTCCACTACTCATGCAATTACCCACTCATCTTTTTCATCAAGCCACTCATGTTTCAGTTGTTTATTTATGTAACTATTTCCTTTTTGCTCCAATTTCTGTATTTTTATTATATGCAACTTGCCCTATGAAAAGAGGTAATTATTTTTAATATATGCTTATTTATTTTACAATAGAGATACCGTGCTGAACACGGGTTATTAGGCTAGTATGGAATTATGGGCTTGCATTTTTGTATTAGAATACAAAAGAATTAAATGTATAGGAATTCATGGTTAAACCTTCTCCGCGGATGATTATTAAAGAGGTGACGTGTCATGTGTGAATGACGATGATACGAGGCGAGAGGTGAAGGATATAAGGCAATAATTTTTGATAAAATCTTGACTTTTCATGAATTTAAAATACTAGGGTGATGGTTGGGTATTGATTTTCCGTCTCCCTTTATTCACTTTCCACAAATAGAGTAAGTTAAGATTGTGAAAATCAAAACTCACTTGAACTCTAATGCAAATCAGAATTTATAAACTCATATCATTCCTTCCCAAAACAAAAAAAATAAAAATAAAAGACCAATATCAAACCCGGCCTCAATAGGAGGTCAAGTTGGGTGACCCCTTTACCCTTTACTAGAGGTGGTAAATGGGTAGGGTCGAGCCAAAAATGCAATGTTCATGTGAGTTATACAAAAACCTGACCCGTAAACGACTCGTCCTCTATACGAATTACGAATCAAATTTAGCGAGTCAAATCCGAATCAGATTCGCGGGTCGGGTCATTGCACGGTTGCACCACTATATATATAAGGGGAGAGAAGAACAGAGCTTATGAGCTCAGAGAGAGAGAGAGAGAGAGAGAGATGACAACGAGGGAAGAGGTAAAAAGCTCAGGAGGGGCTGCGGATCCGTTGCTGCTCGCGCGATCTTCTTCTCCTCCTCCGACTCCTGCTGCTAGGTATTTCTCTCTTTCTCTCTCCTTCAATTCCTATCCCATTTCCATCTCAATCTCGGAATCGATTCGAAGAGCTTCCTTAGGGCACGATTTTGTTCGGTTTCACAGTCAAAGCCCTAAAGTTCCATCTTTTCCTATGATATTCGTATGTTTTTTGGGGAATTGTTGCTGTTTGGATTGTTTAGGGCAGGGCCTCGCTTGTGAACGTTTCAGTTGTATTGAATTGGGCTGCATTTTTGTAGGGAACTTAGTTGATCGGTCACTGATTAGGAAACTTATTTGATTTGTGGAAAAAAGAAGTTAGCTTTCTTTAGTTTGGGAAGGAGGTGTGTTCTAATGGTTGGATTTTGGGTCGTTTGATTGGGGTTTTATTTTTCCAGGGCTGCCGCTCTTGTTTTGGAATTTCAGATTTTGGTGAGTTTGGGTAAGGTTGTTGTAATTATAGGATTTTTCATGGAGAGTGAAATGATTTGTGATCGGGTAGTTGGTCTGCTTTGTTGCTTGAAAATGGGGAAAGTTGGTATTTTGTATCTCGCTTTGACGGGAAATAAATGATTGGTCACTGGTTGTTTTGGATTTAAGTGGACACTGCAAAATTTAATCTTTTTTCTTATTGGAGATGCATGACCATGGCATCTCATTTTATTTGAAAATGTTGATTTGAAGTAGTTTCATTTTTTTTGCTGTTGTGGGACTGTTGAATTCAAGTGGTTTTGGTGAAAGTTGAGAGATTTAGTGGAGCTCTTAGTTAGAGCTTGACTGAGTATTTGAAGTTATCAGAGTAATTTAAGATATCGTCTGAATAGTATTTCCTAGATTTTTACTGGGAATTGGATAGATTGGCTGAAAGTGGGTTTTTATCTCCAGTGGTTTGTTATTGTTTCTTTTGAGTGTTTGGGGAGAATCCTACTGGAGCAAATCTCCACCTTGTATTTTTCTTTTTCCTTTTTTAATTAAATGAAATAAACTTATTAGAAGAAAGAACAAAGTGCAGCTTGGAGAGTGATGAGCCCACTGCAAGATGTAGTCGTAGCACCCCTTGTTTTGCTTGGGAGTCTGACCTCTGAGTTGCATCATGGGGAACAAATGAAAAGAAAAGGTACAGCTACAAGTATGATCTTTCGCTTTCCAATATTCTAATGCTAAAGTTAGTTGGCCACACCCGTTTTAGTGGCTTTCAGAAACCATCCTTTTTTTATTATTATGATGACGTCCAAAGTGCATGATACCTCTGAAGCATAGTACAAACTTACTCCATCAAGGGGTCGATGATTTTAATAGGGGTCTGAAAAGGCCAGAAGAATGTTTTGTCCCTAGTCAATAATGATTCGCCCAATTTTTGTGCACCTTGGATTTTTATACGAGCTTCCATCCAAGTTGACAATGATTGCATCAGTTGACTGGGGTTCACTCTAAAATTGCCTATGAACTATGCCATCCCATTTTGAGGAGGCATCGTCTGGCCCCTGTAAACCTTATTGGTTGGTCCATCAATATTAACTTTGGTTCTTATTGGGTAACCATGAGCTTTATCTGAAATTAAGAAGTTAGCTGCCATGCCTTATAGTAAATTGCTGATTTGATGTGAATGTGTAAGTTCCCCAGATAGTAGTGTTATACTGGAAACTCGAAAGAAGCATAAACTTGGCAGTTTTGGTGGGCTTATAACTATGCCCATCTGCAGCTGTTGGCTGTTTCTCACTTCTCCTGGGCTCATGGTGGAGCAGATCAAATGCTTCGCTTGACTTTGGATGCCATTGGAAAAAAATCTGTATTGCAATTAATACTAAAATGCTGCTTTTGTTAAGATTCACCCTTACGCTGAAAAAGCCTCCGAACTTTGATGCTTTGGAGGATGGCTGTTAGATACTTGATTGATTATGTAATCAATGTTTGGATGATGGAGAAGTAAGCTGTACATGGTCACATGAAATGCTTATGATGCTTTTATTTAGGGGGTACTTCTATAATTCCCTATGGGAGCACCTGAGCTTTGGTTTATATCTTGTGTGTGTGAAGGAATTTATCATCATCATATCCTTAGCCCAACAACCCGGGATCAGATAAAATCCTTAACTTTTACTGACATATATAATTCCTTTAGTATGTCCAAGTAAATCCTCTCTTGATACTGATTTCAACTTCCTCCAAATTGTTTATGCATCAGTTCTGCGGGGGCGTCTTCACCTGCTGTTCCAGCAAATATTGGTGGCATAGATTGGTTTGGACATGGACAGGGATCCAAAGCAGGTTCATTATCTTGTGCTGGTTCGCACCTCCCAAGGACTTCCTTGAGCACAAGTGCTGGTGGTTCTATCCGTGGATCGTCACAACCTTCATGTAGACCATGGGAAAGGGGAGATTTGCTTATGCGTCTTGCCACATTTAAGCCTTCAAATTGGTCTGGAAAGCCAAAGGTTAGGACTTGAGAGCTTATTTTCCAGCGGTGGCCCCATTTTGAAGTTCGAATATTTTCTTATTTGTGTGAACACTTGTACTTCAGTTCATGCAAAGCAGGAATTGGTAGTATACATTAGATTGTATTTTTTTTCCTCTGTACTAATTTATTGGATATTATTTCTTTTCACAATTTTGGCATTAAATACATCATCTTTTGACTATTCTGTTGCTCAAATTTTTTATTTATTTATTTATTTATTATTATTATTTTTTTAAGGTAATGCAACTAGAACCCGTTGCAATAGTGAGCACCTTCCACTGTTGCTTCATTGGATTGAGGATCATGGATATGGCACTGAAATAATCAAACTAGAGCATATTCTCATGTGGCCATGTAATATGTATGCGAGCAATGTTTTGGTGAAAAAGGGACCTCTAATTCTTAAAGGTCGAGCAGTTTTCATATTAGACCGCAATGGCGTTTGCTTACGTGCAGAAAAGGAAGCTTCCCTGCATGACTTGTGCATGTGCTTACGGATTATATTGTTCCCTATAAAGTCTGCTGGCTTGCATCCCCTATTTGCATGGACACATGTTCCTTTTTCCTAATCTTCTTTTCCTATTGAACTTCAATAATATTCATGGCTTCTTTGTACACTTTTCATACACTTAGTAGAAGCGAGCCTGACACATAAGAAGAGAATCCAAAGCACTTAAAAGGGTGAGGCCCAATGCAGCTATGACCATGTCTCTAAAGGAGTCTTACCGGGCATGGGGATGAAAATGGGATGGGTTAGGGTCAGGTGTGGAGCCTGTATAGTGGACCGAAACCTTGGCCCAAATAAAAAAATGCGTCAAATGTTGGACCTGTAACTGTGACGCATTTTCCTCCCTAGTCAGGCAATCCCTGCTTCTAGATTTGAGAATAGAAATGGATTGTTATATAGCTTATAAACAAATGATTGGTGGTGCAGATCAATGCCCAGCCTTGTGGAATCCACCATCAAGTTAGACTTTGTGATGTCTTCACCTGATGAGCAGCTGGGGCCTCTTACTTTTTCTTTGTTCATCCTTGTTCTTAGAGTAAACATGTGAGGGTATAGAGATGGAGTGGGCTTAGCGAAACTCACTTTTTCCTTTTTTTGCCCCTACTTTGGGGACCCAAACTCATGCACTCTCTCTTAAACACATACGTCCCCAACCAGCTGAGTTACAGCCTGGGACAATGAAACTCACTTTTATGATGCTATTGGTTCCCCATATTTTACTTTCTTGCTATTTTGTTTGCGATCCTGGTTTTGTTTGCCCATGTAACTTGGGAGTTGTTCTTTTGATGCATACATGCTTACCACTTTAGCATTATACTATTCTGTCATTTTATGCATACATGATTTGATCCTGAGGTTGTTTTCCCATATCAGAGCAGTTCTCTTTATGCATACATGCCTACCATTTTAGCAGTACACTATTCTATCGATTGTTTGTTCTTTGTGCATTGACTTTTAAAAGAGATGTTTGCAGGCTGCCAGTTCACTGGCTTGTGCCCGAAGAGGTTGGATGAATATTGACATCGATAAAATCGCATGCGAGTCGTGTGGCAAACACCTGACATTTACTTTATCACCATCTTGGACGCCAACTGAAGGTGATTTTACTGTCTTAAGTAAAATTTTCTCATATGTGGGGAGGGAGCAAATGGAGCTGCAAATGTGTCAGCAAGGGAAACCATGAGAGATTATTGTAATAATTGGAGCTCTTTCCCTTTTGATGTGGATCTGTTGTAACTATGGATATTGCTAAAACAATTTAGTTTTATCTATTGAAAGAAGAAAGAAATATCTGGGTGTACGTGTTTTGTTTGCTTCTCCTTTTTCGTTTTGGTGCAGATGTCTTGGTACGACCTGTTCTAGCTTGCTAACTGTAGTTTATTCTCATTTATTTTTATTGAAGTTGATAATGCTGCCGAAGCCTTTGCGAAGGAGCTTGATGATGGCCACAAAGTCAGTTGTCCTTGGAAAGGAAATAGCTGTGCTGAAAGCTTGGTACAGTTCCCTCCTACTCCTCCATCAGCACTCATTGGGGGTTACAAAGATCGGTGTGATGCACTTTTGCAGTTCCTATCTCTTCCTGTTATAGCTTCATCTGCAATTGAGCAAATGAAGCTTTCTAGGAGCTTGCAAATTGACCGTTTTCTTTCCCAGTCACAATCTCTTGCTGCTGGAGAATTTGGTTTTAGACCAGACAATATTGCAGGACTTGAGGCCACCGGAGAGGAGGCCTCGTGCACTTATTTCCATGTATGTTGATTTTATATTTTCATTTTCATTCTGTAGCTTAAATTTTTGTTCCTTAAATCATTGTTGCCTTGTGATTGCATCGTACCTGCTTCAGTCATTAATTTTCTTGTTCTCCTTTTTGGGGTTAGGCCCAGAAGCTGATCAGCCTGTGTGGATGGGAGCCACGATGGCTTCCAAATGTGCAAGACTGTGAAGAGCATTCAGCCCAGTCAGCAAAAAATGCTTCTTCTTTTGCCCCTGCACAAGGTCAATTTTGTCCTTCCCAGGATCCTGGACCCAGCAAGAATACAAACTCTGCTTCAGCTAAAAGGGATACTGGAAAGAAGAAAATCTCAATGCCCGAGTCCAGATGTGACTCTAGGTCACCTCTTTTGGATTGCAGCTTATGTGGTGCAACTGTCAGACTATGGGACTTTGTTACAGTACGACGACCTGCTTATTTTGCGCCAAACACTATGGATACTCCAGATCCAAGCAAAAAATTGGTATTGACACGTGGAATAAGTGCAGCTAGTATAATTAATGGATGGTTATCTGGCGATGAGATGGAGCGAGAACATATGGAGTGTCACGATGAAGCAGCAACAGCCGATGAAGGCAAATCATTGTCAAATGCTGTTGTGGATTTAAATCTTACAATGGCCGGAGGACTGCCTTCTGCTGGGCAGTTTGTTATGCCGACATTGTCTCAACATTCTCAAGATGCTGCTTTAGGAAGGGATCTAACAATCAGACAGCCTTCTGGCAGTGAGGTTGGTGATCGTGCAGCGTCATATGAATCACGTGGTCCAAGTACCAAGAAACGGAGTTTTGAGGATGGTGGGAGCACAGTTGACAGGCCACATGGCCATGTTCAACAAGCTGATAGTTTTGAAGGTACAGTAATCGATCGTGACGGTGATGAAGTCAATGATGGTAGAGAATATTCAGGTGGTCCCCCCAAGCGTGCCCGTGACTCGGATATATTTTATCCACATAGAAGGAATTCTTCTGGTGCTGGTCCTAGCCATTCTCCAGGATATGAAATGGATATTTATGGCAACAGAGCAGAATCTTTAAGACCAGGAAATGACCAGATAATTGGTGTCCCCTCTACCAGAGATTCAACTCGAGCATCTTCTGTCATTGCAATGGATACTATCTGCCGCAGTGCTGATGAAAACTCTATGGAAAGTGTTGAGAATTATCCTGGAGATGTTGATGAGGCCCATTTCCCCTCTCCATCTATCCATAGGAATACTGACATGAATGATGTATCAGAACTGAACTATAGCAATCTAGTACAGCAAAGCACCTGTTTCCAATCAGCTGCTGGAAGAAATGATGGGGAAGTGGGAGTAAGCAGTACAATTGAGGGAGAAGAAATATTGAATGCAGATACTACAACTGCACACGCTAGGGATGGGTTCAGTTTTGGAATTAGTGGAGGCAGCATTGGTATGGGTGCCAGTCATGAAGCCGAGATCCATGGGACTGATTTTTTTGTCAACAGAGCAGATAGTGTTGTTGGAGATGCAGAACCAATACCTGAGGTTACTGAAAATTTGGGGCAGATGGGAGAATCTGCTCCAGATCTTAGACTGATGGGTGAGTTCGTTCCTGAACAAGTGGGTAGAGAGGATCCTCATGGCGATAGTCAAGATATGATGTCCCGATCCATAGGAAGAGCTGATAGTGGCTCCAAAATTGGTGGGTCCACCAAGGCTGAATCTGTTGAAAGTGAGAAGAAGTTGAGCCATGCATTGGGCCTTGAGAATAATGATCACCTTTCACTTTCTTGCAATGCTATGATTTATTCTGCTTATGAAGCATCCAAGGAAGAGGTTGCTCAGGCTGGCAAGACATCACTCACTGATGATTGTGTACCAGTGGATTCTGATTATGTCGCTGCAAATGGATTAGGTAAGTTTGTCATAGTTATCATTCAAAAAGAATCTCTCTCTCTCTCTCTCTCTCTCTCTCTCTGTATATTCATCTATGCACTTGTCTCTCCATCAGGCTATACATTTATAATAATATACTTGTACATATGCTACTATCAATTTATCTATACATTTATGTATAATTTATATGTACATATGCTTGTGTATTCATCTATCTATTTGCTCTGATATCCTACGCGAGCTCACTCATGGAGATCATGGGTGAGCGGGCAGTGGGGTCCACCTAGGGGGGGGGGGGGGGGGGGGTTGGGATGATTAGGTCTTTGTTTTGACAAGGGGCCCACCAAAATGTTAGGTGCAAATGACCTGAGATGATTGAGGTATCCCATATGCCCTGTTCCCACACCTACCTGCACCCCTGCACCCACCTCCACCCACTCACAAAAAAAAAATAGAAAGGGAAAAGAAAGGACAAGGAAGATTAAAAAAAAAAAAGAAAAAGATAAAAAAAATGGTAAAAAGAAGTTTGGACCTCAAATCCTAGCGGAGATTTGTCCGCATGGGGTTTTGTTTTGCTAGAGGTACTTCTCATAGCTTGCGTGAAAGGTAAACATCCAATCCCCTTGTGGGACCCACTGGATGCACGCTAGTTATGGGAGGATAGTGTGACAAGGTCTCATTGCAGATGTGATTTTGGGCAATGGTGAAATGGACCTTTCTGACTTTTCCTTTTTCTTAACAATTATTACAGTGATTGGATAAAGGTGTTTTAGAATTTCCCATTTTCCTCTTTTTTTCTATTTGCAGGTATTTTAGAAAAGTGGACCATGAGATTAAGAAACAACCATACCAACATGCAGGTGTTTCTTCTTGGGTGGTGGTTTTACTTTTGTGTAGATGCAACAATAATGACCTTTCACGTAGTTTCCCAATGGTTGCAACTATTCCACAAATTTCTCTTCATAACCACCTCAAGCACAACTATCTTCCACATACCCATATCTCCCTTTCACATCCTATGCAAATCATTCGCAATATATATCTCTCTAAAATTTTTACTTCTTTCGGTGAGCTATTTTTTTTCTTCTCATGCCTATATTTTCCCTTTTTTAATATCATTACCTTTATTTTGTCATTGAAAAACAGTTTATATGATGTTTTATAATTTCAAATTTTTTTGTCTAAATATATTTTTGTTTCTTTTGAATTTTGTTAGATTTGCTATTTACTATTTTGGTATCTTCATTTTTTATTTTCTAGGATTTTTTTTTAACCTTTTTTGAGGGTGTATCATCATCAAAGCCTTATCCCATCAACCTAGGGCCTTATTGCATGAATTGGTGGTCTAAAAGAGTTGTACTCTAAAACATATGAGCAGAACTCATAGTGGACAGCAGCAAAAGTATTGATATATATTTTAAGATTTTCAACTTTCTTCTTCTTTATGCAAAAATGCTATCTTGCTCTTCTTTCTTCGTTTTTCGTTACTTAGTACTTCTTCCCTCATCCAGTTGCGTATTCTTGATTTTCCCCCTGTTAGTGTGATTTTTCATTACTTAATTGTCTTCTGTCATTCAGCTTCTTATTATCGATTTTCAATTGTACAGGACCTGCAAATGGAGAAAGCAACTATGAAACTGAACCAGTGGAATTTGATCCAATCAATAAGCACAACCCTTTCTGCCCATGGGTGAATGGGAATGTTGCAGCTGCTGGCTCTAGTTGTAATGGTTCCAGCTCAGGTGCCAGTTCTGTAGCTTTGTGCGGGTGGCAGCTTACATTGGATGCCTTGGATGCCTTCCAATCTCTTGGGCATGTTCCTGTGCAAACAATGGAGTCAGAGTCTGCAGCATCCATGTATAAGGTCTGGTCGATTATCCAAATGCTTTTCACCTTTTGCCTTAGGACCTCCTTCAGATTGCTGAGTTTAGTTGTTGAAGTTACCTAGGTGTTTTTATTGCATTTGTAAAGGGTGCTTTGGGGCAAATCTGAACTGCAATCTAAATAGTTTTTGCAGTTGTTTCTGCCCTGGTTCTTTTGGGACCGGGAAAAAGGGAGATGATACTCTCCAAGGGAAACTTTTTTCTGTGGAAAATCAGCCACTCAGATTCTTCCTAAGTTTATGGGCTAAACTCTTAGGTGTATATGTATGCCCCTGATCAATTTATTAAAATGCTTCTTTTGAATAGTGGGTCCGGCATATATGAAAATTGAGCAGCCTCTGAGGGCCTAAGAGTTCTTGAGTCATGACATAATCAGTTGAGGCAAGACCAAAACCAGTGCAGCCCTCACTAACTCTATGCTCTGTATTTATTTACATGTAAGATAATGCAGGTATAACATGACCATTCTTTTGGGAAGATTGACAAAATATGCTTTCATTTGTAAAAAATATTAGCCAAAACGTACTTAACAATTGCCTGCTATCTGTAGCAATGCTATTGCTGACTATACCTAATGTGTGGCTTGATGCCAAACTGATAAGCTAAATTGTGGATGAGATGGGCAATAGGGCCCTTAAATTAGATGTCTGGTGACCCTTTGTTTTTTGCTATGTTAGGCTACTGGTCCAGAAGTGCTATTTTAACTTGAGAACTTAAGGATCGATCCTCGGCATGTGTGTGAAACCAAGGCGGCAACACCACTCAACCATGAGTGTGTCACTATATTGGCAATTAGATATATTGTTTTTTTTTCCACTAATATTCTTAAGAAAGAATCGACTCATTCTGTACATTTTCAGTATGGGGAAGGGAAAACTAGTATATTAGTTAGTTAGGACCTAAATCCACCTGTTACATAAGATGCCATTCTTCCCATGTGATCAGCACCACACTTTCTCCTTCAAACCGGTGCCTATATTTACTTAAACTGAAAAATGGTGGGGACTTGAACTGAAACCCTACTTTGGCCTGTAGAAGAGCAGAGCCCATATTAATCTAACGGTTGAGGTAATTTACCATAGTAGGTTTTGCCATTATTTCCCCTTTTGAGATGGAATAAATAGTTCTTGTCCATTTTTTATTAATTAGAATCATTTTTCCACGTACACCCTTTTGTTCATATTAAATAACTATTATTTCATACCTTTCAAAAAAAAAAAAAAATAAAGAAGAAAAAGAAACAACTTTTTTTATTATTATATTTGTTTTTTCGTTATGGTAAATACTCACACATCCTACCCAAATCCCTCACCTTCAACACTTTAACTTGGGATCAATCCCTGAATGTTTCTATGGAGAAGAGGTGTCTCACCAGTCACCACTAAGTTTCCAGTAGATTGGCGTCTGAAACAAATATTTATGTTTCTTTGCAATGATTTTGTTGCACGCATATGCTTGCATGTTGAATTTTCAACAATTTATTTGTATTTTAAATCTTGCATCCATGACTGATTTGATATCTAATAGTTTACATAAAGATTGACTAGTATTTGCTAAAATATCTAAATTGATAACTTCTAGGGCAAACCGTAGAAGGAAAAATAAAGAAAAAGGAGAAAGGAAGAAGAGTTTGGAGAAGAAATTTCAACCCTATTCTTAGGGTTGCCCCCTCCCTTTCCTATAATTACAAGTTAGCTCATAATTTTTAGAAATTACAAATAAGTCCACCACTCTCAGGACTGAATACAAGAAATTACAAATAAGTCCACCCGCTTCCATCTTTCTTTGGTGTGAGAGCGGGTATGGCACATGGACTTAGGCTTTTCCGAATATATCCCCGTTGCAACAGATCATCAACTTGTTTATTGAGTTCAGCATGTTCGGAAGGGCTCATCCGATAAGCACGAAGGTTAGGGAGAGATGCTCTGATACCAATTGACGCAGCGATCGAGTTGATAGATCAATCTCCCGAAGGATTGATCGAATCCAAGAGGATTCCAGCCCTAAGGCACAGCACGAACACACGAGATAAACTCACGATAACTTGAATTGATTAATAAAGCATAAGCATTACAATAGGGTATCCTCTGTATATATAGAGTAACATTGTTCCTAAATAAGCAATAAGGAAATATCTAATCCTAATCGGCATATAATTAGAAAGCAATCCTATAAAGCAAACTAAGCAATATTACAAATCGAGAAAATCAGAAAACGTGTGGCATATGTGGACCCCATCAGCTGGGTCCATCGAGGCTTGTGGGTCCTTATCTTGGATAGGGACCGGACCATGGATGCAAATAGCGGCCGATACGTAGCGTATCAGTCACTAAATCGGGTGTAGCAGTGGAAACCGCTACGCTTCTAAAAAAAAAAAAATTTCCGGTGCTCGCAACTGTAGCGGCCAGCGACGATTTAAACCATAGTCGAAATACCCCCCCCCCCCCCCTTCCCCTTCACTGCTTCTTTGTTCTTTTCGGGAAAAAAAAAGGAAGAGAGAGAGAGAGAGAGAGAGAGAGAGAGAGAGAGAGAGAGAGAGAGAGAGACCTGGATGTGGTAGCACTGCAGTAGTAACGGCGTCGGCAGCAGGCGCATCGCTCCAGCAGACGCCGGACATGCAGGCTGACGCTCCTATTTCTTCTTCTCCTCCTCCTCCTTTCCCTCTTCTCATTCTCTCTCGATGTTTCTGTTTTGGGCGAAATCTAGGGCAGCACGATGGCCCTCTTTCATTTTATTTAAAGGTCAGCTATGGGCCCACCTGATGAAAGGCATATATATAAACTAAATGGGCCATTAAAATAACATTTAAAAAACCATTAAGAAAATGACTTAAAAACCATTGAAAGACCAACCCATTAAAAAAAAAAAACAACCATTAAAAGTCATTAAAAAATTGTCCAATTTTTTTTTTAAATCCACTAAAAAAGATCATTCAAAAATATTAACTTGGCCCATCCAAAAGAAGAAAAGCTGAAGAACTTTGTAGTCTTTTTATCCACTGGTGGGCTCCATCACGAGGCCAGGATTTTAAAATAAAAAGTCATGTCTTAGCCAAATATTACTTAATTGAAATTAATGCCTATGTCAAAATTCACTCTAATTGGAAATAGGGGCTCATCCAACTTTCACAGTCACACTAACTGAAAATATTACAAGTGTCGCTACAAATGATAACACTGATGGGATGAGGATAGTGATGTCATATATCCTAATTCTTAAGTCTTAAGTCTTGACTTCATGACATGGTTCTTTTTTGTTATGAGCCTTTCACATTAATTGGAAATAAGTTTTAGCCAAATTTCAATCTAATAGGAAATACTTAAATAAGGCCTTGACCAAAGTACACGTTAATAGAAAATGAGCCCTTTTCATTTTAATAGGAAATAGGCTCTAATCATATTTAATTTTTAACAGAACAATCTTTATGAGCTTTTCATTACTTTCTAAGTTAGCATGACTAAGAAACATGAATACATGTGAAAAAACTAATCATTACTATTATTTTCTATTTATACAGTGATACAGGACCTCATATATTGAGGGCACCGCTACACCCCCTTTTCTTACTTACTTTTGCAAAAGAAACACATTTTCTTTCATTTTACAATTTTCTGGATTTTATGGAATTTTTTCAGATTTTTTGGATAATTTTTTCAAATCACACCGCTACGCCGCTATGCTACGTAGCCCCCGTTTCGTAGCGGTTTGGCGCCGGGCCGTTACGCCCGCTGCCACCGCTATTTTCATCCTTGGACCGGACTGCATCAATCTACTATGCTCAGCTTGAATAATATGTCGGATAATTTTCTTCTTGGAGTTGCATTAGTGAGAAATCTAGCAATTGATCAATTATATTGAGCATTTATTGTAACAACAATGTCATCTACATAAGCAATCAAAATACTAACACTACGCTATTTCTTTTTCTGAACAATGTATGTTCTGCATGACATTTCTTGTATTCAGTCTTGAGCATTGCTTGGCGAAATCTATGTAATTGGGTTTGGGGAGACTGTTTTAGTCCATACAAGGCCTTTTTTCAATTGACAGACCTTCCCGTTCTGATCTTCTAAGGTCATTCCTGGTGGAAATTTCATATAAACTTCTTATAGATTATCCATGAATGAAATGCATTTTTTTATTTCCATCCGATATAAGGCCAATCAAGATTGGTTGCAAGAGAGAGAGTTACTTTTATTGAGTTTAACTTTGCCACTAGAGAGAAGGTTTCAAAATCGTCCATGCCATATGACTAAGTAAACCCTTTTGCCACTAGTCTTGCTTTGTATTGCAATGCTGTCTATGATGCCTTGATACGACATTGATGCGGGAGGGACATGCCATGGACATGGTAGGGGCACAGCTGTTATACATAAAAAAGTAAAGTATTAGATACGATATGACACAATATGTTACCCATTTTAGTATCTATGCATCATAGAATTTGCTACACGTACCTTCAGTATTAGATTTTACACTTTATACCCAGTTGCATCCAACAGTACTCTTTTCCTATGGAAGGTCAACAATATCCCATGTTTGAGCATGCATTTCTTCCATCATTGTTGTTTTCCATTTTGGATATTTCAAGGCTTCAGATGCATGTGAGGGTATGCGTTCAATAGACATTTGCAATATAAATGATTTAACTGAAGGGGAAGGGCAGTGATAGTACATAAAACTTTGAATGGGATGGCAACGCAAGAACATTTACCTTTTCGATGAGCAATAGGTAGATCAATATCATCAATAGGGCTGGGAGACTCAGCTGTATTTGTCAACAATAACAACTGCTGTTGTCAACAATAACAACTGCACATAGGCTGTTGTCAGGATTGTCAACAGTCAGGATTGTCAACAGTCAGGATTGTCAACAATCACAGCTGAAAATGGGTTGTTGAGATTAGATGGGTTGTTGAGATTAGGTTTTAGTCAATTCTTTCACCATTGATTATTGTAATTAATACTTAACTTTGTCTATAAATACTAAGCAATCAATGATCCCAGATCATTGAGTTTTCTTGCCATTATTGGCTTCTCCTTCTCATCACAAACTCTCACATGGTATCAGAGCTAGGTTACCTTCTCAAATTGATTCAATCATTCTCCCTGACTTGGATCTTCTTCCTGATAGTGTCTGATCATCCCTGGTAGTGTCTGATCATCCCTGATCAAGACGTGGCCCACTTCAGATCATCTTCAACATCTCTCAAAACCACCTCCATCCTGGTCGACCAACATTGCTGGTATTTATGAGCATTTTTCTGGATTTTTTCTCCCATCAGAGGTGAAGTTTCCAGCAACATTTGTGATATTTCTATTTCTTGCCTCTGTTTTCATCAAAACCGTCCAAATTTGTGGATTTTTATCCGATTTGAGTGAAACTTTGGCCTGGAGTTGCGAAAATAACTCGTCCTTCCATTCCATACCTCTGATCGGGCCGCGATCAACTACTCTGATCTCACAAGGAGATCGACTCACTGTCGAACCATGTCGACAGTGACTTATTAACGTCTGTTTGACGCTGTTCTCCTCCATTGTCACTATGGCCCACCTGTGATGATCACAAAATTAACAACGATCATTCCCAGCTTGGTCGACTGATTATTCTGGGAATTGTAGTGATTTTTTCTGGATTTTTGGCATCATCTTTGAGGTAGTTTTCACCTCTTCTTCATCCGACTATTTTCTCAAAAGGTTTTCATCAGATCCGTCCAGTCTTGCGGATTTTCATTGGATTAGTATGCAACTTGATCTGAAAGTCACTCAGAAGTATCACTCAGAGGTCTGTGTTCCCTGATCAAAGATTTGATCACTCTTTGGGCCCCACGTGTTCACTCAAGAAGCCAAAGTAGGGTCGTCAGCTTGTTTCTTTTTTTACAATTTTCTGTCTGTTTTGGGTTCTCCTGCTCCAGCAACAGATCTGAACCATATTTCAGACTTCTTTGGCAGTTTATTTTCATCTGATTGATGTCCCATTCTCCCTATTCCTCTCTCTTTCTGCGTGGTTGAGTGCAGAACAGCACTACTGCTTGCTGACTTTCTGGTTTATCTTTTCCTGTGACACATTCTCCTCCTTTTGTGATCATGGAAAAATATGATGTTATCCCTGTTAAGTTTAATGGGCAAAATTATATGGCCTGGTCCTTCCATCTTAAGAATTTCGTAGAAGGACAGGGGCTCTTTGGTTATCTGGATGGGACAGTTACAAAACCTCCTACTACAAGTACCACAGACTCCAAAGCCATATCCACCTGGTCCAAGGAAAATGCCAAAGTAATAACTTGGATTCTGAACTCCATTGATTCTTCTCTTGCTATTGCTCTTCAAGCATATACTACAGCTGCAACTATGTGGGCTCATCTCAAGAACATCTACCATCAAACCAACAAAGCCCGTAAATTTCACTTGGATAGTGAAATTGCAAAATTTACTCAAGGGGATAGATCTGTGCAGGAATACTATAATGGCTTCCTCACTTTATGGACTGAACGGGATTCCATGTTGATTCAGACAGTCTCTTCTGGCTTTCTCTCCGAGGCTCTTAAACTCCAAGAAGAAACTCACATTAGCCAGTTCCTTATGAATCTACGGCCAGAATTTGAATCGGTTCGGTCTGCCCTCATGAACCGAGAACAGTCAGCTAATCTTGATACCTGCTTTCAAGAAGTACTTCGCGAAGAACTTCGTCTCACCTCCCAGCAGGCTATTCTTGACGCACCAAAGGCATTCCTTGCACCTCTTCCGGCTGACTCTGCTCTTCTAGCAACCCCCAACCCGAAGCTCACTCAATGCTATGAATGCAAAGGCTTTGGTCATACTACCAAGACTTGTCGCAAGAAGTTGATTTGTCGCTACTGCAAGAGGTCTGGTCATCTTATAGATGACTGCCGCAGCCTCCAGCGTAAGAATGAGTTGCTGCCTAAGAAGCCTCCCTCCAATCTGCCACGACAGACTAATCCTTCCGCCTTCCAGGCTCAAGGACCATCCACTGATGCAGGAAGCACTTCCTCTGGGGCTGTATCCATGACTCCTGCTCAGATTCAAGAACTGATCCAGAGCACGGTTACTTCTACATATGCGTCTATGGGCATATCTGGTGGTCGGTATCAAACTCATTCTCATATAGCATCTACTGCTTTTCATTCCTCTCTTTCTTCTCCGCTATGTTAAAGGCACTCTTAACCATGGTCTCTTCTACCCTTCGGGCGCTTCTCTACGCGTATCCGCTTATGCGGATGCTGACTGGGCTGGCTGACCGGATTCTCGGCGATCTACTACTGGATGGTGTATGTTTCTTGGGGAATCTTTAATTTCATGCAAGAAGCAAACCACAGTTTCAAAATCTTCTGCTGAGGCTGAATATCGGGCCATGTCATCCGCAAGTGCTGAAATCATCTGGCTCCGCCGTCTTCTCTGTGAATTCGGGGTCTATGTTGGTAAATCAACACCTCTTTATGGGGACAACACCAGTGCTACCCGCATTGCAAACAATCCAGTCTTTCATGAAAGAACGAAGCATATTGAGATTGATTGCCACTTCATCCGTCAGCATATTGTTACTGACAAAATCACTCTGCCTCATGT
The DNA here is from genome assembly GCA_012931725.1 of Litsea cubeba. Classification (NCBI taxonomy): domain Eukaryota; kingdom Viridiplantae; phylum Streptophyta; class Magnoliopsida; order Laurales; family Lauraceae; genus Litsea; species Litsea cubeba. The sequence continues at coordinate 87,621,044 of CM022945.1, read as the reverse complement.
TTCTACTCTTGACCAGTTGGCGGATATCTTCACAAAAGCTCTTCCCAAACCACGTCATCAAGATCTCACTCGCAAATTGATGTTTTCTCACTTACCACATCAATTTGAGGGGGAGTGTCAACAATAACAACTGCTGTTGTCAACAATAACAACTGCACATGGGCTGTTGTCAGGATTGTCAACAGTCAGGATTGTCAACAATCACAGCTGAAAATGGGTTGTTGAGATTAGGTTTTAGTCAATTCTTTCACCATTGATTATTGTAATTAATACTTAACTTTGTCTATAAATACTAAGCAATCAATGATCCCAGATCATTGAGTTTTCTTGCCATTATTGGCTTCTCCTTCTCATCACAAACTCTCACAGTATTAGGGTGTCAATTTATGAATTTTGGACATCCATTAATGATGGCTCCGATAAGGTCAATGGTCTTGTTGCTTTTTTTCTCTTTGTGAATGAACCCAAAATGGTTGCTCTCTTGGGGCTCCTTGAGTTCTTTGTAGAGTTGTGAGTCTCTCCAGTGTATTATCTTATTTTGTAGGTTCTGGTAGTGTTGCACCCATGGTTCAAAGTTGTCATCGCAGTCAACCCTAAAAAATGATACAATGCGTTGTCACGTCGCGATTCACGGCCATAGGAATTCGTCTCGGCGTGAATTTTGTATTACCCACAATTTGAAAAAAAAATGTCCAAAAAACCCAAAATATAGTAGAATGCTAGAAATCAATGGCTTTTTGTATTAGCACACACTAAAGCAAAATAGCGTTCCTGCTAAGTAATAACATCCTATATTGCTATCTTGTCAAAAACTATTTGAAGTTTGTTAAAATGTAATGATAGATTTACATGTAAATGTTAAAAGTACTAGAAATATCATCAATTAGTAATGTTATACTTAAGTAATATGTAGTTAAGCATTCAACTATGACAAATCTTCTCCTACATGCAACAATATATGCAGTCCTGTTCCGTGGGTGCGGTGCCATTTGTGCTCAAAATCACGAGATATAAAAAAGCCCCAAATTTCTAAATCAGAATTTCTAGATCATCATCATCATCATCAAAGACTTTTCCCAACTATGTTAGGGTAAGCTACATGAATTATGTTTATCCTTTCTAATCTATCCTAACTACATGAATTCTATTTCTCCATTCCGATTTATCCTAAGCTAAATCCCCGCATATGTTGCATTTGTTCAGATCCAACCTTACTACTTCCATCCACGCCCTCTTTGGCTTACCCCTTTCCCTTGGTGGGCCATCAACCCGTGCCATTGTTGGCCTGAGTTGGACGCCAAACCATCTCAAAAGGGTTTCTCTTATTTTATCATCTATTGATGCTACCCATAAATGCTCCCGAAAGTACTCATTTTCTATTCCATCCTTACTAATTTTACCACACATACACCTCAACATTCTCATCTCTACTACACTCATTTAGCTATACTTAAAATCACTAGATTTAAGAGAAACTAAGGGGGTGTTTGGTAACTCTAAAAATAAATTCTTATTTTGTGATTTAGAGCTTGTTTACATATTAGAGTGTTTGGTAAACCTCTAATTGTATTTTATAATTTTTGAGCTTATTTACAAATTAGAGCTTTGCCTCTAAAAAAAATAAGCTAAGGGGGGCTACCTTTTTTTTTTTATAGCTTTTTTAGCTAAAGCGAATGGGGGTTAACAATGCAAATTTACGTGTTTTGGATGAAAATAACCTCATAAAATTCTAAAAATGATGCAAATGGTGGGTAACTATATTGTAATTTTTACAAGGTGGGCCCCAATTACCACAATTTCTAAAGGTGAGCACTACTTTCCTCATGAAATAAGAGGGTTTTTTTATTTTTTTATTTTACCAAACATGCTATTAGAACTTAAAAGGTTAGAGGTTTTATTTTAGACCTTAATCTAATTAGCTTAGAGTTTCAAAATGGCCTCTATAACCAAATCTAGCTCAATTTGAAGCCTTGGTTGCATTTATTTCACCTTTTTCTTGAAATTTGAAAAAAAAAAAACATAACGTTGGTAAAAATCTTGAAAGTTTCAAACAATAAAAAAGCTTCAAAACTCTAGATCCAATATGTTCCCATCATTTCCAAGGCAATTTTGAGAGAGAAGACCCTTGGTGGTTGGTGCAATCCAACTGCACCTGGTAGTGAAAGTTGAACAATTCATACATGCTCTGCCTTATATTACTATCATTAAATTGTATTTTTTTCTTAAGTTAGATTGATGGTATAAGGTAGTGAAACTAACCTACACACCCTGGGATCCTAGGGCAGCTAGAGGTGAGACGCCTCTTGCCACTTATCTATGAGACACGTCTCCATCATTGTGTTTTATTATTTTGTGTGAACAATGGCTTGTCATTGCAGGATAATTCATCGACTCCTCGGAAGAAACTCTCGGCTCGCCACTCTATAAGCAAAAGCCAGGAACAAGGACAGCATTAGCCTTCATATCTTGTGAAATTTAGGTACTGAAATATGCTACAATCTATTTTCTTTTTCGAATTTGTACTATCTTATATTTCTTTTCTTCTTTCATAAATATAGTTACGAAATCTGCACTCTTCGTAAACATTTGGATATTGGATGACTGTTGAGCCACATGTAGACATGGAGTTTTTTTTCCAAAAAAAAAAAAAAAACTTGGTCTTTGCTTAGATCTTGTTTTCCTAGTCCGATTATACCTATTGCTGGATGGGTTGTTAGAAACAATGAGAAAGTGGTCGTGGGCAAAAAACTGTTGCACCTTTTGAATTTGATCTGCATGGAGATTTTCTCTGCCATCATTTTCCTTTTATTTTTTTCTCCAACCATAATAGGTGGTTTGGATGTGGACAAAAACAGTGGAGAAAACTGTCCAATGTGCAAATTTGAATTGCAGACAGTTTCTCCACCTCCATTTTTTCTAACTTTTCTCTTAATCAAAACAGACCCTGAATAGTTAGGTAATATTTACTGAATATCGTCATTGTTGAACAATTTTTTTTTTCAGGCTTGCTGGCCGGCTTCAACAGTGGGTGAACAGGCTGCAACTGCTATGGTAGAAAAGTAGTGTTTTTTTATTTTATTTTATTTTATTTTATTTTTCATATCTGTAGTAACAGTATGTTAATGTGGCTATTTAAATGTTAGAAAGAAAGCCCAAGAATTTTAATGTGCTTTTCAGCATGTAGTTTGGAAAATTTTCCAAAAAAAAAAGAAAAGAAGACTGTTTATTTGAAGCCATGATTAGTAGTTTTAATGCTGACATGTTATATTCCCTTGTGAAGCTAAGAAATGTGGACAAATTGCATGGGAAATTTCTCTCCATTTTTTATCTATACAAAGATGGAAGGATAATTGCAGGTAAGTCGAGGGCAGTTATGGGTGTCTAGTTAAGCACACATCTCTATGGATTTGGATTTTGGATTGCTGTAGTTGAGGAACAATGGAAATAATTTAGATTGTGGTACTATAAAAGCACCCCACCACATCACGCGTCTACAGTAGATCCAGCATTCCTAAAAATTATTTATGAATCATTGCTTCTTTGCCAGGGTTCCTTCACATGAAGGGCTCTAATCACAACCAGACTTTTAAAAATGCAATAACTGTCTCCATCATTGCAAGTTCACGGAGCTGCAAACAGTTAATGCTGCCGTGCAGCAAATGCAGTACTCACAAGTGGTGAGTTTTTGGTAGAAAGTGTTAAGAAAGGTGTTTGCATTTTTGCCATGATGCGTTTGAACCACTTGATTCTGGAGCGTTCATATGTTATATACATTCAATTGTACATGATGATGGCCTTATGCTCCATCTTCAAAGATCTAAACATGGTATCTTCTCCTGTGGTCACTGGCTGCCTCTCCGGTGTTGATGTGTGTGTGAGAGCGAGAGAGGTTAGTTAAGGGATATGTGGCATTTTATCCCCTTACTCGTAGGGTACACTGATGATCATTGCAGTCCCTTTGATAATCTTGCATCCCAGGACCTAGCATTGGGCCTAATTTTACAATCATTGACCCTATACGTACACATGGATCGAATATAAATTTTTTTTTTTTTTACAGTTAAGACAAGATTAAACTTGAAGGCTATTAAATCAAGGGATATGTAATTTTGATGGGGCCATTTTATTTTGGATCTTTTTTACATCTGCCCTCCTTCTATTTATAGATATTTATTTAAGTGGACCTCATGAGCTGCACTGCATGTAAGCAATACATACATTCTCCGTAATAGGGTATTGTGGATTAGTTAATTTCATGGCCCATGAAAATGCCTGGTGTAGGGTGACTCGTGCTAGTGGTTTTCCCTCTATTAAAGGTGTGTCATCGAAGGGTTCCAATTTAATCAGATAACTCATGGCTTTAAACTTGGACGCACCCCATATTTGATTTTTTGGGGAGATGACTGATCCAAAACCCATTCTCTCCATCTGGTGGATTTTGGATTCCCCCAATGCTTGAGCTCCCCATGCTAGATTGAAAGATGTGAATACACATACGCACACATACAAGGGGCTGTGGATCTGCCACCTAAAAAAAAATGATGATCAAACCCCATTTTTACATATAATATCTACCGTTCATTTTAATCAACGACCACCAATCCCTGTATCTCCTTGTTCTTTTTAATCACATGGCTAATAATAACACCAAGTATCCTTTTTAAGCATGTAGCCCCCACAACTTTCCATGACGAGTGCTGTGGAACACCAAAATTTTCTTTTCAAACACAAGGAATTTGATTTTTTTTAATTACATTTTTACCCCTTTATGAAATGACCAAAATATTCATTGCCCCTCTTTTCAAACACAAGCTCATCTTCTTCCCTCCCACCCATCTCTTCTTCCCTCCCACCCATCTCACTCTCCACTTTCCAGAAAAACTCAAAGGCAACTCATCTTTCTCCATTTTATGCTCTTTGGGCAACCCATCTTCCTCCATCTCCTTCATCTTTCATTCTTCTTGTACTTTATCTTTTTTCATTCTATAACTAAAGGATTTCAAGTGCAATGAAGGAAGAAAACAATAATCAAATGGTGCCTTTCAATCAGTTTTATGCCTCTTTTTTAAAAAATTTTCTCGCCTGGAACGAGTTGCAGGTTCCCGATATGTTCGGTCTTTCAGGACCGAACATATTGCATATGTTCGGAATTACAGGACCGAACAAAAGGCATTTGTTCGGTCCTGTACTTCTGAACATATGCAATATGTTCGGTCCTGAAAGACCGAATAGAGTCGCGATTTCTAATACCCTTGCGACGATGGATAAAACGCACCCAAATACATGAAAAAACACTAACATTGTTTTTAAAAACTTACATTGAATGAGAATCTATCCCCATAACAAGTTTCCATGAAAAAAAAGATAATCTAAGTTGGAAAAAAATGATAAAGAAGAGATGGGAAAGAAGAATAAATGGTGAAGGAAAAAGGGAATGCCAGAGGGTGGAGATGGTGGAGCGGACTGGTACGCCGGAGGAATGCCGGAGGAACGCCGGAGAAAGGGATGAGGATGTGTGTGGGAAGAAAGAGATGATGATGTGTGTGAGAAGAAAGAGGGAAATGGAGGGATGGGTAGTTTAGGAAATTTTATTGTGTGTGAAAATAACTAATGTATTTTTTAAATTATAGGAATGTGTGTAGAGAAAATTTATGTTTGAAAAGAAAAATTTGGTGTTCCAATAGCAGCACTCTTCCATGACCTATGGATATAATAGTGTTCCTCTAAAGCACGGAACCCTAGGTGGGGCCGGTGGGGCCTACAAGCTAGCATTTGTTTTTTAATCCAGTTGAACACCCTGTGGGGTATGGCCGTATGGGTTGGTCACTTGGTTGGGGGGACTCAGGGGCGGCTGGAGAGGAGAGCAGCTTGGGTTCTGCTAACGTACGCCGCATGCGGAATGAGCCTCCACCGCGTTTTTGGCCTACGTGCCCAAAGCTAAAGCCTCAAGAAGCCAAAGCAACCGAAGGCGACTCTCTCTCTCTCTCTCTCTGTGTGGAAAGTCAAGGCTCCTTCGAACTCTTCAGCTTCTGCTGCTGCTGCTTCTTCTTCTTCAAGTAGACATAAAAAACACATCTTTACTTAGACTGCAGCCATCTTTCTTCATCTAAACACCTCATCCTCTCTCGTTTTTCTCACAAGTACTGCTTAGATACTGCCTTTCTGTTCGATTCCCGATCTGGGTCTGTCTCTTTTTCCTTCTATTTCCCCTTTTTATTTGGAAGATGCCTCTCAGATGGGCTCTCAGAAATCTGTCTTCGAAAACGAGATTTTATGGCGAGATGGCAGATGGGTATCTCGGTTTCTTATTAGCCTCCCGTTCTTACACTTCTTTCTCTGGTGAAAAGCCTCTGAAATTCTGTTCTGGTTTCCCTGTTGCCTCAAAGGTATGATCTTTTTTATTCCCCTCTTTTTCTTTTTTTTTTTAACCTCCAATGGGCATTGAATGTCTGGAATTCTGTCTGATTTGATGCGGATGAGTGATTTATTTCATGACTTTTGAGATTATTTTTTGTCCTGTCACAAGTTTTTGCTTTATTTTGGGATGGGTCTTTGGGTGCAATTTTTGTTTTATTGGGAGCTTGATTTTTGACATGTATGCTGTTTTCAAAACTGGGTTTCGTTTTTGCGAGAATCTTATTTTTGACTGAACCTTTGTGTTTTGGTTTTTAAATTGGAGGCTTAGACATTGAGCATGACATCTATTATGAGAATTGGGTTTTGTTTATTTGTTTGTTAGGTGTCTTTGAAATTGTATCATACATCTCAACTTTTCTTTTTAGACATTAGCGGCACATACCTGTTTTGAATTTTTTTTTATTCTGGTTTTTATTTTTCTCATATAAAGTTTGTTATTTAAAAGAATATGGAGAATGAACTGGTGTGCAAGCATGCTTCTTTCTTTTTGTTGCTGTTTTACAATGTAAGTTTTATGGGCCTAAAGATCATCTTTTACTATTATTTATTATTTTGATTGTATAATTTCCCTATTGGGAATTGATATTTCTTTCATCAAAAGTTGTTGGTTTTGATAGCCATATGGGTAAGTCTGTCACATGGCAATGGCTCAAGCTCATCGTTCAAACTGCTCTGTCTGTGATGTCGTCATTATTTGAATTACTTAATTTGCACAAGCTTTTCTATGTGTTTCTTGTTTTCATTTGCATTTGTTTGCTGGTGTTTCTGAAAATTTTTTCCTGTTTTCTTTTAGTATGATTTCATCCTTTTCATTTTTGTGTCCATGTTTGGTTTGCTTTTCAGAAATTCAGCTGCTAGCTTGTCTTTCACAGAATTAACTTTGTCGTTTGTACTTGGTGATAGCTGATTGAGTTATTAACTAATGACCACTATCTTGATCATGCCCATTGGTAATGTGCTTGTTATGGTTCTTTTGGATTAGTAGGTTTTTGGTGGCAGAGGAAGTTATTGTTATGGTTCACATGCCTATCATGATGTAAGGTATCAAATTCATCAAGAAAGAAGCTCTGCGGTTGAGGTTAGTTGTTTCTCCCTTCTGACTTGATTACTTATCTGATCCATACTAAGAACTTACATAAACAGATTGGTAGAGCATGATCATTCAAATAGTAATAATAATGATAAATAAATAAAGAGAAGGAAAGAAAATATTGGTAGAAAGTGATAGATAAATAGGTATGTAAGACCGGTATGGTAGTGCCATTCACTTTTTGATCAAGGAATGAAATATAAAGCTGGAACATAAGACACTGAATTGGAGTTCTGATATGCTACCCATGCCTCATACTCCCATATATGTGCAGAAGCTGTGACTCGTATTGAAATCTTACGGCTGGAAAACAGCTTATTACACTCATCTGATGAGTGTGTTTTTTTTTTATATATAACGTGGACAGTTGAACAATTTTGAACCATGCACTGTTTTCAATCAGGTTGATTATAAAGAAGGAAGTCACTGTGGGTTCCATTTTTCAAGATGCCTAGATCTTGAGTGATTCGAATTGCCATTTGTGAGTTGTTTGTGTGTGTGTGTGAGAGAGAGAGAGAGAGAGAGAGAGAGAGAGAGAGGAGAGAGAGGAGAGAGAGAGAGAAGAGAGAGAGAAGAGAGATGAGAGATAGGGAGAGAGAGAGAGAGCGAGAGAGAGAGAGACGAGGAGAGAGAGAGATGAGCGCGCGAAAGAGACCAGTGCTTGAAAACTTTCAAATTCCATTCATAGCCAATGTGATCACAATCTCATTTCTGTCATGAATCATGATGAACTTGAGGAGGAGAGTACTTGATCAGTTGATATTTTCAAATTATTGGTCATATTGGCCAATGTCTGTGTGAATACAGGCCAAGACCTATACAAATAGTACTTACCATACGATACGTATCTTAGTGGTTTACACATACCTTATCGACTGATATTTTAAACCATTATTATGGCAAATCATCTCCATGTGAGGGCAGGTGGAGAATTGCATAACTAATTTAAAAGAAGGGTACAGCTAGTGGGAGCAGGGATACAGTTGTGATTATGGTTTTGCACAGCCACAATTCAATGACTCGCCTTTGTAAGGAATCCTGAGATTCAAATTGAAATTGTAAGATTCAATAAATGTTTCTAACATGCTCACAATTAGGATTTACATAAGATTCAAACCGTTTTCAATAAGATTCACTTCAAGTCTCGACATTCAATGTGGTAGGATATTTCTTAAACTGTATCCTACAGTTAAAACCAGACTCCAGAATCATACTGGTGTTACCATGGTGTGGGCAGTTGGTATCCTGACTAAAAAGAACATTTCCTTGGTATCAGGGGTGAGAAGAAAAGAAGCTATAGTTCTTTAACAGGGCAATTGCTGCCTTTACCTGAATACTTGATCACAAGTCTTAATTCAGTGGCCCATGTGCGGGCACGTTTGATTTCAGTTTTTGTTTTTTTTAATGATTGCCTGATTTCATGGGTCAAATAATGTCAAAATGACTTGAAATTGGATTTGTTGGATAGCTTATTCAATTAGCTTTCCAATGAGCCTGAGTTTGTATGATTCTGACTCATGTTGAGAAAAGTTATGGACGCTTTCTATTAGGTATTAAGAGAGTTACGGATTTTGGGTTATTTTTTTTCATTTTTTTATCATGTTTTAATGGTTAGGAATTAGGATAGACCTGTCAATTTTTAATGATTCAGATTGATTAGGTTTCTTTTCTTCTACTTTTAGAAGAGATGTAAAGGATATTACTGGAGTAGTTTTCCCTTTTAATGAAATCAAGCCTCTTTGCTTATTTTGTGTAGAGTTCTTCGAGATTAAACGATTCTCTCGAGTTTTCTAGGTTAGTAGTTGTTAATTTCTTTTGCTTCCCTCCCATTTTTTATTTTATTTGGTAGATCTTGGTGAGGTGAATGGATATACCTTACCTTCAATTATATTAGAGAACGCCCTTTCAGCTTTCAGGTGCCTGTGTCAACACCACAGATTCCTAAAGCAGATATATTATATATGACTTTCTATATGAACCCATACACATTGATATATGACAGCATGATGTTTATTGGATGATGTCTACAATCTTGTTTATCCATAGTTATTATTATTATTATTATTATATTGCTTAGAGCAAAATTTCAAGAGTGTGGCTATCTACACACTGCAAAATGCTCTCTACACTGCATTTTAAACAAAATAAAAAAAATCCCTAAACTACCCCTCGCCCCAACATGTGCGGCCCTAAGCGGCCAAACAAATCGAGATTGTTCAGTGACACGGGGCCGAACAAATCGAGTTTGTTCGGCCCTGTGTGGCCGAACGAATCATATTCACCAATCGTTCATCTTCAATGGAAATTTACATCTCTTAATTTGCTTCTCCATTTGCTTGTCGCTATTGAAATCTTCGAAAATCACCATTTGCTTGTCCATTACTTAAAAATCACAAATGACTAGGAATGAGAGATGAATGAGGTTGGCGAGACAGGGAGGGGTAGGGGGGAGACTGGGAGAGGGAAAGAGCCAAAGAGGGAGAGGGAGAAGGAGAGGATGGGCGGGCGGCGGGCGGCGACGAGCAGGGCGAGGGGTCGGCGAGGGAAGAAGTAGGGAGAGGGAAGGAGAGGGAGGGGGTAGTTTAGGAACTTTTTTATTTTGCTTTTTTTTTTTTTTTAAATGCAGTGTGTTGAGTCAGTTGCAGTGTGCAGGTAGCAGCTTCCAAATTTCAAATTCATTTTACTTGGTAACACTCCATAATATGCCTATTATCGAGTAAACATTTATGCTATCATTTGTAAATTGAGATCAAGCAGGGATTATTTGTGTTCATAAATCATTATGACTCAGAAGTGATTGTCTCCAGGAACCTTTGGATCCATTTTCTCTTGTTGCTGATGAACTTTCAACCCTAGCTAATAGATTACGTTCCATGGTGGTTGCTGAGGTATGCAGTCTTTGTTCCAATGGAGCCCTGGGATTTTTCTTTCCTATATCATGCTTTGTTGGGGGGAATACAGAGTAGGCCAAAACTCCTTTGGGTCACATTTGGCAACTAAATCCTTGGGGAAAAGGTTTCTGCTTTCCCACAAAGTTGTGGAAAACCCAGGTTTGGCAATTGTAAATCCCCAAGGATTTAAAGCCATCTGAGATCCTCATTTTTGAATAATCTCGGGTTTGACAAACCCACCCACCCGACAAAAAAAAAAAAAAGGAATCTGGAAACCCTCAGCTGAAAAGGGGGAGGGGTAAAAAATCCTCAAATCTGCAGATTCCACATCTGTTGCCAAAGTTGACCTAAGGTATCCTTAACTATACAAATCCTTAGTAAGGGTAGCCCTGTTCCAACTTCCAAGGGCTGTTAGGAATCCTCAAATCTGTGGATTCCTCACCTGTTTCCAAACATGACCTTTAAGTGCCAAAATTCTCAGTTTATAGATGTAATTTCGTACAGGTACCTAAGCTGGCATCAGCTGCTGAATATTTCTTCAAGATGGGTGTTGAAGGAAAGAGATTTCGTCCCACGGTAAGAGCTAATGATGTAGATGTTATGTTTTGTAGCATGCTAGCAGATGCATTTTTATATGTGCTTCTATTTAGTCATCCAGTTCTCGAATCAGGGATATCCTTTGTATACTAGATCTGGGTTATTTTGGGGCATGGTCTTCCGATGGTAGGAGTCTTCATTGAAATTGTTTGGATCACCGAACCAAGGACACCACATGTAAAAAAGATCAGGGCCTACTATGGTCATGATCTAGTTAAGGATTATAGTTCATCCTTGCTTCATGCTTTATTACTTTGATAGGATTTTGTTCTTCCTAGTCAGATGTTGAAACCTTTGCATGCAACTTTCTGCACTAGTAAGCTGTTACTGTGTTCATTTGTTTATTTTCTGACATATCAACTCTTGGGACCTATTTATTCTCTTTCCTTGAAATAAAAGACTGTTGTTACATGTTGCAGGTGCTATTGTTGATGGCATCAGCTTTAAATATGTCCATACCCGAATCAGTTGCTGAAAGTGTGCTTCATGGCATGTTGAAGGAAACGCGTGCAAGGCAGCAGTGTATTGCTGAAATCACTGAAATGATTCATGTTTGTTGAAAAACTTGTTCTGTATTTACTGTATTATTCTCCTCGTGTTATTTCACACATTCAGTTCATGATGAAATTTGGGGCTATCAGGTGGTTGGGCCTTCCTAACTTGATCCCAGCCTATGCATGTTGGGACCTGAAATAATGAAAATAGGCCTGACCGGCCCATTGGCCTGAAAGCCAGTCCTGGCTTGTAGTGGCCATACGTAGTCCTGGATTGTATTGGTTAAGTATAGACCTCTCTTGTGAACATAGTAAAAGAATCTCAGCAGTATTTTGAAATGTAGGCCGTACATGTGGACGATTTCCATGAAGTGTTAATATCCTGAGAAGATTGGTTGAATTCTCAAAATATTGCCAACATTTTAGAATTTCACCATTTGTTTCTTCACATTTGACCAAAATCTTTTAATTTTTTTCAATAAATATAATTTTAATCACTTTTTCATTTATAGAATTTTACTTTTTCTATTTTTATATCTTGGGCTTTGTCTCAATTGGAAATCTACTAAGCCCTTCAGTTGGCTCCTAAATATAGGCCTGGACCTTTCCTTATGTGATGGTTGTGCAGCCCGGCAATCAAGCTCATCCTGTTCTTGGTCAAGCTGACTGGTTTACAGATCTGGCCCATAGACAATGCTTCAGAAAATGCTTTTCCTGTCAATGCTCACCTTTATATATTTGAATTACTAACTGCATTTTCCACAGGTTGCAAGCCTTCTTCATGATGACGTCTTAGATGATGCAGATACAAGACGTGGTATCGGCTCTTTGAATTTTGTAATGGGCAACAAGGTAATCAAGTGATAATTTGCTTGATTTGGTGAAAAGAACCGTCACACCAAATTCTCCTTGCTGAAGTAAAACTATCCTGAGTTTCAGTCTTGTACCTTAAAGCTGTTGTCATCTTATGATGCAGATTTCTGTACTCGCGGGAGATTTTCTGCTTTCCAGAGCTTGTGTTGCACTGGCATCATTGAAAAATACCGAGGTATATCATCGTCTAAGATATCTTCTAAATTCTCATCCGTGCCAAGATTTATTTGTTCCTTTAATTATTGGGGCAATTATCTCCTGCGTGCTGCGCATCAGTGCTATTCATCACACAGTACCCAGTGGAATTCAGGGGGGTCCTTTGGTGACGCTCTGGATGTGCGCTCCCGCAGGAGAAAATTCTCCTTATTTATTAATCCCTAAGAACCTATGTTGTTGATATGGGAAACTTGCATCTGTTACATGTGGTGGGATGATGGAGGAGGTTAGTCGCCCTTCTTGCTAATAGCATCATGACATCATGCAATAATGTACCCATATATCCTTAGTAGATCTGATCACTGAGATTTTTCATGGTGAACAAATATTCTTATCTGATCAAATATTAGAATTTTTTAGGGCTGGGTTTGTAAACTGTGTGGGTTGGTGTTCTTTTCCTAATTGATTCTGGCTCAGTTTGTTAATGTTTTTGGGCTTGGTATAAGTCTCTAATCAAGGAGTTTAGGTAGAAGTAGGAGGGTTGGTTAGAGATTTCAACGGGAGAAATATGGTCTTATGACTGTATAAGACTGTTCTAGTGACTATTTAGAGGGAAGGGAATGCAATATAATAATATTGTAAAATTCTTGCTGGAGTTTGATCTAAATCAGTGATGCAGTACGGACCAGACCCGAGAAATCAACTGGGCCCACACATTGACCCAGAGGTCAACCTGGTCCTTTTGGTGGTTCAGCCCACAGGTCCAATTGACTGAGAGCTACTGTGGCATTCCCTTTTATCCTATTTCTATTTTATTTCCTTGTTTAATTAGGGAACTATTTTTAATTTTATTGTTTGATTAGGATTAGTTAGTTTCCTATTTTATTTAGAAACTTGTTTGCTAAGAAACAATCTTACTCTATATGTAGTTGATTCCCCATTGTAGTTGTCCTACTTTCAATTAATCAAAGAATTATCTGAGTTCTTCAATGATGGCGCGTTTTGTGGTCTTGAGTGTGCCCTAGTGCTGGAATCCATCTTTGGAATTCGATCATTCCCTTGGGAGATTGGTCTATTTTTCCGATCAAGGATCCGAGGCTACGCCAATCAGATTCTCAAAACCTGAAATGGTAACAAAAATTGCTTTGACGTCAACTGGTGTGAATCGTTATACCAAAATTTATGAAGAAGAATAACACTAAGCAGCTGGAGAAAAATGAATATGTACCACATAGCTTGCTGACTTCCTGAGTTGACTCAGTAGAAAAGTTGCAGGTGATCCCTACCTCCCTCCATTTATTAAGCTCAATTTCGATGATTGTTTGAGAGTTAACAATAGGCAGATGGAGAGAGGAAGAAAAAAAAAAACCCTTAGGTCATAGCTTTCCAACTCCCTAATTGATTCCGTGACTCTGTTGAGTTGACTCCAGTTAGGATAAAGAGTCGAGTCAATGTGTAGACTCCTAGATGCCCATTACTTGGCCATGTATTTGATTTGGCTGATTCGACTAACTCCGCAATGACTCCACTCTCCTAGATGTCCATTACTTGGCAAGTCATGCATTTGACTTGGCTGATTCGACTGACTCCACTAAATCATGTGATTCAGACCTAGAAGTGTCAATTGTGCCGTGCCGGGTAAAATTTGGGTACGGCCTGTGGCACGGCCGTGCCGCCACGACTGGCCAATATGCTGTTTTTGGGCCGGGCCTTTCGTGCCATGGGTTTTGTGTCATTCTTAGGGTTTAGGCTAAAAAAATTAAAAGGTCTTACATTAAAAAAAGCTAAAAGATACACACAAAGAAGAGCATAACACAGATTTAAGTGGTTCGGTCAAACTCGACCTACTCCACTGAGAAAAAAACCATTTGGATCTTTTATACTTGAAGGTTTTTCAATAGGATTACATTTGAAACCTTTACAATTTCTGTGGATAAGAAAAAAAAAAATAAAAGGTTATATTTTGTGCCTATGCCGTGCCCTGCCGCAGTCGTGCCAACGGGCCTGGGAGTCAGGCCCAACATAGCCCGTGCTTGCTGCACGTTGACTGCCCGGCACGGCCCATTTGACACCTCTACTTGAACCAAATCATGCTAATTTTCAATTCGCTTGTTTCATTTAAGGTTTTTCCATGTCAAAACCTATTCCTAAGGCTCCACTTACCATATCAATCTTATCCTGACCGTGCTTCCTTTTGATCATATAAAAAAGATAATAAGACCCATCCGTGACTATCGTAAAATAAAAGTTACAAAGGGTTTAAGCCCTTCTCTAGTTTCTACAACTTTTTTTTTTACCTTTTTTATTTCCTCTTTTTCACATTCTATTTCCAACAATTCCACTTCTCAATTTATTTTATCTATACATCTTTTTCCAAGATCAATAGTCAAAGTATTTTCTTTCTTTCTTTTTTCTTTTTTTTTTCTCTTCTTTTTTGAATGGTGACTGTCTGAAGACTGACCAAATTTATTCAAAGCAGTTCAACGGTACAAACCATTTCAAATTGTGGAAGCATTTTTTTATATTTTCTAGAATGTTATTTTTTATTCTGATTTATGGCATTACAATTTGATGACTAGAAATAAAAGTATTTTTATATGTTAACATGCTCTACCTAGCAACATAATATGAAGATCTCAAACCTTACATCACAATTTGTTGAATTTTAACTATTCAATAAGTTAAATTACATATTTAGCACTAGCATCTTTATAATGATTTCTTTAAATGATAATATTATATTTTTAACTTTTACTATTTTGAATTATTATAGATCGGAATGGAGAAAAAGAATTCGTATAGCCGACCCTAACATAGTTGGGACAAGGCTTTGATGATGATGATATTTTGAATTATTTTTTACTTTTCAATATTTACCATTTTTTTTAGTCAAATAAAAATAGACTAATTTGTTGAATTTTAATTATTGAAGTCTTAAGAAGTTAAATTACACGATTAGCACTGGCATATTTTTAATGATTTCTCAAAATATGATATTAATTCTTTCAGAATTTTTTATTACAATTTTGCATTATTTTTGTTTTTCTTGTGAATTCAATCCTAGTGGAAAATAACTAAAAGAAAGCAATTATTTTTCCATTTTTTTAATTTTTAGACAGAGAAAAGTTGATGTGACTTTCTGAGTAAACTCCATGAGAGGGAGAAGAGACAGGGTACCAAGTCAAGCTGATTACAGGTTGCCAAGCTGTGATGTCGGGGTAGCAGAAGCCTTCTGTTGTGGTTCTCTTTAGACCCTTGTAGCTGTGACTTGTGCAGTTCGAAAGAGTGAGTTGTCCTTATCAGGCTTTGCCTTAGGAGGTGCAATGAACCACATTGTTGTGAAGGGTGTTTCTTTATGTCCTATTAGATGAATTACCCGATTTCGAGGGTAATTCTTTATGTCCTATTAGATGGGTTGCCTCAGCTTCCCCTTTCCTTGACAATAAGGGTGGCATGGTCAGGTTCAGGTTTGATTTGGATGGTTGATTCTTGACCACTATGGTTAACATGTATAGGTCCAACATGAATCCAAGCCATTTATTAATTGTGGAAATGCTGACCTGAATCCAACTTGAATGTTAAAAGAGTCAACCTAAATCCTGAATGACCGCATTCAATTCAGGTGGGGGTACTGGTGAGTTTAAGAGCTATTACTCAGGCTGAACTGAGTTCAGGTCTGGTTGGTTGGTCAAGTGGCAACTGGCAAGGATGGACTCAATGGAAACCAGGCCCATTTATTAGTCACGTCAGATATGTCGATGTGAACCCAACCTGAAAATAGAAGGGTCAAATTTAAACCATGAATTATGGGTCAGGTTTGGGTTGGATTGGCGGTTTGGATCATGAGAATTGACACCCATAGTTGCCATTGGCTGACTAGCTGAGGAAATCAAGGATCTGTGGGATTATCTGGTATCGATTATGTTCTGTTGGATGCTGAGAGAAGCAAAACAAGAGCCACATTTCATGGTTGAGGAGAAATCACTGCTTTGTATTCACTCCTTTGTTTATCATTAAGTGGGAGGTAGCTTTTGTTTGTACTTGTGTGATGCCTATCGATTAGGCGGCATATATGCTGTATTGCATGCTGCCCCGCCCCACCTTCATAACTTTTGTTGTAATTATCATAACAACCAAAACTGACTTTTGGATTTAGAACTGTTTAGGTTGTATGGCTCAATAGAAGTAATAAATCTGGTAAACCGGGACCCGCCCTTGGAATAAACCTTAGAAGGCCCCCATACATCTGAATGAACATAATCAAGGATACCTTTCGTGCGATGAATACCTGTCTTGAAACTGACATTTCGATGCTTTCCAAAGATGTATTTCTCACAAAAATCCAACTTGCCCGTCTTTGTGCCACATAGCAAATCCCGGCTACTCCCGGGATACATGGGATAGTCAGACTGTGCAGCAGATGCAGCGGACAGAGCCGCAGATGCCGCAGACGGGTAGACCACGGAGAGAAAGGAAACCGCCGGTTAGATACGGTTTCGAGGATATGACGACGTACGCGTCGACATCAGACAGTGGCCATGATGATATGGTTGCATACGCATTGACGACTGAGTCTCTTGAATTAATGGAAGGTCTGGAAAGTAGTCCGCAGGTAGCAACTATGACTGAAGAGATGGAGTCTCTTGATAATGAAAATCAGGACATCGGATGCAAGCAGTTCTATGAGGAAGAGGAAGGAGCTTCCAGTGCAAGTAGAGTGCAGTTTCAGGTTCCTAATCATGTATGCAGTTTAAAGAAATCATTGTACGGGTCGAAGCAAGCTTCTGGACAATGGTACAAGCGATTTGGTGCATTCATGAAGGAATGGGTTAAATTCAAGTTCAAGCATTGCTTGGACTTGATCAGTGTGCTCAGTACCTGAGTGCCCTAAGGGGCAGGTGGAGACGATGAAACGTGTTCTGTGCATGAGGATCAGCTTCAATGTTCGCCAAGGTGGAGATTTGTTAGGTTGTATGGCTCAGTAGAAGTAATAAATCTGGTAAACCGGGCTCCTGCATTGTCCATGTTCTACTGTGATTAGAAGTAAGTCTATTATTGTAGGTCTACTATGATTAGAAGTAGTGTTTGGGTGTAACAGGGTTTTGGGGCTGATATTATAAATAGAGACTAAGAGTCTTCTATGATGTACACCTCTTCTAATTGCATAGTGAAAATCACAACAAGAACAATTTCAATTAAACTTGGCATAAGATAAGAGTTTTCCCTTAGAGAACCTAATGAACCACTAGATTGACATTGCATTGGGATACGACTCGAATATGGAGAAACTAAATTAGAATCTGTACTTGGAAATGTTAAAAAATCTTTAGGAGTTCTGTAACTGGGATGATGTCTTTCCAGAATGAAGAGCAAATGGCTATTAAAAGCAGGCATGTGGCATGTAGATGGAGCCCACTGGTCCTACCAAATAAAAGAGAAATTCATGGATTAGCCATCTTTCAAAAGTAGCCTTATGCATGTTCCTAGTTGTTTGATCAAAGGTGCCGAAATGGATGATGTAATATAGAAATCAGTTAACATCTCAGTTATCTCCTTTGATAAGAGAGGGCCAGCACTGTCTTGTGGGGCTTTTTTTAGAAAATAGCTAATCCACAGATCCTCATATTCGGCGGACCCTATTGAAACAGATTGGGTGGTTAATGACTGGTTCCAGTTGTTAAATTGTCGATTTGCTGTTGTTCTGGTCAATGTCAGCCACCATCTCATGCTGAGATGCTATCGACAATAGGTAACTTGAGACTCCACAAATGAACAATGTCTAACGGTTAATTAAGATAGGGAGCCACTCAACCAAAGATAATTATTTCTCAATTTGAAGGCAATATGGATAACTATCAGCATTTCATTCTTTTTTTTTGAAGAAGGCATTTCATTCTTCATCTCTGCTGTTTTGCATCCACGAAACTTTTAATACCTGATTGTGGAATTTCTTATTTTCCTGTGTTCTACTTTTTTCTTCCCCTTCCAGATATGTTTTTCTTTTCTTTTTATGGTGCCTTAGAAACTGATCTAAATTACAAAAGCATTTTGGTGCCCCTATTTCCTCTTCATGGGCAGGTTGTGTCATTACTGGCTACTGTTGTGGAGCATCTTGTTACTGGTGAAACAATGCAAATGACAACTACGTCTGATCAACGTTGTAGGTACGTAATCCTTTTTTTTTCCTACTGTTATCATGACCCATACCTGAAACCTCAAGGTTGCAATAGTAAGCACTTCCACTGTGTCACAAGCGCTTGTAAAAAATAGCAGTATCCTTGTAATAAGTCTGATTGAAGAATATTTTATCCATGGTTCTCATTTACTTGATCCTACCATGAATTCACCAATTACTAAATAAATCTATAAGACCACATTTAGCTCAATTAGTGTTTTTATCAGTTGCAGGTCCATCGTTTTTTTAATCTTCCTTTTGAAAAGTGATAGATCTAGTATTGGCATTGTTTTGATCGAGTTTCAATTCTTGGCCTTCTTTTCGGAGAATATACTTGGAAAAATAATGTGAATACTCGAAATATTTATAAATTTTAATAACAGAAGATATAAAAAGAAAGTTCTTACAAAAAAAATTAAAAACTAGAAAAGATTGTAATAATTTAACAATCTATACTCGGTGTTAACTTCCTTCAAGTATTTTTGTAATGTCCTTTTTAGTCTCTTTTTTTAGCTACTGTAGTGATGCTATAAATTTATACTATCTCACTAACAAGAAGTGGAAGATGTGAATGTTCTTGATAAAAGCACTGAAGAAGAAAGTGACAAAAGGTTGTCCTGTAGGCTGTACACCATAGCTCAGGCAACTAGCACAAAAGAACACAAACGCTCTTACAAGCAACAATAAAATAAAGCACACTTGTTTCTTTTACGAAAAGACGACATGGACACTGTTTTCTAGAAATAAGCTTTGTATTTGGCACCCATTACAAATATTTTAGACAAAGGCCATCATCTGTATATTCCTTTTGTCTTTTTTACATTTTTGTTTATATATATTATGTTGTTAAAGTTTACATCTGTTTATCTGGGCTCTGGATGACTATTGGTGTCTTTTAATTATATGAATGGATAGTTTTATTTGTTATATGAATGGATGTTTGTAGGATAAATATATCTCTCTGTAACCTCATATAATTGAATAGATTTTTCAATGTTAAATTTACAAGGTTTGGGAGTATTTTTGACACCTTGTATCCACTGACTTGTCTCCATGTCTTTCTAAATCACAATGAATGTACCTCGGCTTGCTGCAATCAGGTCTTTTGAGAGGAGGAGGAGAAGAGTGGGGTGTGGGGTTTGGGGGGATGGGGGTGGTGGTGAAGGGTTGTTAGGGTAGGTAGGGGATTGAAAGGTTTTTTGATGACCCAGCTGTGCAAAACATCAGAACCATATGAACATTTTAACCACTGCTTTGAGGGCCTCAAAATTGGACAGTATTTAGTCATTAGATTAAGTGTCTGCGGACATGTTTTTTCATGATTAATCCAAGGTTTGTAAATGAGGGTTATGTGTGTGAAGGGTTGGGATTGATCATGGGGTTGCAGGTGTGCCCCACATGCCTGGCCATTATTTGCTCAAGGGCCAGGCTGTTCCTGAATACTCTTGTCATCTTGTGAATGTTACACACATATGCACCAATTTTCATGGATGGGCCAGCAATCTCTAATACCGAATGGCTTGGCCTGTGGCCCTTGGCCCTCCATATGATCAATCCATACCCCTAACACACTCATTAGTCACCACCCACTCCCACAGCCACCCTTGTAATGATTGTGCAAATTTGGGACCTATTTGACTTAATCTAAGGGTTGGGCTTTAAAAAAACTTTGAGGTCGTAAAACAGTACCTCTCATGATCTGATGGTTCACATTTTCTGCACAAAGGTAAGCTGGGTCGTGAAAATTGAGAAGGCCTTTCAACCTTTCTACGCCTCATGATTATTATGCTTCCAGATGAACACCAAAGGCGTGGCTGTTTCTGAATAACCCTTATATCTATAATTTTTATATTAGCAAAAGTTGAGCGTTGAGAAAAAATTTTCGGGCTTCCTCCTTCCACTTTGGCCCACATGTAATGTACTGCTTATTAGGATACTATTGACATTCTGGTCCATCGGGGCCTTGTATTCTTCATCTGTTGACACTTCGTTGGCGTTCTGGTTCCTGAGTCGATGACTTCTTTCACAATGGCTGATATGAAAATAATTTTGTCCACTACAGCATGGAGTACTACTTGCAGAAAACATACTATAAGACAGCATCATTGATATCTAACAGCTGCAAAGCAATTGCTCTTCTTGCGGGGCAAACAGCCGAAGTTTCAATGCTTGCTTATGATTATGGTCGAAATCTGGTTCGTTTTTATCTTTGACATCCATTTCTATCTCCATCAGTGAATTAAATTTGATTTGTCCCAAAGTTAATTCACTTGTAACGGCTGAAAGCCTCTAAAAAACAAGCCAAACCTGGCTGAAGTAGGCTAAGCCTTGTTGTAAGGGCTGAACCGAGTCTACGCAGCCCTGTGGTTAATTAATCTTCTGCATCCTTGCAGGGATTGGCATATCAATTGATTGATGATGTACTTGATTTCACTGGCACATCTGCTTCCCTTGGAAAGGGTTCCTTATCTGACATCCGCCATGTAACCCTCTCTCTTTTGCTGTTTCTTTTACTTGCGAGAATTGCATCAATGCATTATGACCTTTTCTTGTTCATCTTCCATGTGTGTGGTGGAGTCTTCTCTGGTGTGAAAAGTTGCGAACATGAGAAGATGGTGATTGGATGTGGGTTTGATTGGATAAATTGCTTCTACCTCAACTCAATACTATGGGTAGAGCAAATGTGTCCATTCAAAACCGTTTTTTTTTTTTTTTTTTTTCCCTCAAACATCTTTCAACAGTTGCAATTTGGTTTTAGGTTCTGTTATTGAGAGTTTGAGACAGGTAGACAGCTACATGTATTCTCGTGTAATCTGTTGAGCTGTAGCTTTTTGTCCCCCAAATCACTATGTTGAAATGGTTGCTTTTGGACACTTACACTATTATGAATTTATACCAGATTCTACACTTGGAAACTGTCCAAAGACAATCACCACTTTGGGCTGTTACAAATGTGATTGCTGAGCAGGTCTGTTGGTATTTGGCTAAATTATACAAGGATTTTGTGAATTCTTTTCGTGTTTGTAGTTTTTGATAGATATGTTTAATCAATTTAGGGCTTTTGTTTAGTGATCAATCTTGTTTGAATTCAAATTAGCTTAGGCTGGCTGGACCGTTACTTGTGTGACTGATTGCTTGAAAAGAAGGATCAGCCTTCGAACTTGATTTGCATGTATCAAGGAGATCGAATGGGATTGGAGATGACACTACTTGTGCCTGTCTCATTTATAGTAGGAAATTAAGAAAGAAAAACTAATATCCTGCCTCATTGATAGAAGGGAATTAAGAAAGAAAAACTAATCTATCTATCTCTCTCAGTTTGTGAATGTTCCTAATATATGTTTTTGATCCCGTGCTGACGCAGTTGGAAACAAGTTGATGTGGTCTGGACTGCAACAAACAGAGATCTAGGATTTCTACTACCTTAATCTTTCAATCGAATTCACAATACTAGCTACAACAGATGACATAATGGAAATAGCAAGGCAAAGACACGTGGAAGAACACTTGGATCTGGCATTACATCACATGCTCCAAATGGATGCACATCCACATGTCCCTCTCTTTGGGATTATTCTCAAAAACATGAGTAGACATGGCCAAAAGCTATGGGTTACATTGCTTATATAGCTCTTGCATAAAAAAAAAAAAAAAAAAAAGCCCTATGCACTATCTCAACCATCTAAAACCTGAGCTCTTTGTTCCTCACCCTTTTAATTGTAATAAATAAAAGAGAAGAACTGAAATACCCCTAAAGACCTGTCACTATGCTAAATCCTATCAGAAAATGAACCATAACTTCATCAATTATTGTCAAAATTCTCACAAAATTTAATTCGTCAGAAAGGTAATCAAGTAACCCATTCAACATACTTGATTTCACATCCTTCCAGCATCATTTTGTAAATCCATTAAGGCCTTCGATTAAAATCAGAAAATAAGGTAGAGTGTTGCCATCCATTTGATCGTGGACAACCCAGTAGCATCACAGGCTCAACTATATGCTCCACCGTGATTTGCAGTGTTGGGGGTGCTCTTTTGCCTGAAGGCCTGGACTTCTGGAGGCAATGGTTGTGACCCAAAGTTTTTGGAGTATTTGGCTTTAAGAAATTTCAGGTTCCATGTTTAATCATGATTAGGATTTTGATTGTTATATAACTCATCACAATCTGACGTACATGCACAACATGATGAAACATGTAAAATGTGTTCTGATCCCTTTATGTTTCTCGCTTTATCACTATTGTTGAGTGATCCACACTTTAGAGTCTGTTGTGCAGTTGACAGTTTGGTCCATCTTTGAATTCGGTGGATCATTGAATAGCAAGAGCCCACCATTGATGCAATCAGACCAACCATATCATCTTTATTGTGACTTTCCAAATGCCTGCAAATGGACAGTTAATTTTTGGACAGACCATCTATCTACTAATATGAGTTCTCGATGGATGTTTATGACTTATGATCATCTAGAGAGGGCAGTGCTTTATTTATCCCGTCCTATCCATGGCCATTTTGCACCAAATGATGGAATTGCTGTTTTCTGTAAGGGTCTTTACAGCATAGTGCAGGTGAAGCTTGCATTGGACCATTCCCATAGTTTGTTACTACATGAAAATGCAGTAGAATGTTAAAACATTCACCTAAACCTACAAGTAGCTCCAATTGTAGAATTAAATAAGTAAATCAAGGAATGCCATTTGAGATGGTCTCTGTATGTGTGCACAAAAGGCCTGAATCAGCCCCTCTATAACATTTCGAAGGGTTAATAGTTCAGGGAAGTAGAAGAAGTGGGTCATTTAAGATCGTGGATGAAGTAGCAAGTAGATACATTAGATTGCAGAGTTATGGAATGCATGCCTTGAATAGGGTCGAGTGGAAAATACAAGTCTCAAATCAACCTCCAAATAGTTGTCAAAAAATAGTTGGGATTAGGCCTTGATGATGTGAAGATGTCAATTCATATATATATATATATATATAGAGAGAGAGAGAGAGAGAGAGAGAGAGAGTTACAACATTTTTTCAAAGGTTAAGAGATTGTATATGTACTTGAATTTGCTAAAAAAAAATCTTCAGAAATCTTGGAACCCATGGTCTGTTTTTTTTGGTCCATTCCAATTTTTTTTTTATATGAATTGTGATTTTATTGCCTATTTGGCAAATGGAATGTTGACTGCAAGGAACAAAAGGATTATTATTGAATACAACATTCTAGTGATAGTTGTACTTGTACTGAATTTCCTCGTGTTTCAGGGAATTATAACAGCTCCAGTATTATTTGCCATCGAAGAATTCCCTCAACTACGTGGATTGGTTGATCGAGGATTCGACAACCCTTCAGATATTGATCTTGTAAGTTCCATTATGTCTGTACCATATGAGAATCCATGCCTCTACATATAACACTCTGAAAAGATCACTATTTACAAAACTCGAAGCTTGTGTTGATCCACAAGCTTTGGTCCGTGTTATCTTCATATTATATCCCTTTTTGTCAAGAGGAATTAAATGAGACTCAGCCTGCAAATATGCATAGATTGTGTGACAGCATAAGTTGTTACAAATGGAACCCATTGTTACTTTAATGATTCTCCATGAATGGTTCATGCATAGAAAATTCCCATAAACCCCAAAACTTTGTGCTGCTACTGCATTTTCTTTTTAGCCATCTGTTTGCTGGCTAAGGATTGAAGGTTTAAGATTCTCCCATCTGGAGACTCTAGTGTGCAGGTCAACAGTCCCTTTATCAGAACAGCTCCATCCAACATATGACCTGTTCAGATAAATGAATTATTGCTTACACATACTAACTGAATGCTGAAGAAACATTACATATTCCTCTGTGAAACCACTAAATATTTTTTCTTTTCTCAATAGTCTATTAGTCTCGTAGTATTACGTGTTTCTTTCCTCATAATCTCCTTATTTTTTTTTTTTATTCAAAGACAGGCTTATCATTTGATAATGACTTATTGAGGATGTCTGTCTGAAATGTGTGAAAACTCTGTTTTTAGGGGTCAATGTTTAGAAAATTGTGGACTGTTTGGAACATGAGTTGACTTCGGCAATGAGACTCATTTAATTTTAGATCATGGGTATCTCTGTTGTCTTCTTTAAGGCCTCAAGGGTTATTCACGTGAAGAGGATCTTTTCAACATGCTTCCAGAATGGCTTGTGTGTGATATTTGGGCTGATCATCAGGAGTGACACATTGTAAACATCCCTAGCAGAGAAATCAAACTGGCCCACTATCAGGTCACCTACATGTGTGCTGCTGAAATTTGAACTTGGTCATTTTTGTTACTTACGTTCGTTTTCTCATACACATGGCCCAGCAGGGTGGAGCCAGAAATTTTTTTGGACTTGGTCATTTTCACTTGTGTGAATAGTATTTGGTAAATGGAAATGGTAAAATAGAATAGCAAGAATTGCTGATCACATTGTTCTTATGACTGTTTGCCATTACTCTTAACGAACCAAAGGTGGCAGTAGGTTCTTGCAAATCTGCCTCCAGAACAAAGACCCAACTAAAGCTGCCCATCTGCAGTTGGAGGCACTGGAGACCAGTGTCAGACTATAGAAGTGCTCAAAGCAAACAGTCGAACAGATCCTGCATCTTTATTCTGTAAAGATAACCCAAAACCTAGGAATGAAGTAACTTTAAAGAAGTTAATGAGAGTGAATTGGTGCCAAATCAGGTTTGAGTCCGATAGGTGTCAAAATACTAATAATGGTAACTTCCCAATTGGATTGGATGATGGTTAAAATTAAAAGATACCTGGTGGTGAAAGTTGTTGTGAAATGACACCGATTCAAGGGACCATTGTAATGATTTGAAACTGAGCTGGTTTTGAACCAAATAAACACTAGCCTCTGGTGATTACGAACTAACAGCCGTTTTTTTTTTCCATTATGGCTGGTTTATTTGAACTGGGTCGATTAAGAAAGTGACTCTAGCTGCTTACAGCAATGCATACACTTGAAGTGCCAATTCGTTTGCACCCTTCAAACATGCAGATATACTTGTGAGCAATGTGGTGTGGCATACTGCACCCTAACAGCTAGATTCTGTCCACTTCTACAAGCAAGACACAGTTCAAAACCAATCAAAAGAGGCAAAAATGACTTACTAAGAATTATCATCCTGGTTCTTGTTGGTAAAGATCCCCATCCATCATCTATCCTGTTATGGGTATCACATGTCTTCTTTTCATGATGTAATCTAAAGTTGTTAATGGCATGCACAAGCATTCATGATGCTCCATTCTGGAGACTTTTAAGATGTCCATTGCCTCGAGTGAATTCCGTGTCTCAATCTTGTTGGCACAGTTTGTTGCATTGATAGGATTTCACCTTTATCTAAAAGAAAAAAAAGGAGAGAGCCAATGACTATTGGAAAATGTTCGTGCATGATACTTCAAATCGTGAACTCCTAAAGATAAGGATGTCTCATGTTCCTTTTGCAGGTGAAGATTACATTGCGTGATCAATTCTTTCTAGGATGATCTGAAGACGACTCAAAGTGGTCGTGTGAACACGACGACTTAGTCAAGTTGGGCAAATGAAAATCTGATAGCAAAATAATAAAAATGAAAATGTAACTCGGCTTTTCCAAGTTTTATCTGAGAATAGGTGGTGCCAACTGAATCTTGACCAAGTCTAGTCTATTAAGTCTTAACCTACTCTTCAACAAGATGTATCTCGTCCGAGTCAAGTTGTGTCTTTTAAGTTTTCAAAATTTTGGCCCCACATCAAATACGTGAAACAGGGAATCAGAAGACCTCACTATAAGAAATCAAGTGAGCTGAGACGCCATACCTTGTTATCTTTCTTATCCTGCATTCATTTCCTAAATCAACATGTCTGGCTGTGTATGCAATGCATGATCAACTAACTAATCTTCCATGTGAAAATTCTCAGGCACTTGACTACCTTGGAAAGAGCCAAGGGATACAGAGGACAAAGGAACTTGCATCCAAACATGCTAGTCTTGCTGCTGCAGCAATTGATTCTTTCCCTGAAAGTGACGATGAGGATATTCGGATTTCTCGGCGGGCACTTGTTGATCTTACTCAGAGAGTCATTACAAGAACGAAGTGAGAGAGAGACACCCCCTCAACGAAGAAAATAAGGAATTCTTTTGCTAAAATATTCTTTTTTATTATTCTTAAAGCATTGCTTATTTTTGTAGCCCCAGTCTCAAGCCTGAGGATCCGGAATTTCACATGTAAATGTATAAATTTCATGTTGTCTTTTTTGTCTGAATTTCTTTCCCTCTATGATCCAGCAGAAATTCTGCAACCATTCTTCATTTCCAGCCACCGATGACGTCAAATTCTGTAGCTCATGTGAAACACCCAGCAGAGATTTGCTAATTTCTCATGTCGCGCAGATCCATCAACTAGGCGCATTCTGTGGATTGATGGGGTTGGTATCATCTGAGTGTAGAAGATTTTGAAACGTCTGAGTCGACCCACTGGTCTGATGGTCTTGTATCATCTTAATAGTTTCAAATGTTTCTCCAACTTATCTTCTATTTTATGATTGTAATTAGTCTTGGTGAATGAATAATCAATTGAATTTTCTTTCCATAAGAACAACTAGAAGTGTTCAACTAGGCACAAGAAGGGCAACTTCTTGGAAAACGTATTCCTTTCCATGGATAAAAGTGTTAAAAGCAAGTACACAAGTGTGTACTATTGGTCCCAGTGGGACTAGTAGATTTGAATATTATGATAGCTCGTTGTGTTTCGTATTATTCACGTTGGGAGTGCTGTGGTGGATGTTGGATCCATGTAAAGGGCTAGTTTGGGTGTCCAATGTCCATGCATGCATTCTTTTTCTAATGGATTCTGACCCCAAGTCTAATATTTGAATCACTTATTGGTATTTGGCATAGGCCCATCAGACTCAAGTAGGTGCACTTGTATGCATGTTTTGACCTCTAAGCGACAGCTATATACATTACAGTATCAAGGGAGGACCCCACATTGTTTGTTTTGTGGCATTGGGCCCACTATTGATCAGTCTACCTAACACCCTCATGCTTACCTTGAAATTGTTACCGCAATTTGGGACTCATCTGACCTTTACTCACCATCAGATTGATATTTTGTTTTGGGCAGAGAAGAAAGCAGGGAAGATTTGTTCATGTGCCAAGTTTAGCCAGCGTCCATTAGGCATAATTTCAAGCCCAAATGCTTGTGGACCTCTAAAAGTCAGTCTCAGGACCAGCATTTGCAACATATGTATACTCAATTTTATCAAATACGATGGTCCTGGATGAGCCTTTTAAGAATATTCAGACCCAAGCAGGCAGAGCCCATTTAATAATCAGCCAAAAAAAAAGAAAAAGAAAAATGATTCAATGTATGGGCAACTTCCTATAATACATAGGGCCAAAAGAAGCCCAATACTGTCCAGGCTTGGGTCAAGCTGACGATCGTCTGGCTCGTTAGCAGCCCCACGGTTCGACCTTCGTTTCGAAACTCACGGACTTGGATCTTTACCAGGCTTACTTATCTGGACCCGAATGAGTCAAATCAAATTCAGTCCATTGGCCATTGACATTTGACAATTAGGAGTAAAACATTTTCTTCTACAACATAATTAGGTTTAATATGTTTGCTAAACTTATTGTTCTCATTTTACTATCATTTAATGAAAGGAAAATTCTCAAATAAGTCATTAAATTTTTGCCTCATTTGAAAAAAGGACACAACTTTTAAAACTTTTCAAATTAGTCCCTAATTTTTTCAGAAAGTTTTCAATTAAAGACATCCGCCAATTTAAAGCTGTTTTCTGATAACATTTTCCATCAATCTTTTTTAAATACCCAAATTATCCTTCATTGAAATAAAATCATCCTTCACTTACTCTTTATTCTCCTCTTTTCAATTACCGACATCCTGACTGTGATCAAGGACAACCAACGTCCCCACGACGATTGGTTGTATATAGTGTCTACCAGATCCATGTCATGGTTTTAAATGAAGGGTAATTTGGTATTTTAAAAAAGTCGATGGTAACTACCTTTAAATGATTGGATGTCCTTAATTGAAAACTCACTAAAAAATATAGGGACTAATTTGAAGAGTTTCGAAAATTATATCCTTTTTTATATAATACAAAGATTAAAGTCTTATTTGAAAATTTCCCTTCCATGAAGTATCCCCTGGTTAGTTAAATAAGCACCAAGAAATTATTCAAATCCTTTCGTGGGTGTGGTCGAGAAGAACTGAACAAGTCAAGGGTAGTTTTTGTATGTCATTTCTCAGGGATATGTACCGACCCACTCATGGGGTGGGGTACTAGTACCATACATAGTGGCCCATGCACCGCACATGTGACGCATATGTTCTCAATCCAATCTATATATCGGCTGCAGTTTGGATGGGCCAGTGCGTATACATATGTCTTCAATCCAATCAATTGGTAAAAGGTGTCCATCAATCAGTAATCTTGCTGTTCTCTGATCAAAGGGTTAGGAAAATCTAAAAAGTGAGATTCTTTTTCCACATATCATCCACCATAGGTGGATACAATTGTGTTTGTATATAATCCCGAGGGGTAGCTCAGTTGGACTAGGACCACGGTTTACATCCGGAGGTTGTAAGTTCGAAACTGCACTATCACACTAGGGCTAAAGGGGAGTTTACTCAGCTTCCCTTTGAACGTTGAGGGATTAATCCACCCAAAGGGTTGGCCAATAGTAAAAAACTTGCTTATATGTTTATTTTCAACTACGGCCAAATTGGTGGAATGACACTAATATAATTATGATGATGATAATAATAATGATGATGGCCCCAAACCCACATGGATACATTGCATGCAAGTGTGTGTGATACACAAGTGATTCTCCCATGGGAGATTCTATATGCACCCACTACTATTGCTGTATGCACCCACATTTTAAATTTTTTTTAATCACCAAAATACCCTCAGGTGAAATGACCAACTCACCCTTTACCATCAACTTCTTCCTTGGTTCTCCTACGTTTCTTGCCCTCTTCTCTACTCATCACTTCTTCTTCTTATTCTTCATTATCCCTTACATCCACTGTTTCGACACTATTCATCTGCACTCATTCATCCCCATTGATCTTCATCTCCTTCCTCATCATCTTCTCCAACTCTTAAAAAGTTTCCTCAAGTCTCCTCCATTTGTTTAAAGATATTGGAGGCACTCATCTCCCTGCATCACATTGTCTATTGGAAGTAGGCATTTTCAATATGGACAAGCAACTAACGATCTATCAAGAGGAGGTAAACATTTTACTTCGTTTCCAGCATTTTAATTAAAACTCGCGCGTCATGTTCGGTATCCCAGAGCCGTGCAAATGAATATTGCACGGCGAAATACCATCAAACATACTACTTTTACAAGGAATAAATACGCCGTGCAAAATATATTTGCACGGAATAATTATGCCGTGCAAAAATATTTTGCACGGCATATTTACGCCGTACAAAAATATTTTGCACGGCGTATTTATTCCGTGTAAAACTAATATGCACGGCGTATTTATTTCGTGTAAAAATAGTTTTGCATAGCATGAGTAAACCGAGCATATTTCACAAGGATAGCATATAGTCTCGTGCATTAATATACTAATATTTAGCAATTATATATTCAGGAGATTCAGTCAACCGGTGCCAGTGAGTGCTCTTTGGAGTTTACTAATGTCTTCACCACTGACATGATATTTAGAAGCCGAGAGGACCTAATCCAATAGACAAGGGAATTTGAAAACAAACATTGCTTGGTAATTGTAATCAAAACTTCAGATGCCGGTGGAGATGGTAGGAAGCCGAGAATAATTTTATCTTGTGAGAAAAGCGAAAGCTATAAGGGTCCATCGAAGGTCTCTGAAAAGAGAAATCCTAATAAGGCAACGGAAACGAAGAAGTGTAATTGCCCTTTTGCTTTGAAGAGAAGCAGAAGAAATTACAACCCTAATGCAAACGGTTTGCATGTAATCTTTGACTAAAAAAACTACGACCTAAATAGAATGTGAAAATTACAACCTAAAAGGAATTTGAAGAAGAAGAATAACTCACCTTCTTGGATTCGTATGAAGAATAAGAAAAAGAAGAAGAAGAAAGGCGCTGGCAGTGGAGCTTTTTGGAGCGCGTCGTGTAGCTGTCGTCTTCACACTTCAAACCATCGACGAGAGGGAATGTTGGAGGAGGGGAAGCTCGTGGGCAATTTGGAAAATATGGTGGGTGGGCTCAGCAAACTATTTTCCAATATAAATATATGGTGGGTGGGTTCAGCATGTGGGTGTGTAAAGTAATAGTAGTGGGTGTGTTTAGAATCACCCTTCTCCCATCTCTCTATGTTCAATGGAAAAGCTGTGTGAGTGGTGTGGCCATGCGTGCTGCTGTTTAGTGTGTACCCAAATCTCCCGCGGTCCATTTACGCGGCCGTTAAAGTCCACGTGATTGGATTGGATTTTGTTTTTCGGGTCTCCGGGAACGGTCAGCTGTTTCTCTTCTTTTCATTTGGTCAAAATTCAAAGTCAATCGATATGACCAAGGCCATGTCTTACATATCTTGTCTCCCTTGGCACCATCTGGGAATGTTCAAAACCCAGAGAAGCCAAAGATGACTCAGAAAGTCAGAAACCATTGCAATAAAATCCACCTGCAATCTGCACTCACATCAGGTTGGTTTTCTTTTGGATTCTCTTTTGTTTTGATTTATCCGAGAGAGATAGAGAGCCATGCCTTGTGTTATGCCTTTCACCAATAGTAATTTGGACACCAGCTTCTTTGTTCTCAAGCCTATTGGGGTCTTTGAAGAAGACCTGGTAGAGGCTCTCAAGTACTTCTCTTTCTGCTCTGAGGATCAAGGGTGCACTTACAGCTCCATTCTCAAGAGCATCCATGGCAATATGGTGACCTTTCCCTTTCCCTTAAATCTCTTGTTATTTAAACTTTTTGATTGATGGGTACTTGTCTTTTATGGTTTAGACCTATTTAGAGCAATTTTGCTGTTATTGTTGCAACTGCTGCAGTTTTTGTTGCTTTGAAAAATTAAGAAATTTTTAGATTGTTATAAGATTGCTTTTAAATGATTGATGGATTCTCCATGGAGAAATTTTTTTGTTGTTATATTCTCTTGCTTTGATTTTTTTTTTTTTTTTTAAGAACTCCCTAAGTAGATTTACCTCCATTGAGTTCTTTTTCTTTCATGGCCTTAAAAGTTGACCAAAAAATCACTTAGCTATTGGTTTGTGTGTAGCTTTTTATATAGTTTTCTTTCTTCTCCTTGTGCCTATAGATCAGCTTTTGTTTCTTTCAAGCTGGTTGTTGTTATGAATATTAAAAAGTTTGTGACTCCATCTTTTATTCTTAGACATATTTGTCTTCCCATATTCTAAGATCGTTATGTTTACTTATTAGGTGATATGGTATGGAGCATGGATGAAGAGGTCTGATGAGAAAATGAAACTACTGACTGCTAATTTGGTAAGTTCATCCAGGAAATTGCTTTGGTTCTCAATTCTAAAACACTACCAAAACTTTCTTTATAATTAATTACAATAATGAATTTGATGTGCACCGAGTGAAAATATGAATAACATATCAAAGAAATTCTTGAACCAACTTGAAAAAGTAGCACTTGGCCAACCCTAATTGCTGAGACATGCTATGCATTTCAATATATGAAATCACATTAGTTGGGATACTCCTTTTTAATAATTTCCAATCTAATGTGATAATAGTCTGGGGTGATGATAGTTGGAAAAAAAAAATGGAAAATTTGTTCAGACTGGACCAAGTCAATTCGGCCACAAAAACAAAGAACCCTGTGAGAAATTCAGTGAATTAACAAGTTTTTGAACCAAGCTGAGTTTGAGTTTTTGAACAATGGTGAAAACTGAATAAATCATAGAAACAGTACATCATCTGATGCTGCCCTAATCAGCAGTATAAATAAACGTACGGCCTTTCTCCAAAAAGAAAACCAAGCAGTTTCTTACAATTTTAGGCATTTTAAATATGCTGCAGGCTAAGAAGACCTTTGTGCAAAAGAGAGAGGAGAAGGAAAGAGGAAATGAGCTTTCTTTTTTAGTCCCATAAAGGTGTTAGGAGGGAGCCGCCAGGAACCCTAGATATTGCGCACAGATTAATGTGAAAAAACTATCAACGATGATAATTAAAAATCATATCTGCGAGATCTCTCTAATTTGATCTCGGTCTTACAGCAACTCGAAAATCTCAAAATCTTCTATTGTATTCATCTATGCTCGAATTCGCACCGAAGTGTAGGCCTCTTCTGCGAATTCTCTATGCTCTCAAAAACGAGATTTCTCTAGTGTATTTTAACCTAGAGAGCAATAGCGCATATTTATAAGCTACAGTAAGTACCCTAAGAAGTAAACAAGGAATAAGCTTCTTATGGAAGCAGGAAACCCTAATTCGATCCAAATTAGAATCATAGTTCCATAAATTATAATTGAGTCCACTAGAGAATTATAATTGCACTCCTGTCCTTTATTCTCAAAATAATATTTCGAGTTTCTTGTTATTAAATGCTTATTAATCTCCTCATGTTAAGATTTCATATATCCATCGATTAAATAATTAATAACATCTATATTTAATCGATATCTTTATAATTCATTGAGATCTTACGCTCAACTTATTTGATATGTCGGACACAAAGTCCACCTGTAAGGTCTGACATTATCAAAACTCAAAAGCTTCATCAAAGGGATATCATTAATCCCTATTACAGGACGTGGAATCCGTCAATAAACTAATATGCACCATGCACGTAGTGTAGTCATCCAATTTACTGAGATTATTGACCCATAAAAGATCTCACTCCTTTGTAAATCAAAATGTAAACCACTAAATGTATGTGTCTATTATTTATGTATGGATTAAGAGGACAAGCACTCATAATAACCATTTGGATGTTAATCATCTTATATAGTCAATATAAAGATAATAAACCCAAAAGCAGTCATGTTCAATACACACAAAGCGTACTAGCTAGCATAATGAGTTGAAACTATTCCGTTTCCCGCAGCCAAGACAAGTCTGCTGAAACATCGATCATGCTACAATCGAACCGATGGTGTGTCCAAATCCATCTACATTGTGAACAACAACTTATATTCTATAAGAACCGACAAACAAGTTTTCCGTGTATAAGTTGAACTCTACATACCAACTTATCTACTTTATAGAATAAAAGACACAAACATGCATAATAATAAACAATGCAACCATTTATCCATACAAATTCTCATAAAGATGAAAGACCAAAATATACTAATAAATAAATCGGTCAAATACAAATACATAAAAGTATGCTTTTAGTATAAATTTCCAACAAAAGGAATATTGTTACAGAAAGGGCAAGTCGGATTTATTTGAAATAAAGCTGATTCAATGATCGGTTTAATATTTTAAATTAGTCCCATTTACAAATAGAATGTTTGATTCAATTAGGAAAATGCAAACTTGGCTATTATAAAATTATATAGGCATACTTCTCAAAAATTTTAAAAGTACTGCAAACTTATAATATTGTAGAAATTTTATGGGTAAACTTAATGGAAGAAAAAAAGAGATGTTCAATTGCTTTAGACATTGAAGCCTGTTTGAAAAGGTTACATTTTGTTACTTCTTAAAAATAAAAAAATAAAAAGCAAAATCGACTGTGAAATAAGCATAGCCCAAGACCTGAGCTTAAGATTTAACATTGCACCCAACCCATAAAACATAAAATGAATATATAATACTGGTTCATTGTTAAGAAAATTTTGATGAACCTGAAATATGCTTCCATGTCTTCTAACCCGAGAATCACCCATGTAGTTTTAAAGTTACTGCGAAAGTGGGTTCATCCCATCAGGATCCTTGAAATGAAATTGCGGTTTTTCATTTCATGACCTTTTGGAACAATAACAACAATCTGCTCTATATTGTAAAATGTGACATTTCTACTTTGAGTGCTATATATTATGTTCTTTTAGCTGGATTTAATCTCGTTTCACCTGCAAGTCTCCTTCTTCATAGAAAACATAGGTCTTGAATGTAATGGATTCTTATGGTGGCATTTTTTGGGTTTTAATCTTTTTTTTTTCTAGTAAATACTCTCGCACCCACACACACATTCACCCCCAATGTCCCTCGCCATCATTGCTACAATCGGAGAATGGTCCTTGATTGTTTCCGTGGAAGGGAAGTGTCTCACCATTCACCCCCAATCTGCTAGGGTAGTTTTAAATTGACTGGGGTTATTTTCTATTGGATTTGTGAGTTCTTGGATTTAAAAAGATAAATCATAGGGTTTGTAAGGCATTGAGTGTAGTTGGTTTTATGATGGAACTTCTATTTTATTAAAAATGCTTGCATGTAATTGAGTTCTTAGGCAGAAGTATCCTTTTACCAAAAAAATCATGTTTTTTTTATGGATTGTGTTCTCATCATGGGCTTTCTTTTTTAACTTAAAAATTTTATTTTTAAGAAATATTCCACAACCTAAGAGCTCAATCTCATAAATTGGACCCCTAAAAAAATAAATAAAGCTCCCATGAGAGTGATGTTGATGAACCCTTGATCGTTACATGTTAAAAGTAGCATAATCATCATTTTCTATCCCAAAAAAGGTGTCATGGTCACTGTCTACAGAAATTAGTAAGAGAGGATACATGTATCACCTTGTGTGTTATTTGTTAAGGACATGAACCATAGCAAATCTGTACGTAACTTCCAGAGATTGCATGCCTCTGCTCCCTTTTTTCTAAAAGAAATTCCATGATTGACTTATATTTGAGAGAGAGAGAGAGAGAGAGATTATATTTGAGTGGAAATACTGGAGCTTTATATGAGTAGCTCCTCAAAAATCAATGAATTCTGCAATGAAGGCAATTAGTGCAAAATCAATAGTAGGGCATTAACAAAGTGCACTTCAAAATGATCTCTCTAAGCTATATATTTATATATGATCGCGCTTACTGTAACCAATTTATCAGCTTATTTTGCATTAGGATTGCTTGCAAAACAATTCAACTAACATGAGTGATGAGCCTCAAAACTGAAGATGTTTTTCACTATGATATTGCTTTGATCACACTCAGAAATCTGCGATAACCAGCTTATCAAGTATGGCCACCTTGGAAAACGGCGGCTTCATTGAGGCTTACGGTGGAGAATCAAAAGACGGCCATCCTGCCGCAAAATTCTCTTCCGGCGACATTTTATTCATCACCAGTACCCTTCCAATCTCTGACGATCTGAGCAATAATCTCTCTTATGCCTACTTAGCCCTACTAAGGTCATGGTTCTTGAAAATGGAGGGAGCCTCATCTGGGGTCTGTTTCAGATGCTATGAAAATCCAGTGGTGGCTTCTGTGCATGTGTGGAAGTCTCTACATTCATTTTACTCTTGGCTTCTCAGCTTCAATCACAGAGAGACCGTTCAACCTTACCTTAATCATCTGTGTCTGGATACCAAATATGACGCGTTTCAGGTCATCTACGTCAACAACGACGACACTCTCAATCTCAGGTTCTTTCCTCCTCCCCATATCATATCAAGTGGAGATGGCAGCAAAGATAATAAGGAATTAGGAACCCCCAAAGATTCCAAACTCAAGTTGTGAAAGAGAGGATTTGTCATGTATTAGATTTCTTTCGGTTCTTTGTGTTTTTTTTTTAAAACTCCCATACATTGTGTTGACGCTTGGGTACAACATGCATTGCTGTGTTGGTGCTTCACCATATGTTGGTCTCAAGTTTGTGGGGGAACTCACTGCGCGCATAAGCATTAAGCTCAGTGAGACATCCACTAGCACGTCTTTTTGTGCAGTTTTTGTTCCTGATTGTTTCATGTAATTGAATTCCTGAGGATTATATGATTTTGTATTTGTGTAAGTGGTTAAATATAAAGAATCAAAGGTGAATATCCAAAAACGACCATCAAATAACCATTCTACTTTAATTGGAATCGAATGAATGAAAAATGATATATGACTACTCAGCCGCCACTGTAGTAATTTAAATCGTAGCAATTGTTAAGACCCATCTACATTTCTACCTTATGTACTTCGGCTCTGGTGGAGTTCATTAGACCACAAATTCTTATGCATGTAATTTTTTAGCATTCCATGGAAAACAAACAACACGGTGGGGTGAATTTGGTATAAATTCCATTGAAACTAATCTAGGTGCCAGAGATAAGAACCCAAAAAGGGGATTTGATCAATTTCCAATCTCCCTCTTTTCTCTAATAAGGGAGAGGGGAGGCAGTTTCCCAATTCTATCATCATCCATCCTTTTATGGGGAAAATCTCAAAATAGGGCTTAAGTTTTACCCAGATTTCAAATCAGTTTTTAGAATAGGACTTAGTTTTCTAGTTTCATTTCAAATCAGGACATTCGACAAAAGTCGAGGTTTTCCGGCGAAATTTGGGGTTTTCAGATAAGACCCTGATCTTTCTTTGAATCTCCAAATGCAATGACCCAAAAGATCAATAATCGTGAGAGTGGCTATCATGAAGACCGTAAGATCAAAGACGCCATTGACCATGAAAGACGATCAACACTTAAATCCACCCGATTGATTCCAAATGCCACAAACAACCACACATTCCAACTCAAACGAGCAATTACTACAACAGGTGGAGACAATGGCTAAAAGTTTCATCTGTTCACTATCATATTCCAACTCAAACGAGAAAACACTATGCTCGTCAGTCACCAACATGTGATTCAATTTAAGGCTATCAAAAGGCAGCGTTAGAAAATTGTGCATGGGAAATTAGGTTGTTCTCTGTCACGTTCCACGACAATGCATATGTAGATGATGGTATATTTGAAGAATAAGAAAAAGGAAAGATGAGGGAAGAAAAAGAAAGAGGAAGGGAGGAAAAAGAAGATAGAGGAAGGGAAATCCCGGAATCACACCGGAAAAACCCAAGTTATGCTGGAAAATCTCAAATTTCACTGAATGTCATGATTTGAAATGAAATTGGAAAACTTAAGTCCTGTATTGAAAACTATTTCTTTTTTTTTTTTTTGTCTTGATTTGAAAAGTGGACAAAACTTTAGGTCTATGTTTGAAATTCTTCCGGATGTATATGTGTCAGTATCAAACAATGCTTGGAAGAGGTTGCAATGGAGTCTAGATCTCCTGTTTTGTTTCATCTAATCCACAATCGTCAACTTTGTAAAATCTCTTGATTTTTTTTCAATCCAAAAAAAATAATTGAGAGGGTTCATTAGCTGCTTAAGATTTTATATATCTCCTTGTTTCTACGAAACTGTTTTTACGAAACTGGAGATCCAGACTCAGCTGCAATGATTTTAAAGCAGATTTATTAAGAAGACTACTCAGACATGAGACAACCATGGGGCTTTTGTTTTCTTTTGGACAGGAAAGATTGGACGAAATGAAAAGAACAATCAGAGACGGCCTGCCAATATTCGGGACACTTTTCAATGTAGTTTAGGTAACACTTTTCTAAATAAATTAGCCCCACTTAATACTTTATCACTCCTTGATGAATAAATTGTGAAAAAAGAATGCAGAAAACCTCTTTAATCAAAAGTCTCATTTGATTTGCGTGGTCAATGTTATTTATTTATTTGCGAAAGTGAGATCCACTACAACAACCACCCACAGGCACAGTGATCTATTTCTGGATGTTTCAGTGAAACTAACCACTGAGGCCTTAGTTGTGAGTACGTTGACTCTTTTTTTATTTTTAACCTTAGGCAGCTATTAGTATTTTATGGTCAAAACATATGATTACCTTTCTACCTCTTATTTTGAAGCCTTGATATTTTGATCATTTCAATATCTTCAACTTGATCTTGTTTCCATCTTTTTCATCCCTTCATTTTCTCCTTCAATGATCATTCATCTGGGCCTCCCTCACAGGGAGCTTATGAGAGTGCCACAGAAATATCAAATTTCTTGGGGAGGTATATGAATATCTACAAGTGAATGGGATTGTTATTCATTGTTCCCGGATTTGACAGATTCCCACTAATGATAATTAAATGCAGTGATCTTGTCCTTGAACATCTCAGATTGTTGTTTAAAAAGTTTTGGGCAGATGTGATTGTCTTGGATTGTTGCTTGTATCATGTATGTATCTGTTTCTGTTTAAAGCAAGCTTTTATATTGAGAATATTTCATTGCCATTTTTTTCCCCTATGAAATTGACAAAGCAGTAGTAATTATGAAGAGGCCCTCAATTTGAGATCTTATTATTCATCTGATAGGCCATTTTGTGTGAAAGAGATGGTGGGAGAAATAATTTTGATCTATTCGATCCACATACAAATATGGCCCACCTGGATGGACTGGCCTGCTTTTGAGCTAGGTGGTGTGCTGCATTGTAAGGCTTCATCTGGAAGCGACCTGGATGTGGTGCACGTAGAGAAACAAGGATTGCACGTCCATTAGAGCATCACTAGCAAGAGGTCTGCACGTTCGGTTAGGCCTCTTTGAAAATGGCTTGGCAGTGGTCCATATGAGATGCTGTAATTGATCTCCATCAGTGATTTTTGTTGTTAATAATGGTCCATAGCCATTGCCGACCCGGCCGACATGTCGAGGGCTTGTCCCATTTATTCCTTTCCAGAACAATATTGAATAAAAAATGGAAGAAATTAAACCCTTGGCAATTGGCATAAGTTCAAAGTTGAAAATGTGCTCTCTCAATGGAATGGAAGATTTTTTTTTTTTTTTTTAACGAAGAATGTAATAATGTATCATTGTAAGGGTTCGACCATAAACCCTCACAAACCCTCTTTAACATGACACAGGAATTTTTCGAGTGATGGAGTTGCCTTCGCTTATCCTAGAATCTTGGAGTTCATAAAATGGAAAAGATGCCAATTGGGTAATAAATAATGATAGTAAGCATTGCATAAATACATAAATATAGGACTATCTTCACACATTGATCTCCTACAAGCACATGCATGTCGTATGTATGATATGTTATATGTCGATGTCATACAATACGGTATCAGCTTGGCTTAAGCGACTTTGCTCGCCCCCAACCTTCATGGCAGGAAGTTGATATTACAGGAGGCTAAAGTGCCCAGACATCTAATGTTCCTTTTCAAAAGTCTACAGAACCCACAGATGTGATCCCAGAACTAAAATTTCTCGAATCCTCTCGGTTTACAAAGTCATCACAGCTGCTGTTAGAAAGCCTTTGGATTGGAACTGAATTCAGAAGCTCGTAGTCTTGTGCGCCCATCAGCTGAACTTCTTGGGGTGAGAGTATCTTGATACACCAAACATTGTTTACAAACTCCCTGAGAGGATAAACGCAATTTCACTTGTCAAAGAAACTAAAATCTCACATCAAAAATGTCAAAAGAAACGAAAACAAATCCATGTTGAAAAAATACTGTAATAAAAAATTATGGAAAAAACGCCAGAGGAGAAAGACCATCAAGAACAAGCCAGAGTTTGCTAACACTAAGTAATACTATATGGCTGGGAAAAACAATAGTGAGCAGCTCCACTTGATGTGAAATTTAATAGAAATTCCAGGTAATACATACATGAAAAGGTGTCAGATCTAAACATGTGATGCACAATTTACTGCTTCAGATGTTGATCTATCATTATCTTAGGTGACTAGGGGAGGCTAACAGTCTTGCCGACTCCCTCAACTAGGCAGGGCATATCTAGAGATGATTGTTAACATTGGCTTGTCCTTCTCGCAAGCTCGAGTGTCACCTTCCATTGTCCCGTTGGAAATTGCACCTCCTCCTTTCGTTCTTTTTCATCTTTTATTATTATTGTTCCATTGTACTGTGCTCGTGTGTGGATATCCACAAAGCACCCCTTTCTTCAACCCCCATATTTCTGGGGTGTGTGGCCAACCATTAGTAAATCAAGTCCTCCCACGACCAATAAACAAAGAAACATGATTTGATAAAAGCACAAATTTTAATCCCATTCCCCTAGCCCCTTCATCTGTGGCCCACAACTTTGGGCTTGTGCCAATCCATGGGGGATTGGATTGATCACATGAGATCCCAAGTGCTAAAAAAGGGGGTCCACACTATGTCCCCATGAGAGACGTTCTTAGGTGAGCTTGGCCAAGCCTTTATATATCTCCATCAAAAAGCCCCACTTTAAAAGCATCCTTTTTTTGCCCCTCTTTTTTTATCATGGGGCCCACCTTGAGTCAATCGTACTCTTTTCACGACCACCCCTAATGAACACTCATCCAACTTTTCCTCACCGTTGGATTGAAATCACAAGAAAATGATGCCTCTAAAACCATTAAATTTTAGGGGCATGGATCAAGGGTGTAGGTCTCATAGAGATCTTTCCATCCAATAGACTTCCATGGTCATCATGCATCCCAATGGGTCCAACTAGGAAGGGAGTTTTTCTCCTAAAAAATGCCCGGGCGTTTTCTAGGAGAGAGAGAAACGTTTGTTTGAAAATCAATTTATACTTGGCACCACTACAATATCGATTGGTAATACATGTATGGAGATTAAACTACTTACTGCCAAGGGTCATCGCCAAGGAGAAGAATATCATTCTCCCGATCGACAAAAACAAGCTGCCAGCCTGATCTCAGAGGGTCCTCTAACTGGCCCTGAAGGCCAAACATATGCGCTAGCTCACTGCGCAGCTGATGATAGCTGCTGAACCTGGTAATATCCAGTGATCTTCCACAGGACCCTGACTTGTAAACCTGCCCATGTAGACACTTATCACAAACCAAGAAACATAAATGGATGCATATCAAAAGACCAAATATAAAATGCCGGGATGCATGTCAATAGATGAATGCCAACTGAAGGTGCAAAAACTTAGATGATAGTGTTAAGGCAACTCCTTGGAAGAGCAAATACTAGGTCGCTCTTGATGCACCATAGTACCATGGATTAAGTGCAAAAGAGAACCCCATCGGAAGAGCCTAGACAGGCAGATCATTGATCAAAATGATATTCAGCCAAGTGCAATCCACAATAACCCATCTATCCAACGGTCCTTAAGATACAAAGGCAGTGGATAATATATGGTTCAAGGAATCACAATCACTTTTTTGGACCAAATTATCATTACATCCCAACTATGTTTCCATTTTACCACTGACACCAAGTCTTCATTGACTTGGCCAAGTTGAGTTTTGATTTAAAAAAAATATATACACTAACAAGTGCAATGGGTAAGTATATAGTGTTAAACTGCACACCTTCACAAAGGTTCTGTTTGGTGGGTTTGGTTGGTCCACATTGTCTGGTGACTGCAAAAGAACCGATTCATCTATACAACTGGAAGTGGTTGTGGCAGTATTAACCAGATAATCAGTTCCCGTGGTACACATAAAGTTGGAAGTAGCTAACGGCATGCCTGTGCTTGTTGAATCAGACTCACTGCCAACACCTCTAAGCCTTGATAAATTGCTCTGCATAAAGAGTGAGGAAGAGTCAAAATTAACCCCAAATAAAAGATGGCTTTGGGGATCAATACTGCCTTCTGGATTTACCGGGCACTCTCTTCCAGGAAAAGGTGGCAAAGACAGAGAATGTTGAGGGACCATAGGCAGCAGTGGACCTAAGTGATCAACCTGGGGCAGAACACATTCAGCTACAGAAGGAAGCTCTGATTCAAAAGAGACTCTCTTGGGCGAGGGCAACCAGGCATCTGGAGGGACCAATGGCTTGGTTCTTTGCAAGTTAAGAAGGGAGGATGCTTCATTTTGGGACAATCTGCCCATGATGCTGTGTAGCGGAGACAAGCTGGATGTGGCAGCAGGGTTTCCATTGGACTCCGAAAAGTTTGGTGGGAGGGTCACTGAAGATGGGGCCTGAAGGGATGGGTTCTGGGATTGAGGAGCTGAAGCAAGCTGAGAAAGAGCCGAGACTGTGTGAGGGATCCGTTGATGATCAGAAAAATGTTGGTGTTGCTGCTGCTGCTGCTGTATTTTCTGTCGATCATTGAGTGGCTGGTGATGGTGAAGATGGGACTGACATTGGGTCTGAGATTGATTTTCACGAATGGTGTGAAGAAAGGGTTGTGATAATTGAGATTGAGATCGTTGCAAAATCTGATTCAGTAATAGAGAAGAGCTGTCAGGAATGTTCTGGGTTTGCTGGAATTGCAGAAGAGACGGAGATAACTGCTTCAAAGAATCCACACTCTTGATTTCCTGCAGTGCTGCTGCAGCCATTGCTTGATACACATCAGATTGCAGATCAAGCAAAGAAGTGTCAAGCCTTGGTTGCTTCCAAGGTGTAACTCCAATACCCTGGAAATTCAGAGATTGAATCCCAAGGTTTCCACCATCTCGAAGCCACATGAGAGGAGAATTAAGTCCCAGCTCACCACCTTTGACGCCTACACAAACCAAAAGAGAGGAAGAAGAATTCAAGGACCGGTAAGTGTAGTTGAGTCAAGACTGAAGATTGCACCATTATAGTCAGTTTTCTAATATTCAACCTGACGCGCCATGTAGAGATGGTAGTCCTGAAGGCCATGGTCGCTTTAGCCCGAGAGGAAATGGGGATGGGTACATTGGAAATGTTGTTAAAGGCTCAATTTCCCACAGTGATACTCTTGGCTGCTTTTCTCCTCCTGTCGACTCATCCCACCCAACCTGTACCATTGACAAATTCATGAAAATCATGATATCCTTCAGCAAGAAACTACCATGATTCAATAAATATTAACGAAAAAAGGGCCTTCAAGCAAGACCATTGTAAAGAGAAACTTCAAAAGCATGTTTTCTAGGTGAGGGCTATTTGGACAAATAGGTTCACACTTCACAGGCAAAAGCAAGTTTGCCCAATAGGTTTGATCAAAGATTACTGCATTCCCAGTACACATACCTTCACAGAGCGCCAATGTGAGTTTGACCAACGAACAGGATCTAGATCACTTATACCAGTAATTGTTCCCATGTACCTAGATGTAACATAATGAGAAAAATATTAATTTCCTTGTTTACAAGTATACTAGAAAGGGTATAAGATGTAAATCAAGTGCTACATGCCTAGAAAGCAGAGGTATGAAAATATGAATAGTTCACAAGACTGCATGCGACTGAATTATTGTGCCCAAGCACCTAGGCAAAGACATAACAACACTATTCTGAAGTTTCATCTGTAAAAGTATTACAAAATAGCAAATACAATGTAAAAACTAAGAACTATAACCATGGCAGTTCATGAATGACAAGACAGGGGAGCTATGATTTTATGAATACTTCACAAAGGTTAGTATGTGTATCTCATAGAACTCCAAAAAGCAGCAAACAAGAGGAATAAAGACAAGCCTTGGAGCCTACCGCCGGACACTTGACTCGTCTGTTTCAAACAGCATTCGAAAGCGCATGCCGACAGAAACACGGGTGTGGTAGACTGTTTTAACATATTTGGCTAGTGGTATGACAAATTCAGATGGGCTTGCCCTGACAACAACAAAAAAAGCAATCAGCACAAAAGAGGCTTTTACAATATAAAAAAATTCTGTGAACAGCATAAGCTCTACCTTGGATTGTAAAATATAGTGAAACGACTATTTGTCGCTGCAGCATGAGCCGCTGCAGCAAGTAATCCTATGTGCATGCTATCGCATGATAGAACTGATGAAGGCATCACAGTCTGAGGCCGAACAGCACGCCGGATTCCTAGGAGCAACTGATTCTTTTCGTTCCTAATGGAAGAATCATACT
Source organism: Litsea cubeba (assembly GCA_012931725.1). Taxonomy (NCBI): domain Eukaryota; kingdom Viridiplantae; phylum Streptophyta; class Magnoliopsida; order Laurales; family Lauraceae; genus Litsea; species Litsea cubeba. The sequence goes on along the minus strand of CM022945.1, from coordinate 87,576,654 downwards.
TGAACATCAGAGAGGAATGGTGACATGACCAAAAAAAAAAAAACTAATACAGCACCATATAACATGCAGAATGTGGAATCAGAATAACTCGAATAAGCCTACCAGATAAAAAGAACTGAATCACCAGCAACAAGCCTTTTTGCACTTACAAATACACTCCAACCAGTTGTAAGAAGATGGCGCTTGGGTTGACCTGCATTACAAAATGAACATAAAAAATCTAAACTTCTACAAAATCATGTCACGAGACTAATATGGCAGGCACATGACAACCTGAATCTAGGAATAACTTGGCTAAATTAAAATTAGTGAAACACTGAAAAAAAAAATGCAGTTTTAGTTAGCAAAAGACAACCTGATACAGATTTTATAGTAAATGAGGTGGTAAAAATGAATCATCTCTCTCTCTCTCTCTCTCTCTCTCTCTCTCTCTCTCTCTCTCTCTCTCTCTCTCTCTCTCTCTCTCTCTCTAAAAAAAAAAAAAGTCCATCTGATTGTAGGACTTGAGAAGTGCGCAGCCACAGCAGAGATTTGTCACTAGCACTTCTGTTGTACCTGAATTCACTTAATCATTTCTCCTTAGTGAATTCATTTCTCCTTTTGAACTTATATAATCACATGGTGCCAAGAAGTGAACAAAGAAAGGCACGATGTTAAAAACAACTGTTGTAGAGCCATTTTTTCATGTTTTTAACCCAACAAAAAAAGAAGTTCTCACCGCGAAAAATATGTCGAAATTTCCACTCATTATTGTGAAGGTCTCTTGCAATCAACTCTTGAGCAGGAGGCTGTTGAGAAAAGTCCTGCAGGAACAACATAAAATATTTTCTAAAACAAGAACTAGATGAGGAAAAGCGGCACAAGATTAGTTACAGTTCATAGTTCATAACATAAAGCTTTTTTTGCTTGACAGCATGCAAGAAATTGAAGTGAAGAATCACAATAACGATGATGATGAATCAATAATGATTATGGTGAAGATGACGACAATGATGATGATGGTGACGGCAAAGGGTTGGATACTGATAAGTACAACAAATTTATTTGGCAACACAACCTACCAATGGAGGAAACACTTTTTCAGCAGCTCGACGAGGAACAGAAAACCCCCCATGAGTACTAGTATCACTTGCAGTGAGTATCTTGCAAAAATAATTGGTTGGCTGTTTGCTAAGGTTACCCAATTCGGCAGGGAGGTATGCATCCTTTTGCTCTTGCTACAGAACAACACATAAAAATATAAAAATAACTAAACAACATAAAGCTCACTATAGAAGAAAGAGAGCTAGCAGCAAAAACATAAAATGATTACCGGACTAAGTGGTTGCAAGGTCATTTGTGCATACACTTCATCAGTCTCCACGTCTGCCTGGATTTGATAGGTTAAGCTTGAGGAAGCAATTCATCAAAATACTGACAAGCCAACATATAAAGAAACTCACATGCATGGTAACATTGTGAAGCTGACAGATCAACTGAGGAGGTAAGCTTGGGTAATTAGGTATTTCAGCGTCAACTTCCTTGTTGGTTGATGCAGTGACCTGCACAGGGCACAACCATAATTGCTGATTACAATTCCACTAATAAGATATAATATTGAGATGCCACGATATGACAAAAGCTAATGAAGCCAGTAGGATATTCTATAAGGAAAGACTGACTAAGAACAGTTCAATTCACAACTGAGCTTGGCACTTCTAGGAAGGCAAGTCTTACTGATACTTTCTTGACTTATGCTGATGTCATGCAATGTATATAAAGACGTTTAAATTTTGCAACAGAAACTACCTGGAAATATTCAAAGGGAGATCATTCGGAAAAAAAAAATGGGAGAAATGAAGGGATTTACCATTTTCTGTTGACACCAAATTCAACCTGAAAAAAGATGCATTTTACTGACCTGCTCACTATGACCCTGTGGGAAGTAGACTACACGGCTTCCAACAGCAGGCAAAGATACAAGAGGGCCAGCACAAGCATGCCAAAGCTCAGAATCCACGCATCCCTTTTCACCTGTAAAATGTTCCAGAGTTGGGGAAAGCCTGAGATGCAAGTTATCTACAGGTGAATAAGAATCCGAACTAAAATTAAGATAAACCAGTGATGACTATTGTGCATCAATGAACAATGTGGTTAACTGCAATCTTAAAAATGTATTCATATATCGTTTTGTAGAATTACCATGCAATCTTAAAAATGTAATCATATATCATTTTGTAGAAATACCATGCAATTAATATGGCATGTAAGAAACCAATCTGATACGACTAACGCTTCATTAAATAAGAAAATTTTCTCATACATGGATTTCCTTTGCCTCTAATTATCTCCAGAGGTTGAAGGAAGCATGTCGGTATCACTATGCAGGAAGCACTTGATTTATTTGTTTTTTAATGCTAACTGTGATTTCATTTAGAAACAAAAACACCGAGACAGACGCCTACACACTCATGGTTGATGGTGTTGGCACCTTGGTATCACACTCATATTATCACTCATGACCAACAGCCCAATGTACACCCCAAAAATAAAATAAAGAAAGAAAACTAGACAGAGTAGGAGAGGTTTACTGTTGGAAGATTACACAAAAGGCAGCCATGATTCAAGCACCAAAGGATCAAAGAGCCCCAAACAGTTTTGCCTCAAGATTAAAAGTATTGAGCAAAACCAACACCTAGGAAAAGGACCCCTCGTCTGGGAAATTTCTAAAGGATAAGACAGCACTAATGGGGATCTGTTTTTCGAATTTTTTTTTTTAATTCTATTGACAACATGACTCAAACCCACGACCTTTAAAAGGTTGTAATGTTGATCACCTTCCATAGTGCATGAAATTATTAGGGAACCATGTCAAAGAAATAATCCAAGTACAGGGGTGGGGAAGAAAGAGAGACAAAAACACACCTAACCCATTTAAACATAGCATTGATAGCACTAAAAAAAATGAAGATTCAGAAATAATGCTTTCAAGGCACATAGTCTTCAGAGTCAAATCACAACTGCGGGTTTACCTTCCTGCATCTGATGAGTAAAACCAGATGAAGAGAGCTTCATTGATGCAGCTCTACCACAAGGATCTCCACACAAAGAATACAAATTAAGCGACGCCAAAATCGAATTCAAACAGTTGAGAGCAGACAAATCACCGCCCAACAGGAAACCCTCAATTTAGCCTTTCCTCCCAAAAGCATTACCATGCCCTGACCAATCCCTCTCCCCTTCACCATTCAACTCCAACAAAATCACAAAATACACACCTACACCCATCCTTTTCATCAATACAACTCCACCAAAACCACCCCAAAACCCTTAACACCAACCCCCTCCTCCACCCTTTTCAAACCCTAACCCAAAAACGCTCGTTCAGCCTTATACCGTCCAGATATTCTTCACTGCAAGCTCTAACAGTTTAATCTTCAAATGGAAGTATCAATCACTGCTACACAACTCAGCTCAAATGCTGAAAAGCAGCAGCTTTTCACTCTAAAAAAAACCGTAGATCTTCAAACATCCAACAAGTACCTCAAAAAGATTAAAACCTCACTGAAATAGATACAGTATTCCATTACAGCAGCGATTGAAGCCATGCACCTTCTGCACAAGACCACAGAATCAGAAACAAGAAATAGCTCCAAACCCCAAGCTAAAAGCAAGCTTTTTCTCGAAACATCCACTTCAAATACCAAAAGGTTCTACGACTATCCCTACAGATGATCTCCAGCAGATAAAAACCAAGTCTTTCAGCAGAAAACGAAAGTGGAAAAACAAAAAAAAGCAAAGTCACCACCTGCTACAACTTCAAGCACTTAAAAAACACTCCTTTTTCAAGAGAAAACAAACAAGATCCATCAAAAGCTACAATCAAAGCTCTTCTCACTCAGATTTCAAGTGGGAAATGAAGAAAAGCCACCAAATGACGCAAAATGAGCTCTTCCCACTCAAAATATCCGATCCGAACCACGAAAACACTCGCAATCTACAGCAAAAGCGACTTCCCAACTTAAAAATCGCACATTTCAGCAGAAAACCTAGATCGAGCTTCAGCGATCGAGATATTCCACATTAAACCCTAAATTCCCTGTATCGCAGCGAGAGGTAAGCGTATTTGAAGACTTTAGCAGGGAACTGAGGCTTTGCAGTGCGGATTCGGCATCAGATTACAGTTTCAGAAGCGGGTTCGTTGAGCATTTCTGCAAGATCTGGAGCTGAGGTTTTGCGGGTTTTGGTAAGTGTCGTTAGGGTTTGGAGCTTTCGATTCGAGTGAGAAAGGGAGAGAGTCGCAGCAGCTGCTTCTTTTTCTCTTGGAATCGATGGATTGAAGAACCGCCATTATTTTCTTTTGTTAAGTTCCCATTTTATAGTTTAATCCTTTGTTTAGACTTTAGATAGGAAAATTTTCACAAAGTACATAAGAATTTGAATATTTTAAAAAAGTAAAAAAAAATTTTCCAAGTATTTTTAATTTTTATAAAAAATTATGAAAATGACAAATATACCTTTTGTTATTTTTTTAAAAAAAATAATAAATAATTTAAAAGAAATGATCAAGTCCAATCCAAATAACCTAGTGTAGTCCACTTCAATCACCTTGGATGATTTAGAAAAGAAATGGATTCCATATTACTTAAAAACTAGCTTTATTTAATGGTTATAATCATTAATACCAAAGTGACTAATTTTGGGGAGGAGAGAAGTTAAGAAAAGATAAAAATCTTTTATAGGAGGAGGGTGGGTTTGTCATTTATAAAAAAACTTATGAAGAGGACTCGATTGAGAGAACTATGAAAAAGGTTTTATACTTTTTTTTGATATATTTAGACTTTTTATGTACTATTTTCAAAAAATGAGCCAAAAGTTATATATATATTGAGATTTTCTCTTTTTATATATACCGCTAAGAGTTAGATGACTAAATACACTCAATTATAGTACTCGGCTCGAGAGTTCGTTGAAATTTCTACGAGTGGAGCGCATATCCCCTTGGCATTTAAAACTGTCATGTTTCCTTGATAGTATTTCAAATTCCAGCCAGATGAGAAAGTCTCAAATAGCCTTTTTGAAGTTCGTAAAATTTCAACTCCTCGACCGTGGCAAATCCTCCACGTAGGAGGAGCATTTAGGAATTCCAACCGAATGACAACTTCTGAAGAATTTACAAATTTTCCAGACACGAGTTCTCTAAATTCTATGTAAAGCATCTAGAGATTTCATGTCCAGCTCCTCGAAGAGTAGAATTCCAAAATACTAATGGCCCAAGAATTTAGCTTACCAAAAGTGCTTGTTTCACACTTCTAGCTCAACTAATTCTCACCGTGAAATCTCAATCAAACAAAAATTTTAATAAATTAAAGATTGCCATCACATTCTACCATAAACATTTAGATAAAGAAAATTTATGTCAGAAATGCTCTCAACCAAACAGGCCCAAATATGATAAATAAAAAAAATAAAGTCTCACTAATTAAATAAAGAATTTCAAATACAACAGTTAGCCGTTTCAAAAAAAAAAATGCAACATTTAGCATATAAAATTTTCTTCAAAATTTCCTTCAAGCACCCACACCTGATTTGAGTAACTTTCAAACTCTTTTCAGTGGAGATTGGTTTAAGTCATAATACCAATAATTAGTATCCTAGTAGATAGTTTTGTTGGGTCATTATAAAATCAAGGATTACTTCAAAGAATATTAAGGCTGATGGGACATATATGCATAAAGTAATATATATATACAACTGGAGCACCAATTATTACTCTTTGGATACCAGGGTCCACCTTCCATGAAGTAAAAGCATCGGATCTCAATCTCACCCTCACAGATGACTGGGGCAGATCTCCTCTTACCTATTGTTCAATACAACAGTCAATGAGAATGACATGTGAGCCAAAATCTAATCAATGCAAAGAGCCTAAGATTCAAACACATTATTGCTGTGACGAAGGAAAGTTCTCCAATCCAAATTTTTGAAAAAAGTTTGAACAAGATACAATCATCAGGTCTTAGTGGACCCTTTTTTTTATATATAAGTTTTTAGATACAATGGATCTTTCTCTTATCTGCTTACGATAAGTAGTACTTAACTTGGGGGAAATGTTCTCCTATGAGTTGAGTTAGCTGCATATTGCTAACATGCATTCTAGTCTACGGGGCCTATTTAGATGCTTTATTATTAATTGGAGTCAGAGATTCGGCTAAGGTTTTTTTTTGCTGATCGTGAGTTATCACAGTTTGCCACGTCATCACGAAAAAAATCTTAAATTTAGAGAATAGTAAAAAAAATTAACCCTGATCATCCTAGCCTATGATTTGACACTCAAAGTTCATAAAAATTTGACGAGAGTAAAATTAGGCCTAATGCGCCATCGTGGAAGTTGAAAATGTGAACAGAGCTGGAGTGGTTAAAGGTGGGCTCCTGGAACCAGATGCCTCATAGGCAAAGATTTTCAGTCTAGATAATGCTATATTGGTGGTAATCCAGTTGTTGGGATTTCTTCTTTTTAAATGGTTTTACTCACAGGTACTGCACAAGTAGGTCAATAGATCAATCACAATTCACAAACCACAAATGATTAAAAAAAGTCCCTTCCTAAAACTGCATCAGCCCAGGTACTTCTGTGCAATTATTAGATAAGCATCACTATGATTTGCCTTAACTACTTTGTCCCTCATTTAGGCAAGGCAACGGATAAAGTTTTTGGTGTGAATATGGTTATTCTAGATCCGACTTGCACCTGGATTCTCCATTGATTGGTTTACATCTTTTCTTGTGTACCATGTTTAATAATAAATTCAATATATATAGGGATATAAAACCAATTTCAATACATCTTATTATATATTTCAATGTAAGATAAAATTGCTGAGGCCCCCTTTTTTTTACTATAAAATTCAGGAATTGATTACAACAAAATTTACGGTCACATGAGCTTAAGAAGAATTATTAATTAGGTGAATGGCGAAGGAGATGTTGTCGCGGAGTAAAAAATGTATCAATGTAAATATAGCCGTCACTCTTCTAAGACCTGAACTGTTGAAGTTGATGATGCCAAAAAGGGTAAATTCAGACACCACCGGTCAGATAATTAATGCTGTGCAGTAAATGAAGAGAGATGAGAGATTTATAGTGGTTCGGTCAAGCGTGACCTACGTCCACTTCAAAATGGTGATGTTTGATTAATGTAGAGAGTTACAGATATGAGAAAGTAGGGAAAACCATCCTTCCCTCAAGTGATGAGAGGGCTCTATTTATAACATTTCCCAACCAGGTGGGGATGCGATCAGTTCAACGTCTCTTTGGAGCCTCAGTCGTGTCCTCGAGGAACGAGTCAGGTGGGAGGCAGGTGAGATCTTCTCCGTGAGACTTGGTAAATGCAGGTGAGGGGAGGACTTCGTCGCGATGACTTGGAGCCTGAGGTGACGAGGCTTCGTTTAACAAGACCCGGATCTCAACAGAGCCATTCTGGCCTGACCCACGATCCTAGACGGACCAGGTCACTTGGACCTGACTCATTACCGCGATCCGAATTGGGCTTGACTCATCAGAAGTAGTGGCTGATTATTCATTTTTCACCTACCTTTGATTCATTTTTCATTATAGGTAAATAGTTTAATGATTATTTTTTTTTAAAGTCACAATTGATCCTTCAATTTCAACCGTTTTCATAAATTAGATTCCTTTAAATATTATGTATTCAATTACATGAAACGAAACGCCTTAAGATTTATGCAATGCCCAAGAAAATTATCCAATTTATAACATGTGAAAAAAAAATTTTGCGATTTGATACGACATTTCTTTTGGCATCAAAGAAAATTCTGATTATTTTATTACTTGTAAAAACAATACCTTTCATATGTGAAAATTCTCACTTTATCATGTCTTGGGAAAATAGTGTGGTAAAGTAAAATTTAAGTGTCACTTTTTTACCAAAGCAACAATGGATGAGGTTTGATTAATTAGCCATTGATGGATAATTTGGATAAGGTTTAATTAATTAGTCATTGATGTGACATGATGGAGCACTTGAATTGGCCTTCTAAGTCTTTCCCTTGGCAATTCTGTCAAAAAGCTGAAAAGCATACAAGTCTCAGTTGAGAAGGCCGGACCAAATTGACGGCCAGATTTGTGGGGCCCGCGGATTTTGCGATTTTGACTCCATGAAAGCGTCACCGAATGCCGACAATCTCAAGAGCTTAAAAATTTGAATCAAGTCCAATCCACTATTCAACAAGTTAGAAATTTGAGATTTTCGAAGGTCATCAGTGAGCTATTATTATGAGATTGATTTGCCTAAATTATAACTTAAAATAAAGAACTATAGATGTTGGACGGCCTAGTGTTGGGGATATCTAACATTGATGTTTTGGATATTCTTAAAATTTCAGATCTCCGGTTGAATTTCCAAATGCAAAATTGAAAAAAAATCTACGTGCATAATGGAAAAACCTCCGTCGAGTGCCAATGTTTGTGAGCAGCGCTCCGAGTGGGTCCATTTTATGATCCATTTACATAAATTATAAAGTAGGAACCCTCTTGATGATCACCGATCCTAAATATGGACTTGTTAGAATGGAATGAATCGCTAAATTGATTGTGCAACCGTTTGGTTGACGAAAATTTATGATTAAATAGTTATAATATTAATCCGAGTCTCCATCACCATACACAAGTAGGTGCGGGAAAGATCTTTTGATCCTTAGTCTTAGAACCTCTGGCGCTCAGCGAATGGGACTGGAACATAATAAATTCCTCCAAGAACACAGCCCTAATTAAGCCATCCCCATCAAAAGGGGCTGGAATGGGACCACCAACGTTCCCGATCAATTAAAAGTCTGATTTTTCCAAGTTTGGTGGGGACTACCACTGATATGATGCTCTAGAGGCCATACACGTGTGAGATCAAGATTTTTAACATGGCCCGCCCATCTTGTTTTTGGTGTTGAGATGAGATGAAAATGACTTCTCCCTACTCTCCCTTGTGGGCTCCATCACGTCACGTCATGTCATGTGACTGAGTTTATGAGTCGGTGAGGTTAGGTCAGACGACCTGGGCTGGAACGAATACCTTTCTCGGGTCAGATCAGATAGGATTGGGAGTTGGGGGCTGAGTCAAAGAGCCTGGACCATGTTTGCAGGCACAATGGCTTGCCAGTGCAAGCAAGCAAGCAATCAATCACTCACTCACAGAGCTCATAAAATATTAACCACTCTAGAGTAGTTGAGTTTGGTAAGTTTGGTACCAAACTGTCACATGCAAAGTGCCTCCTCCAACAGGAACTAATAGTTTCTTGGGACCTGAATTTTGTATGCATGACACCAACCTACTGGTGTTGATCCTCATCCAGAGTTGATTAGGTAGACCCATCTCAGATAGCATGCCTAAAAGTTATTTAAGACATGCTTGGTAGCATTAGAATACATATAAATTGAGTACATAAAAATTTATAATTAAATGAGATCAAATAATTATTAAAGAGATGAAGTGAAGGGTGACGGATAAGGTAGCAATGTCAATGAGATGTTGAGTTTCTTGGGATTTAAATTATTACGGTGATGGTTAGGTATTTATTTTCCATTTCTCCTTGATTCACTTTCAATTAAATCAGAGTTTATTTGGTGGTCATCTCTACATATATTCACCTTGGGTCTCCATTTAACCACTAATAGTTCCGATATATTCAATTCCTATATATTCTATGCAAATAAACATGCTCTTAAGGAAGATCATATCCATGTTAATGTTTTGCTAAGGTGGGTCAATGGTACAGGATATGTGGGACTACCTATCCATCCATGGATCGGATTGAACCTTGGGTGCTTGTGTGAGATGAAATGCCCTTTTACCCTCGGCCTTCTCATGTTTCTCAAGAACTAGGTCTAAATCTGTTTTACGTTTTTTTTTTCTTTTGTTATTTGTTATTTTGTACCTGAGCCAAGAGGACTAGCTAGGACCCAAGAGAGCTCATACAGGTGGCAAGAAGAAGCCGACAAATTGGGAAGAGTGGTGTATTCATGGAGTAATCCTTTGGTAGCCAGGAAACACGAGGGTTTGCCAATCAACTGACACCACAAGTTACAGTTGGGTGACATGCAATGAAGCTATTTTAAGTTGAATTCTTCAAATTGTAGAAAATTGAATCTTTATGGACGGATGAAATGAGTTGGGAGATGGCTTAAAAAGAAAAAAAAACACCTGATTTTTGTAATATAAAGTAGGAACAAAAAGTTGCAAAGTTATTTTAATTTATTCCTTCTTTTAGAGAGATAAGGAAATTTATCGGAGTTGAATGAGTATGTTTTATTGTACATTTTATTTTTATTGAATGGGAAGGTTTTATTGTACATTTTATTTTAGTTGAATGAGCAGGTTTTATTTTATTCAGAGTAAAGGAGGTTTTTGAGGTGGCAGGCAGTAATTTATAAAATAAATTTATTATTTTTAGCGACGAATTTTATTTGTCGCCCAATAAGAATAAATATATCTTTGCATATTATCCCCAACGTATATAATTTGTCGTCTAAAAGAATTTGTGGCAACGTTAAATATTAGGCGACGAATTAAGGTGGTCACCTAATATCTACAAACTATGCGCGACAAAACTAATTCGTCATCTATTATAACTCATGGCAATTCATACACTATTTAGCGACAATATAGTTTTGTTGGTAAAGCATATAATGCAGCGACGACTCCATTTTGTCGCCAAATTCCTTTTCACTATTTTTTAGCCATTTTTTTTGCAACGAATTATAGATATTTGGCGACAGAAAATATCCTTTTTGCCAACATTTTGTTTTGTTGTAATTTAATTTTATTTGGCGACGATATTGTTTTGTCGTAGAAAATTGATATTTGGCGACGATTAGTTGTGAATTGTGATCGTCGGCAAAAATATTCACCCATGCCTAATAGGTAACTAGCACAAGAACCCGTGCTGAGCACGAGTCTATCCATTTAATTCAAACCAAATATAATTGCACGACAGTAAATTTTTTGAAAAAAAATGAAATAAGGATATCTATGAGTGTACCTATTTTTGCAATTAAGAAAGGCAGAATAGAAAGAAAATAGAAGAAATGAAGTAAAAAAAATAGAAAAATATGTAGAAATAGGAATAAGAGATGTGAGTAGAAATGAACTTTTACATAAACTAAAAAAGAAAAATGGGGAAGTTACAAGAGACATGGGTAGTTACATGAGTAGTGAGAAATTGGTAGTTATATGAGATGAAAAGTGGATAGTTACAAGAGATAAGGGAGGAGAAAATAACTGACAGTCAAAATAAAAAAAAAAGGTCAAAATTAGGACTGAAAACTTCTTGGCTTAATATAGTATAATGGGCGACGATTTTGTGATTTTCTGCGATAAATATTTGCATTCGCGAAAAATAATTTTTGGTGTAGTGAAAGGTGAATAAAACTGTCAATTGTTCTAATTTGAGCCACAGATAATTTCTTTTGCTTGCTCCTCAACATCCAAATTATAGGCCTTTCCCATGAGAAAAGCCCCTCTGTGGTGCTTCTCTAGAACTGATCAGAGAATTTATTGAGGGAACTAGAGCCACAAAGCAACAAATGGTTGGTACTTTCCCTTACAATTACAAGACATGCATGATGCATGGGAATGTTCCTGTAAGATGTATTCCGGCACCAAGTAGATTTGGCTAGCTAGTCATGCAATCCTTATCACTAAACCATTTTTAAATCATGTTTACAAGGAAATTATTAAGATAAGAAAGACCCCACTGCAATGTTTCTTGTGTCAATCTCCCATGTGAAGATACTGATATCATTTAATAGGATAGAAAGTTGTTCAATGTAGTTAGATTGGAATATCAAGCAAGCTAGATTCGTTCACTAGGAAGTAGACAACATGACAACCACCAAGCATCAAGTGGAGCAGATAGACCCCATATTTGATCATTAATGATTAAGGAATCAGTGTCCTCCTGCGCGCCCATAGTTAAAACAATATTTGCCCAACCCGGAATCATTTATGTGAGGTTGACAAATCGTCTTGCTTTCCTTGCTAGTGTTTTTAGAAGCACACAGGCAAGCCTGTTCCTATCTTCTGATCTTGTTCAAGGTGGCCGAGCTTAGAGCTAGCAACTTTCTTGTACTGTAGTAGAGGCCAAATACCTAGCTTAATTTTGTGAATATTTGCTGATCTTTTAATATAATTATTAAGAATTTCTAAGCCCATCTCATGTAGTTAGGACGATCGAGGCTTTCATAATAATGACGATGCTAAGTAATCTCTTCTATTTCAAAAAATACTTCGATAAGGGGGCATCTGTTTGAGGCAATTTATAAAGGAAATTCAATATGTGGAAATTTCTCAAAGCATTGTCAAATGTTGTCCTCTATTTCGCTCTTTATTTACAATAGTCTTTAAATCTCAGCTTCCTAAAATGACGGCGGGCCGGGGGCGGGGCGGGGGCGGCTTGGGATAATTTATGAATTTAGTTGGAAAACAAAATTTTCAGAAACTTCTCTCCAGTAATTCTCAAATATCATGCAAACAAGTCGGGCTAAATGCCATGAACATGTGGAACAGATGTTGGACATTGATCACCACCATGAACACTCCTCACTTCAAGTGGGCTACACCAACACGTGTGAGAAAAAGGGTCCGTCCCACGTGATCAATAGCAGTCGATGCTCAGCACACACCAGCGTACGTGGTGGATGGTGCACCTCACATATGACTTTCGAGTGAGCATGTTTGAGATGGGCCCCACATGATGGATGGGTTGAACAACAATTCACGTGGGTTCAGAGGGGCATGTGATTTGTGCTGTGAGAACACAGACATTGATAAAAGCCGGAATGGCAGTGAGAGGAGTGTGAGATTCATCTTCTCAGGAACCCAAACATGTGAATTGGGTGACCAAAGGAGGAGGGAGGGTGGGACCCTCATCTACATGTGAATTGGGTGACCAAAGGAGGATGGAGGGTGGGACCCTCATCTACTCGGGTGGTGCATTTTTTTTGTTTTTTTTTCTTTTATGTTTGCTAAATGCTAACTGTTGACTTGTCAGAACATTTGGGCTAATGATTTGGAGAGAAGGCATGAGATTAAAAGGATAGTGTGAAATGAATTGAAACATATCCCTATCTCTCCTGTTTGGACGAATTAAGGTCCGCCACATGCGGGGCAGAAAAAAGAGAATCACCCTCTTCTTCTCGTGGCGGGCTGTGATTCGTCTAAATAAGGCTTTTCTGTTTGGGATGAAATAGGGATCCGGATCCGAAATGAATGTGATGGGGAAGAAGAAATCAGGTGTTGAGATCTTACTACAACTTTTGCTGGATATTGTAGGCCACAAACTGCATTATTGATGCAAATGATAAAAGGGGTCAGTGGAAGGAAAATGATAAGCAAAATCCATCCATTTTGAAATTTCACTGGAACACCTTTTCCTTTTCTTTTCCTTCTCCAATCCTCACAAGTCACAAAGCACACACCCCATCTCTCTCTCTCGTCATTAAACGTACGCACAGTTCTACTTTTTGTTGGAGTCTCTGTCAGTCAGAGTAATCTTTTATTGCGTGTGGGTGAAAGGTCTCGTCCGTATATGGTAATGAGTTTACTACCATATCTGGATAGAATCTACACTTTCACATTCCCTTTTCCATTGTCACGCACGAAAACATTTTATAAGGATACACGTACCCAGCCTGAACCCTGGTGGAGGATTTTTCAGAGATCATGCACCCAGTTGTTGGTAGAAAATCACATGCACATGCGGAAATAGAGCGAGACATCAGACCTTCTTCCAAACCTCCCAAGGCTTTTCCAAAGCGCAGTGGACAGAAGGACCAAGGGTTGGGGACCGAGACCCGAGGTTCCGTGGCCGAAATTTTGAGAAAACTCAAGCTACAGGAGGGGGCGACTAGTAGCAGGTCGCCCCCTGCTACTGGGCTACTTCCAACAGGTCGCCCAGAGCCCTTTTCCAGAAAAAAAGCATCGGGGTGGGGATGGTTTGCAGTCAGGCAATTGGGTGAGAAACAGGATACGCAGGCAATTAAGATACGTACCCTGTGACCTCTTGTAATGGATGTGGATGTAGGGCGGACCCAAGATTTTTATCTAAATGTGGCTAAACTTTTAATCGACTTTGTTAAAACTTTTAACATTAATAATATCAAAAGATAAAATATATTGCAGCTAAATAGACACAAAACTCTTTTTTATGCTTAGATCTCCTACTCAATTGAAAGTTCTTCTCATTTCCTCTCCAAAATTCAGGTGATTATTAATTCATCATCATCAAATCAGCCTAACATAACATTTTCTTTAATCCTAGGTATTTGGATGCCATGAGACGATAATTTGGATAAGCACCCAATTACCCTATTTGGGTTCCCAAAGGGATTCTATTTGGATCTAATGAATTTGGTTGCCTGCATTTATCTTAGCTGTAAAAATAATTCTCTATAGTTAGTCATGGGCTCATGATAAAGAAGTGAAATTGTTACTTAAATGTAACTCAAGTTATCCAAACATATGAATTATGTCCAATGGTGATTTGGTTATCTTCGCCTGATTTATGTATAAATTGAAGATCAAATTGTGTCTAATGGTGATTTGGTCATATTCGGACTTGTAGATATGCATCTGAGGAGGGGGGAGATTACTTTATTTAGAGTTATTTGGTGATAGAGAGAAACTAACCACGTGAGGATCGACGACGAGAAGTTCGATCGGCGTGAAAAGGATTTTAGACTCTTAGTAAATTGAAGATGTCGAAAGAAAACGGCATAAAAAGGATCTAGAACTTTCTGTGGACAAGAAGATGGAGAAAATGAGTATTTTCACCAAAGTTCTGTGACATGTGGCGACCACATAATTTAGATGTGAGGCGATTGTTAATAGTTATATAAAAGGATAGGTCCACACATTGAAATCTAAGGTAATTTCAAAATTGCCGCCCTAGGTCACCCGTATGTAGGTCCGCCACTGCTTGGCTGGAAATCTAAGTGCGTTTACAAGCTTTGAAGATCTCTTCTCATTTGTCTCGACCTATGGGATGAAATCAAATGTCAACCCCAAGACTCCTTTATCTCTTCTACATAGATAAGTCTTACATAGTCATAGTCATGCGACTTCGCCTAAGAAACTTACATTTATCTGATCATATTGGGGGTTTTATTAATTTGTTGTGGCAGATCAAGTCTTTAATATTTATAGTGACTCCTAATTATTTCTCTAGCTCTCTTGCCATGCTTTATTTGAAGTGGATTCCTACATCTTGAACTTGGGATTGTGTGTTGGATTGGATATAATACATAGGAATTCATGCATACGTGGTTAAAAAATGAAGATCCAACTTGAATATGTAAAAATAACTATAAAATAACCTTCCCTTTAATTAAAGTGAATCTACATAAAATGAATATCCAGCCATCGCTTTTGTGATTCAAATCTTAGGAAAGTCAATGTCCCATCTACATTGCTACTCTATCAATCACTTCTCACTTTACATCCTTCATGCTTCACCTCTTCAATAATTATTGGGTGAAGCTCATTTGATCATGAATTCTTATATATTCTAATGCAAACGAACAGAGCATTAGTATCTCAAAGGAAGAAGGTTCTTCAACTAATCATGATAGTCAATGCCTGAAAATTGAAACCAACGAAATGGATGAGCACACTTGCTTTTTTCCATGAACGCACATGCATTTTTTAGAATGCCTGGGCTCACGGCCTGGCCCGACAGTCCCCACTGGGCCATGCTGGGCCTGGGCTACCAGGCCTGAGGAATGGCCCGGCAGGACATAGATAAAATCGTGCGGTGTTGGGCCTGCTGCCCCAAGCCCGCGGGCGGCCCGGCCCGGCACAAGGAGGCCTAACGGTCAAGTTTTTTGAAAACCCTTCCTCCTCCCTATAAAAAAATGGTCACAATGTATTTTTTCAACCAATGAGAAGGCCATGCATTACTAAAATGTTCTAATTATATGCTCGTCCAGTTGCATAAAAGCCAAAAAAGAAAAAAGGGGGAGGGGGATCCGTGGGCCGCCTACGGGTTGCACGGCCCAGGCCCGACTAGGGCCCGGCACAACACGGCACGACTAGAGCCGTGCCCTGGACCATGCTGGGCTGACCCAAAAGGTTGGGCCCGGCACGGCACTGCCCGCATATTAATCGTGGGCCATGCCGGCCCGGCCCGGGCATGATTGGGCCCGGTCTTCTGTCGGCGCAGCCCAGATTTTCACCCCTATAGTCAAGTGGCCCAATTTGGATTTGCCAAAGTTCCAAAATCTTGAGTAATTAGATGGAGAAGGCGCCTGATATCATTCAAACCCAAAGCACTCGATTGCACTGGAAAATTTCTCAGCCCAAGTTAAAAGATGAAGATTTTGATTTTCAAATGCAAATGATTTCTTTTTGTTTGGCAAGTGTATTTTTTGTTAGATTTTAGACTATTTGAAAATACTAATGAGAGGGCCTTTGTCTCTTTCTCAGAAAGTAATCAAAAGGAAACTTTTTCAAATCGATATGAATATCTAAAGCAGACTCCATTTGTTGCATTGTTTTATACAAGTTTCCCATCAAATTTTCATAATACAACTAGTTTGCTTGTACTGGTTTTATTGTATTATAAATTTAATTGTCTGCATGTATTGCTTTACCATATAAGATCTCTTTGCCCATCTAACTTTTCTGGTTTGACAATTTTAGTTTTTTCTTAGCTAAAATAGACAATACAAAACAGTCTGTTTGTAAAAGAAAAATGAAATTGAAACAGCTTTCAAAGTGATATATTTCAATCAGGTCTATTATGAAAAGATAATACTTTGCAAACAGGTCCAAGCTAATATTTCTTAAATTGCTACTAGGCTGTTTATTGTTTTAGTGTTTTTGGGTAGCCTGACCTCATTTTTTGCTCAACCTATCAATCTAACCATTTATAACTTCTTCCTTATTTTCATTTTGCCCGAGATCATTTGCACTTGAGGCTTGAGCTTCATTGTCACCCTTTTCTAATTTTGTTTACGAGAACTCTTTATTCTTCCAGCATGGATTACTTTTCACCTTGGAGAATCACTGGAAGATTCTAAAGTCCAGATTCCAAGCGACAGTTTGGCAGCAAAGATTTGAAGTGTCAATTGTCATGAAAACATTGAAGTCCAGCTCTCTCTCATTTACCCGGTCTCTTATTAGGGACAGATTTGGTAGTGATTTTTTTCTAAATTCTATGAAAATATAAGCTTGTAGGCGTTGACTTGGAGGCGTACGTGTCCTTTGGTTTTCACTGGCCTTGTTGTGCTTCGCTTCATCCAGATGTTGACCCATAGGATCACATGGGCAAGTTGGTATCACGTATCATAAATCTATCTTGGGGCAAATTGGTACAAAGTTGAGCAAGTTTGAATTGAGGCGGGTAAAAGTTTTTACACCAACCCCTTACAATCCATCCCTCTTAGTTTTTTTTATTTTTATTTTTCCAAAGGTAAACATTTCAAGTTTGACACAGATTCTTGCCAGAAATAGAAGTGCTCTTGATCTTTCCGACAAGTATTTCAATTCAAGGGTCTGCACCTGCTTTAGATTGCCTTGTTGCATTGCTTCTTTTAGGATAGACTTCTACATGGAAAATCCTTTTCAATTTTAAGGACCACAGCCACTTCTCTATTTGTCTTTCATGAACTGAACATTTACACTCTCAGTGAAAGTCCTTTTAAGTGCTTTCTTTAATTTTCACCTAGCGCCTGCTTAGCATCGAAAGTAAGAAGGCAGTTATTATTATCATCATCATCAAAGCCAAAGTCTTGCCACAACTATGTACTACATCAATGTTGTTTGGCCATAACGGTTTATCTTGGGCCAAATCCTCGGATGAGTTGCATTTAATTCAAATCTATCATTAATACTTTCATCCACGTTCTCTCCTTTTTTCCTGAGAGGCTATCAACTTGTATAAAGAAATTTTTTCTCAACGTCAAAATTTTTGGCCTAAATCAGACGTTTCCAAGCCATCAACTTTTCTTAGTCCTCTTTAACTACTATCTTGAGTTTGGATCTAGTGAGGCTTTACCCCACGGTGACGTGGCGGACCGTAATTGGTTCACCCACGATCACCGTATATCAAATCCCTCTTAGGATCCCGATTCAACCATCTTTGCACACTTTGCTCTAGCCAAACGTGCCCCTACAAACTTGGTATCTAACAGGAAGATTGTTCATGAATGACTCACAGAAGTAAATGATTGAAAATTGCAATCAATGAAACCCATGAACACACTCGCATGCTTTCATTAATGTACATTCTCTAAAACAAATTCCCTATTTATTAAAAAAAGGCCTACAAATTGACTCTTAACAAAAAAAAAAAAAGAAGGTAACCCAGCCCACTCAAGAGAGAGCCCGTACACAAGCGGGAAGAAGGCCCATACAAGTGGGAAAGGAGCCCGTACAAGCGGGAAGAAAGCCCGCACAAGTGGAAAGAAGTGGCGTATCGAACCCTGGGCTGGGACTCGTAACAATTGAAGCTACACAGAGTAACATGAAACCCAAAATGACATGAAAATGGGCCAGGTGGGCTAAACCTTCATGCTTATTTATGGTTGTGTGGTGACTCAATTCAATGATAAATATCACAAATTAAGAGCTATCTGATCCTGTTACCTGATAGAGAGGTTTAATGATTCATGAATGTGCATGGGCAGGGTTGATCTCACCAGTATCTGAATAATGAATAAGATCAAACCAGAAGCATTGCATGGTCAGTTCAAAATTCAGAACTAATAGCCCCCATTCAGAACTCATGGAGTGCCCTGGGCCTTTTACTAGAATCATTCCTGGTCTGAGTTAATTGAGCTGGGCTCAGGTATAATAACTCACATGCCCAAGTCTCTGACCTTCCTTCTCCTTTTGTCTCTCCCCACCTTCTAAACTACCAAAGTTCGAAAAATCGGACCAGACAGCGAACGAGTGGGTTGGACGGTTTGGTCCAACCCAGTTCGACCATCTGGTTTAACCCGATTCAACCATGACGTGTAAAATAATAATAATAATAATAATGGTTCAAACTATGGTTTTCATCCTGAGGTCTTCTCCGACCCTACTCTCATATATGCGGGCTGGGACTGGGTTTAGCCAAAGCCCTTGACGGGCCTACACGAGCTGGGTCATGACCTACCCTCAAGGGGGTCATGCCAGGGCCAGAAGAAATGATTTATTTGTTTTTATAATGTATTTCTAAAACCGCCATTTACTATCAACTTCATACTAATCAATGCAATTTGTTGTTGGTAATTTTTAGGATAATATAAATCTATGAGACTGGAAAATGTATTCAAATAGGCCCATTTGTTTGCATGGAAATAGATACCATTTGGAACTATAGCCCTGGATAACCATAAGCACAGCTCTTATTTTGAACTACAGCCCTCTATAACCATAAGCACAGCTCTCATTTCAGGCATACAGAAATGTGGGGTTGGTTTGAGGCCTATTTGTGTATGAGAATTTTGGGTTTGGACTACTGGACCTGGGTCAAGTTCCTACATATCCCACTGGGCTTTGACTGGCTTAGCCCACCCAGTCCATATGCAATATAACACTCACCAATGATTTATACCACTGATGTGATGAGAGGCTGAAGGCCACGCATATGGATACAGTGACATATGGGTCCAATATTTGTTGATGTCCATTAATAACCCTTACCATTTGATCTGATAGACCCTACTTTGGAATCAAATAGCAAAAGACTTTCTTGATGGCAGGGGCGGATCCAGGATTTCTAATCTGGGGGGGCTGCACTAAGTTACACTAAAAAAATAACAACAATGTCTCACCAAAAATTATAAAAAATAACAACAATGTTCACCAAAAACTATCTATGTACTATCTTCATAATTCATTTTCTACAAGCATCATACCAAAAGAGTGATCATTTTTATTATACTACTCAAAATCAATAAAAAAATATCTTCACAATAGATCTTGACAAGTATGACAAAAGACAAACAAAAGTTAAAACATGACACTAGTGAAATCTTAACTTGCGTGGCTTCTTATCAAATTCATCTATTACCAACTCTATGTCGACTTCATTAGCAAACTCTCTTTCGATGTAAATAACCATGTAATTTGCGAGAAGTGTCTTCAACAACAACAATAGCAAAAACTTTTCTTTAACAAAACCACCACGATCAACAAATCGTAGAATAATGGACATTTGTTCTCTATGTAAATTATCTTGTGCTTCATCCACAAGGATACAAAACTTTGCATCACCAACATCTTCGCGTATTTTCTTTCTCACATTTTCGGCAAATATATGCAAAAGTGTTTTCTGAATACCGTGTGAGGTATACTTGGCATTTCCTGGACAATCACCTACTATTTCGGCAACTTTCTTGTTCAACATTTTCGAAAACTCGAACATTGTAATGAAGTTTCCACAATTCTTTGATTTCTTCGATTCATCATGTCCTCTAAAAGGAAACCATTGTAATGCAAGCATCCGAATACATTGAATAACATTTCGGAGAAGCAACTGATTATTTGCAATTGCTTCTTTAGAAAGTGTATTGAAAACACTATCTATATGTCGAAAAGGTTTCATTAGATTCTCACAATACATTGTCGCCGACCTATGTGGAGAACAAAGACCACCTTCATGTTTCAAAAAATGACACTTCTTCCCATTGTTAACCTTCTTCCAATTCTCAAACCCAGAAAATGGTAAATACCGGATGCTTTGGAGGATTTGTTTCAAAGAGAAAGCAATAAAAACAATATGCTCTATCCTTATGGAGTGAATATTCTAGCCAAGGGAATAGTTTGTACCAATTAGTATTGAACTGTCGGCCTTGCTTTCCAAATATGGTCACCGGATAATCTTTTTCTTTCTCATGAGTAGGTCGACAAGGTCCCATTCTAAGATAAGCTACCCGAACTTCATCATGTTTGTTAAGTGGGTATTCATATATAGCAATGCGTTTACCCGGATCACATTCAAATGAAAAAGTGACATCAACTTCCATAGGTGCAACTTCTTGAGCTTTGGAAGAATGTGCAACTATGACTCTTTGGACTCGAGAAGAAGGTTCAACTCCTTCAATTTCAACAACTTAAACTTTGGTAGGACGTCGCTCATCCTCATCAAGCTTTGAAATATCAGGAATAGATGTGGAAGTTTCGCCACTTTCAGATTTATCATCTTTTCTCTTATAGAACGATAGAAGAGTTATTGATTTTTTGGGCGCTTGATGATGCGACATTATAACCTAAGATAGTAAATAATCATGAATATACAATACATTATACATAAGACGACCGGTTTTTACTTTTTTTTTTCCTAATTTTTTTTATTTCTTTTCTTTTCTTTTTCAGCTCACAATGAAGTTTTATCAAAGCTATGAGAATTACTGTCTGCTGCAACAATGGTAGGGTAATTCCTCTGATATTTTATTAGAGAATAAATAACAGGATTTAAACCCATGCTTACAAGCTAAGACTACAAGTTGTGAAAGTAATAGTGACAATTTTTTTTTTGGGAAACTGGATTTTTTTTTTTTTGGAAACTAGATTTTTTTTTGGGGGCCCAAATCTGCAGCCCCCCCCCCCCCCCCCCCCCCCCCCCCCCTGCTTGATGGGACAATCCTAAGTCATAATCCTTCCATCAGGTTTGCAGATGGACAGATAGGAAAGGAACATATCAAGATCCACATTCAGGATAATAAAGGCCACTGATTAGATGATTACACTAAATTACCAAAAAACAAATATGAGTTTTTGAACGGTTGAGATCATATATTGAGGACCCATAAAAGCGCAGAAGATTAGAGTTATAAGTTAAATTTTTTTTCCACAAAGTACTCAAAATCTATGAAGATTTAAGATGATCAGCTTTGAGGTATTAGTTTTATTAGTTCAATAACTAAATTAAACGGTTTGGATTGCAAATATGGGGCTTATAGCAATGAAAAACTAAAATTGGTTGATGGATTTGATCCCATTACTAGTCGCGGAACCAAATGCAATCATTGGTGGAAGCATGTATTGACATCATTTTGAAAATGGAAGTGAGAGTTTCATAGCAATTTAGATGTGAAAAATGAACTTATTTTTACACTCTATTTTCACACCTCATTTACAAGTGAAGATGAATGTATGAATCATTTACATATGTAAATGACTACAAACAAACGAGAAACAAAAGGTTGCAACCTTGGCATGTTCATGTAGAGCTTTTTTCGTGAAAAAAAAAAAAGATTTTCAAGCGAATCCTTTTTTTTTTTTTTTTTTTTTAACCAAGAGGTGAAGAACCACTTTCTGCATCTCACAATGCAGAAGATCTGCTGCACCTTTTGATGAAAGGCAGTGCCTGCATTTTATTTTTCCTTCATTATAGTTTCTGTAACATTGTAACGTCAAATTCCAATTTCGGTTTATCCATCTGCCTGATAATTTTTTTTCATCATTTGTTGAAAAGATGGAAAAGCATACTCACATTCTTAAGGACTTGGACACAACATATGTCTTCCTGAAGAAATGTACTTGTCTTGGATGATTTTGAATCATTGCAAGTACTGTTGACATTTCTCTTAGCAAGTGTAAACGTATGAAAGCATGTTCGGTAATTAGTGAAAGATTGCATTCAAGATTGAGACATGTGTCCAGGAGACTTGGATCATACCATTGTTCTCTCCTTGAATAAATCTGATCTCTACTGTTATCTTTTCCCCATCCTGATTGATTTCTGAGGCTTCCCCAGTCCTAGTTCAACTCCCACTACACTTACACATGAGAACATGCAAGAACATGTAAGACTCCTGGTCCCATTTGGAGATGACAATGACAATTGAGCCATATCACCAGACACATAGGCCACCACATTAAGCTTGAAGGGACTTTCCTATAATAACAATCATGCACCTTTTTTCTGGGGTCCAATAGGAGCCTCCATACCAGATAAGATCAGCCATGAACCACTCATGCATTTAGCACTGCCGCTTCCCAACAATGGAAATCAAATGGTGCTATGCTATGTATGGTCATGTCTCAGCACAATCCACACTGGTATACATTGTTGTTGATAATTGGAACTCAATTATTTTGCGCATGCTTCGACAATTAGTACAGCGAATGTGACCCCCCGTCCCCCCCTCCAACTGTCCATTGACAATGGAATGGCAGTAGCTCAATAATATCCATCACAATCCCATCTTAACTAGCTAGCACCGAAAAGCATTGATACCTAATCATCAGTGACACTTACGCAGCCAAACTACCTCTTCCAAATTCACTTGGTGAATTGTAATGTGAATTATACAAAACCTGCTTTTATGTTTTTTCACTTGTGATTTATAATGCCCAGATACAGCATAGATATGGCAGGAACACACCGTAGACATCGAAAAGATATGGATTTAACGCAGAAAAAGGTAAAGTACCGGATACGATGTGATATGATATATTGTTTGTTGTGATGTTCCAACAACCATTGATACAAGGACTCGAAGAACCAAGAGACTGGGGCGGCCGCACCCACGGTCCTTGGATTGAACGGAACCTTATATCCTTCCCTCTCCTCATCGTTGGCCAATGAGAAGATTCAATTCCCGTCGTGTAAACTACTAGCAGAAGAAGGGAAGACCAAGAATATTTTGGAAGAATTCAGTTGGAGAAAAATTTTCCTACCTTGTGTATCCCTTTTGAGTTTCGAAAGTGTAGGTATTTCTTATATGAATTTTCTTGAATCTTGTATGGCAGCTAATAACTCCGCCTATGTTGGGGTATCCTTGACATAGCCGGTCCCAAGCCCGGACAAAGGAGGAGGGTTGTGCGTTAGGTAGCCGACAGCCAGCACAATACTCAGTCGGATTTTTTTATGGATTTGATACCTAATGAAATTTCGTTGGGGCGTCCCCTACTTAGTGACGCGCTGTATGGTCCGGGTACAGTGATAAATGAGCAAGGACCGCTGCATCGGCGCCCGGGTGCAGTGCTAAATAGGCAAGGGTCCTCACACTTTATTGGACGAGTGTGGGGGGTAAGGAAGCTAGTCCAAAATAGAAGGCTGAGATTGGGCACTTGGAACATTGGGAGCCTAACTGGGAAACTTATGGAAGTGGCAGATACAATGGAAAGGAGACGAATCGCAATTGCTTGCTTGCAAGAGACAAGATGGGTGGGACACAAAGCAAAAGAGATTGAGAGGACCGGGTATAAGTTATGGTATACGGGACTTAATAGATCGAGGAATGGGGTCGGCATAGTGGTAAATAAGGACTTAAAGGAAGATGTAGTGAATGTAAAGCGCTATGGAGATAGGATTATTGCAATTAAGTTAGTATTAGGAGAAGAGATAGTGAACGTAATTAGTGCTTATGCCCCCCAGGTGGGCTTAGGAGATGGACATAAGGAGAAGTTTTGGGAAGACTTGGAAGGAGTGCTACTAGAGATACCCCAAGGAGAGATGGTCTTCATAGGAGGTGATTTGAATGGTCATGTAGGACGTGACGTAGATGGATACATAGGAGTACACGGGGGACATGGGTACGGTAATAGAAATGAAGAAGGGAAGGATATCTTGGAGTTTTCAGTGGCTTATGATCTCATGGTAACTAACACATTTTTTAGAAAGAGAGAGGAGCATTTGGTGACTTATAAGAGTGGCTCATCGAGGACACAAATTGACTTCTTCTTAACTAGGAAAAGAGACCGTTTAGCTTGTAAAGATTGTAAGGTTATACCGGGGGAGAGCTTGACTTCCCAACATAGGTTGTTGATCATAGATGTGCAGTTACAAAGGTGGACTAGAAAAAAGAAGTTGTATAGATGCTCAAGGACTAAATGGTGGAACCTGAAAGGTGATAAGCAACTAGCTTTAAGGGAAAGAGTACTAGAGGAAGACGTTTGGGCGACAGATGAGAGTGCAAATAATATGTGGGATAAGGTAGCAGAGTGTATTCGGAAGGTAGGGAAAGAAGTCTTAGGAGAATCTAAAGGGGGTGCTCCGGTACAGAAAGAGGCATGGTGGTGGAGCGAAGCCGTCCAAGACAAGATAAGAGTTAAAAGAGAGTGCTTTAAAACGTGGCAAAAGGATCGAATTGAAGCGAACTTGGAGAGGTATAAAGAAGCAAAAAGAGAAACCAAAAAGGCAGTTAATGAGGCCAAGGCAAAGGCATTTGAGGAGCTATATAGGCGACTTGACACTAAGGAAGGCGAAAGAGAGATATTCAAGCTTGCTAAAACTAGAGATCGGCGGACCAAGGACTTAAACCAAGTTAAATGCATTAAGGATGAGGATGAAAAGGTATTAGTAAAGGAGGTTGAGATAAAGGAGCGTTGGAAGAGCTACTTCTACAAGTTATTTAACGAAAGCAGTAGTAGTGACATACAATTGGGGCAGCTTACCATTTCTAGAGAAGAAGCGAATCATATGTTCTATAGGAGAATCAGTAGGGAAGAAGTTAAAGAAGTATTGAAAAGAATGAAGAATGGGAAAGCGGTTGGGCCAGATGGTATCCCTATTGAGGTATGGAGGTGCTTGGGGGAGGATGGTATTAGTTGGTTGACAAAGCTTTTTAATGTAGTGCTAAAGAGCAAGAAGATGCCTAATGCATGGAGGAAAAGTATTCTTATACCCATATACAAGAACAAAGGAGATATTCAGAACTGTGCGAACTACCGCGGGATTAAATTGATGAGCCATACGATGAAATTATGAGAGAGAGTTATTGAGAGAAGACTAAGAAGAACAACAAATATTTCAGAGAATCAATTTGGTTTCATGCCTGGGAGATCAACCATGGAGGCTATCTTTCTCCTGAGGAGGTTAATGGAACAGTATAGAGAAGGTAAGAGAGATTTACATATGGTGTTCATTGACTTGGAGAAGGCTTATGACCGGGTTCCTAGGGAGATTCTTTGGAAAGTTTTGGAAAAGAAAAGAGTGTGTGTCGCTTATATTGAGGCGATAAAGGATATGTATGATAGAGTCGTGACATCTATAAGGACGACTGGCGGCGAAACTAAGGAGTTTCCTATCACGATTGGTCTACACCAAGGCTCAGCGTTAAGCCCGTACTTGTTTGCCCTAGTTATGGATGAGATTACAAGACATATCCAGGATGAGGTGCCGTGGTGTATGTTATTTGCAGATGACATTGTTTTAGTGGATGAGACGAGAGAATGAGTGAATGCTAAACTTGAATTGTGGCGGAAAACATTAGAGACAAAAGGGTTTAGGCTAAGTCGATGCAAAACGGAATATATGGAATGCAAGTTTAGTCAAAGTAGGACACTTGGTAACATAGAAGTAAGTTTGGGCACACAAAAGATAGTAGAAAAAGAAAACTTTAGGTACCTTGGATCTATGGTGCAACAGGATGGAGGGATTGATACTGATGTAAGTCACAGGATTCAAGCCGGGTGGACCAAATGGAGGAGTGCTTCGGGGGTCTTGTGTGATCGGAAAGTCCCCCTCAAGGTTAAAGGAAAGTATTATAAGGTGGCGGTACGGCCAGCGTTGTTATATGGATCAGAGTGCTGGGCAGTAAAGCATAATCATGTCAAGAAGATGGAAGTTGCGGAGATGAGAATGCTAAGATGGATGTGCGGGATCACAAGGAGAGATAGGATTAGGAATGAGGAAATTAGGGGCATAGTAGGAATAGCACCGATTGGAGATAAAATGAGAGAAAATCGACTGAGATGGTTCGGCCATGTTAGAAGGCGTCCAACAGAGGCACCTGTTAAAAGGTGTGAAAGCATGGAGTTTGCCAAGAGTAGGAGAGGGAGAGGGAGACCCAAGAGAAGTTGGAAAGAAACTATTAAACATGATCTTGCCTACATGGATCTAACGGAGGACATGGCCCTAAACAGATTTGATTGGCGTCGTCAAATCCATATAGCCGACCCCACCTAGTGGGAAAAGGCTTGGTTTGGTTTGGTTTGGTTTTGTATGGCAGCTAATCTGAAAGGTTTTTGAGTGTTGGCTAATTCATTGGTTAATGGACAAAACCGGACTTCTTAAAGTTGTAATCTTTTTAGAATGGACTGCCCAAGATTTCTGTGGAAAAAGCCTTTTGGTTGTTCTTGACAGTGGTCGCTCGAGCGATCCTCCATTCGTTCGAGCGAACCCATTACAAAGGCTTCTTCGCTCAAGCCTTCTTTTTTCTCCGCTCAAGCCAGCCTTGTTTTGATATTGTACGCCTAAGATAGAGACGTGTCTGCTCGAGCGAACCCCCTGTTCGCTAGAACGAACCTGGACGAGTTGCAGTTCCCATTTGGAAACTCTTTCCTATTTTCTCTCAAGAGGCCAAGTTCTATCCCAATCACATGAGAACTCTTGAGGCACGAATTTAGACTTATATATAGCATTTATCTCTCTATTCCAAAGTACTTCTCATCAATATCAAACCCTAGAGAAAATTTTGAGAGATCCATCTCTCCCCTAAGGCTTTTAGTTCCTGCGCTGAAGATCAAGCTTTGGTTATGATTCCATTACACTCAAAGTAGAGACATCTTGAAGATGGATTCAAGGTGGTTTGTTCAAGCACGGTTGAACGTGAACGACGAGCTATCGACAAGATCAAGCAGTCCTTAGGTTGAGTTAACAACTGGGAAGGGTTATAAGTGTCTCTTATAACTTTCGTTTTACATAGTACTTGATTGTCCGTTGGCCTAGACGGTAAGGCCCATGGTGTTTTTTTCCCAAGGAGGGTTTTCCACGTATAAATCGTTGTCATTCTTATTGTATGATTTGATTGCTTTTAATCTGATTTAAGATTAATTATTAGTTTAATCACGTGTGGATTGATATATAATAGAGATCTAGTTATCGGGACCTCAGCCTGTGTTAAGGCCGGTTTTTCATAATCTTGTATTTTTTTAGTGATTTAAAATTATATAATGATAGAGACGACTTTAGAAAATGCTATTAATGAAAAGAAGTAGAAAAAATAGTGTTTAAAAAAATTTACTTGGCTTTACTAGGTTTTAGACCGTAACAGTGTCATTTTTAAAATAACGTAGCAGCCTCAAACTGTTGTGGCCGATAATGCAGTCACTACGCTATGTAGTGGTTGCTATTTTGAACCATAATTTGATCCAAAGGTCATATAAAATATCAATGGATACCCATGGAATTTTGAAATTTAGATATTTTTTTTAATGATTCAAAGAACGGTCTAATAAATAATTGATCCAATTCAATTACTCTATTAGTAGTAACCCTAGAGTCCACATCTTACCCATAAACATTCATGCGCCTCTTTTTCAAGGCAGCCATGAGACCAGCTACTTGATGTGTCGAAAGCAAGGAAAGAAGCAGTATTTATCTTAAGTGCCTTGGCTGCAAATTATGTAGTATATTAAGGCAGAAACAATGAAATTGGTTGCAAAAAAAGAAAAGCTCTACTCTTCAGAATTCCATGGTTCTGGCAACGAAAGCGAAAGCATCGCTTATTTAGCGAGTGTATTAATAGAAGGGCTATGCATACAAGGAGTTTGCTCTGTGGCCTTCAAGCTAGGTACATGGAAAATGAATGGAACAAGAAAGAGAAGAGGATCAATCAAAAAATTCCCACTGGGTTGAGGCCGGGGGATCAAAGGTCTCCCACTTGGTTGTCACAACTGCAGGCTTTATTCTTGCATTTGAGATCTTGAGCAAATCCAACGTTTCAACACACTTCTGCACTCTCTTAGCCTGCAAAATGGGCATCTGAAGCTTCAATTCTTTGGGTCCAAAAAAAAAACTGAACCTAGAACCTAAGCGGTGACTGAATTCCCAGAACACCATATTGAAAGGGAAGTTAAGCTACTGTAAATATGGTCCCATAGATGGGGGGAAAAGATCAGTTAGATAATAGATGACTGAATGCTAGGATCTTCCATTCTGGAACATTTTGTGGCATCCCCCACGCAATGTGGCAACCAGAAAGTGTTCTGGATCATAGAATTAGAAACACTGGCCATCCTGTTTAGGATGAGCAGAAGAGGACACTGCACATCCACACATCAAAACCCAAAGTTTAAACCGTCTTTACCATGCAATCAAAGCATGTGTGACTACTGATCTTTAACCACAAACAGTAGCCTGTTTTTGGTAAATTAACAACATACAAATCCACAATATGCCCATTAATCAAACAGGTTGGTTCGTCAGATGGGAGTAAGTACGCAGCTTTGGGGGAATGGAATTGAATTATGTGCAGTAATTTGATGATAGAGGTGGTTTATTAATTTACACAGGCTACGTCATTCCAGTTCTATAATTTCGACGCAACTGTAAGAGAGAGATGCAAAGGCAAACCTGTAAAATCTTCTGTGCTGATACATCTCCTTCTGTAGAGATGCTGTCGAGCTTGATAGCTTGTCTCATGAGCATCTCAATCAATGTGGTGACCTGAACTTCTGGCACCTTACTACCATTAGAAATAGATTTCTCAATGGCAGAAACCTGCAGATAAAATCAATGAAGCTGTAACATCTCATTCAAGTGTTTTAATTTCTTTTTGAATGGTCTCTACTTGTAAGTGTTCTAATGCAATTTTTTTTTTTATTCCTAGGAATTCTAGAGAAAAGTAGTATTTCCTTCAATGCAAAAATCACCATCCATGTCATTCAATGGATGGACTTAAATGTCTGTAATGCATAGAATTATAGACCAGCATCATAATATTCCTCTAAAGGAATGATATACTCAATAAAAAGGAAACAAAATCTCACAACCTTCAACGAAAAATACCATTCTAACTTATTTTTAAAGACAAGAAATGGCATGGGTTCACTCACCTGATCTGCCAACTTGTCGACCTCCATGGAAACATCTGAGATGGCCCGATGAGCGCTCTGGATCTTTGCATTCCTTCGCATCTCAATGAATCTCTTCTCACGGCTCGACGGGTCTTCAAT
Organism: Litsea cubeba; assembly: GCA_012931725.1. Classification (NCBI taxonomy): domain Eukaryota; kingdom Viridiplantae; phylum Streptophyta; class Magnoliopsida; order Laurales; family Lauraceae; genus Litsea; species Litsea cubeba. The sequence goes on along the minus strand of CM022945.1, from coordinate 87,546,770 downwards.
CAAGACAATTTTTGAGCGGTCCTTCACACCAGACATGTCTAAATAATCTCCATTTTCTCGCTCTTTACCTCGGAATAGAAGCCTCTGCTCACCAGGTTGTAATCCAGTCTCCGCTATTAGGAGCTTCTTCAATTCACCTAACAAGAGAATAGAACTCCATGTATTCAAAACAAGATCAATCAAACCAATGCTACTCCATTTTTTTTTTTCCTTTTTGGCCTGGGTCAACCCCATTCAGCCAATATCTGCCATTGGATTTTCAATGATAGAAATTCAGCAATTTGCAAACCATCAAAAAGTCTTCCCCCATATTCAAAGGTGGATGGATACTGGATACAACTCAGAACAATTGAAAATTCACCCATCCAAGTCAATGGCATGAAAATGTGAACAAATTCCCCCTCTCCCTGTTGTTACTTTGAGACCATATCAAAGGATCTGGCTTCAATTCAATGCTGTGAAAATGTGAACAAATTCCAGAAATATGGAATTGACAAAAACTCATCAACTACCCTGTATCAAATTTCAGATAGATAGTGCATAATTGAAGACATTACAGCCATTTGAAAGTGATTTCTCAACTCAAAGTTTCATCATCATCAGAGACTCTCTATCTTCAAATGCCAGCATTTAAACAGCACTTATTGCGTAAAAGAACGCTTTTTTTTTTCACTTCTACAATCAGCAGATACACAAATCAATGTCACCAAACTAAACCCTACGACTGTGGCCACTCATCCACAGCAATCCAGACCGTCCGTATGGTGGGCCCCACATCCATGGCATATGATCAGCACTCGACTTCAACGGCCTGATCATTGTGAATTCCATCAACGGGATTCCAAGATCGACGGTCCAGATGCACCGTAGATGAATCAAAACCCAATTTTTTCAGCACAAAGCAGACGACGAGAGAAACAAAAAAAAAAAACCATTACAGACGCGAACAAGAAGAAGAAGAAGAAGAAAAGAGAGATTACCGAAAGTCGCCTGCGATTTGATGGAGATCTCGTAACGGAACGTGCCGTAAGCGACACGGAGCCTGAGATCCGGCACGGGAATATCGGATTTCGCGGCACGCTTCTGCACCAGCATCCCACCCGGCCGCATCTCCCACTCGATCTTCTCGTCCAACGCCGCCGAGCTCTCGCTCTCACTGCTGCTGAATCTCGACCTCCTCATCGTCGGATCTCCGGCCGAAATTCCCGCCGGAGAAGATGATGTATCCGATTTTTCCCGGTAGCGGGAAAATAAAAATCTTGAAATGGTTTCGGGTGCCGACACCTTCTCCTCCTCCTTGCGTTTCTCTCTCTCTAGGGTTTGCGTTTTATATACGACCGAAAGATACCGTAAGATATTAGGATCGTTTGTCGAATGGTTGATTGACACGTGGCATTGTAAGGGTTTTTGGTTGACAGCTAAGCGTCGGTTGCCGACAGTCTACGAGAAGAATCCGAGGGTGAGAAGGTCCACTGTCAGCTCATAAGGACACGTGGAGGACTGTGACTGGTTGGGGAGTGACTGATACGATGACGTGGCTTGTGGATGGTGGGACTTCACTAGCAGGGTGGTTTTGGGGATTTGAGAAATTACGAAACTACCCCGATTGAACTGTTTGACTTTAGAATGCATTTTAACCTTTGAGAGGATGGTACACCTCAGGAGCATGGAAGTGGTTTGGTCCTCTTTTATGGAGATTGGATGATGGTCTAAATTTTGAATGAAGAGTAAAATACACCTTCCTATATATATATATATATATATATATGTTAATAGCCGTTGATCAGGCAGGACATTTAAAATGAGTGGTTAGATTTGTTTAGTATGAAAGAGGAAATAACTAATGATGCTTTTTAGATGATGGCTTGAGGCCCATCTGAATGTATGTCAATTATAAAAAAAGAATAATGTGGGATATTGTAGCACTGGTGAAATACATATTTATTTTTCATAAATATAGACTTATAACTCGTCTCGGTGCATTCTATATACGACTCATATCAAGTTGTGGTGAAATATACTTTTAATTATAAGATTATGTTCTTTGCTTTCAAGTTGTTAAAGGTTGATGATCTTAATAAGCACACCGTTGTTACACGTAATTGGATATCTAGGATTGTATTTTTTGGTTGGTTAAAAATTTTAGGGTTGGAAATAAATATTTACAAATAACCACTATCTTAATTCTTATTTTATTTTCATGCAATGGATAGGTCACAGGAGCTCTACTCATGATGATCAGTACATGTACGGAAGCAAATCAAGGGAGAGCATTGATTTTTTTTATATATATATTTAAATACAGCTTGCTTCCAAAGTCTCAGAAGTCTTTGTATTTTAATCTTTCCTGTTTCTTGAGTAGAGAGGTTGATTGTAATTGTCTCCTTTTTCTCATCTGGTATTTGCACGTGGTGCACATGCATATGTCCCCTCATTAACCAAGTTCGCAACTGGTTCTCCCAAAGCTAAATATAAAGCAAATTTACCATCATTTGAGGGCTTATTCTCTAGTTTAGGTTAAAAACAAAGTACACACTTCAGTTAAAGACTTCTAGGCCTAGTCCTTTATTCTTCATATTCATTCCCCACTCCCCCTCCTCACCTCTGATGATATTTCCATGCTATTTGACCCAACAAATTACAAAAAGTCTAACGGGCCCGATTTCACGGCTCCCATGTCGGGCCCGATTTTCGGGCCCTGTAGCAGGGCTCAACAAATTAATCCACCACTGAGACATGGATGATAGTGCATGCATGACCTCTCAACACATCAAGTGCACTAAGTAAATTTAGGGGTCTCAAACACACACTTGGAAAGCAAACACATGCCTTATGCCTATAATGACCCCGTTATATGAAGAAACTATTTGAAAATAATGAGCTCATTGAACATTGCTAGTCATTTGGATGAAGATAATAAAAGTGGATGCTAAATTTAGAGGCATGTGCAATTCATCAATACTGCCATCGACCAAGTTGGCTAGCAGCATCGATTGAGTTTTTTTTTCCCCAATATTGATAGGTTGTCGTGTTAGTTTTATGGACTCAATCCAGTAGATGATATAATAAATTGATTAATTTCTTTATTTATCAATATATTCATGGTTTCCTTTCATGAGATGAATGGTGATTTATTATATACTTGCACATAACCAATACGAATGACATGATGGTTCATGAAATAAACCAGAGTACACAAGTATATTAGATGTAATAAATGTGTATGAATGATATCCACATACATGAGACATGTGTAGCAAATCTTATACTTAAATATCTTCACAAACAGTGATGAGACTGGACATCTCGTACCGACAAGATTTTAACACTTTGATCACTATGAGATAGTGTGATTTATCTCGATCATCAGAATGGAAGATTCTGGATCATAGTGCTAGTACATTGGATGTATTGAAGGACCATGAGAAGCATCTTATGAGCATTGTCTTTACTTTAAGGTATGCTCTTATAATTTCCTAACAGTAAGCTCTCAATCCTGAGACATTAATGAACTCAAGTTTCTATTTATTCATTTGCTTTGAGTCACCAATGAGTGAGGTCAACTATAGGTCAACACCTCGGTGATTTGTGTACGTGGTAGTAGGACTGTGGGAATATTCAATGGTTAAGATGGAATCTATCTCTAATATCCCATTGTGCCAATTAATGGATTTATCATTGGTAAGTGTGCACCCATTCCTATTAAAAGGTAATTAGAAAGGTACCCGTGATCATTATAATTAATTGGGGCTCAAGGATAATAAGATGTGGATCTAGTTTGGAAGACATGTCCAATTGATCCATGGATATTGATAGAGGGGCCTACTTGTGGCAATGTGAAAGTTTAGGGTCTTCTATGTAATATTCATAAGACTGGAGTTCAATTGCATTTATATAGTAGAGTTATTTGCAATTAACTGTGGGCCCGGATTACACATGAGATGTGGGGTCGCGAGTCCCAATTGGAGTCAGCTTTCTAAGGAATCCCTAGTGGCCGTCCCCACGCTAGCCCAATTATTAGAAAGTATCTAATTCTAGTTGAACTCCAAAAGGAAAGTTACTATTTCTATTTGAAGTAAACTTCTAATAGTGGTAATAGTAAACTTACTAATTTTAGTAGAAGTGAGACTTCTATTTTAATTAGAAAGAAATTAGAAAGATACTAATCATATTTAAAGTGAGACTTCTAATGATAATTTAGTAAGTTACTAATTTTAGTAGAAGTAAGACTTCTATTTTAATTAGAAAAAAAAAGAGTTACTAATTGTTAGAGAAGTGAGACTTCTATTTCAATTAATAAAGAAGATGTGGTTTAAGAAGCTATAAATATAGGAGACAAAGCTTTGGACGTCCTTGATATTGTTCCAAACATTGGAATCCACGCCTAAAGGGATTTAGTCCAACAAATTGGACGTCCCATCTCCCTTTGTGTAAGAGTTGCACATCATCTTTCTCTTCTAGTTCTTCTTCTAGTTCCTCCTTTGAGTTCCTAGTAGTTTTCTCTTGCAGATCCCAGAGAAAAAGATAAACCGATACGGCTTATAGCGTGGAAGATCAAGAGGTCTTGGAGATTCTTATTTGATAAGTGAAAGTGTTTCATTATCAAAGAAAGACGCAACTTTTCCATTAGAGCACAGCCGAGCTCCAAATGTATTATCTACTTCCTTGTTTTTATGTAGGTTATTATGGATGCTTGTTAGTTGTTGTTTCTATCTTCTAGATATAGATTGTATTTATTGATCATGATGGCTGAAATTGAGGGTTTACATCTTGAATTGATTTTGGTAGCCTTCTGCATAGTTCATCCTTGCATCAAGTGGGTCAAAAGTTTTTGAAACCTATCCTAGAGGCCCACCTATTTCCAACATATTGATCAAAGTCTAATTATAATTAATTAGTGGATGCTCATTGAACATTGTTAAGTTATAAGGTCAACTCAAATCTATATATATATATGGAGTTTATCTTCTAATTAAGATTGGAATTGTTTAAATTATTCTATTACAGCATTTCTCCACAATAGATTTGAGTTCTCCAATGAAGAAATTGCAGTCAACCATTAGATCGAAGAAAGGTTTGTAATATGGTGCAATCGAAGAAAGTTTAGTTACATACTGCAACCAATTGAGCATTATTATATGTTTATATTCCACATCTCCATATGAAAATGGTGGGCCCAATCCTTTATAAAGGGTATTGAGGTCATTCAATTTCTTTCATTGGGTCATTACTACCAAATGCATTATAATATGCAGCTCATTAACGTTATCTATGAGGACATCTTGTGCCCTGGCCTCGGTATAATAACATATCTCAGGGCATAATTGTGCGACACATTTTCTGCCAACATAGGAGAGAAGGTTATTCAATTTTTCATAGATTCCATTTTTTATTAGGGATAATTAGCCAACAATTTTTCTCGAAGCCCTATAGTTCATACAGTTTGACATATTTTGACGAGAAGTCCTTAGATACGTCACATCAGACATATTTATGACTGATTTTTCCTTTCAATTGTTTAGGCATAAAATTTTGAGTTTTTTAATTTCAAGACTTCAATTTTCCATCATTCATAAGGCAAGGTTATCTCTCATTCATAAGACAAGGTTCTTCCTCATTTGTTCCGCTGAGAGGTTGGGACGAGGCGAATATAGCACGTTCCATCTTCTCAAAGTGGCATCGATCAAAGGTGGGCCACTGCATAGATCTACTCTCGTTGTAGGTTATGTTGCAGAACCTCGATCCAAGAGTTCTACTTGCTTGAACCGGAGATGACAAAAGGGAGAAGGAGACTTGTTGAAGAGCAGAGAGGATCCGGGATCGCTGCGTGTTTCGATTGTTGTTTGCGCCTTGGTTCGTTCTAAAAGGAAGAAGGCTACTCCTACCACGTGCCGAAGGAGGTTAGGACGGCATATCACCAACCCTCTCCATCGGGTGCTGCCACTTGAGTTTGAATTTTAGGATTCTGTCGTTCGTGGGGAAGAGGACCGAACCAGAGATCAGTCGATGTTGCCTCGCCGCGGGTGGTGAGGGCAAAGAATCTGGTCTGGGGGGATTCCTAGATGTTGGTTCCTATTGAAGAGAAATAGAGATATCTTTGTTTTGTATTATGAAGACAGAAAAAATACTTGGCTGAAAAGTCTCGGACTTTTCTTTTGTAGAGAACGTGATTCTTTGGTCACAGAAGCATAGAAGCAAGGCGTCGTTGTTGGATCTGCGACTTTCTGTTGTCGGAGAAGGCTGCTGGTCTCGTTGTTGCCGCCACTGCGGTTTTCAATCGTTGCCGAACGCAGTCGATGGTGCTGCGCCATCGCCAAGGAAGGAAGGCAGCAGAGCTATTATATCATTTTTGGCAAATATATCAAAGTTTTTATGAAATTTATCCGAGTTTTTGTGAAATTTATCTAAGTTTCTGTCAAATTTATCGAGTCTTTTTTAAAAAAGTTATATGAGTTTTTGAAAAATCAATTTGATTTTTTTTGGCAATCTTTTTGTATTTTTTTAAAACTATTTGTGTTTTTTAATTTTATTTTCATCTTTTCAAATTTATTTGCGTTCTTTTGAAATTTATTTGCGTTTCTTGAGATTTATTTGCGTTCTTTTGAAATTTATTTGAAAATCTCATTAATGGGATTTTTATTAATTGTATCAAATTAAATGGTAGTTGACCATAATTAATGACATATCTCACTAATCATGGGATATGATTTATCTTTAAATAAATAAGAATTTAAAAAAAAAATGGTAACTTGGACAATTTAGGTCTTCAAATTTGGAAAAAGGACCTCCGCGCTATTGAAAAAGATTGTGGATCTAAGGCCGGAAAGTAAAATGTTTAGGAACCTGTCGTCGAATGCCCCTTTTTATTATTGGGTGCATATAATTTTTCGCGAGAAAAAACAACATTTTGACACTTTTCTTTTGCAAATCTACAACAAGAAAAAAAATCACAAAAAAGTAGAAGTTTGGGAACTATTGTTTCCATGTGTTCTTCCCAAATGTGCCCACCCTAAGGGCATGTTTCTTTACCAAAATCTCCATAATTTATGTTTGTGGGAGTTTCAAATTCTTCAAAAGTTATCTCCTTGAATTTCAAATCCCTCTTCTTGATAGGATATTTGAAATTCTAACCAAATATATAAAGAGTGGAATTTCAAAAATTCCATAAAAGCTTTTGAAGCCTTTAATGTGGCTGAAATTTGAAATTATTGTAAAAGGAGCATGACATTTCAAATGCACGAAAATAAACAAACCATCACATCATATTAAAAAAAAAAACCAACATCTCCGAATTCTTGTCATAAATTTTGGTAAAAAAAAAAGAAAAAGAAAAACCCCTCAAGGTCACCCATCAACACTGTGGCCCAAACAAGCAAGCACTTACAATTGGATGATCATTTATCACTAGTGGGCCTCACATGCGTGCATTGGCGACTGTAAAACCCAAACTCCTACTGTAATTCCTCAACCGTAACGTGTCTCTTTCCCCAACCGTTACCATTGCCAAAACGCAAAGCAAAAGGGCAATATCAACTGATTAAGGTGACCAAACCGATCTGCCGCGTGTCATGATAAGATTGGTCCCAGTATCCAGTGGTGCTGACATGGACCGAGTAGGAGATTATGTATCGTGCGGTCTCATGATTGCCACGTTACGGTCAGTTCGCGGGAAGCAATCAAAAGGCTCGTGTGAGCTGTCACTGACGGAGACGGATTTGTCGTCTAGCTCTGGAAACGACAAGTCGTCAGTTCTCCTTTTTCTTGACTGGTCGGGTTCTTGCGGGAGCGCGTTGGCCAATCATTAGTTGCCACGTCATGTTGCTTGACACATCAGCCAAGTTGCTGAGGCGTCGTCACCTCGTTCGTTAGTTGGAGGATTAGGGGACGAAAAGCCGTTGGAGAAGGTGGTGCGGTTCAGTCGAGTCGTTTATACTCATGTTTAAAATCTCGGTATCCATAGCGTGACCGGACCGAAAAATCGATATCGTCGCGAATATCAGTCATTGCGGACGTCGCCGAAAAATCGATATCGCCGTGGATATTAGTCCATTGCGGTCGTCGTAGTGTGAATTTTTTTTTAATAAAAAAAATCACAAAAATATTCAAAAAATTTAGAATATTAGAAAATGCTGGAAAACAATATTTTTTCCATTAGTAACAACAATAAATCAAAATCTCGGTCACCTTAAGTTATGAGTCCTTTCTGCGTCGCTGTTCGCTTTCTTCTCCGGTATTTTATATAACGCAACCATTATTGATGCTCATGATCAATAAGATGAAATATCATAAATTTAACATAATACAACCACAATTTTGGGCAAAAACTCACACTTTTTTATTTCAAAAATATAGATCTATTTTAAACTAACACATTATCAATGTATTTGAACACTAATGTAGAAAAATGTAATTGATTTCAAGAAAAACTCCAAATTTTGGAAATAAAAAAAATTTAGATCTACACTTTAAAATATTAGATCTAAGGAAAAATAAGTGAGTAATATCAAATCTAACTCAATATAAAGCCTTGTGGTTCATGAATTAGTGTATTACACAATCTTTACTACTATATCATTCGAAACATAATTAAATAGGTTTAATATCATATCTAACAGCTTATGATAATAATAGACATTCAAGCACAAAAAAAGAAAGACAATTAGCAAAAGAGTCCTAGCTATCATGGTCAAGTAGGATCCTTTTGTCTTCATGATTGCCACTTCTTTAAAACATGCGCTTCACGAAGGGGCTCCGGGGGTATCCCCTGGCGGTTTATGAAGTTCTTCATTTGAAAACAAATGTCCCTTTTTAAGAACATGTGTCCATTTTTATATAGTCATGTAACTCCCGTTACTTATATGGTGGCTGCTGCTCTAAGGAGTATGGAGATGAGATGAGAGGGGAAGAAGATAAAGATGGAGAAATAGTTAAAAAAATATGATTTTTGGGGTATTTAATATAATATCGGCCGATATATCGTTACGGCCGAGATGAAGTTCATCTTGGCCGAAATATCCCGATATTTTGGCGATACGGAGGCCGATATAACCAAGACAGATACCTCAGTGAGATATCGGCTCGGTACCGGCCGATATGAACCGGTATCGGCCGATTTTTAAAACCATGTTTCTACTCGACTGGCTTTAAACGACCACTCATTTGTCAACTTTTTTGGGTAACGGACCAAATCTAGGATGGAACTATAGTGAATCCAGGCTAGATTCTTTTTTTTTTATATAAATTATGTTCTTGATTTGGATTGGAATTGACATTGAACCTTTGTTTTGCATTTAGATTCGGCATCAAATTGAAAAGGAATGATTTGATTCAAGATTCTTATTTTTTTGGTACCTCAGCAAAGGAAATTGGGATCTAAGAGAGAGCCCACAAACACACAGAAAGATAGTTAACTCAAGTGAGAAGGAAGCCCGCACAAGCAGGAAGAAAGCCCGTACAAGTGAAAAAATAAACCTACACAAACGAAAAGAGGTGACGTATATTGACGCTCATCACCATTTGGGTAAGAAGCCGTTCTTGGTTTAATTTTAGTTTGGATTCAAAATAAGATCCATAGTACATTAGTTTAATTGAGTAAATGAGCTTTATAAAATATTTAAGATATATAAGTAGAACTACTAAATGGCATGTCCTTAAAGCGAAGTAGGCGACTAAATATGAACATAGCTTAAGCTATTTAAGCCCTTAAATCATATATATATATAGGGGGATATTCTTATGCATCCTTCCCTCACCATATGGTGAAGGAAAAACTTAATGGAACCCACCTAGAGACCCACTGATCATTGGACTTGTGGGGGATGGGAAGAGACATCTTGAATAAGACCATATCTCAAATTTGGGGTCAATCTCATGCCTTTAACCCTTTCATCCATGGCCCACAGATTTAATGACTTTATATTAAAGAAAAAAAATTGACCTTCGATCCAACAGTCAAATTCATTTGGATAGGTGAAAATTCAAAGGGTCTAGTGTACTTAAGGGGGTTCCATGTGTGTGAATGATTAGGATGTGGTATAAAGTCAACCCTACTATGTTATCCATCACCATAACATGGTGAGGGATGGATGCACATGAATATTTTTCATATATATATATTAAAATATGAATGCAATTATTTTAGATCTACACTTTCAGTCGAAACATATAAGGATTCGATTCTGAATTTAGATTTTGTCTGGATCTAAAAGTAGGTTTTATAGTTGGTTTATTTGGAACCGGAGACTACTCGGATAATTGGATACCTACCCTAGTTTACATGCAGGGAAAGAACTGCCTGCATTGGGTGAAAGAATGTATGGGTGTCAACACTCTAGTCTCAGCCACATAACCCTTGCTCAAAACGAACTTAAAACTTGAACCTAACCATGTCTAATGAAAATCACTGAGGTTAAGTTGTAACTATTAACGCTGACACCCCTTGAAAAATTATGAATGGCATCGTGTAGAATTGTTCAAAATGCCAATACAATCATGGTTGAGTAGTATTGGCATCTTAGCATTTATCACACACAGATGCCCGCGGATTGATTCTTGGGTCCCAACGTAGCAGAAGCAAGAAAAAAAAAACTGTGTGCAAAATTTACATATATATCTTATTGACTTAATTTTTTTTTATATGGTAGAATTACATATAACTGTGTGATTCAATTTGGGCTCAGGTGCAGCCCATTAGACACCCAAATAAGAATTATTGGATTTGGATTCAGGCAAATGTGAATGTGAATAAGATCTGCATCAGTTGACAGCTCCAGATAGTAATGAGCAGTGAAAGGACGGTCTCTGTCTAGCACATTCCTGGCCCACCAATATAAAAAGTAGGATGTATTGCCAGACCAATAAAATAGCTGTGGGCCAATCTCAATAAAAGAGGGTCTAGTTGGGTCTAGTTTTGTTTTTTTTTTTAGCAGTTTCGAGTTAAGGAGCTGGGCCCCTCTGCAGAATGAATAACAGAATAAAGTAGTGGTGAGTACTGATCGTTCTTTTCTCATAACCCATATAACTTCTTGGTGAGTACTGGGCCACCAAGTATATCTGAAAGACAACTACCCTAAATTTCTAACACAGTATGTGAAAGGCTTCTCCTCCAACCATTTTTATATATTAGAAATCGTGTGGCCCGCCTTCCATGGGACCTACATCAGGTTAAGCAATCGGGTAAATATCTATTGAATCTCTTGCCTAAAGTCTTAATCCATCGCCTTAGGAGAGTTTGGATTGGAATCAAACTCTTGTGAGACAATTTTAAGGAGTTATTTAACTCGTGTGTCACACTCTCACTGTCAAGCGAGGTGAGAACGACCACCTACCACACCAGTAGGTGACGGTTGCTCTCACTAGTTGCCCAAGGTTCATACCCTGGGTAAGCCATCTCTTCCTACTTGTATGGGCTTTTTTCCTGCTTGTACGGGCTCCTTTCCCACTTGTGTGCGTCTTCTTCCTGCTTGTGTTAGATGTCTTTCCGTATTTACGCGGGCTCTCTCTTAGGTCCCAACCCCCTTGGCTTGGTTACGAAAAAAAAAAAAGTGAGGTGAGATTCTTGGCGGGGTAGACTTCTAGATATGACTCTCGAGATTTGGTTATTTATAGAAGTTGAGAGCCGAGCTATATGCAATCTAGCTTGTGGGGCCCTACTTAGATGCAATCTTATCAATGGAAGGAGGGCTGATTGAAAGGAACCCCACAAGATTATCTTAGCCCTAAATTTAACGGCCTTAAAAGTTAATGACATCTTAATCGTAAATTTTATCGAGATTCAATTCAACAGAGATTATGAAAACATTCTCTGTCGTAAAAACAGTAGATTCTTACCACTTTGATATGCAATTTCCATGTTTATTTTTCACTTGAACATAATTCGGGTAGCCAACTCTAATGCGATTAGGAAAGAGGCCTACTTCAATTATCCATGTGAGCTACAGTCCAGTGGTCTGATGCATGGTCCCACAGGTGCGTCTGGTGTTTGCTGATTGAAATTGTTCATTTAGAATAATGTTCAATAAGACCAATCCTACAAAAAAAAAATATGCCCATGGTGGGATCAGCACCTAAAATGTTAACAAAAACACCAGGCCCGTCCTGTCCCATTTGTGGTCTTGCACTTTCTGTTTCAATTAACGGCATGACAAGGGGACCCCAAAGGGATGAAAAATCTAGCAATGCTTGAATACATGGAGCTTTTCAATTATTTTAGTCAAAAATAGCAGGAGCAGAAGCTTGTACTGATGCTAAGATGGACATTGATGAAGGGAAACAGTTTCTACTACAAGAAAACTCCATGTCATGTCCTTTACCTTCTGTTCCAAAGAAGCATAATAATATTCACATAAAACTTCAATGGATTGGGATTGGGTCTCATCTTAACTTTCAGGCCCATTGGCTGGATTCATACATCTCCCAGGTCCTATGGTAATTATCAAGAAAGTGCTGTTTTTTTAACAACTTAAGAACTAAACCCCTGACTTTAATCATATAGGTAATATTATGTTTATTTTTCCATATTACCCTCTTCCTTAGAATTGAAAATCACCCAAATTTTTATCATATAAAGTAATTACATTATAAGAGTTATTTACCAACCAACACAACACTCAATGTCACAGTGATGGAAATAAAGAAATAAATAAAGCTAAAGGTTGATGAAAGTTACATGTCAACTTCACAATAATCACCATACTCTCTATTCAAAATAAACCCAATCTTCGAATCAGGATCCCAAACAAGAAGCAAACATGCCCATCAGATCACGAAAGACAGATTTCTAGAGTATCAATGAGAAGCCTAATCTGATTTTCACAATATATATATATATATATATATATATCTCTCTCAAAAGACACTCAAAAAGGCAAGAAGGAACAAGATTTCATAGAAAACTTCAAACCCCATCATCAAAATCCACACAGAAGGTTTCATCTCAAGATGGGAGACCCAAAAACCCAAACAAACAGGAAAGCATTAAAAATCCATTAAATAATCCAAACTCAAATATCACAAAAGAATCCACCATTCCCCAAAAAAACAAAAACCCACCTCCAAATCAAAGTTCCAGCAATCTCGCTGATGTTTTGGACCTAAAAGCGCTCATCTTATTTGTGTGTGTGTGGGAGAGAGAAGAGTGGGGGCGGGGGGGGGGGGCGGGGGAGAGTTTCCTTGGGATTTGATTATTCCGAAAGGTGGGGGGTTTCCTTGGGATTTGATTATTCCGAAAGTCAGCAAAAGAGAGAGAAGATGAGCACAAAATGTTAGCATACCCGGAAAAAAAAAAAGTGAAACAAAAATCCCAACAGCAAGGGAAAAAAGGGCTGTTCGGTGGATTTATTTTTCCATGGATTTCGTCTGCACCAAATGATGGGAAATCAGTTTTCCAAGGAGAAACAGGTATTTTTTCCATGAAAAACGGTTACACAAACATGTCAAAGGAAATCAAGTGGAATCCAATGCTGGTTAGTCATTGAAGAGAGCCCTTACATCTTAGGAAGCAAGTTTCTCAAATTGTTGAGACCATGGATAGAAGTTGGCATTAAGATTTGAATGTACACATCAGATGAACTAATGAAACAAGCAGTGTTAGGAATTCCAATTTTCTGTTTACACTTTACATAAAGAATCTAGAAATAAATATAACTATATATTTGTAGAAGACTTGGAGAAACTCAGTGTCGCGAATCAGGATTTATGTTCAGCTAAATGCTGCTCCGGGTTGCAACCTTTTGGTTTTCAGGGTCATTCCCAGCTTATACCTGGTCAATGCAGAACAGAGAAAATTAAGAAATTGTTTAATGTATGGAACAGACAATATTGAATCTGCATTTGTTATCATTCAAAATAAGAGAATGAACTGGCTCTGTTTATTAAAATTCACCTACTAAATAGTCTTTATTTCCCATGATTACAGATGCAGGGATTCATTTAAATGCACCCTTAACCCACAGAGGTTTTGGTTCCGCTGGATACATGCAAGGAGAATAGAAGCACCCACTAAAATAAATACCAAAAGACATTTGAAAAATTGTGAAAGTGACCAAGAAAAGACAAAATATCTGTTCATATGCTTTATACTTGCTTCATTAAAATTCAAAGGCCAGCTTTTGGGTTTCCAGAGCCTGCAGCAGGAACTCCCAGGCCGCTTCCATCCTCTGATGCAATTTCTCCATTTTCTTGTCTACCAAACTCTGCAGAAGCAATTTGGCTGCCTTCGACCTCACGTACAAGATCGTCAATCTTGCGGAACTGATACGGCCATCTTGAATTATATAGAAATTGTCGAAGGTCAAATCTGTTATCCTCAGGAGAATAACTCTGCAGCAACCAAATGAGTTAGATTTAGGTGAGTATATGTACATATGTTACAAGAGATTGATTTTTTCAGTAATTTTCATATAAATTTAAATGCCAAGACTTAATGCCACCAAAAACCATTTGTATCAGAGAAAAATCAATTAATTGGTCCTGGCACCTGATGCATCAGTACATGTCCTGATGCAGCTTTTCCTAATAATGGACAAAGGTGCATAATTTAGTAAAACAAAACATGGAACTGGTGGCTTGATCTTGGATGGGGATTTACCAAAATCTTCCAGATTGGAAGATTCTAACCCTCAGCCAACAAGAAAATACAGAAGAGATAAAGCAAATAATTGAATGGATAAGAAGATGAATTACCTGAGTTGGAAAATGTTCGGAAGCATCATTCCTAATAAGGTTCAAACCTTGAAAATAAAACAATGGGCCCCATTTGTGCAAAATGGATACATCGGGTCATTGTATGCATCCTGATGGATCAGGATTGTATACATGCACTTTCAGTAGAAGAAATATACAAATTCTTAGTCCTAGGTTAGGCCAGCATTTCTAATAAGTAGGTCGACTTTTAAGAGATCCAAACAGTTAACAGGGGTGTGAAAAGAGAGTAATTGAGAAACTTTGAAGGCAAGGGTCCATCTTGCATGTCACACAAAGAGTTAACAAGGACCAAATCGTCCTTGATTTAGTCAAGGTTGAAAGCCAAAGGGTCCAAGGAGTGTCTGCAGCTGATTTCTGCAGAGACTGGTCGATGTCAGTCAATAGAAGTGTCAAGTGGAATGGTCCAGCAGCTTCCAGAAAGGGTTCAGCTGACAAGCACTTCAATGAGGATGGTAGCTTCAAAGAAAGGCCTTCCAGCATGAGAGTAATCAAAGATGAAAATGGTGCAATTATTCTTGTTTTATTTGAGCCAACAATTTCTGGAGATTCTAAAAGGGAGGAATACTGAATACTGGCTATTAAGGGCTAATAAATCAATATTACTCAATCCTGTATTGTGGAGAGCAACTCAAGGAATACCATCTGATGGGCTAGCAGGGAAGTGAACGCACCACCATGGTTTAACTATGTCCTAAATGGAATTAGAACCTCATATTCTCATAATATATCTACCTATCTAATTATCTATTTACCCATAACCCATCTATCAGCATATTAAAAAAAAATCAAGGAAGAACTGCCCCCACATTAGAACCATGCAGTTTTACTAATTTTTTGGGCCACTTGGCCCACCTGTGATCAACTAAATGCCCCACCCCAAACAAAGACACACATGCTGCCCCTTGTGATTTGCCACGACTCCAAATTTGAGACCCATCCAACCAATACTGTTGGATTATAAAAAAAAAAGCCTTTTTAGAACCATTAAACTTGACGGATAGAGGGGGGTTATGATCATCTGATGGAGTTGATATTTTACACACCCTACGTCTCATTGAGATCTTTCCACATACCCCTCGGGCCCCACAGGCCACACCCCAACATCCTTATCTGCAACAGCTTTCACCTGAATAAAACTTATACATGCGTACATGCCACCTTAAATCCATTTTTTAGGGTGCGTTTGGTGCCAGCTGCGGAAGAGGAACCATGGACCCGGCTTTTCACCACTCCATTGAGGACATCCAGATCAGATCCTCTCTTTCACACAGAAATCAAGCCAGAGAGGAGGGATTCACCGGCCATTTCATCACTGCACCAAACATGTTGAGCAAGGCGCTGGATTTGTCGCCAGCCCTTTTCCGCTGAAAGCGGCGCTGCAGAAACGCCCCCTTAGTCTCCAATGCATACATTTTATGATGTTCCAAGGGAAATGAGCATTGAAGTAGATGAATTGGAATAGAGGGTCACAAGGGAGATGACCGTCGTGAATGGGACTGCTTTTAGCTACAATTTAGATTCTTCTGTTGCTGCAATTGTCAAGCATGTCCATCTTCTTGGGCTGCAACACTGTCATTATTTTGTGTTTTAGCTTATGTATTTGTCCTGATTTTGTTTAATTTTCTGGGAGCCATTAAATTTTATAGTTATAAAAATACTGCCATTATTTTCATTTTTCTAATAACATTATGTTAAAAGAATAAAGACTATAGAGATCCAAGAAGTACATGTGGTGAAGCATACTGTAGATGGGAATGGACAGAAGGGACCTGGAAGGGACAACCTAGCCATCCAACATTTGTAAATGGATAGATAAGAACATACAGCAACAAGTTCATACATGTAATAGAGCAAAAGGAAAATCCACTGATTCCTAGCTGAGCTGGGATGTCACAAGGAGATGAAGTCCATCACCAGTCCACAGTGTGACCACCAGATGGAAAATCTGGATCAATGCAACATCAAGCCAATTCATACAAAATGATGACCAGAATATTATTTCCGTTTATTTCAGTCAATCATTGCCTGATATGTCCATTCATTAAAACTATATTTGCAAATGACAGCAAGGACGGAACTGGGAGATGAAAAATACCTCAGCATGATAGGAAGGTGTCAAGACGGTCATCTTATGTCGATTGATTGAATAGTACTTGAAGAAGTATTTCACCTTGGCTGCTACATCTGATGGACTAAACCTTCCAGACCACCTGTAGCAAAGATTCTACAACAAGAGAAAAGAGCTGATTTTCAATCACTACCCTGTTACATAGCAAACTGCAGTCTGAGAAAAGTTCCAACATTTTCGGATCACAATGAGCAGGATTTGGTCAGCCTGAACCAGACCAGTTTATTTATTTGGCCAAAATTTTAGACCCAGGCTCAACCAGTTTGTTCATCAGCCCTCAAATTCAGGAGCTGATGTACATATCATTGGGTAGACTCAGGTCAACCAGGGATTTTATCATTCATAACTCTACATAAAGGTATAAACACTAGACGGTGTTTGTAACTGATGTTAGAATAGCTGCATAATAGCATTTGTTTTTCGAAATGTTGAGGTGACAAAGCAATTCTTTTCTTTATTTTTCCATTGCAAGTGAAGCCACCACACAAACCAAGTCTAATGATGTCTGTAGATTAAATGATTCAAAAATATAGTAGAGACTCTGACTATTCAAACATGTGACTGTGTGACCAACCTGAAACATTGACACGGGACCACAGCGGAAAATCTTACGCAACCTTCCATAGACAGATAGCTCCTCATATGTCATGCCCATATCCACTTCGTCCAACTTAAAAAAGAGAACATATGTCAGGCCATGTAAAGTTTAAAAGTCTTCAGGTAACTTTTTTTAAAAATAAAAAATAAAAACCTTCAATTAGAATTGAAGGAAACATGTATCAAGGATTGATGATGGCGATGATAACAATGACAGCATTGAAGAAATAAAATCCATCAAGCATTTTTACATAAGAATGTTTATTGCCAAAAGACTTAGTGAGAAACACAGAATGATGATGATTATAGCTCTGAAGAAATAAAATTCATCAAAGCATTTTTACATATAATGTTTATTGCCAAAAGAGTCTCAGTGAGAAGTACAGAACACATCAAAATGAGAAGAAATAGGCCGTAGATGTATATTCAGAATCTAGGCAGCATCAATAATCAGAGAACAAAGTCACAGGAGCTTAAATTCATACAACATCCAACTGAAAGCTACATGCAATTCTGGGGGTTTGATCACTTGAACTACTTCAGATACAATATTTGAGACATTTAACAATAGCAACACTATTTGAAGTGCATTTTGGAGAAATACCTGACTGTAATCAGAACGTATGGGCTCCAGTTCAGCAGTTGGAGGAGCTGCTTCAACATCTGCTAAAGATGAATATTCAAGATTGACAGCAGCCCAACGTAGGAATGCCCGAAGATCTTGTTTACTAATACTCCCAATTGGATTTATATCTGCTGAGCTGCAATCATACTGCTCCAAAAAGGATACAAATGCATTATTACCATGACAGTTTAATACTAATCAGTGACAATTCAATGGTCCATGGACTAGTAATCTACAGGTTTCCATTAATTTACAGTTAGAAACTCACATGTTATGGAGAGTTACCGTTGCTTCAAGAAAGTGTCATCACATTTGACAAATGGAAGAGTGCAGGCAATTTGTTTGTGGACTACCAACTTTATTCATACTTTGATTACTAAAAAAGAACATCTATCCAACTAGAAACCACAAGAGTAATGTCCACGCAACAATGCATATTACAGAAAAGGTATCCAGAAACATGCCAAGCTAACTCAACCCAGCTGAGTTAAAAGTAGCTGACTGAGAGACATTGATGTTCCAATTTTTTATGAGTATTCTATAAGCATTTTGAAGTCAGACTTTATTGTGTTCACGAGTAAGCTTGAATCAACCCATACTCAGACTTATTGTGTTTATGAGTAAGCTTGAATCAACCCATACTCAGACTTATTGTGTCTATGAGTAAGCTTGAATCAACCCATACTCAAGCTCAGTGAATCATAAATTTGAATCAACCTACACTCTAGCTAAGTGGTTCTTGATTGAAGTGCCATTTTCTCAAGTTCCCTATTCAATAAGGAAACAAGTAGGCACTATGAAATACAATACATGAGAGATGCTATTTTTTTTTTTTTACCTTGGTTAAATAACCTCGCAATCCTTCATCAACATTAGAGCTCCCTAACACAAGAAAGAACCCGGACTTATTTTGGACCCAAGGCATGAGTGATGCTAACATAAATGCTAGCACCATTCGAACTCGAGCTTGGATGTTTTGTAACCCTAGGTTCTCAGTATTCGATCCACCGTCAACCTGTACAAGAAAGAAAATAATTGAGGTGCCATGCAACTTTGAATAGAAGTTGCAATGCATTTCTTGTGGCATGAAAATTTAGAGTCCTTTGCAGCAGCAGGAAAGGTGCAGTTCTCAATGCCTCCCTATTACAAATATAGAGCCCCTGGTTTAATGATCCAGATGATTTGATGGGCCACACTGCACTCTGCAGATGGAAGATATCCCAAAAGTTCCCATTGAGGATTTCCTGTCAGGTAGATTTTGGGACAGTCTTTAGTCACAAAGGCGAAATCACATAGGAACCTGGATCTCAAAACCATGAATGCTGCAGGTCAAGAATAATGAGGCATACTGAACTGTTGTAGCTTATCCAGATAAGTCATACCCAAAAGGAAATTGACCTTGAAAAGTAGCAAAGCCATTACAATTAGTTTAATGCCAACAACATGTTTCAGTGAAAAAGAGATCAAAACAAATGTTGAAATTGGTATTAACATAGACCAGAAAATGTCATATCACCAAATTCAGTATAAATAATATAATGAAGTTACCTTATAACGAGGCCGCTTCCCTGTAAGTGTTTGGAACAAGGACAGTAATGCAGATATGACAGAGTCTATTGGAACATCAAGGTGCCATGAACCAATCTCATTTGCCAGCACTTTCGCTCTTGATCTCGTTGCCTCAGAACTGCATAAGAGCCGAAAACTTCTTTTATTATCAATGCCAGTTAAAGTTTGAACACAGGAAACAGAACCTGAAGACATATTGCTAAATTAATAATAATAAAAACAGTATTTCAAAGAAAGTCAACAGTATTCCACAAACAAAACGTAGAAATAATAAATCGATTCTACTTTTAGTACCACTCAATTCTATACAGTTCACAGCAGAGATGGACATTCCAGTTTGGCAACTCTACTAATAGAGTCAAGTGAAGTAAATTTGATTTTGAAGAAAGAATAAAATCTAAGTGGGTTATGATGGTATTTTATTTTTAGTTGTTTGTAATGGAATCTTTTTGACTTTTTGTATGGGAAAGTGTAGTTTTTTTTGTATTTTAGTGGATTAAGGTGATTGCCTTTTGACTTTTTTTGAAAAAGATGGAGGGAGTTTTGAATTAAAGTGCTTTTGATGGGACATCTTGTATGAAAAATGGAGGCTTTACTTGACTTTTACTATATTAGTAAAGTGTCAAACTAGAGATGACGCGGCTCTATAAATTAAATTACCTTGAAGAACAAACTCTATGCACAAAATGTCAGAGAAATTAAGAATAGAAAATTTTATCTTGAAGACAGCCCAATGCCCGTTGACTCGTCAAGAAATAGTTATTCAGTATATGTCATAACTCATAAATAATGGTATGATCCTTGACTGGAAAGGGTGTCTTTGTCCATCCAGCAATAGCATGTGTAAACTACATCAGAAATCAGTGGGCCATATCATGTAGCAGGCTTTGGCTTGATACCTCCTCATTAGTCAGATGATCCTAGCTATTGGAATAGTAGCTTGCTAATGAAAATATCACACATATTTCTAGCATTCAATGAGCACAGGATGAGATGGTTGAAATCTGTTGGAGATTTCTGGAGAATAATTGCCCCTCCACCATAGGAGTCATCATATGAATGGTAGGAATAACTAAAAGGTAGACCTCATATGTACAGTTTCTAGGACTTTGCAAATGGTTTGACCAAACAACTTACATTTCCTATTCATAGAAGTAGAATATTTAGGATATAGTAGAAATGTAGCAAAAATAAATGGTTGTCATATCATCAATTCCTTAAGAAGGTATGATGAATACTTCTAAGTTCAGGTCGCTCACCTATTTTCAGTTCCCATATAGACAGTGTAAAATATGCGTTTGGCGAATTCTCTGCTGTCTGTAGGAAACTCTCCATTTGTGTACTGACCAATGCGTATTGCATCAGCTTTGACTTGTTCATCTCCATTTTTTATTTCTGCAAATGTTAATTTTTCATTAATTCTTTGAGATGAGATGATAATCAAGAAATCAAGTAGAATGCGAAAGGATAAAACACAAGAACTGCAACACAAGAGTGCATGCTTATACAGCACACCTTTAATGACAAGCTGGCACATGCAACCAACAATAGCTGCCACAGCAGAACTATCTGCTCCACCAGAAAGTGGAAGCAGAAATCCAGAAGCTCCACTTCTTCGTAAATAATCCCATAACCAACAACTGGGTCCAAATGCTATCTCCTCTTCAGGGGAGTGATACCTGATCTGCAATGAAGGACAATAAAAATAAATATTTAAATACAGAAGGCTGCAAAAAATATACAAATTAGAATATTATATACTGCACTCTAAGATCACATTAAGCAGAAAGGGGCATATACTTAATTAAACTCATTAAGCCATCCTCGGATGGATGGGAAACAGCTATGGCGATAATGATGATAAAAACGGCGATGAAGTAGAATAGGCTATGCAACTATATGTTGCCCAATTGTGAGAAAACTTTTTTTCTTTGGAAAATGGTGTGGATATGGCCAATTGTTCTGGTGGGATAAGTGGATAACCAAGCCCCAGTATCCCCCTGTTTGATGATTCTCACTATCTGGTTGGTGGTTAGCAATGCAAATAGATAATAACAGATAGTTGTCCACATTCCTTGAGGGAAAAGTATGATGGCACAATCATCTTAGCCAAGGAAAACTTTTAAGGGCAGCTCCCTACATTTACTCATCGATTCTAACCATGTGGTTAGTGGCTTGCATTTAGCAATGCAAATAGATAATAACGGATGGGTGTCCACAACCAATGAGGGCAAAATTGGATGGCACAATCATCTAAGGAGAAATTTAAGGGCATCTCCCTTGACTCATCCACAGTAGGGCACATCTTATCAATGATTTGAACCACCAAGAAGATGGATGGATCTACATGCATAGTCCGCATTGGTTAACAAATGGTGCAATAGGCATTTACATGCAGATGGACAAAAAATCTTCAAGATCAACAACCAAGTTATTCTTCTTCTTCCTTTTTTTTTTTGCTAGATGGGTGAGTGGTATCGTACTTTTGTGCAGACTTGTGTTCCCAGGGACCAATCCCCAAGCAGCTGTGTGATATGAGACACCCTTAACCACTGGGGTGTCTCGTGTTTCATCAACCAAGTTCATCTAGCAGCTCTTTTATTAATTAAATTTCCACAGAAAATTTTGAACCAACCTTAATTAGGCTAGATGGGAGAGTTTGGAGGTTAAAAGGTTGACAGAGCTTGTATGGCACTGTTACCAACGAAACACTTGATTTATAACTAGCTTGCTCTCCAAAGCTACTTACAGATCCTCTGTAACTGGCAACCTGCAATTCAGCAAACAAATTTAGTGATAAACTGGAGAAAGAGAAGGCAATTATGAATCTTCTTCATGTCACCTCCCAACTACATGCAGATAATATAATCACAAAAGACATGAATGCAGGTTGTCATAACTTTCTAGTTCGCCAAACTCATTTGCACTCACCATAATCCTTAGGGGTCATTTGCCTTTGATGCATGGGATAGGAAACTCGGTTTTACATATGTAAATGTTACATATGTGAAACACATCTTAAAGTGTTGGATGTACTCATTACTCATATATTACCATTAATATGAGAACATTGAATAGCTCAAACCATGAATTGGAGGGCCACAAAAGTGTAGAAAGTTAGATCTATAGGTTGGAATCTTTTTGGATTTTTTCACAAATTACTCAAAATCTATGAAGATTTAAGATAATATTTCACACATATTTAGGTGCGCCACATTTTAAGAGAGGCAAATGTCTTGGCGGATGGTCTTGCCAAGGAAGGAGTATTTCATTCTACTCTCATTTTTTATGTATAGTTTCCTTTTTTTTTTATTAGGTGTCTTGGAGGTTGTTTTTTTGGGCTTAGCTTCTTGTGGCTAAGTTCTTCTTGGTGTGTTTCGCGGTTAAATAAAATTTTACCATAAAAAGGGCAGCGCAATGCACAAGGCTCCCACCACTGCAGGGTTTGGGGAGGTTCAGATGAATGCAGCCTTACCCCTGCAAGCAGAGAGACTTTTTCCGTGTTTCGAACCCATGATGCCCAAATCGCAATGGAGCAACCTTACCGTTGCAACAAAGCCCTCCCTAAAATAAAAAATTTTCATTATTTAAAAAAAGAAAAGAAAATGGCATCATAATCACATTATATGGAACTCACTTTATTTCCACTCAAAAATAAATCTAAACGATCCATCTGTTAGCACTTTTGACAATGATAAGTTTTAATCACACTTCTTATAACTAATTAAAGCAATAATGACAAAATGTACCTTAAAGATTTTAACACGATATCATTCTGAAAATAGGCTAAATCTTACTCAAATCTTTCCATTACTGCACACACTAAGGCTCATTGGAAAGGCTACTGATCAATCCATCATAAGCACCAATTTCATGTCAGTCAAACATCTGTGAACACATGAACTTTGGCTTTTTTTAAAGGGGGAAAAGTGCTCTAGTAGTGCCACTTTTGCACAATGCAAGAGGACCATGAGTTCTTCGCAAGCTCTATGCTTGCATCATATATGGAGATCATTTAGCAGGAAAATAATCCTAGTTTTCCTAGACATTCAATTGTGATTAATGGTGAAGGACACAAGCATTGATTTAGAACCATTCAGATTTCAGAAGGTAGGTCCGGCCATTAACAGTTTGTTGTATGTCTTCTTTCCAGTAAAATTGACTGTAAGTCCTTGCCATTTCAAAACTATCTAGAATGCATATATATGTTCATTCTATGGGTGTATCAGCCAATTAATTAAATGGTTAGCAACATTTATAGAAGAAAGAGGACTCACTGCATAAGTCATGAATTAAACCAGTGAATTGGGGGAGTGGGGACCACTGGAGTGGCCCTCATGGGGGAAAGAAAGTTGGTTTTTTTTCTTTTTTTTTTTCTTTTTTGTGTTGTTGGCATGGCGTGGGGTTGGGGGGGCGTGTTAGGGTGGCGAAGAGGGGGGGGGGGGGGTTTCACAATCTGCTAATACTCAATGCCATTCAGAATAAGAAAAGGGGGCCAAATTTAACTTACAGCATCTAGGTCTATTTGAGCAGTCAAAACCTCAACATCTTTCAAAGAGAACTGGGATCCTTGAGCAACAACATCCCCATTTACAGCAACACAAGAGCATCCATCTGTACCAGGTAAAAGTTACACACATTAGGCACTGAAAAGTGTGTATTATGTGCAGTACTTTTAGAAGCATTTGAAGCTCATGCATTAAAGCTCACTGAGCCTCAAAGCTCACTTGGGGCGAGGAGTCTCAAAAAACCCCAGAGCTCAATTTTGAAGATGTCGCTTTCGTTTGGAGTTTAGATCCACATTATGAGGTTTATTTGGTGCATACACCCTAGATAAAGCATGCATTTCAGTCACACTTCTTATTGGTGGGCTTAACTCCCCCAACAAATTAAGGGGGAAAAAAGGAAAGGACAAGAACCCATAGAACAACTGGTTGCAATTATGCAGTTGAGAGTTTGAATCATGTTTACCAACTCAAAAAAAATATAACTTTAAAGGTATTTTCTACATCGACTGATTTTTATTTATATTTATATATTTTTATTTTACATAATTATTTATTTATTTAAAAACCACGCTAATGAAGCTTACGTCCCAACCATTGAGGCTTACAGCTCATTCCAAACAAAGAATAGACACTTCTAAATATCTTCATCCTGCTAGCAGTGATCCTTAGACTAAATTTAATGTTTCTTTCATGCAATATAGTAAATGTTGCAGGAAAAACTTATACGAGACAAATTAAGAATTAGAAGAAAAAAAGGAGGTAGTTTAATTGTGTGCATAAAAAGAATCCAATGGGAGTTTTTTGTGGCTCTATAGCAGTATAGCCAAATAATGGGTATTAGGCAGATGAGACATTCCATTGAGCTCTCTACCTGCCTAATATAAACTTAAGGTGCCAAATAAATTTAGAGTGAGAATCCCTTTATTATTGCCATATATAACAAAATATAAGCAAAGCGTTGTGTAATCCAATAAAGATGTGTGTCCATACATACTGCTAAAACAGTAGTAGCAAACAAATGGATCCACAAGAACTTGTATAATAAAATGGGGATTGCATATATACCTCACATAATGACAAAAATAAGGTGTAGGATTAAAATGTTATTTTATAACATATATAAGTACCATAGACATGTACGGCGTAATTGAAAATTTAAAGAATATCTTGACTACCCTGAGTTTCCATATTTTTTACTCTCTAGCATTGATGCTGTTTAGTTCAGCCTGAACTAACAGCACGAGGAGATGCAGAATCAAACAATTCCACAATCTCAACCCCCGTGAGCCTCAACCAAGTGGAATGAGGAAAGTGATTTTGAGTTGCTGGAATATCCACAAGCCCAGCCCAAGCTAAACCGACCCACCCACCACACCCCACACTTAGAGAGGATCACATAACAAGAGAAATTACAACTAGGATATTCTCTTTTATTCAACTCATAGAGCTTATATAGACCATTACATATAGAAGACTTGTTAATGAAAACCTATGGGAACTTAAAAGACTTTAATGAGATGCACATGTTCTCCTAAATATATTAACATCTCAAATCTCCCATATGACTCTTTGACTAAATACATATGCTTCTAAATATTTTAATTACATGCCAGAGACCATGAACAACTAACTACACATGTAATGACAAATGATGCCTACTTCAACCATGCACAATTGCTACCAAAATATTGATGGTTAAGTTAGACATTATCAGGCTGATGTGGATGGATCCTACAAGAGATGTAAAATTTTATTTTCAAGCCGATCCAGACACTGGCGGGCCATGCTAATGATGCACTCTTTTTTAATTAAATTTTCATCAAGCATTAAAGGCATAACAATAGACGTGGTCAACAAATAAGCAAATATTGAATATGTCATCCTATATGACAACATCTTAAATATGTCATCCTATATGACAACATCTTAAACTCCTGTGCATGTCATAAGCCTGGACTCCAACCACAAGACATGGTGACAGTACTTAGCAAGAAAGATCCGTTCAAGATAGTTTACTCTAATATTCCAAGCAAAAGAACCGAGACATTAAATTTAGGATGGATTAATATGCCTCCAAAGTCAAAAGGTTCGTATATTTTGGCGTCAATGGATGATTATCTGCTCAACAATGGTGGCTTGGAATTGCAGAGGACATTATGTGTAATACAGTTTTCTGCATTTTCCACTCCTACTTGTTGTAATCATGATTGTCTGATAGGGATTCATTCATACTACAAAAAATTTGGTGGCAAAAGTCGACCAGCACCATTATTGGGTTGCGTATTTCTCAAGCCCACCCTATAGCGCTTTCCTATTTCCACACTCCCCAATAGAGATAGCTGAAGAGCTAATCATGCCTCCCAAAAATTATTTTCCTGATTGCAGTTTGGGGTACATACACAGGCACCCCCAAAATAATGAATGATTCTTAAACTTGGAAGAAACAAAATACCATAATAAAGGCGGCCACCATCGCACCCTTGGTGATTACTGTACATGTAAACACCTCCACAAATAATAGTGGAGCTCTTAATTACACCAAGACGAAGGTCAAGCTTTCTTAGTTGATGGTGACTTCCACTAGCATTCATGAACACTTCAACGCCATTCAATGCAAGCTCAATATGGGGAGCATCAGGGGTAAAAAGCTCTTCACAAATTTCTGCAGCAACAGCTCTACAAGTGACAAGAATACAAAAATGCCTAAAAAGAATTAGATCATGATACTACTACTGAAGATATACTAAGACTGACAATAAATAATAAATTGACAACAGATTGCATTATTTTCATGGAGAAGCATCATTAACACCTAGAACCATTTAAGGACAAAACTCTAAGTCTCCAAAGTCATCTTCCAGTGCACCAGTTGTTAGCATAAACTACAACAGTCAATTTATTGTATGATTCAAAATAAAATAACCTAAATACACACCAAATGAATGTAAACAGGAGCAAAATAACAAGTCAAGGTCTGGGTTTTAGAAAATATTGAAGCTGATAAATATAATTGATGTGTGGAGCTAATCTAAGGCAAGCTAGAATCTGTGAAAAAGAGAAGGAAAAAAAAAAGATAGAATATATATATATAAGAGAGAGAGAGAGAGAGATATCAAAAGAAAAGTGAAGAATGTTCAATTTCCCAATGGAATCTCTACAGATAAAGATCCATTAATTGGGGACCCATCTACTATGCAACAAAAATGGACAAAGATCCAGAAAATAGGCTTTAGGACGGATTGCCTCCCTCCCTCCCTCCCTCCGTCCGATTACTATGAAAAATTTATATTAAGAACAAGAGTCCAAACACAATACACAGGATACAAAGATAAAACTCGAAGGTATAGCAAGGATTGGATCCATATGATGCCCATCACGTCAATTTATCAACATTTTGGTAAGTTAAATGGGTGCACATGGACTCTTATCTTTATAAATTTGGGCATCGGAAATGACTCATAATCTGGACCTGCCATATAAGAGCTCGAAAGCTTTGATTGCGATGAGAACTTTATTCCTCATTGCAATGTTATTCATAGCATTACAAATAAAGATATAACCATAGGAACCACACAAGGGAAATGACTCCAAGAGACATGTAAGATATTGGTAAGGTGGTAAATAATGAAGAACAAAGGAAACAATTATTCATATCAAGCAAATGTTGTTAGCAGTGACTCGTTACAATTTGCTGGCAGTATAATATTTATCCCTTCTTCGAATTACTGGAGACAGAATGTAGAGTATATCAGACAGGTATTCATGAATATAGCCATCTTGAAACTAATGCAACTAGGAAAGTTGGTTCTTACGTATCTAAAAACTGAATGTATCCATAACCAAAAGGCACAGATTTCTGTGATAAAGCCTCAGAGATGTTGTTGGGTAGCTGGAAGTCAACAAGCTGATCTTTATGCTTCCAAGCTGAAAACCATCGCAGTTCCCTGTAATTCCCATCATTTGCAAGGGACATCTTTGGGCGGATCATGAGTATCTTCCGGTTCATACAAAAAACTTGGCAGTTGTAGCGCACACTTCCTTGAATAACTGGCATACCGATGCTGCATAATATGTCTTCAGTCCAATCACCTGACAAAATATCTTTCAGGCACTCCCATCTGCATGCAAAATAGCAGCAGATGATGGCAAGCAAAATAGTCATCAAATCCATAGTTTAAACCATTTATCTTCTGACAGGGAAGAAGAAATTCAAAACCTTGAACTAGAAGTCCTCAAGGCCATCGCCATTGATGAAAGGCTCTAGTTCCAATAAAAGCTCTACTCCAAAGTAAAATACTAAGTAGTATCTTTAATCAAGTCAGTCAAACATTGTTCTACATATCACAGAATAAGAGAAGCACCAGGAATTTTTATCCAACAAATGTAGTGCTTGTTAATTAGGAGTACTTCCATAGAAAACAATGGATCATTCCATTCAGTAAAATCCAATGTGTAAGACAACAATTAAAGATAACTGGAAAGAAAAATGAATCTTAATAAGAAATAAACTCCATCAATGATCTTATAGATTCTATCACAATCTAAGAGATAAGATTACCATTACTTTCCAACACGTCCAAATCTTACCAACCACTCTTTCCTCAAACTCAAGGTGCTCTGGAGAAACAACCGCAGTAAAAAAATTGACACATGGACTCGGGAGGGCGACTCAAGTTGGAGTTGGAGATTCGAAGTTAGTTAGATTGGAATGAGGAAAGGTCTGAAAAATATGAAGAAAATTGGTGAAGAGGAGGAAATCAGAAAGAAAGAGAAATAAAAGAAAGGAACTGGATGGTCGTCCAACAAAGGGTTCAGATGTTGGGCAACCATTAGTATGTATTTATATTATTGTGTTTATTTTTTCATGATTAAAAAAAACCTTAAGTTTCATATATTTACAAAACATTTTTAAAACCATTACTAGGCTTGCATCATATTTAACTTAAGAATTCAAACAATAATCTAAATGTTGTTGGCGCATGTTAGCTATTGCATGACAATAGTCGGCAAGCCTGGTGCTGTGATGAAGTATAGATTGAAGATGCAGATGAAGTAGGACATTGATGTTGCAAATGAAGATGTAGACATATGACCAGATTTAAAGATCCAATCCTGATTCCTGAGTGATCAGATTCAAAGAACCAATCCCAAAGAAGATTATCAAATTCAAAGATTTGATCCAAATGCAACAGGATTAGATCCCATATCAGGAAAACAAATTATTTGGTTCAATTACAGAGGATCAGAAGCCAAGCGATCAATGATCCATCATTGAATAGGTCCAAATACATATGGTCCAAAGGCAAATGAAGAGAGCCAAAGATACAATCTAGAGATGAATGAGATCCAAGCCAGATGTAGATGAACAATCAAAAATAGGGAATCCGAAAGGAACAAGGTTGGTGATCCATGGTCCATGGCCAAACATGGACATTGGCAGAAGAACAAATTTGAAACCAAAGACAGATAATCAGATTCTCACATAGAAGATCTAATCCAGACAAAACCTCAAGTCCTAAAGAAGAGATCTGATTCAAATGCACACGATCAATTCCGGAGAGTGAGTGGTTGATTTGACAAAAAATGTCATCAGAATGACAAAATATGTATGGAAGACGAGTGCTTTTGGTAAAACAAATAATTGAAGAGTTAGAGTAGATGTAGTGCTGCAATACGAGCGGAATGGTAAAGTATTTAAACTGGTAAATAACAAGTGTGGAGAACCCTCACTATAAATAGGTTTAATCAGTAGTTGTGAACTTGAAACACAAAACAAGGACCGATAAACACGCTTGAACATTGCATATAAAAGCGACAAGTGATGAACATACCCACTCACATGGAAGCAAGGTTTGAGCAATGATAAAAAAGTGGAGGAGACGAGCAGCACGTGAGACGTAGATCAACTGTGGATGGTTAAATGCAACCACATAAATGGAAGAATAAATCAGTAGAGCACAATGGCAACACCATTTGCTGAAACCATTTCCAGAGGTATATCAACCTGCCATATGAAGAAATTTAACTATTTGTCAATCAAGCTCTCGAGCAGATTTGGAAAGATATACCATCGGCAATTAACCAGAGGATACAGCAGCTCAAGCAGATTAACCAATGGATAACTTCAGAAATGAGATCCCAGATTGGAAATAGAAAAAAACAAAACTTTCTCAATCAAAGATTTTGATCCATCTCCCTATATATGGAGAGATCATATAGATCTTTTCATTGCTTGGACAATGGAAGAGACAGAGATGACAAGTTTATGTTTCAGGCTCACGTTCTAGAGCAGAATTGTAAGTAGTTGGTTCGTGATGACTGACAATAATGGGCAAGAACAGTGCTACTTGGCAGATCTGCAGGGAATGAACAGATAAGCAACATGCCGCTGACGGAGAATAGAGTCGGCATGTCTGGAGCAGGCTAGTGGGTGAAGAGGCCAGAGTGTTGCACCGTAGGTTTTTCCAACAGTTGCTAGATTCGAAGAGTGGCAGTGCCTTGGCCTGAGACAGCCACAACTCAAACGGGTGAAGACCAAACAGTCATTAGATTGAGTAGTAGGCAGCAACAGCAGCCAGATGTACAGAGGGAGAGTGATGGAGAATGTGTGATAAATATAATGATGACTTGATGGTAACTCGCAACAACAACAACAACTGATCATGTTGACTTGCACACAAGTCCCAAAAAAGGGAATCCAAATGATCTGGTCCGCATGAATGAAAATATTTGATTAGTTATAGATCTCCGGCCAATTTTAGACTTTTGTATTGCAAAAAAAAAAAGAGAGTAGAGAACAGGTTTTCTCCCACCAAACAAAGTACCTGGCAGCTACTATACTGTTGCAGCATATTGTACAAGAACAGATGCAGATATAACTTACAAAGCTTTTTCCCCCTACGAAAGTCCCATACTTGTGCAGTTTGGGATTTCCAATCCCTGCCGTCTATGCAACAGGAATCCACCTTGCATTAAAGGCTGAGATTAAAAATCACAAAGCAGCCACGCGGGACTCCAGTAAGACATAATCCCCCATAACTTCTAAGACATGTATGTGCTCCAATACACAATAAATTATCTTTTTCACTTTAAATAGACCATGAAGGTAAAATTCATTTAAAAGAGAAAATAAAAAACCAGATGTTTTCATCCAAGGTATTGAGTGCAGGGCCGAAGGAATCCAACCTTAAAAAAATTGGATGGACTTCATTAACAATAAAAACACTAGCACAAAGTGTCAAGAAAGAGTTGTGATTGTAGATTGATGGATGTGAAAACTTAAGCAGCTGCTTATGGACACAATGATACTTGACAATATAAGAATATATGATAACAACTTCGACCTTACTTGAACATACTAGCGATTTTAATGACAATTTATTCCAAAAAACAAAAGGAACAAAAAAGGGTCAACCAACCCACCCACAGCCCAAAACACAGAGGCACACATGAAAGAATAAAATAAAATGGCACACAACAACCAATAACCCTCCGCTGACAAATCTCAGCAAAAATACCAAAACTGTCCCCACAATCCAAGTATCAACACATACCTAGGGGACACAAGAAAAAAGTTCCTTGTATTAAACAACTACAATAGCTCCCTTCTCCTTTAAAAAGTATGACATAACAATGTTTGGCTCAAAAGAATTGCTGAATTTGAAATCTGATAAAATTTTACTTTGTACCATTTCAACTTCAAGCATAAATTTGAACAGCAATCTTAACATTGAATAGAAAATAATTTAAGGAACAGGTCGTTGATGTCTCAATTGACACAACCCCAACAGTCTAATGACTCCAAATATTGATCCCACAATATAATATGACGAGGGGAAAAAATAACAGCATCTTACGCATGAGTAACGGTATCCAGCTCTAAGAAATGGTCTTCACAACCATAGCCAGTAATCTCAAGCTCTGGCCCGAGCCTAATCGTGGCCCCAGCCGCTTTAGCCCTTGATATAGACTCCTTTATATTCTGCAAATTATTATCGAAATCCATAGCCCATTGATTAAGGTTGCAGGTTGCCACCTTCAACAGCCTCATCTCAAAGTTTTATCTACACCAATTAACAGACATTCATTTCATCTCTATTAGGCATGAAAAACAAGCATATGTTTCTTGGAATATTTAAAATAAGAATAAATCAAACACATCATAATACCAAGTATTTCCTAATCATCAAGATTCACACACTCCATGGAGCATTTAGGAATAGCAACATTAGATGAGAATTTAAGAGAGACTCGTTTGAGATGATTTGAACATATGCCCAACGCAAGCCTTTTTAATAAACCTTTTTTGGATGAATAAACTTTTTTTTTTGTCTTCATTTTGGTAATTTTGACCAAACAGACTAAAACTCATCCAATTTGTCCAAACTGTACAAATCTTATTTCATGCATCAGTTTCCAGCTAAAACATGTTCTTCTATCTCTACTTTCTGACCAAAAAATAAAAACATCCACAGTGTTACATTAAGCTAGACCTGAAACACCAAAATGGATCCTAAACGCAATTGACAACTATGATCCAATGACAGTTTCATTCATCAGAAATCACAATTACAACCCCCAATCAATGCATTGGCTCAGATCCACAATAAGATTCCCCATATATTTTTATGCAATAAACACTAGAGAGCCTTCAAAAGTCAAAACTTTATGGCAACTATATTTGTTCTAGAGTGAAATCAAATGCCCAACCTGCTGAAGTGTTTCAGTCTAGAGTGAAACCCGAATGGAGCCGAAACGCAATTGACAACTATGATCCAATCCCTTTTTTTTTTCATAGAAACACAATTACAACCACCAGTCCTGACTGATGCAGATCCACAAGAAGACTGCCCATATAGTTTTGCAAAAAAAACACTAGAGAGCATTCAAAAATCAAAACTTTATGACAACTATATTTGTTCTAGACCGAAATCCCCATCATAAATTGCAATTCCTAGTATTCTCAATTCACTGAGAAATCAGAAACCTTTCTCTTCCAGAAACAATAAACAGACATTACAACTTAGAAAACCATATAAACACAAAACTAGAAATTGAGATTGTAAAAGCATGAATAAATTGCAAAACCTAAAGAGAAAGAAAGGGAAGAGAATATACCGTCAAACAAGAAGATTGGAGCGAGAGGCAGAGAAAGAGGCCTGGGTTTTTAAATGGGTTTTGGGGCCCACCAGCTGATCAACGGACCTGATTGTTTCATGTAAAAAAAATACATAAGACGAGCATTTCAAAAGAGAAAAAGCTTCTGAAAGACTGGAAATCATGGGAAACAAGGGGAAAGCTCGGGTTGGGTGGGTTCAAAGTTCAAACCAAGTTCGACTAGCCCTGTAGCACGGGCCAGACCGAACCCAACCCAAATTCCAACCCGACTCTTTATCACTTAAAAATCCAAACTTTGTGGAAAAGCCCCAAAATTCACTGCAAAGAAACTCCAAATTTTGACAAATCTCACACACTGTAATGTTCTGTTTAGAAAAATCACGATTTTGTAAAATCTTGGGCGACGAGAAATCCAAAATTCGCACAATGGATTCCTGTGGGAAACCCAAGCTGGAAAATCGCGTATTTTGCATAGTAATGTAGCGAGAAATGAAGTAGAAAGAGAGGAATAGGGAAAAGAAAAGAAACTTGGGGAAAGATCTTACCTTTGCAAAGGGAATGGAGATTGGAGAAGTCAATAAAACATACGATGCGCAAAAGACGAAGCCAGGATTGGGGTGATTTATGAAAGGAAAATCCATGACAGTCGTCTACGTTATGCGTACTTGACACGCGGTAAAAGCGGTTTAGACTGGATTTGCTGAAAACATGAGAGAGGAAATCAGGAAGGGAAATTCTATATGCACCACGTCATTTGCTGAACCCACCCACTTTTTAAAAAATACCCAAAATACCCTTCTTTTCTCTCCCCTGCAGATCACCATTCTCCTTCTCCGCCAGCCTTCTTCCTTTCCTCCTGCCACCTGCACCAGCACCAGCACCAGCACCACCCTCTTCATCTCCCTCTCTCTGCCATCTTCTCCTCTGCCAGCTTCACCCTCTCTATCTCTATTTTTCCCCTCCGCTCAGCAACTTTCTCTGCCCCACTGCACACCCATCTCTCTCTTTCTCCCTCTCTGCCATCGCCGGCTCCATCTCCTTTCTCTCTCTCCTTCATCTCTCCCCCTTCTCTTCTCCTTCTTTTGTTTCTCTCTATCCCTGCTTCACCATATCTCTTCTTCCATCTCCATTTTTCCCCTCCGCCCTGCAACTCTCTCCGCCCTCTCTTGATCACAGTCTTCTCCAG
Source organism: Litsea cubeba (assembly GCA_012931725.1). NCBI lineage: Eukaryota > Viridiplantae > Streptophyta > Magnoliopsida > Laurales > Lauraceae > Litsea > Litsea cubeba. Next base: position 87,512,337 of record CM022945.1, on the reverse strand, counting down.
AGGTGCACGGCGTTTCGGAGCCGTGCACGTAGAGAGGTGCACGGCCGGAAAACCCCGTGCATTTTTCACTTGCACGGTTTATCATATCCGTGCACCGAGCGCAGTTTTCTCCAAATGTGCACGGAGTTTCGGAGCCGTTCACATGAGAGGTGCACGGCTGGGAATCCCCGTGCATTTATCAATTGCACGGTTTATCATAACTGTACACATGAGATATGCACGGCTGCTCCCTCTCCCCACCCGCCCGCGACGAACGATCCTTCTGCAGTCCCAGTTGCCCTGCTGCGCGTAGCAGATCGCCACCTTCCATGCAAGCGCCGTTCTTGGCCGACGACGTGGCGCCTTTTCTAATGAGAAAACCCTAACCCCAAAACCCTCTCCATCTCCTTTTCTCCTACGAAACCATCTATCCACAAATCAAAGACCATCACCATCATCTGATCGAGTGAGATGGGATTACAGAGGCTAGAGGAAGATCAATTCCATTGGGACAGTGGCTCCCAAAAACCGCCTTCTTCTGTCTGGAGCGGCTCCGTCCTCTGTGGCGACCTCAACAAGGTCACCCTCTGCCAGGAACAGCGCTACGTCGGCCAGGAACGGCGATCTTCCATCTCCCCGCCCTCCGCCCTCTCCATCTCCATCTCCATCTCCCCCTCCTATCTCTCTCCCTCTCCCTCCCTTTCTCTCTGTCACTCCCTCCCCTGCAGGCAGCACCAAGGGGATGGCGGGCGGAGGTTGCCGGAGGTCGCCGGAGCAGGGAGAGGGAGGGGTATTTTCGTCATGTCTAATTTTTTTTTAAAAAGGTGGGTGTGTTCAGCATTGTATGTGGGTGAGTATAGAATTTCCCAATCAGGAAATTTGTGTTCTTGTGGATTTTCGTCCAGCCAACTATACTCTATTTTGGATTTTGGTGCTGAATTCCAAGCGCCGGCCCGTTTGGTAATTTTACTTTACACAAGTAGACAAGTAGAGTAGAGTCAAAGTAAAGTTAAGCATAAAATTATAAGCACTTTAATTCAAAACTTCCTTTATATATTTTAAAAAACGTCAAAATACAACTATCTTTATTCACTAAAAGACAAAAAAAAAAACTCCATTTCTTAGTACAAAAACTAAAAAATGTTTCATCTCAAATAACTAAAAATAAAATACCATCATAACCCACTTATATTTTATTCCCTCTTTTTATTTCACTTAAAAGTCACTTTATTTTAAAAGTAATATTAACAAACGGGTGAAGGAATTCTGTGGTAGAAAATTCTGAAATTCTCAAGCACGGTGGAATTATTGAATGCTAGCTTGTATGGTATTAAAATGTCAGGAATTAAAATTCTCATTTAAGACCTTTTAGATAGCTAAAATTTTAGAATTCTCATTTAAGACCTAAAATATGGCGTTTGCAAGTAACTGGGGATTAAAAAAAAAAACACACAAAATGGCAAATTCAAGTCATAAGTTTTAGTAAATGAACAAACCCTAGTATTATGCTTTCGTAGAGGTGTAGGAATAAGAAGGCAAGATTTTGCTCTCCTACAAAAACAAAAGGTTGTGATGTGTGAAATTCACTTTATAAATAAGTCCTAAATTGCCAATCAAGGAAGTCATGGGAAGAAAGGGTATGGTTTATATTAGAAATTAGTCTTTGGTTAAATATCATTCCAAGGGACTATTGGGTAACTCAAATCTAAGTCTAACATGCGTTGCGAAAAATTATTTTTCTTCTTTCTCTAAATAATATAAAGACATCTTATGAATCGTATATAAAAGAGATTTTGATAAGAAATAAATAAAGGAAGAGGCGGAAGTAGAAGAACCTAAAGTCGACACATGCCAAGACTTGTAAGCATGGGGTGTAAATTTTAATGAGTGCTGCTATTGGCACACAAAAAATTTCTTTTCAAATACAAGGATTTTTTGTTTTTTCATATTACATTTATACCCCTTTATGAAATGACTAAAGTAGCCATTATCCAACAAAAACTAAAATCACATTTTCTTTTCTCACACAATCTCCATTCTTCTTCCCCTCTCCCAACTCACTCTCCACTTCTCACTCTCCACTTCCTCCATCTTCCTTGGGCATTCTATCTCACTCTCCACTTGCATTTTATTTTTTCTGGCCATTCTATCTCACTCTCCACTTCCTTCATTTTCCTTTGCAACTCATCTTTCACTCACTTTCCTCCATTTGATTGTGCAATGAAGGAAGAGATGGATGAAAGCAACAATCAATTGGTGCCTTTTAATCAAAGCAGTAGTGGAAAGGTATTTTCATTGATATTTTTTTTCATTTTTGTATATTTTGTAATTTCTTCATCTTGCCTGAAACTTAGAACCTCCCGATATGTACGGTATTTCAGAACCGAACATATAGCATATGTTCGGACGTACAGGACCGAACATATGACATATGTTCGGACCTATACAACCGAACATATGCTATATGTTCGGACGTGCACTTCCGAACATATAGCATATGTCCGGTCCTGAGATTTCGAACATATGCTATATGTTCGGAATTAAATATCCGGACACTGATATTTAATTAATATATTATGCAGGTCTCTACGCAAGAAAGTCAGGTTGGATCGGACTTTGTCATGGATTATACCAGTGAGTTTATAACTCACGAGGTAAGACCAACATATGTAGGATTTATTATTCAAGTTACATTTACTTATTACTAAATTTGTATTTAATTTGTTTATTTATTGTAGATATTTCACAGCCGCGATTCGTTGATCAGTTGGGCTCGTGGAGTAGGAAGGAAAAATGGGTTTGTTATCGTGATAAAGGTTTCAAATGCTGCTCGAGTGGGTGTCAAAGCGAGAGTACTCCTTGCTTGCGAGAGAAATGGACAATATAAACAAGAAGAGTGCCAAAAGCGAAAGAGGATCAAACAAACCGGTTCAAAGAAATGTGGATGTCCTTTCGCACTAAAGGGTAAAAAGTTAGACACAAATGATGATTGGATGTTGGAGGTCATATGTGGTGTGCATAACCATTCGGCAGCGGAATATTTAGAAGGGCATTCATTTGCAGGAAGATTATCAGAGGAGGAAACAAAGTTGCTGGTTGACATGTCGAAGAGCATGGTTAGACCAAAAGAAATTTTGGTTACGTTGAGACAAAGAAGTGAATTAAACGTAACCACAATGAAGACCATATACAATGCACGCTACAGATATAAAGTTAATGAGCGGGGTGGAAGAAGTCAGATGCAACAACTACTTGGTAAGTTGGCAGAGCATGATTACATAGAATGGCATAAGAATTGTGAGGAAAGCGAGATTGTAACTGACTTGTTTTGGACGCACCCAAAAAGTATAGATTTGTTGCGTGCATTTCCACATGTCTTGATAATGGACTGTACTTACAAAACCAATCGTTATCGCATGCCTCTTCTGGAGATTGTTGGAGTCACATCCACGGACATGACTTTTTCAGTATGCTTTGCATACCTTCATGCTGAACGTGAAGAAAATTATGCATGGGCACTAGGTGTATTGCGTTCTATTATTGGCGATGGTATTCTTCCTGATGTCATTGTGACGGATAGAGAATTGTCACTCATGAACGCCATTAACAGAATATTCCCTGGCTCTACTCATTTATTATGCAAATGGCACATTAATAGAAACGTATTGGCGAGGTGCAAGAAGTTGTTCGAAACGAAAGAAAAATGGGACAGGTTTATTTTGAGCTGGAATATGTTGGTGTCTTCATCCACAGAAGATGAGTTTGGTGAACAACTCAGTAAGCTAAATAATGAATTCAGCACGTACCCTGATGCACTCAATTACGTCAAAGGTAGTTGGTTGGATGCTTACAAAGAGAGATTTGTATCCGCATGGACGGACAATTGTGTCCATTTTGGGAATACTACCTCGAACAGGTAATTTTAGAAAAAATTACTTTTTTTTATTTATGCTTATTAATTAATAACACTAACCTCTTAATAATCCAATGCAGGGCCGAGAGTTCACATGCACAACTCAAAAGACAGCTTGGTTCAAGTCAAGGAAATTTTGAAGCAGTTTGGTCTAAAATCCATAATTTGCTTGAGTTGCAGCATACCAATATCAAAGCATCATTTGAGAAAAGTAAGACAGTTGTGCAACATAATTTCAAGCCGGCAGAATACAAAGATCTTCGTGGTAATGTTTCGAAGAATGCACTTGATAAAATTTTAACAAAAACCAAGAGAGCTACAGTAGTTGGAATTGACGCCAGTGCGTGTGGTTGTGTTATTCGACGCACACATGGATTACCCTGTGCGCATGAGATTGCAGAATATATCAGTCAAGGGCGGCCTATTCCTCTAAGCTGTGTACATCAGCATTGGAAGAGGCTTGATATGTTGCCAACTACTTCGTCGATGACGAGTTCTTCTATGAGTTTGGATTTGAAGGCAGATTTGGAGTTACTTGAAAAACGGTTCAATGAGTATGATTCCACTAGAAAATTACAACTTCTGAAGAAGATACGGGAGCTATCTATGCCAGACAGCACTCATTTGATTGAACCCGAGGTGATATCAAGAACAAGGGGTAGACCAAGTATGAAAGCTGACACATCAACTCGACGAGATCCAAGCGCTTTTGAATTGGTGCCGTCTGCACAGGATAGCTACTCGCCTAAATCAGTTGCAGTGAAAGATGTTAAAAATAAAGGACAATTGGGATTCAAACCAAAGAGAAACGAGAAGATAAGGGCGATTCGTACAAGGTCAAAGAACATCAGTAATTATGTGGACTCATTTCCCGTGGGATTGAGACCTTACATTAAGGTTGTAAAGGATGTTGCAGCTGATGGTAATTGTGGATTCAGAGCAATCGCTGGATTGATAGGCCTACCCGAGGATGAATGGAGACAAGTCAGAAGAGATTTATTACAAGAGCTGCTTGCACATGTAGACCACTACAGACAATTATATGGAGTGGAGGGAAGAGTTGAAGAATTGGTTGAAACATTATCATGCATGGATGACAACCCATTGATAGACTATTGGATGACTATGCCTGACATGGGACATCTCATAGCATCACGTTATAATTTGGTGTTATATCATTTGAGCAAAGAACAATGCCTCACTTTCCTGCCTTTGCGATCTGTGCCGGTGCCAATGCCTTCTCGGAACGAGAGAACAATCGGTTTTGTTAATGGGAATCATTTTGTACAACTATTTTTAATACCTGGTCATCCAATTCCGCCTATTGCAAATAAGTGGAAACAGTTCCATTATCCTTGTGCGGATGGATGGGAGACTCCATATAGGGAGCGGATTGTTCAATTCAAAGAGCTCGTAACTCCAGACGTATCAATAGCAGAGACAATTGATTTGGATTGAATGTAATTGGACACAATTCCTTTATGTCTCTGTATCAGAATGTTCTTTTAATCATTTAATGAAGTTGATGAATGTGGTTTTATCATTTCTGTAGTTGATGAATGTGTCTTTAAAATAAGCTTTTTTATGTTGAATGTGGTTGAGGCCGTGCTTATTAATTGAATGCAGACTTATTAAAAGAAGTTAAATTCGTAACTGTAATACCGTTCGGATACACAGTGCCGAACATATCCATATAGTTCGGTTCTGAGTTACCGAACATCATGGATATGTTCGGCACTGAGTGTCCGAACATCATGCATATGTTCGGCACTGAGTGTCCGAACAAAAAGGTTTTGTTCGGACCTGTGTATCCGAACGGTGGTTCTGTTACTCTACTTTGACAGTATATAATGCAAATATTTCAACCTGTACATAAAAAATCAAGCACTATCCAAAGAAATTGAAGATAACATCAAATAATCAAATTACATAAGAACATCGTCTTAAAATAACCATCTTAGTACTTGAAAAAAATATATTACAATGTTTTTTTTGTTTTTCATCAATTATAACAAAAAGTTACATTTCTTCAACTGTCCCTTCCCCTCCTAGTCCTAGTGCGACTGTAAGTTTGTGAACTCATGTGGGGATGTCGAAAGGTTCGTTGAGCATCCTCAATTGAAATTCCCCGTAACACATGTGCCACCTGATTCACATGGGTATATAATCCCCGCGGGTCTTCAACCCAATGGTCTTCACCTCTTCCTGTAACCTCATCAAGTATGATCAGTGCATCCGAATTACGCTGGTGATAGTCAATCATACCGCTACCACTTGGCTCATTTTCTTCGGGACGGGGCGCGAAATTAGAATGTAAGTTTGGGTGTTGTAATATCCTCCACGATACTCGTGCATACCAATCCATATACCCGGGAACACAATCTGAAGGACGCCTAACTGATTGACTGCGATTCAATGCAGATAGTAGGTGATTAGGCCATCCTTCCCAAACTTGATTGATATATTGATATGCGATTTGATAGTCACGGGCAGTAGGACCTCGCGTAGCACGAATAGGGGCTAATGGCGGTGGAGGAATCGTCTGAACTCTCCCAAACTGTCTGAGCACCCTATCTGGGTGATAAGGCTCAACAACATCCATACATTTGATGCACCCACAGTAGTATGCAACTTCATTGAAAGGATGATATTGTCTAACATCACGATATGGGTCCCAAGTCACCTGAAAGTAGTTAGTCAAATCGTAAGATATGAAAGTATATAATAGAAAATAAAAAGAAACATCAAGTTACACTATTTAAAAGAAACATCAAGTTAATTACCTGATCAGCACTCATGACGTCAATTCTCTCTCGTATGCTTTGTAAAGGAGCAGACTCTCTACGAGGAAACCAACGATGGACCCGGGGCTGAATGGCTTGATAGAGTAAGTTTGGAGTCGGAGCCAAACTTTCAAAGTGTTCGTACACCCAAGCTTCTAGTAGAGTCAAATAGCCGGCTATTTGTTTCACTTCATGCCTGCTTGCTAACCCCAACTGCCTGTATAAGTATGCTAGTGCAGCAGCACCCCATGCATATGAACGTATGGCCTCTACATCCACGAGTTTTGTAAGGAAAATGATCGGCACCCGTGTGCCACTCTTGTCAGTAAACAAGGTACAACCCAATAAGTACAAAAGGTATGCTCTTACTGCAGAGTCTATCATCTCGTCCCCATCACCGTCAGTCAAACTGGAAAACCTTTCCCGTAACCACTCCAATCTAACTGATTGGCCCCGCACTTGTATCAACTCATCATGTGCTTCTACCGGTTCTACTCCTAGTGCATCAACAAGGAGTGCTTGAGCTTCTTCATATGACATTCTTTCATTATAAGAAACCGTCCGCCCAATCACTGGGATGCCTAGGATAGATGCAACATCATCTAAGGTGATGGTCATCTCACCGAAAGGCATATGAAATGTGTTCGTCTCAGGTTGCCACCTTTCTACAAAACCAGATATAGTAATCTTATTGACGGAGCGGTAAGATGCATTCACTAGTGGAGCCAATCCAGACCTCGAGACTAAATCTCTAAACCTGTCAGACTCATTCAGTTGCCACAAAGGCACTTTCTGCCCATGACTTAGACATTTCAGTGGGCCTCGATCCTGCATTCAACCATTAATATATAATTTAATAAATTAACAAATAAATAAAAACTTTCATATGAAACAAGTGAAACACACCTCTCCAATCCAAATATACCCAGCTGTATGTGTATCAAAGCTGGTCAATAAGGACCCATCTTGTGGCCCCGGGGCTTGTTGATCTTCCATCTCTTCTTGTTGTTCTTCCTCTTCCTCAGATATCTCTGGGTCTTCCACAACCTCTTCTATTATCTGACGTCGCTTCCTATTTGAAGCAGTAGGTCGCACTCGAGAAGAACTTGGCCGGTCCATTTCTAAACGAAAGAAAAAAATTTTATTTGACTGCTAGATCTCTATATGTTCGGACCTGAGTGTCCGAACAAAAGTAATATGTTCGGACACTTTGGTCCGAACAAAACCAATTTGTTCGGACTTTAGTGTCCGAACATCTGCAACCCGTTCGGTCAACCAGAGCCGAACAGTCGCGATTTCTGAACCTAAAACCGCGACTATGGATGATCAAATGTAACCCTAAACTATTAGAAAACAGTAACATTGTCTGTCAAAACTTACATTGAGTTAAAATCTATCCTAATAACAAGTTTTATTGGAAAAAATAAGTAATCTAAGATGGAAAAAAATGGTAAAGAATAGATAGGGAAGAAGAAGAAATGGTAATGTTGGAAGTATCCATTTACCTTTGGAAGAGAAGGATGTCTAGAGGAATAGGAACGCCGGTGGCACGCCGGAGAATCGCCGGAGAATGATGATCCAGTAGGTGGAGTGGAAGTGCCTTTTGCTTTGTGTCTGGGAAGAAGAAGAAGAAGATGTGTGTGGGAAGAAAAAAAGAGGGAAATGAATATAAGGGCAGTTTAGGAACTTTTGATGTGTGTGGAAAGAAATACATTCATTTTTAAATTTTAGTAATGTGTGTGGAGAGAAATTGTGTGGGAAAAGATAAATTTTGTGTTCCAATAGCAGCACTCATTTTAATACATTTGTTGGTTGAAGAGGTAAAGTGAACCTTTTTTATTTTAAAAATATGAGACACACGTTAAGGGTATCTCATCTCACACAAAGACTTCAAGGATTATTGCATCTAAAGAAAAAAAAAATGAACAAGATTAAAGGACTCTTCTATCTAAATAACCGAGGTTAAACATTTTAATCTAATCAAAATGATAAATATGACTACATGTTTTAACAAACGTTCATCATTATCATCAAAGTCTTGTCTCGGCTATGTTGAAGTTGGTTGTATGAATTCTATTTCTCTATTCTAATATATTGTAAGTTAAATCTTCAACTTTTACAGACATTCAGTCTATAAATTATCTCTAAAACCTAAAGTAAACTCTTATTTTTGGAGCTTCCAAAGGGACCATAACTTTGATTTTGGGATGACAAATTTTAATGGTTCTAAAAGTGTTTTTTTTTTTTTTTAAATTATGCAGATTAGTCATTCACAAAATCATTGCTTTTTCACAAAAGGCGGGCATTTTTCCCATTCGTTGTTTCAGACTCAAGATCTTGGGCTCTGAGCCCATGATAGAGTTACTAGTCAATAATCTCAAAATCAATTGATGATAGAAAACTGCACAAATAATTACTACATAGGCATCAATATAAACATTGTTTTTCACTGCACTTCATCAGTCAGCCCATCAAACGTGGTGATTTTGATCCTTTTGCTTATTTCCATTATGAACATTGGTTTTCTTGTATTAGATTCCATGGCGTAGTAAAAGGAGAGAGAGAGAGAGAGAGTAATTAGAAAAGGACCTTTCATCCAGTGGGGTTCTTTGAATTGTGTTCCCCATGACATTCAACATGTGTGAGTGAGACGTTCCTATTAAAGAAAAAAAATAGTAATGGTCACTTGAGTTTGAGTTGGAATATAAGGTGCCATGGATGCCCATATGGATGCACCCACGGCCACGATACGAAGTTTGAATTGTCTTTTCTTATATCTTAATTGAACAATTATTATATTATATACATGAAACAATTATTATATTATATACATGAAAGAGACTGATTGCAAATTGAAATCAGATTCAATTTAACCATCCCCACAACTTTGACCTAAGGACTATAATCAACTCCAATACTCTGTACTCTTTTAATCTTATTTAATCTAATTTGGTTCAATAAAACGTCACGTGTTATTCAGTCCCTGCCACTTCCCTTTTCATTCCCCTGCTAAGCACAGGGCATTTCGCTAGTTAAAATGAGATAAACACATCTGTAAACGCTTTTGTTTCACCATTATAAGCACTTTTCGTCTTGTCAGCTACACTCTCCAAATTACATAAAAGTCGTCGATGATGACAAAGAAAGAAATATCAGCATCTAGTTCCTCTCCAGCCTTGGTTGCAGGAACTTCCATGCAGCTTCTTTTCAGATAAGATGCATGCCAGTTTCTGAAATTCAGAGCATGTGGCAGAACGAGGAATTTGCATGGGGGACTATGAAAAAAAAGTTTCTCCGAGGAGACAATGTGACAAACTGCTAATATTTCAATAATTTTTTTTCTGGTATCCCAGCTTAGGGGGCGGGCCATCAGTTAATTATGTATTTTTAAACTCACATGGTCCATGTTATCATAGCCATCATTATGATTGATTTCCGGCATTTTTACTAAAACAATTTAAGCTTAAACTGTTGGAAAAATAGGGTAGTTAAAGAATTTTTAGAAATCACAAGCAAAGTGCTTCATCCAAGGTATCGGTTTTATTTTTGATGAAAATGTCCATCACAAGTGTAGTTACTTCTTTTTTCTTTTTGATGAAAACCCGCAATTCCTTTTTTGCGAACTAAAGAATTCGAAACCTATGTGTGATTTGTCATGAATATAAACTTGAGAGAAGCCGAAGGAAGGTGAAGATGAAAAACCCATCTCTCTAAATAAAATCCATCTTCATGATCTTAAAAAGAAAAAAATCACAAACCATTACCAAAAAGAACCCATCTCTCTTCACTTAGAGCACAATGCACAACACTCTCCAATCCAATCTTCATAAACCCATCTTCACGAACCCATTACAAAACAAAACCCTTCTCTCTTCACCTTTCCTCATCTTCCCTCACATTCATCTTCACCTTGGCATTTGCGAAAAATCATACATGACATAAGAATGTTTCAATTCAACCAAAGGAGTAGCTGGTTTCCAAAAAAAGACAACTATACTCGCGATGTTGGGACTCATTTGCAATATCATGACTAAGGGCATTTTCATAAAAAGTAACTAGCACAAGAACCCGTGCTGAGCATGAATCTATCCATTTAATTCAAACCAAATACAATTGCACAACAGTAAACTTTTTGAAAAAAAAAATGAAAGAAGGATATCTATGAGTGTACCTATTTTTGCAATTAAGAAAGGTAGAATAGAAAGAAAATAGGAGAAATGAAGTAAAACAAAAAACAAAAAAATATGTAGAAATAGGAATAAGAGATGTGAGTAGAAATGAACTTTTACATAAACTAAAAAAGAAAAATGGAGAAGTTACAAGAGACATGGGTAGTTACATGAGTAGTGAGAAATTGGTAGTTATATGAGATGATTAGTGTTGCATATAGGATAAGAAGTGGACATTTACAAGAGATAAGGGAGGAGGGAATAACTGACAAGGAAGGAGGAAATAACTGCAGTCAAAATCAAAAGAGAACGTCAAAATTAGGAATGAAAACCTCTTAGCTTAATATAGTATAATAGGCCATTCCGTACCGACAAGCGGTAGATAATTTCTAGAATTTCTTAGCTACCACTTTTTTAAGAGTTTAAGCACAAATTTCTCATTAATCAGATAATGGACTTATATCATCTTATCTTGAATGAAAACCACTTATCCAACTGTGCTGGAACCATTATATAAAGCCCTCCTCTCTATTTGGTATATTCATGAAAGATACTAACATTTTGGGTATTTAGTGATCACCAGCCTCACGACAATCCCCTCTCTGCCTTGTTCTTAGTTAAATGTCTCAACATACAAGTTCATGGTTAATCATCTATACCTCTCATCTATTTAGCAACAATAAAACATTGCATGGGTCTTTGGGTTCAGTTTATGGATGATTTTGTAGTGAATTTATTATGATTACAATGGGTTCCATGGCTCACAATATTCCAGGCCGGAAGGTTGGTTTTTGGGTTGCATCCAATATCCCACTAGATTTCATGGTTGAAGTCTTGCAAATTACCATAGAATTTAAAAAAATAAAAAATCCCCGCAAGTTATATTATCGGTACAACTGCCTTTAAATTTGATATTTTGTTCCTAACAAGTGAAGTTTAAATATTTTTTGCAAACTTGATATAATAGTGTGAGACCCAAGAATATCACACACGACAATATATGTACTCTCGTGATCCTACGATATATTGCATTGCAGAGTTGGATGTGTGTAATATCGGACGACCTTAGAATATTATATGATTAATTTTGTAAAAAATACTTAAATCTCAACCGTTCATGTATGAATGTAAGATCTAATGACTGTTGCATGGACAATATTTGTGTGGATTTAGCGGAATCCACTTACTCGAAGACCTCACTAATACCCACATCATCAATAAAAAAAATTGTTATTAAATGAAGGGTACTAACTATGGCCCATCTGATCATCCATCCTGGGTGGCCCACCAATTTCCAAGAGGGCAAAAAGAGACCACCACAATAACATGTCTGTGCAGGTGGGAGAAAAACAGGGAGCCAAGCAGGAGAAGGAAAATCCAGGTACCAAACACCTTATCATCACAAAACTTGAAAAAGAGGAGAAACAGCCACACCACATCACTTCTCCTTTGGAACTGCAGGCTTCAACCCTAACATTACAGGAAATCTGATGAATTTCTACAACAAAACTCTTCTTCTTTGAGGTAAAAAGCTTTCAACTTTTTTCTCGGATTTCGAGGATTCCTCTTCCTCTCCAACCATCAAAGTTTGGATTTTTATCTTTTAACCTTCTAATTCTTCCTTTTCTTCTTCTACTGCTAATGTTGCTGCCTTGGTTGAGTTCTTCTGATTTCTAGAAGTTATACAAAGGAGAGGTCTTTGGCTGTTGAATTCGAGATTTAGGGTTTTAGATTTTTGGAAGGTTGGGGTCATCTTCTCATTAGTTGTTTAATTCGATTTTTGAAAAAAAATCGTGGAGATTAGGGTTTTATTGGTATAGATAGTGCATAATCGAAGTCGGTTTATTGAAGTTTGATAAGAAAAAGAAGGAAGAAGATGGCTTTTGGAGCTTTTGCTTTCTGCGAGTGAGGACTTGGAATGGTTGATTTGGGGAATTGGGATTTTTGGGGATTCTTGGAAATCAGTGTTTTGTTTTTTTCTCCTAATACTGTGGAAGAAGTTTGCATTTTGATTTATCAGGTTTCTGGATAGTTCCTATCTGATATTAAGAACTTCATTGATCACTGATATAAATCTCATTTGTTTCCGTATAGATAGAATATTGGACACTATACAATCATATATCCTAAGAGAGAGATACAGTTACAACAATTTGTGGTTGAAGAGGGAAAACTATATATTTTTTTTGGGAGTTAACGAAGGTGCTTCCATTGGTCAGGCAATGCAAACAATTCTGGTTTTTATGTTGAATTGAGGGTTCTTTGAATGCATCATGGCTTCTCTTGCTAACTTAGCAACAATCGGAAGTACGCGGCCGAATCCATTACTACGTTTTAACAGTTCTCCTGTGCTAATTCAAAGAACTTCAGTCGTCAATGGGGTTAGAATCAGTAGTTCAGTAAGTGGGCGGAGATGGTGTTGCTTATCTATCTGTAAATGCATGGTGACAACTGATTTGATCACCGAGTTGGGGAATCCGTTTTCTGCAGAATCTATGTTTAAGGGGAGCAAAGACGAGGATGCCGATTTTGTCCTCAAACCTTCTCCCAAGCCTGTCCCAAAGGCTCAACCAAGTATTGGAAGTTTGATTCCACAGGCTCCAGCAAAGCTTGTTAGAGATTCATTGGATGAGAAGTCGGAGACTGTAAAGGATGAGAATAGGGTGATTGAATCACTTGGGGAGGTATTGGAGAAGGCAGAGAGGTTAGAAGCTGCAAACGCAACTAGAACGGAGATTCAAAAGACTGGTAGTGTCAATAGTGAGGCAGCACCAGTTGCAGGTTCTAACCCTAAAGTAGGCAGACGTGTGAATTCGGCGCCAGCAAAGAAAATGAAAACATTGAAGAGCGTGTGGAGGAAAGGAAACCCAGTTTCAACTGTGGAAAAAGTCGTTAAGTTTGAGAAAAAGAAAACTGATAAGAGGGAGGTGGTGGTGAAAAAGGAAGTTCAACCTCGTGTTCCTTTGAGGCCTCAGCCACCTCCTAAAGTGCAGCAACCCCCATTACAGACAAACCCTACAGTTGCGCCTCCTGCAATAAAGAAACCTGTGATTTTGAAGGATATGGGTGCATCTCCAAGGCCATCAGTTTCTGACAGTGTGGATGCCAGCTTGAAAACCAAGGACCGAAAGCCAATTCTCATAGACAAAAATGCGGCCAAGAAATCTGTTGTTGATCCTTTGATGGTTCAAGCCGTTATACCTCCACCTAAACCAGTAAAAAGCTCTGTCTCGTCTAAGGTTAAAGATGAGCGTCGCAAAAAAGCTGGTACAGCCGTTGGCCTGAGGAGACGTTTGGTTGACAATGCTAAGACTCCTGATGAGGAGGCTTCTGAGCTTGATGTTTCTATTCCTGGGGCAAAGGTGTTGAGAAAAGGCCGAAAATGGACTAAGGCCAGTCGTAAGGCGGCTAGGCTTCAGGCTGCTAAGGCAGCAGCTCCTGTCAAAGTGGAAATTCTTGAAGTGGGAGATGAAGGAATGACAACGGAGGACTTGGCTTACAACTTAGCAGTTAGCGAAGCAGACATTTTTGGCTATCTGTTCTCAAAGGGGATTAAGCCTGATACAGTGCACACACTAGACAAAGACATGGTCAAGATGGTATGCAAGGAATATGATGTCGAAGTGATCGAAGCTGCCCCCGTTAGAGTGGAAGATATGGCAAGAAAGAAGGAAATAATCGACGAGGAAGACTTGGACATGCTGGAAGATAGGCCTCCCATTCTTACAATAATGGGCCATGTTGATCATGGAAAGGTAAGAGCAAGATGTTCTTTTTTATACAGGCCATTGAGATTTGGTTTAAACAGAAAAGTATCAATTGCCTATTAGGGGTCTTTGCTAATGTAGTATTGTTGTTTTACGTTTTACAGACAACTCTTTTGGACTATATCCGCAAGAGCAAGGTACCTTGGGGCTTGATCCCATACCATGTACAAATTTCATTTTTATGTATTGATTCATGTATTCTGACATCTCATTGCATACATTTGTTTTGTTTTTGTTTCTCTGTGTCTTTATTTTTTTCTTTACCTGGGTGCTGCGTTTGTTCCCATGAAATTGTGAGCTTTTCTGAGAAGTCTAACTGCTAGGACCTTGCAGGTGGTTGCATCTGAAGCAGGTGGGATAACACAAGGAATTGGGGCATATAAGGTGCTTGTTCCTGTTGATGGAAAGCTTCAACCATGTGTTTTTCTTGACACACCTGGCCATGAGGTAACCGCGGCAGACCCTGTTATGTTTCTATGTGAGCTTTTGTTGCAATTGAAACTACTCCTATTCTCTTTTCATTATTTTGGCCCATGATGAATTTCTTTGGTTGATTTTTTGGGTCATTCATACTTGAAGCTCCTCTTTTCACATAACTTTTTTCCCCCAAGAAAACAGAAACTAATGCATGGAGACCATTTGTACACAGACTCATCAAAGGGCATGAGGGCCACATGGTTAACATAGAACTTAACATTCAAGCTCTTTTTTCTCTAGAGGATTTCACAACCTCAATTACAACCAGTAATTTGATACACACGCTTTTTGTTTCCTTGAATTGATTGATATTTGTAGGCATTCGGTGCCATGAGGGCTCGTGGAGCAAGGGTGACTGACATTGCTATCATCGTGGTTGCTGCTGATGATGGAGTCCGTCCTCAAACGAATGAGGCCATAGCTCATGCCAAAGCAGCTGGGGTACCAATTGTGATAGCTATAAATAAGGTAGATTCTCTTCACTTGCTTTTACTTGATATAGATCTTTGATATTTGTTGATCCTTAGGTCTTTTCCTTTTTTCAGATAGATAAGGATGGAGCTAATCCAGAGAGGGTAATGCAAGAGCTTTCTTCAGTTGGCTTGATGCCTGAAGAGTGGGGTGGTGATGTCCCTATGGTTCAGGTCTCTTCTGTTCTACAACATAGAAATGGTGCATGCATTTTCCATATAGTATAAACCTTGAACTTTGGCCAGGCCCTGATATATTATTAATCCATCAGATCAGTGCACTGAAAGGAGAAAATGTAAATGATTTGTTGGAAACTGTCATGCTTGTTGCAGAGGTAAGTAAGCTTTTGTCTGACTCCCATCTATTTTATCCTCTGACATGTTGGATGATACTTTTCTCTATGCAACATTTTTTGTCCGTTTTTCCTGTTTGTTGTAAAGTGACTACAGACCTCACGTCTTGTGAAGTTTTCCCATCTAACACCTAATTTTCTATAAATTTTAAAGTTGCAAGAATTGAAGGCCAATCCTCATAGAAATGCAAAGGGCACGGTCATTGAGGCAGGTCTTCATAAATCAAAAGGGCCAGTTGCCACATTCATTGTGCAGAATGGCACTCTCAGAAGGGGCAATGTGGTAGTTTGTGGTGGAGCCTTCGGAAAGGTTTGTTAATGACATGATGGTAACCACATAACATTTCCAATAAGATAAATATAATTATTAACATGTAAGCTGCAGTGTGTACTGGTTTTGATTTTTGTTCTTGTGAACGACTCCTATGAGCAGGCACGGGCTTTATTTGATGATAGAGGAGGCCAAGTTGATGAAGCTGGACCATCAACTGCTGTTCAGGTTGTAATTTTTCCTACTTGTCTTCTTTTCCATGATTACTTGCTCATCATTTTTAATTTATACGTGCATGAATATTTCACAAATACATACACACTTGTAGATGGATAGATATCTCTCTATAGATAGATAGATGGATGGATTATATATGTAGATAGATACATACATACATACATAATATATATGTGTATATATAGATGGATAGATAGAGAGAGAGGAATTTTCAAGTGAGCACATGCTCAAATAGCCTTATGCGCACAACCAATGAGAAGCATGAGCATTTGATGATGTCATCTTGTCTAAAATGCTCGCGCATCTCATTGGCTGTGTTCATATAGGCTATTTGAGCATGTGCTCACTTGAAAATTCCAAATCCCCACCACACCCACCCCCCCCCCCCCCCCCCCCCCCCCCCCCCCCCCCCCCCCCCCCGCGCGTTCTACATAGATAGGCCTTTTGGCCATTGCTTGTTTACAATTTATCAGTAGAACTGTTTTAGTGAACCCCAAATTGATGGGATGAGGCTCGGGATTAAAAGATGATGCTCAGGATTGAAAGATGTAGATGTATGAACTTAAACGCCAGCTCCCCTTTATTTGAAGTGAAATCAGTTCGGTTTACATAAGCATATTTATTTATTTTTGAATGGTCATACATGCATATTTTAATTAAAGACTTATGATTTGAGTAGAGCAAGAGTCTGATCTGTCTTCCTTTACATTGAAGTACCAAATCAAGACTGACTATAATATCAAGAAAATCCACCTGATATGGACTATACAAGGCTTCATTTGTTTTCATAAGAAAGAAACAACTGTTGAAGGTTAGCAGCTCTTGAATTTCCTGGCTAGCAAGCAACTTTTGGAGCATTCTTCTGGGGGGGAAAACATATATAACCGTCCTTGAAGGCGCGAAAAATAAATTTCCACTAGATTTAGTGGCAAGTTGAATTCAAATGAGGCATCTGATAATGTGCAGTGAGATTTCTTGATTAGATCAGCTGATATAGGCTTTAGAGAGAAGCTTGCAGCCTTGCATCTGTATGTAAGAATTTGTTTTCCTTATTCCTCATGTGCCTCATAGTTTCTCCTGTCTCCAGAGGCATTATACAAAGAAATACTCTGCCTTAATCTTTTCAAGTTGATGGTGGAGGTGTTGAGAACAGATCAAAGAGTGTAGAGAGCAACACTATACACCAGGCGTTAGTGATATTAGATGAAATATGCTTAGTGAACTAACTTTTGGGAGATTTTTTGCAAAAGTTTTCATGGAAATCACCTTTTAAGCATGAAATTACTTATTAATTTCAACTCCTAACATCTTTCTAGTTACCATTTTCTATCCAAAGACATGAGTTGATGATTTGGCTGTGCCTTTTGAGGTGGAGAGGTTAAGATTGGGTTTATTTATTCTGAACAGACCACAGGAATTAGAGAGTTAATTATAAGGTATTCCTGACGTGGCAATTAACCTCAGCTTGACTATGGTTCCATTGTAAAATTGGTTACAGAGATAATTGTTGAAGATGCTTGCCATCAAGATTTTGGAGCTTTCTACATGTTGTTATATACTTGTGTCATTTACCAATAAAAAAGATTTAAAAACACTATAATGCTATACATCTAGAAATCCAGGAATGTCTCAAGAGGGTATCGGCATGCACACAAAAGAACAGAAACGATCTCTGTACATATATTCATGATGTGCCCCAGGGAGGGGGAAGATTGGCCAACCAGTCAACCTCCTAAGATGAAGCCTGAATATTGCACAAGCATGACCGTGGATTGAGCACCACTTCTTCCAACATCAAACTAAAGAAATATCAGTCAAATTACCATTTCAACATATTCACTGTCTCCTCAAATAGAGGAGTACATGAATATACAGACACTAGTGGGTATTCTCTATCTTTCATTCCAAGTTTATCACTTCTCTGGATAGATTCCTTCTCCTAAATTTTAATAATTGTGATGCAGATAGACCTCAGGCCACTTGTGTAGGGCCCAAGTAGATTTCTGATTTTATTCACTAATTATATGTCATCAGTTTCTAATTTTTTTGCAATTTGGATTAGGTTTTCATATTATTTAGTTTCCTAGATTAATTAGGTTTCTTAGGCCCTAAGTTATGGCATTGTAGAAGTTGGGATTTCAGAGTTGAGTAATCGAATTGGGTTTTCCCATTGAGGTGCGTCCTCGTTATTGTCTCTGCGGAGACATGTTGAAGTGATCGCAGACATGTTGAAGTGATTGCAGACATGTGCTTCAGCACCATATTGTGCTTTGGCACTTTCCAGTTCCATGCAAGCCCTACCCTAGGCCTTCATCAAATTGACACCTCATTAAATGAAGATTCATTCTCTCTACTACTAGAACTTTTAAAAGAAGAAGGCTTCAAATCTAAGAAAATACTAACAGGATAAATTACAATAAATCTAATCTAATTGTGATTCTTTCCTCTGTGATGTTTTGGTGTCCCACGTGTTTAGCACACAAGCTGGATGGGTCCCTTATCACTTAAGTTACAGTTTAACATATGTTGTGTTGCACATTTAAGTGAATGGGCCCGGTATGACAATTAGAGGTGTGTAGGGCTGTGGGTCTCCTCTTACACATGAGTGGGATTTTGACTCATGGGCCCTGGCCCTGGGCGTTGGGCTGGATCTGGCCCATTATCAGAAAGTCTGTTTTGTGGCATCTCCTCTTCCGCTGCATCAGTTCACGGGTTACAAGTCCAAGGAACCAGGAAAATGGGAGACCAACAAAGGCCTTGATTGAAGTAGTGAGAAAATATATTCTAAAGTTATGGAAAACATGGTTTTGAATAGGATTTAGTGGAAAATTAGAGCTCACAAAGCTGACCCAGATAGATGAATTTAGTCTCTGGTTATGGTGATGATACTCCAGAGTGCTGTGCGCTTAAACTTTACTTGTTTGGATGTTTGAACTAAATGTGGAATGTTTTGTCCAAGTACATTTGTCTTGACTCTATTGAGTAATGAGATCATATCTGCACATAACAATCTTGTTCCTGTTTTCATGGCCTGGTCTTTATGCTACACCTATTGATTACAGTAATCTGCATGGCCCTCATTCTTCTGCGACCATTTGGCTTTATTCCATTTCTTATTCTTGGTTCCTTGTCTATCTGGTGTTTCCAGGTTATTGGCTTGAACAATGTTCCAATTGCCGGTGACGAATTTGAGGTAGTGGATTCCCTTGATATTGCTCGTGAAAAGGCAGAGGCACGTGCCGAGTCATTGCAAGTTGAAAGGATGTCTGCAAAGGCCGGCGAAGGAAAGGTCACGCTTTCATCGATTGCCTCTGCAGTTTCAGCGGGAAAGCAGTCTGGTTTAGATATGCATCAGCTGAATTTAATTTTGAAGGTTGATGTTCAGGTATGCATAATTATATTTGTTTTACAATCTGTTAAACTTGTTATTTAAAGACATCCCACTTTAAATATCTCTACCACTCTTAGGGATCCATTGAGGCCATCAGACATGCTCTTCAAGCGCTACCTCAAGATAATGTCTCATTAAAATTCTTGCTGCAAGCCCCAGGGGATGTAAGCGCCAGTGATGTTGATCTAGCTGTTGCCAGTAAGGCCATAATATTTGGATTCAATGTGAAATTGCCAGGTCCTGTAAAGAGCCATGCAGATAACAAGGGTGTCGAGATTAGGTTATACAAAGTCATCTATGAGTTTATTGATGACATGCGGGATGCAATGGAAGGACTCTTGGAGCCTGTCGAGGTGAGCTAAATTCCAGAGCAACTGAATTACCGTTTGTGTTCGTTTCTTGTCCAGTTATATTTATTCTGGTACAAGTTAAGCGTCTTAGATTGTCACTCACATACTCCGTTTGTCAGGAGCAAATACCAATAGGAGCAGCAGATGTCCGGGCCATATTCAGTAGTGGCAGCGGCCGTGTCGCTGGATGCATGGTGACAGAAGGAAAAGTATTGAAAGGGTGTGGTGTCCGTGTCATCCGAAATGAGAAGACTGTTTATGTTGGCACTCTTGATTCTCTGAAGAGGGTAAAGGAAATGGTTAAAGAGGTATTTTCTGAACCTGATTTTACAAACCTCTGCACATGTCGTCTGAAAATAGATTAATATTTTTGGTAAGTTCTGGTAGTATTAGGGAAGTGATGTGTATCTTCATACATCATGATCTTGCCTGAATTGATTCAACTAGACATGTCCATTTAATCCTGAACCAAATGTTTTTCATCATCAAGTTAATAAAAATGATGTGTCCTTTTTGAATCCATGTACATAAGCTGCATATTAATGTTTCATGTGGTAAATTTAGTTACATATAAATAGTTACAGGGTGTCGGGCTGTTGTCACTGGAGGAATAGGTTAACAGACAAAATTGTTCTGGGTAGGGAAAATAGTTTTCCTCTATGACTTGTTAATTGTTGCTAGCATTTCATTGTTGAGCACACTGTGGACTTTAAGCAACACAATTTAATAGTGGGTTCAGAAATTGATTGACCTTTGATTTCTGCTTCATAACTAGTAAGTTATTACTTGTTTGGTGTGTTGTTATAAACAATTATACCTCAAATTTTGTCAGATTTAGTGATTTTTCCTCACAAAAACTTAACTTGGCCAAGCATTGAGTCCAAAATGGAGTTGAGTTGCGAACACATTATCACTGACCTCTTCACACTTCCCTCCGGAGTTCATTTATCGTGAAATCTGTAGCATTTGCCCCATTTTTCCACTTTAAATGTTACTTCATTCACAGGTTAATGCTGGGCTGGAATGTGGTATTGGCGTGGATGATTTCATGGATTGGGAAGTTGGTGATGTTATTGAAGCATTCAACACAGTAAAGAAGCAGCGGACACTAGAAGAGGCATCAGCTTCAGTGGCGGCTGCTTTGACAGGGGCAGGAGTCGAGCTGCGATGACTGGAAAATCATTTACTGGGCAGTGGGTAAGCATTCTGTGATGGAACAACATATTATATCTGATTACATCCATCTCTGCCACTGCATCCGAATTCTTTCCCAGCTTGGGGCGCATTGCCCATCATGTTCCTAAATGCTTGATTTTGAGAATCTGAGGTATGCTGATCCTCCCAAAATTGTATGCTAGTGTACATAATTGTCAGTATCCCCGTTCTCCTTTAAAAGGTCTATTTATATAGCTTTTTGAAGTTCAACCTCTCAATGTGCCAGATACAAGAAGAATTTTGAATTTCCCCAAAATTTTGAGTTTTGATGCTGTAAATGAGGCCATTCATGGCCCTTTGCCATAACTTCGATTATTTCAATGTTAAATGAAAGAAACACACCTGGTATGATAGAATGTTCAAGGTACAGCTTTGGTTTCATGTTATTCAGGGAAGAAAGTTTAGCGACCTGTATGATAGATGGTAGATGATATTCCAATTTACCAGGCCTTGCGTTGACCCAGGTTGTTAAAAGAGTCCAATACTATCACTATCTGCTGAATGTTGCTTTGTAAAGCAGACTCTACTTGCGGATAAGTTTTGCATTTCAAACCCCAATTTGCCATCAAATGCTTAATGTTCTGATGCCCGTTTTTATTAAGTTGTGCAGACTGATCCAATGAATAGGCTTATTATAAGATGACAGTCACTGTGGAAGAGATTACCAGAATCTTATTCTTATTAGCAGAAATAGTGGCTGCTAACCCCCGACCCTACTAACCCCACTCTCCAACCCCTCCTCCCTCTTTTTGTTTTTTTTCTTTGAGGGCAGGGTGTTCTTTAAAGAGCTCCTCATAGTCATCTTCTGTTTAAAAATTAAAATGAGAGTGCTTGCATTGGTTTGGATCCAGAACATCCTATAATTGTTTGTGGACAGAACCATGTAGATTATCCAGTCCAAAATAACAAAATGCAACTGATCGCATGACTAAAATGGGCATTATGTCTGAATTGTAGGCGACATGGGCGTTACTGCATGTGGAACACCTTTTAATGGCTCTTGCGAGAGCGAAGTAAAGGGAATATTAGCCTCTTTGCTTTTTCTAAATTTCTTTTATTTTCTTTTTCTCCTTTTCCTTTCTCCTCGTTGTGACATGGCAGAGGTTTTGGAGAAGCTGAGGACATCCTTCATTTTATGATTTAAACAGTCCTTTTTTCTTTTTGCCCTTTTTGGGAGGGGAGTGATGTCGAAGCTTTCTATCAAATTCAAAACACTGAAACTACCATTCAGCCATTCCAATGAGCTCCATTCTTTTTTGGGGATGAGAGTGTAAAGAGTTTCTGTATTGGAAAGGGGGCCAAGATTTTAAATCTAATCAATTTGATTTATTTATGAGATTTCTCATTTGTATTTCCTTTTCAGACTTTTCAAGACAGTATTTTTAGGCAACACCTCTCTCTCTAATATATATATATATATATATATAGAGTGCAAAATTGACTCGATCCAACAGTCCACTCCATTCAGATCTATCAAAACCCGGTGGGACCCTTGTAAATAGGGAGAGTGGGTTGGGATGGTTTGTTCGAACCACTCCATTCAGATCTATCAAAACCCGGTGGGTCCCTTGTAAATAGGGAGAGTGGGTTGGGATGGTTTGTTCGAATGGACCAGTAGGTGGCTCCATGAGGTGGCTTGTACCGTAAGACGATAATGGAAGCATGTACAAGAGCATTATATATATTTATATATAGTAGTCATCCAGTGCGCATCTCGTGCACTGGATTACTGTGCGCACCTCAATGTGGGCCCACATGGGGCACCACCTAGGATTGGGACAAGGGGGGATTGAAAGATCTCCCATGTCCCTTCATCTCTGCAAAAAATCAGCCCCATTTTTTTTATCATCACCACCTCCATCGAGGCCCCACAAGTCAAACAATGTACAGTCAATCCAACGGTGTAGAGTATATCGGATGGGTGCAAAGGTGGGTCTCATGTGAAATTCGGGGTCCATTCAAATGGACAACCAGGTGGGCCCCACCCCCGGTGCACAACTGATAACCATCAATATATATATATATATATATATAGAGAAATATTCAAGTGAGAACTAGTTCTCACCATGCTTCCGTGAGAACTATTGGTGGGGCCCACTTAGAAACCAATCCAAACCGTGCATAAACAGTGACCTCCCTTGATAGTTACTAATCCTTAGGTTTGACACCCATCCAAATGGATTGGGCCGTTGGATGGATGATTAAATTTTTGCTTAATATAAAGCCATTAAACTCGCGGGGAATAGATGATGGGGTTCGATGCATGAGATTAGGGTCAAATTTGATACTTGGGGTGATTTCACATAGATCTTTCCATCCCCTCTAGTCCCATCCCTAAATGGGACCCATAAATGCGTCCCATAAAAAGTTCTCACAGTGACTATGTGAGAACTGTTCTCACGAGAACAAAGCCCATATATATATATATATATATATATATAGGGAGATGCTCTTATGAGAGATATCTCTCACCTTATATGAGAGATAGGGGTGGGGACCCTCACATTTAAGTTGTTGGCATTGGATATGGATGTAAGGGCCTCCACCTTATCTCTCATAGTAAGGTGAGAGCATCTCCCATATATATATTTTCCTATATTATATATATATATATATATATCAATGGAATGGTTCTAAAATAGATATCATGGAATCCTCATTTGGAACATTTGTGAGGAATCTTGTTATAGTGTTCATCAGCATAATTCACTAGGATTCACTCATCCAAATAAGCCATCAATGGTCATCAGTCATAATCAAAATGATCATCAACATCACCACCTATGAGAACTTGGTCCGGACGGCACCCTTAACTACGGGGTGTAGCGTGTCAATCATGGGCTTCAAACGGTGAGTCTTCGCTGGCCCGCATCGAAAATATTAAGTCATGATCTTGGGCTTATAAGTTAAACTCCGTCTTAACTCAACTTGATGGGTTTTAAAATTGTGCGGACCCAAAAATCGTAAGAACTCTGGAATTAAGCATGCTTGGGTGTGAGAACTTGGTCCGGGCGGACGATACGTTTTAAAATCGTAAGAACTCTAGAGTAAAGCGTGCTTGGGTGTGAGAACATGGTTCAGGCAGCACTCTTAACCACAGGGCGTAGCGTGTCAACCACAGACTTTAAACGGTGATTCTCCACTAGCCCGCATTGGAAATATCCAAGTCTTGATCGCATTACTAGGATGAGTGATCTCCTGGGAAGTCCCCGCGTGCACGTGGGCCAAAGCGAACAATTTCATGTTGAGTTGGGCAGGGTTGTGACACCACCACCACCACCACCACCAAAGACCTGTGAGGTTAACATTTAAACTTTTTTTTTCTTTTAATTTCAATCCTATCTTGACTTGTTCTTAGGAAGTCCAAATCACGTCTTTCATAATTATTTTAAGGTCTTTATTGGTCTTTTTCTCACACTAATTTTTGAACTTGTAACCCTTAGATAGTCTGTATTAGAATTGTTTTTGATCTTCTATTTACATGAGTAAATTGTTAACTAATCCCAGGTGTGATTCTTTGATCTTCTCTCTTTTTTATAGGTAATTTGATTTTCTCATTACTAGGACCATGTATGTGTTTATATACGTGTTCTCATTCCGAATTATATGTTTTGTGTAATGTCTTACATCCATCTCAGATAGTACATCTAGCAGCATGTATTTTTGCTTTCTGTCAAAAATTGTTGTTCTATAGAAATACTCCTTTCCTCCTCATCATCAAAGTTTTATCCCAACTATGTTGGGGCGGCATAAAAATACTCCTTTATTCATTTGTAGTGGCAGTCCACATCGTATAGTACCTCACTAATTTGTCTCCACTTCTCCAACTAATCCTAGTTGCTGTATCCAGGTCTAACTATCCCTTTCCTGCAACTGTTCTCTCTAGTAGAAAGATTACTTTCAAAATCTACCAATCTCTTTTCTGTTCTCTTGTCCATTAAACTTTAGATATGTGTTGTGTCTTTGAATATTGATTATATATTATTTTGATCCAATGAATGGAGAAGAATATAAATATGTTATTTTGAACAATTGAATGAAGGTCATAAATATTTGTGTGTGAGAGAGAGAGATTGTCCACAAATCTAATAAAAGCTATCCTACTTTATGGAAGAGCAACTATTTTTTTCACAGCGACCTCTAATTTGCCCCTTATTACTGAAGTAACCTGACTTTACTATATCTTTATATTACATCTGATTCACCAAAGTAAATCCTCTTCATATGGCTTGCCTTGTAGATGGTGAGGGCCGAGGGGCTTAATCCAGGGTTGATTTGATCAGGGCCGTCTCAAGACAATATGTGGCCCCAGGCGAAAGTATAAACGAGGCCCCTAGCTTCTATATGTAACATGAGAAAACCCTTGTCCTTAATCCGTACTTGGGACCGGCAATGTACACTATGAGTAGTACATTGACGGACTTAAAAAAAAAATTTGGATTTTTTTATTTTTTTATTTTTTTTAGAGTTTGTTGAGGGATTTATTTTTTTTAAAGTGAATTTAACCTTTCTTGCCTTTTGTGATGCAAACTTATTGATCAAGTTTTTGTATTCAAGGTTTTTCAAAATTTTCTTCTTAATAGATAAAATGGTTAACCCGCTTAATCTCTCTTCTAACATAGTTGATCATAAATAAGATTTTATTAACTTTAATTTCGAAAAACTTCTTTCGGTGGAAGCAACTGTAACAGGTACTGTTAATAGTATTCAATAAGCAATATATGAGTTTGGAAAAGACTCAATCGTATCCTAATTAGTGGACCCCATGAGTCAATGTTGATTTGAAATGCCATTTTATGAAAAACATGGTATTTTTTTTTATAAAAAAAGGACTTATTTGTAATTCTGATTTTATGAAAATTTTCCAATGATGGAATTTTTCGATGATTTTAGTTTCATTAGAAAATGGGTCAAATTGTGATCAATTTTCTCTTCTAACTCGAGTTCATTTGAATTCATTTCAGATGATTCCCAGCGGGATTTGAATCATTTGATACCTTTAAAAACGTACTTATTTTAGAATACTTTTATTTTATTTTTACTGTGATTCTGTTTTCTGCTTCTTCTTCGTCTATCTTCTCTGGTTTTGGTTTCAAATGTATCATTATTTTCTCTTTTAGCTTTATCATGTTAATGTTACTAATCCAACAAAATTATGAGGCCCTCTCATGGTGAGGCCCCACCACTTACTTCACCTGTTTATATGGTGAGCATATGGTGAGCCGGCCCTGAATTTGATGTATATCGATTGTGGTGATACATATTACTAGTGCCACTGTCAGGGCAGCAATACAAATATTAATCAGGAATTCAGGATACATACAGAGTGTTGAAAAACGAAACATGCGGCATTGGACCATATCACACTAGTGCAGAGTTAAACAATTTCTTGTAAACCATGCTCCACATTTCCCAAGAGGCAGTTTGAATGGCTTTTCGTTATAAGAGGAAAAAAGAAAGTCTACAAAACCACCATTTTATGTGGCATTGCACAAACGTGTCCTTGGACTTTTCTAAATGGAGGTTTTCGTTATATGACAAGTGAAAACTTAGGAAGACCTATCTTATATTTTTGGCTAGGGTGATACTATTGGGCCAGGCCATTCCAAAGCTTGTCTAAGTCTAGCTTATATATTTATCCAGCCTAATATTGATAGACCCAGTAAATCTTTTAGGGGGCTATTGTGTGTGAAAAAAAAAAAAGGAAAAAAAAAAATCTGGGGGGTGGCATATTAATAAGAAAAACCATGAAAAACTGACACTATCTTTTAGAAATTACCGTTTGGCATTTTACTATTAAAGTCAAGTGGAGTGAAGTGAAATGAAAAGTATGAATACAATATGTAGTGGGTTATGATGGTATTTTGTTTTTAGTTGTTTGGAATGGAATATTGTTGACTTTTGGTATGGGAAATGGAGTTTTTTTGTCTTTTAGTTAATAAATGTGGTTACTTTTTGACTTTTTGTTGAAAAAGTTGGAGGGAGTTTTGAGAAAAAGTGCTTTTGATGTGATGTTTAGGATGATTTAACTTTACTTGACTTTACTAGTCAAGTTACCAAACGGGCTTTCGGCCCAAGTTCTAAACAAATGGTCCCACTAGCCAAGATTTAAAAAGAAAACTAAGAGAGACCCACAACTGAAGAGATAAAGACTCATACTGACACAAGGTAGGAAACACTCAAAAGTGGGGGAGAAGTAGACAAAGAGATAACCCCTCAGGACTATTCCATGAAGCCTGTAACCATCTGTTTGTTTATCTTTAGGTGTCTTCATTTCTTGCTATAGTCTCTACCCTTTTGGACCACCTCAAGATCCTTTTTGAATACCCAAGAAGTGAGACAGAGAAATGTGTTGGAAACGCATGTGGCCAAGCATTCATACCTAACTTTACATTTTGTTTGTTTGTTTGTTTTGCCTTGCAATTAGTGGTACATTTCTTATCCAAGACAATGGCTCTCTTGGCAGTTTCTTAGCCTCCTATCTAAATCCATAAACAAAAGCAACATAAATATTCAATTGAGAATTGTCCGGACAGTTTTTACGTACAGTTCATGCTAGAGAATATTTTATCAAGAGTTTTGATGAGATTATATGACCTTATAAAGAAAACTAACCACACAATAAATCAAATTCGTCAATCTAACCTAATCTAGTTTTAAACACATCATAATTGTCTAATATGATGCTTAATATTGACTCGTCATTATCATAACAACCATATTATAAGGGCCTATTTGTTTATATGTGTGGAGTAGTAAAGATAAAGTGGGTTCAAATCATGAATAAATTAAAAATGCACTTTTTCTCAAAGTCTACTTCTTTTCAAGTTATCGTACTTTATTGTACTAAAAAAAAAGAGTTCAAAGGAGTAAAAGGGCAAGTGGCGTCACATCCAAACTTTTACTACTCCCCTCCACTAGTAAAATTGCCGCATCACTACTTTACTTCTTCTGAGTCCTGATCCTCTGTCGCAGTTATTACATGGGAGCTGTGTAACAAAATTTTGAAACTCCATCCTGGGATCCACATAGATATCATCTAGATTGTTCAAGATGAATCCCATCCTATACAATGATGTATCCTCAAGTTCCAGTTTAAAAGGAGTAGGTCCCACTATTTGATTGAGCACTATGATTGAAACGTGACTAGGCGTTGATATGGAATCACTGCTGATGTGGTGTTAATAATGTTTCTGTCATGGTTCTCATTGAGGCAGTGGGATCCACTCCTTTTTGAACTGAAACCGGAGGATATATCATTGGTTAGGATGAGATTCAAAACGGTCTAGATTATCTCTATGTGGGCCCATGATAGAGTTCAAAAAACTTGTTATACGATTTCCATGTAATAGATGTGATAGAGGTTTCAGACACTCTACTAATTTCATCTAAACAACAATGAAGTAAAAACGTCACATCTCATATTTAGTTCTTACTTCACTTAACTCCATTAAAACAACAATAATTAAAACCAGGCTAGTGGTGTTACGTCAGGACCTTATTTTACTCCTCTCTTACTGCTACTTTACTTCATTCTTCCTACTCTTTTTTGTTAAGTTTATTACCAACATGAGGATTTAGCTTAGGATAGATTTAGCTCGAGATAGATTGTAATGGAGAAATGGAATTCATGTAGTTGACCCGATGTAATTTGGATTTGGGACAAAGCTTTGACGAAGATGATGACCATTGTGAAGCTTTTTGAGAATAAGGAGGTATTTATAGAGTACATAAGTGTGCAAAGGATTTCTTTTGTGCCAATTGAAATTCACCGGAGGCATAGGGTTAGAGAAGGCATTACCCTAGAGAGAAGTTGACAGGGGACCCTGTGTGTGGCATGCTCTAGAGGGCACAAGCAGTAGATACATCAACATGCATGGCCACAAAAATGTTGTGAGGATAGGGGTGATGTGATCATCATCATCATCACCACATCATCAAACCTCATTCAAAGAATGCCTTTTTATAGCTAATGGTATTCAAGACTAATTAGGATAGTACTGATTGGCCTCTTGCTATGATAAGCCATGACACTGTCAGTTCAGACCCCTTATCCATTACCAAGGATGACACACTTTTCTTCCCTCTTAATGGCTATTTTGTTTTCATTGCCCTTTTTTCTCCCACATGTCGAGTCATTTCCTCATGACCAGGAGGCTGCTTGATGGTGACTGAAAGCTCAAAATTGAAGGGATAGATGCCGACTTTCTTTTTTACCATTTTTGCAAATTTTTATTTCTTATATTTTTTCCTCCTCTTCATAATATGGATACTGATGTATCTATTGTTTTCATTTTGTTGTTTTTCAGCATGTGTTGATCACAACCCAAATAAACGAGGGTAGCATAAACCACAAATAGTTGTCAAAAATTAAAGCTCGATTTTGAAAAAAAATCAGGATAGTCTTTGATGATGTAGTTTGACGTCTCTAATGGAATAATGAAAGCTGAAGAGGAGATGAATGAAAATAGTAAGGTCAGATTTAAAGAAGAACAATCTATCTAAAGATTTTACAAATGATAAATTGGAATGAGGAAATATAATTGATGTAGCTGATCCATCATGGTTGGGATAAGGCTTTGATGGAATGATGATGAATGCTTTGACAATATAGGTACACTTTAGGCCTTTGTTTGAATCCTTAGAGCTTGGATGCCATGCACTCACTTCTTCTGTAGACTTACCTGTAAGTAAAGTAGGACAAAGAATAAAACTCACTTCTTCTGTAGACTTACCTGTAAGTAAAGTAGGACAAAGAATAAAACAACTCTCACTTGTGGGTCGGTTACCCACATGAATTGAACTCTCATTTACATGTAAATTGGGTAACCTGGCTCGGCTTAAGAACCATCCAAATAGGCCCTTTTTTAACAATATAACTGACTACTGAAGGGACAATGAGAGAATGAGTTGCTATATTTAGATGACTGAATTATTGGAGATTGTTTGGAAAGAGTTGTGCAACCTCACATGACTTTGAGGGTCAGTACTCAGAACTTCAGGTAGAAGTCTGGAGAACTGAAAGAGACTCCACAAAAACCTCCAAACCGCCCAATTAATTATAAAAGCAACGGCAACCTTCTTCCTCTTTCTCTGTCTTGGAAGAGGATGGTGGATAACACCGCGCTGGTCCAGATAGATGACCCAGCAACAGTCGACTCACCTTCCACCGTGACTCCGATCCAATTACAGATCAAGGAATTGATTGAGTGGGGCCACAATTTGTAAAATCCAATCCCCTCAAAATGCAAGTTATCTTGTGCATTGGGTTCGATCCGAATCTCACTCAAGTAGGAGTTGAGCCCATCATAAGATTGATCACAAGCAAGCCATGTGATAATTTCCATTGACCAAGAACATTAATATATAAACTAGTTCTTGCAGAAGGAATTATTAGTGGCTGTGTCTATGACAATGTACATTGTATATGGTGACTTTTCCGGAAACTAGGGCCATAAGATCTTTGGACTTCACTGTATTACAATTGTGAGAAAGGGAAGGGGATGTTCATCTAAGTTGAAGTAGAAAAATCAAATCCTACTGTTGGTCCTTGGTCAATGGTTATGGATCGAATGGTCTAGTTCTTGTCGATTTCTTTCAGTTTGAGTTTTGGTATGATGGGTTAGATTAGACCTAAGTGTCTTAATCATAATCTCAAGTATAAGCATTTAGCTTTATATCAGCAGGTGAAAAACTCATATATCTCACCTGTATCACTACAGTTTATTTTCAATGAAAAAAGAATCATGTCTTGGCCATGGGGGGCATATATCAATCATCATGGAGATACTAGTGTGAATTAAGTATCACTCTGATATTTTGTACACACAGACTTATGAAACAATGGATTAGTACCATTTCATTACTACCTTTCATTTTTCATGCTCTTCATTTAATGGTTGTGGTCATTGAACCAAATTAAGAACTTAGGTGATAGCATAATCAACATTATATCATTCTTATTCTACCGTCCACAATGCAAATAGGTGGCTTTAGTGCCCCACGATGTAGTCCAATTGGAAGGACTGTTAATGCAGTCCAAACTTATGGTTGAGGTACATCCAAATGGGCCTTATTTTTCACATACGTTACTTCTATGTTATTTGGTTGTTTCTTACCTGTTCCCTGACAAATAGGATAAGTTGCCAACTTTATACCGGGCTTCAACAATGATTAGAGATTAGGCTGATATTAAATTCCGTAATGCTCAAAGGTCACTTTGACAACCTGTTATTCTATATAAAGCCCATATGTATAGAGAGAACCCCACATCCCATGAGCTATTCTCCTCTAACGTGACATTGCTCACAAGCTCTTGGGTCCAACCACCTGCAAAGAAATGGCCGGAATTCAGTTGCATTCTCCTGCCTCTGCAGTGCCTAAGGCTTCCTACTATGAGGTTGCACCATCTCGCTTCATCTATGTTGCCAAACGCCATTTTTGTATAACCTTAGACACCATCCTTGAGGAAGAAGATGTGGACTCTTCAGAGAATCCACATGCTGTCTCAGCATCATCATCATCGTCGTTGTCGTCGTTATTTTCTTCATGCTTAAAGCTCAAAAGCCTTTCCCTACTTATGGTCGGGACTACCAGTGCACTTAAGTTGGCACAATGGTTGAGAAGGTGATTGTAATCAATGGACATTTTGTGTAATCATGGTTTATATTATTTATCTGTATATTAGTGTTGCACATACAATCAGGATCTCGTGGGAGGTTTGTCTGGTTAAATTTCCTATCTTATCTTCTTGTATGTCTCAAGTCTCTAGGATGGGTTCGCTAAACCTGCCTTGATGGTGTCGATTTGGACAGTAAACGCTAGGCAAGATGCGATTTGAGTGATGCCACCTTCCAAGCTCTTTGTCAATTCATCGTCGGATCTACCAGCATCCTGCCCTGACTGGATTTCCTAAATCTTAACACAAACAGGACTAGCTTTAATCCAGTTCGCGGAGAATTCTGCTTCCTTTAGACAGATAGATGCTACATGTATGCTTTTCTAATCTTTAGATGTTTGTAAAAATCATATTTTGACATTAGTGGATGATATGGGGTGCCATGCAGTTCACTCTTTTTCTTGCAAGTAAGTTTTGTCTTTTCAAATTCTCAAATATTTGCAGTTTCTAATGGGTGGGTTGTAGTATATGTGATCAAGTCTTTCTAGGGGTAGGATGATGTTATTCACATTATTAGATAGTTTATGGACAAACATCCATGTGTTTTTACTCTGCAACATGGTTTATTCTGGATCTAGATTTCAACCTGCCTGATATGATGAGTTCATGCTCCAGTCCTGATCATCTGGATATTAGATTATGAAAAATTATCACAATCCAAGAGAATCAAGATTTTAAGACATCGACAAATTGAACGCTGAACTAAAATCAAGCACATCGAATGATGTTACAAGTTGCAACCTATACAGAACCGATCAACCCAGAATCTGGATCATTTACCATTAAAAAAAAAAGAATCTGGATCATTGTGAGAATAGGAGTAGATTAATCTGAGAATTTCTTTCGTAGTGGTTCTCACCTCTACTTAGTGGCTTCAAATTGAAAGCTGCATTTATTTTAATATACTTCTAACTCAGGGTCAGTTTCACATTTTATTTGTTAAATAGAACCACCATGGGGATAAATATCTTTTCCTTTTTCTGTGTATAGAATAAATATCTTGAACAGTATATATATCTATTAAAAAGAATATCCTATGAAAAAGTGCCAATAACTTCCAAATTGCCCAAAGGCCAAAGGGAAGTTGTCACGATTTGGGCCTGAGATCCGATAATTCCAGGGTCGTGGTCCCATTCTTACTCCCGTAAACCCCGAATAAACCGAAGTTAAAATGAAATCCACAAGCGGATAATCATTCAATTATCCTGTCAAATATACAAATTGCGGAAAACACATATATATTTAACATCATCCATTCACGAATGTATAGTCTTACATAAAAGTAAGGTTCTTGTATATGTAATGTTTGTCAACCATTGCATATTCAAATACAATGCAAGGTGACCAAAAATCAAGTCCTCCAAAATAATTTCCCTCAAAAAGAATCTAAACCATCAAAAAGGGAATTCCCAAAAAGGATCTTCAGTCCATATCGCACTCGGATATCTATATCAAATGGCATCCCGCCAGTTCTACTCAATTAGTCCTCATGGAGGAACCTGAGCGGTCTCCTCCGTTGGTGCTGGGGCCGCTGCAGGGCCGGCATGGGCAAATGGGCTTGTAATGCCATTAATAACACTAATGAACACGATGGTTCAACAATATATATACAGTTTTGTGATAGCACATGTTAATGCATATAGTAATCCATTCAATCCAAATCCTAACAATTCTAAATAATTTATTTCACAATGATAGCATTAGAGTCAATCAATAGACATAAACAAATTGGCAACTACAATAGCATTCCTTTTATTAACTTTCATTTTTACCCATCTTCCCTCAAAGGAATGAATAGTTTAGTCATATTCTTTCAATGACAATCATTCAATGTTCATTCATTGTTGTGGGATCTACCTGTACTTGGGTCAGGGACAGCTAGCATCACCACGGAGCTTCGGAATGCCCTCAATCCATCTACTGCAGTAGGAATAGTCATTTGTTCATTTACAATTCATTTTATTAAAATAGCTATGTAGTGCCAAACTCAAGAGTCAATATCTTAAACCCATTTCTAGATTCAATTCAATATACTAAGTCCATTCAGAGCAATTGAAAGGACCAAACATTGCTCTAGTCACCCTAGACATTTCATTAGAGCTCATCAATACTAATTGCGATATGAACATAGTCACAAGCCATGAGGGAATTCGGATAATTAGCAATTTCACTCATTTCTTTCTTAGTTCCAACCAACCATTCAAGTGTAACCCTTGGTTGTATAATGTACGTGCTATTCTTGATGGACATCACATTTAAATAATGTGTATATTAGAGTCCCCGTAATTATCACTCATGAGGTCTAGTCCATAACCGATTGAACATTCAATACATTAATAAACTTATGGTTCAATCACTTGAAATCTTCTTTTATTGTTCGTTAATTCAAATAACTTCTAATCACATCATAATTGGCTCTAAAACTAATTTAGAGAGCGATTATGCTCATAGGAAGCAACCACAATTGAACGAACCCCGAAATTCAATCGAACTCAAACCGATCGATCGGACCCTAGTGCCGATCGATCGGACAGAAACATGTCCCACTTAAGGGACAGTCCGATCGATCGGGCTACAGTGCCGATCGATCGGACAAGTCCGGGACTGGTTCCAGGACCTCCATTTTCTACCTTTCTCCTTCCTTTTTCCTACACAACCTGCACATGAATGGGACCTCTTGTCCTCCCTCATTTAGCAGCTCATACCCATATATAAACACACTTCCAATCCATCATTCATTCACAAACAAAATCCAATCTAATCTATAATGAAAATTGCATAAAAGCTTCTAATCAATGGAATGTGCATAACATTAACACAAATCACATAGAAAACTACATATACTTGCCTTTCTTGAAGCTCTTTGACAAAGCCCCTCTTGCTTAGCTTGATTTGAGATCAAAGCCCTTCTAACCAAACCCTAATCCCATTGAAAACAAAACAAAAGCAAATCTTCTATAAGTTGTTGACCAACAACAACCTTAGCACTTACTAGAATTTGGAAATCTTACAAAAAGTCTAAATCACTTACTTGTAGATCAAAGGAAGAAGCTTGAGCTCTTTTTCAAGCTCCGAACTCCCAAAAAATGGAAGGCAACTTGATGGCGAAGATGAAGAAGATGGAGTGCTCCCTCTTCACTTGATCGAATCACCCCCAAAAGCAATCTTAAATAAAAAGAATGGAAGAAAGAAGGAGAGGGAGAAAAGTTGCCTAGGGTTTGCTTGAGATGGAATGAGTGAATGAACTCATTCCAAACCCTTATAAGTTATATTTTGCACTTAAGTCCCCTTCTCTACACTCATTTACACTTTAAGTCAAATGAGGGCTCACTTGACTGATCTCAAGTCAAAACTAATCGTGTATGTTATGAAAGTTAACGCATTAATCGAGATACACGCGATGGTATCAAGAGTTACCGTATTCGACGAAATACGCGAAAATCCGTATTTACGAAGAAGTCCTTGTTCCTATTTGTTTAAGCCTAAATTCAATTCAATGATATTAACTTCATTCAAATTCATTTCATTATGCTTAATTCAATCATTAGAGACTTATTTGTCTCTTTTTGGTCATTAACCAACATTAATTCAATTAATCATGCTTAATTAGCATCAATCTCAATTAATTAGCCTTAATCTTCATTAATTCGGGACGGGGTGTAACAGAACTATATCATGGAAAGTGTCACTTATGAAATTGTTACTGAAGGTTGGCTCAATCAATTTCTAAATCATGCTTTAATGCCCCCTCTCTGTGACCAATGATGCTGCTCTTTTCACTGATCCAAACTGTTCGATCAATGATACAGATGAACGGGTGTAAACTAGAACTTTTCTATGATAAGAAAATATGCATCTATACACCATAGATGACTTCTAAGAAAGTGCTTAGCTCCCAATATCTCTCAATTTGGTTTTCACTGTTGGGGTTAATTGGTCAACTTCACCCAACTGTTAAAACTATAAAATTACCATGAGAAGAAGATCACTTCAATCCAATGCTATTAGGGATGTAAACGGGTCGGTTCTGGTCCGGGTCCATGGTGGACCCGGAACCGTTAATGAGATTGTGGAACCAAACCCGTTTCGAAACCAGTTTCTTAGTTTCGGAGCCAGAACCGTTAATGAGAAAATGGAACTGGAACTAGAACTGTCTATGGGATGGGTCCAGATCCGAGTCAGTGTCTATGTAGAGAATGATATGGAAAAAACTTAGTTTTTAGGAGAGATTTTCTAAAATTGAGGTAACATGTCTGGTCCACAGGTCTAAAGCAAGGTGGAATCGTGCCCAAACAAGTTTAGGTCATAGGTCCAAAAAAGGGACCCGGACTTGGACCCATTTACCTATTGGGGCCTAAATAAGGACTCAAACCCGACTTATAATGGGTCAGAACCTTCGGGTAATCGGAGACTCGGGGACCCATTTACTTCCCTAAATGATATGCTTCTAAGTCTCAGCAATCCGACCATTGGAGTAACTCTTGTTATACCTGGGATCTTTAGAGAGCACAAATGGAAACCAAATCATCACAAAATTGTGCAGGAGTAATGGAAGTGAAAATTTCAAAAGAACTGAAAGCTTTTTTGTTATCTTTTGAGTTGTTGAACGTGTATGAGTTTGAGTATTCATTTAGTTTTAGGGCCTGTTTGATTGATGAATTTGTGGAATTTATGTCTGGAGAATTTTCAAATTCTCTCCCCCTCTAAATCCTCCAAATAGATTTGGTATTTTTTTTTTTTTTGGAGGGGTTCCAAAGTAATCCATAACACCGAAGCCAACAGATTTGCAATTTCTGACAAGAGGATATCCCATTAAAAATGCTCCCTATAAAAAACAGGCTCTCAACTGTTGGGTGCATTGGGTCATATATAGCTGCATACACTATACACAAAATAAATTGGGCTAATGCTTCAGTCAAAAACAGGCCCAAACTTGTCAAATCTTGGTCAAACTAACCTTTCCCAGACTTAGCCGAACCGAACCCGAATTGGCCCAACCCAACCCGGCCAAAAAATTGGTTGGGTCAGTCTGATTCTAAGTCGACCCTGACCCAAGTTCTAGCCTTTCAGACTAGATTACGGCTAATTCCAAGTCCAGCCAATGTCCACATTTATCTATCTAGATGTTAGACTTACAAAACTTTCTAGAACACACTGGAAGAAGAGAAAAAATTACATTGATGTTGTTTCTCTATCATCCACACATTTGCAAGTTGTTATATGAGGTTGTAATCTTCAATCCTATTGAAATATGAACATTTGACTATTTCTGTGTCAGTTGTTTGACCATTTCTGTGTTGCACACGTGGAACATCAGTTTCTATTTAAGACATGCTTCTGTCATGTGTTTGGGTGTGATTTGTTTAACAACCTTATGATGTTTCCTTGGCCTTTTGTTCTGTTCTCTTACAACTTCTCTCCTATTTAAGGCCTTCCACCAAAATCAGTCTTCACCAATCTCTGAAATCTTCACCAAGGACCATAAGAAAAAGGCCTTGTGAAAGAGAGAAATAAGAAGAACTCTCTTCAAGTGCCATGGCAAAGGAAGCTAGATATCTGCAACCATGGATTGAGGTTGCACCAGCCCTCCTCATCTCTCCCCAGAAGCCTTCTACTGTCTCAAAATTGGAGACCATCTCTGAGGAGGGCGCGGAAACCGAAGATGAATCGCCTTCTCCAAGCATGGCCAACCAGAGATTATGGATGGTCATGAGATTGGCTCATGATGGAATTAAGTGTAGACCACTAGATGTCACAGGACTAGAGATTTCTAAGCCATTGTATTGTAAATATACCTTTAGTTTTTTCAATGTAAACTTAGTATTGATGTATTGCTTATGCATGAATCTTGGTCTGTTCAATAAGCAGAATCTCTGACTGGAATTTATCCAATCTGAGAATTTCCAATTCATGTCAGACTTTTGTCTTGTTGAATTCTATGTTTATGGGATAGAATCTCATAAGGCTTTAGAACATGTAATAAAATAATTGAAATAGCTCTTAGAGTGCTCTAAATTTTAGAATTCCAAACTCTTTTTTACGAGATTAGTATTTCAAGGATTCCAATGGTGGAATCTTGGAAAAAATTTCTTAAGGGGTTTTGAAAATCACCAGATGAGAATTCCTCAAATTCTTCGATGCCTGCCTTTCCAAAATTTGGAAGAAAGTAATTTTTTGGCATGTTGGCAAATGCCATTGGGAATTCAGGGTTCATCAGAGATCTGTGCTCTTGGGTATAAATTTATAAACCCAGGCCCAGACCCATATTTTTTGTGGACTCAATTCATGTGCCTACATTTAAATTGAGTCTGAATCTTGCACCATTCTTTTCTCTTTTTTAGGTCCTTCAGTATTTTAGGACCCAGTTCTATCTCTATCAATTACAAGGGGAATTAAGAAGCTGGGTATCAATCACCATATTGAGTTCATGATAAGATAAGAAATAGGAAAATGAAAAAAAAATTACTTTTAAATTTCATAATAGCCAATGATCTAATGAGTATGCTAGTGGCCCGCGATGCATATGATAACCAATCCCCAACATAGATGGGCATGGACTAATGGGAAATAGAAAGGAATGTGAAACTAGTCCATTTTATGTTTTTGATTGACCATAAATCTTATAGTTTGAATTGCCCCTCAGGATGGTATTTTGACAATGGCCTCTTTCTGGAACAGTTCATATCAGTGTATTGGCTCTCAGAGACTACATATGGCAATGGATGGCTGGCCATGATATGCCTATTTATTAATCAGATTAAAACTTTAGGAGATGATCCAAAACACTCAACCATCCATCTGCCAACACATAGGGACCCACCGTCTAGGGGAAAGTTGCAGAATAACCATCAGAAGGAGGACACACTAGATGAACAATCTGAATCACTGATTTGTGGGCTCTACTGAGGCCAAACCACTGTGCCAATTTTCTCAAGCTGAGAATTGTTTACATTTTCATTTAAGGAAACAATGATATGCTCTGCTCCCACCCTCTGTATTCAAGTATCTTTTCAATTTGAGAGGTTTCACATGTGATTTCTTAGGAAAAACAAAAACTTGATGAGTAGATTGAGAATTTGAGTGTGAATGAAATGTATACCGAGATATGAATCACTGGGTCGTTTGGCATTTCGGCTAGCTCTAGAACTGCAACTAGAGAGTGCAAGTGTTCTATACAGAAACTGAAAATGGTTTCGAATGAAGATTAATTTTTTGTTGTTCCAAGTTAACAAATTTTATGGTTTTCATTTCCCGGGAAGGAGGCATTGTCATATTTTTTGCAAAAAAATAATAATCTGGATACAAGAGGTGGAGTGCCGTTTTCTGCTGTCTTGCACAAGTGGAAATGCATTTTAGCATGAAAAATGTTTCATTGCACCGACAACGGAAACTGAAACTGTAAGAAAATGAAGTCCTCAGTTTCCAGTTTCAGCAGAAAATGAACCACCAGGGAAATAAAATGATGCAGAAAATTGTTTTTTTTTTTTTATCGGTAACAGAAAACTTTCAGTAAAAGAGCAAGAGAAAACAAAGAGAGAGAAGGAAGAAAAGAAAAAGAAAATACAAGAAGATATAGTGACGGAACACAAGGTACAAGAGCGTTGTACTCCACTCACACCACCGCTACATAATAAAAACCTGCCAAATGGAAGCCCTCTCAACGCCGGCCTTGGCTAAAGAATCTGCCATCGCATCGGCCAACCTGAACTGGTGGCAGAAGTCAACGTTAATAATGGTAGATAGAGCCCGGATTTCGTTAAAGAGAAACTAGAACTTCCAAGGATTAGCCTTCCAATTAAAAGCTCAAGCAAACACATTAGAAGAAAATTGTCATGTACAAATCTAAAAGCGAATTGCTTTTGCTTTGGAAATAGTAAGCCATAAAAACCATACCCTTCAGGTTGAAAATTGGATTTTAGGGTTTAGTTTCAGAAACCATTACATTATGATTTTGACAATCCTAATCATTTGAGAAAGAAATTGATGGATGGGAAAAAAATGCAAACCTGCAATGTCTTTCCGAAAGGTTATTATTGTTCAAGTGGTGAGTTTAGACAATGGATCATCAATGATAGGACCCTCAAGATGAATGGTTGGATGAAATACAAGTGTGTCATCTCTGCAGCAATGAGTCAGATAATTTGACCAGAAAAAAAAATTTAAATAAATACATAAATGCAACAAGCACCTTATGATGTATGAACCTTGCCATCAAAATATAAAATCATGTATAAGTTAGAACAAATGCAATAGAAGAGCATGAATGGCCTTCAACAGAGTAGATTTGAATCCATATCAGCATCCGCCTTAATCTCCAACTCCAGATTCCTCAACGTGGTATATATATCTTTTGACTTGGGATGACCCCTATCTGCAACACGGAATTCATGTACTCGTCCGCTTATCTCTAGCCAGCTACAGCCGGGAGTCTTCTTCAAACCTCTATCTCTGAGAACACTCCTCATCTTAGCAACACCATCCCATTTGCCTGCCGCAGCATATATGTTTGAAAGCAGCACATAGTTCCCTGCATTTTTTGGCTCCATCTCTATAAGCTTCTCAGCTGCAAATTCTGCAAGCCTAGTCTCTGAGTGCATCTTACAAGCATTCAGTAATGGCCCCCACACCCGAACATCAGGTTTAAAAGGCATTGATCTGATAAGATTCATGGCTTCATTGAGATGGCCCATACGGCCAAGTAGATCCACCATACAAGCATAGTGTTCTTGGTTAGGCTCGCAACCATACCTTTCAGTCATCTGATTGAAACATTCCCACCCCTCTTTCACCAAGCCTGAATTGACACAAGCTGTCAAAAGCCCAACAAAGGTTATTTGGTCTGGCCTCACTTTTGATTCTTGCATGCGAACGTATAGTTTGAAGCACCCATGCCAATCACCATGCTTAGCATATGCACTGATCATTGAGTTCCATGAAACTATATCCTTATCATCGACCTCCTCTTCATCGAAGAGCTTCTGTGCAATCTCTATGCATCCACATTTTGCATAGCTGACCAGGAGAGCTGTAAGTAATGTGGTCATCGAGTTATACCCAAGTTTGATCGAATACCCATGAATGTTTTTAACTTGTTCCAATGCTCCTACATGTACAAAAGCTTGCATGATTCTAATCAGTGTTACAGAATCAAATTCTATGCCTTCTTTTCTCATTTGGCTGAAGAGCGAAAGTGCATCAAGAGAGCAATTATGGCTTACATACCCTTTTATCATTGAACTCCATGAAATGATGGTTTTGTCCATCAGAAAATCAAATACTTTTCGCGCAGTTTCTATGCTCCCACAATTAGCATACATTTTGATGAGGGAGTTGTCAACCGAAGCTTGATAATTTGAGCCATTTCTTATCACGTGAGCATGAACTTCTTTGCCTCGCTTAAGAGATTTCAACTCCACTACTGAAGAAATGGCAGCCAATGCTGTGAACAGGTCAGTTCTCACATTCGATTTCCCCATCTGAACCAGCAGTTCTAGTGCTTTCTCTGGATACCCATTTCTGGTGTACTCTGTAATCATTATGTTCCACACAGCACAATCTCTCCCAGGCATCTTTTCAAAAACTAGTCTTGCCATTTCAAAGCTACCCAACTTCGAATACATCGTCAAAACAGCAGTATCCACAGCCAAATCTCCCCCAAAGCCAATCACAACAGTTAAGAGGTGAACAAATCTCCCTGCTTTCAAACATTCCAAATCAATGCTTGACTGCAACAAACTAACTAGAGTAACTGAATCGGGCACTATACCTTCCAAACGCATTCTCTCAAACAGCCGAAAACTATCTATAGGATCTCCATTCTGACCGAACCCAGAAATCAAAGCATTCCAATAACCCAAATCTCTCACAGGCATTCCCTCAATCACCTGTTGGATACCGTCGAATTCTTGAAATTCACCATACAACTCTATTAAAGCTGCATGAACATGAACTTCTGATTCCAAACCCAACTTTATCAAATGCCCATGAATTTTAACCCCGTTTTCAAGGGCTGAAAGATCAGCACATGCTCTCAGAACAAAAGCGTAAGTAAATCCATCTGGGTACATGGATTTAGCAACCATTTGCCGATAGAAGCAAAGGGTTTTCTCAGATAGCCCATGCGAAGAAAGATTTCGGATGATTGTATTGTACAAAAGAGCATCTGGGTTTTCCACAGAATCAAATATTCTTTGGGAGAAATCGAGATGGCCGAGATGGGAGTATCGGTCGATGAGTCTGGAAGACAGGGTTGGGTTTTGTTGGAGGCCATGTAATATGAATCTGGCGTGGATTTGATGGAGAAGTTCGGTTTTGTTGCAGAGGTCTAAGAGAGAAGAAGTCAAGGAGCTGAAAGATTGGATTTTTATGGCGGGAAGGTGTGTGAATTTGAAGGGGTGGTGAAAAAGGAGTTTTGGCAGTTGGGATTGTTGGATGTTAGGGAGCCTTACAAGGTGCATGTTAGTCCAGTACCCACCAACAT
Organism: Litsea cubeba; assembly: GCA_012931725.1. Classification (NCBI taxonomy): domain Eukaryota; kingdom Viridiplantae; phylum Streptophyta; class Magnoliopsida; order Laurales; family Lauraceae; genus Litsea; species Litsea cubeba. Next base: position 87,469,804 of record CM022945.1, on the reverse strand, counting down.
GGGTATGAATATGATGAATGGTCAGGTTAGATTAGGCCACTAAATATTATGTTGGGTAGGAAAGCCCCACTGTGGATGGCTTTAGATTGAGAACCTGCAAAATCTGCAGCTAACATATAGCTGTTTCAGCTTGCCCATTTTGCATGCTCTTTGGTAGAAACACTCTTTAATTCTAGTTTGGTTTTGGGGGCTTTGAGTGATGGCCCAGCACAGCTACAATTTGGGTGGCCCAGTTTTTTTTTCTTTTTTTATGATTTCTTTATTTGACCTGAATTAGTGACCTTTCCATTTAGACCAACATTTACGTGCCTATTTATTTTCATAGAATATGTAGGAATTGAATTTATCAGATTTCATGCCCTAAGTGGTTACAAATGAAGATCAAACGAGAATATATAGAAATGATCATCAAATAACCTCCCATCTAATTAAACTAAATAAAAAAGAAGATGAGAGATGAATACTCTTCTGTTTCCGTCACCTAAGTATTTCAAAACCTAAGAAAGTCAAGGTTTGGTCTCCACCTAATTTCCTCCCTTAGTCCTCACCCAATATCCTTCACTCCTTACCCCTTTAAAAATCATACTATGGAGCTCATTTGAACATAAATTCCTACGTATTCATTCAATCTTCATGGAATTTAATGCAAAGAAATAGACCCTAACAGACCAAATTCTTAAGATGCGACCCCATGTATGGGGCCTTGGATAATCCATTAAATATAATTTCTAGTAATTTCTTAATCAACAAAGAGTTTCCCTTTTATTTGATGGGGGCGAGTGGGCCCCATTAGCATGCCATGTTTACACTATGAAGAGAACCAATTTTGATCTCTTACTTCAATAAGTGAGAGCATGGTTCTAATTTTAAAAATGCACGCAATGGGTCCATCTATGACAAATTCAACCCCTTAACACATCACTTTCTCCGTGGTTTCATTGCTAGATGATTCACATGTAAAAACACAATTCATTAGATTTGAGAGAGAATCATGTGTTTTACAAGTAATCAGATCTAACAATGGCTCTGAATCTGATGTATTTCTTGCTTGTTACTTATATTTGTATGGCTTTTACCTCAATCTTTAAAATTCTCTAAATATCAACCCCTACATCCCATTGGATTTTATTACTATAAAATGGTCCTTTGTGAACTATGACTTTGCACAATACATAGCTTATAAATCCATTTTTAATTTGACAGACAGAAATATATAATCCAAGATCACTTGATCATACTATCATCGAACAGTGGATGGAGGCAATAGGGGTCTGTGTCCACTTGTAGGTTGTGCCGGGTTTGGATAAATAATCTGGGCTGGGCTTGGATTAAGTGAAATTCTGAACGAAAGTGCAATGCCTGGTCCGGCCCGACACGAAAAGTTTGCACTCGTAATTTAATGATAATTTGTTCGGACAATTGCGAGAAAGCCCATAAAATTGATAAAAACCCAATTTATCCCGGCCCGGCCCGATTGACTAAATGGGCGGGCTTGCGCTTGGCATTTACGGCAAGGCTTGAACGGGATAAAGGCTTGTGTTTATTAAGTCGGGCCAGACCCAGATATTTCTTAACGCGGCCTGACCAAGGTCATGCTGAGAACACCCCTATTAACATTAGTCTAAATTCTGAAAAAACACACAATAAATCGAAGCTCCTGAGTCTTGAGAAGATACTTAAGTCCTATGAATTTCACGTGCATAGAGTGTAATAAATAGGGGTGGAAGAAACCGAACTGAACAGAACTCTGGACCGCAAACTGAACCGTAAAATTAAGTTCGGTTCGGATTATCGGTTTATGGTTCGGTTTCGATTTTGAGTTTTTAGCAAGTTCAGTGTTTGGTTCGGTTTCGGATTTTAAAAAATAATTTCGGTTTAAACCGAAAAACCGAACTTTATTTCATGTTTTAAATTAAATATATATATGTCAATATTAGACATACCAAATGGGAAAGGGGAACCGGAAAACCCTAGATAATTAAGTTAAAGCCTTTATTGAACTTATTACTTATGAACTATGCTTATGAATTATGATATTGAAAAATTCGGTTTAAACTGAAAAACCGGAAAACCAAACCGTTTAATTATTTTCTGTTCAGTTCGGTTTTACACGTCATTCGGTCCGGTTCGATTTATAATATTTTGAGATTTCGGTTTTCGATTTTTTCGGTTTCGATTTAAAATCGAACCGAAAACCCGTACTTCCACCCCTATAATAAACCATATACTAACACAAAACCTTAACTCATAGGTGGAAGGCCCAAATAGGTCCAGATGTGGGATGTGGTGCTTTACTTTACCAACACTCCATCTCACGTGCAGGCCCAACAAATTTCATGGATGAGCCTGCTACGTGGGCTACGCGAGAGTGACGGGATCATAGCCAAATCTGATACTATTTAATAAATTATAAACCAACCTAAAAACTTAAACTCGTAGCTAAATGGCCCAAATAAATATATATAAAACCTCACCAGAAATATGTGGGATGCGGAGCTTTACGTTACCCAAAGGCAGCCCTGCAGCATGGGACCGCTAAATAATTTCAAAATTCAAAATTTCAACGGCACTTTGTTAACCTAACGGCCAAATGAATGTTCCGCCTACGAACGTTTCCAGAAATCATCGGCACTTCCAAAGAGACTTCCTTTTCTTTCCAAGATTCAAAACCTTCTCTTTTTCCTTTCATTGATTGCAGAAATCTCTTTATCAATGGAAAATCTATGGCAAGACCCTCTTCTCTTTACAGATGTTTCTTGGCAAAAACCGCATTTGGAAACAATGGAAATGGAGAAAACTGGTAGCCCTCTTTGCGACAATGTGATACAGAGTATTATCTTGAATCTTCTTCCCATGAAATGATGAATTTTCTTTCATTTCTTGCATTTGGGGTGTGGGTTGAGGATAATTTCCATTTGGGTTTTCTAAATTTTTTTCAAGATTTTGAAAGGCGTCTATCTTTATGATGAATTGTTATTGTTCCATTTCTGGGTTTGTTTCTGATTGGAATGGATTTTCTTGGCAGATGGTTCTTGGGAAGAACAGAGCTTAGGAACAGAGATGGCAAAAACAGACAGCACACCACAAAGTAATATCATTATGCCCAGAATGGCAAGTTCTTATTGATATTTGATTTGGGTGTTTTCTTGATTTGGTTCTTGCTCTGTATCCAGGTAATAATTCAGTGTTGGGGTTCTCTTTAACGTCACCTGATCTTGTGATCTGCACTGGATCCCCTGAGATACCACGCAATGACTTTGAAGAAACCCCAGATTTGATAAAGAAAGCCTGCAGAAGGAATTTGATTACCTCTGTCGAGCTCTCTCTAGAAAATGGCATCAGTGGATTTCAAAATGAAGAGAACTTATCTGCAACCACAGCGGCCTTGTTCCCCGAAGTGCCTGCTTCAAACGAAAACAGGTCTTTGGAACCTTCCCTTGAGCTCCCGCTGATATTGGAGGTCCCAAAACAGGCAGAAAGAGATGAATTGCCAGAGACTTCTCTCCCTGTGATAAGCATAAATGTAGGAGGAATGGATGGGACTGCAAGTTTGGGTGGTGTTGGCTTTCAAGAGGATGTTTTTTTCATGGGCGGCGACGTCATAAAAACAGAAGCAAGAATTGGGGATGGTGAAGGTCTTGAATTGTATCAATCAGCTCGGTTTGGGAACTTCTCATATAAATTTCAATCTTTGGTAGCTGGAAATTATGCGGTCGACCTTCATCTCGCAGAGATCATATTTACAGAGGGCCCTCCGGGGATGAGAATTTTCAATGTGTTTATACAGGAAGAGAAGGTAAGAAGGAATGATCTTCTTCTTCCAAAAAATTGGAAACCAGTTCTATTTTTTTGGAGAAAATTCAGTTTTTTTTTTTTTGATGAGTGAGTAGATTAGCTATCTCTATAGATGAATGAAACATCGTATAATGCAATAGTTTCAATCTTGAATGGTTTTGTAGATCGTGGAAGGCATAGATATCTATGCCCAAGTGGGCTCTAATCGGCCACTTGTTTTATCTGATCTGAAAGCTGTTGTTATGGGGGAAGAGGGCTTATCCATCAGATTTGAGGGGATCATTGGACACCCCCTCATCTGTGGCATTTCGATAAGGAGAGACTCTTCCACAGGTATGTTTTGCTTACTCATTTCCACAAAATTCTGATACTACACAACCAAGAGAAAATTACAATTCGTACAAATTTAACTTAAGGAAGAGCCAATATCTAATTTAACTGTTTTTTATGATTGTTATGTCAGGCAAGACATTGCAGAGGCAGGTAGCAGACCATAACACATCAATTCACTTACAAGACAGAAGTTGTCAAATGGGAGAGAAAGAAAAGTTAGATGTAATTATCGATATTAGTACATTTTTAAATTTTGTTTTGTTGAATAGACCAGAATATGTTTTTGGGCTGTTTACCATGTAATCTCTCTTCTTTTTTTTCAGGAGGAATGTACTTACTGTAACTGTAATACAGGAAGAGAAGCTCGGAAACTGAAGAGGGATTATGATTTGTTGTACAAGGAACAAACAGAAACCAAGAGAGCTCTTGAAGAATTCAAAAGGGAGAATGAACTCAAGAGCAAGGAATGCCATGAGGCTTGGATGTCATTGCAGGAACTTCAAAATGAGCTCATGCGCAAGTCCATGCATGTTGGCTCCTTGGGTATGGAAATTACCTCAACGAAAGAAATGTTGCTTTCATAAAATCCTTATAATGGTTCTAAAATTGTGGCTACCACGTTTGATGTTTAACTACTTTGTATTCAATCTCATTACTCACAACTTGGCACTTGTCATAGTTCACCAACTGTGGAAGTCTAGAAAAAAACTTTTTTCATTGTATAGGCTTTAAATCTGGAATCATAAAAAGAGGTAAAATTAGACAACAAATACAAATAGATAAAATTAACATGAACTTCATGAATTCTGAACAGAAGTATCATCAGTTATCACCATTTCCTATAACCATTGCCTGGCAATGCAGGATAGGAAAGAAATACTGTTAAATAAAAGTAATAAAAAAAGATTGTAAATTTTAAAATACTGGTGTGCGTGCACCTCTATATATCCTTCCCTTTCCCTTTCCATATTGATTTTCCAATCAATCTCTTTGTAGGCGTCTTTCACGCATGGCAAATGTTATCCAAAGAAGTAGATAAAAAAACTAATTCTGAAACACAACCCAACAACATCGTTCATGAAGGGTAGAGAAAATGGAAAAATAGAAAACAGTCTCCAAATCAAATTTTCTTAATGTGGCAGCTGGTTTTAGACCATGTGGCAGAAGATCCTTCACTCTCGTTTCTCCATCAACTCATGAAAAAATGACTACCATGGCCATTGGAGCATCTATGATGCGCAGATACTTCAAAATGGGCAATGTATCGTGTCGTATCGTATCCATACTTCACTTTTTACAAATAAAATCCGTGTCCCTGCCATGTCTATGGCGTGTCCCTGCTGTATCCGGGCATCATAGGTTGGCATGGTTGAAAATATATCCTAAGAAGGCAATCGGGACATATCAGAGTTGCTGGTATCTCAGATGTAGAATATTGTAGATTACCATTCAATATAATGCATAGTAATTTATTTATTTTTTTGATCAGTTAATGCATAGTAATTTATGAGGATCCAAATATGGAAAACTTATGATATGCGTACCCAAATATGCCATATGCAGTGTGCTAAATTGTTCACATGAATACATATGGTACAAAAAAACATACACAAATTTGTATACATGTTTCTATGTGCATACACATATAGAAGAAACATGGATGCTCTTGTGGAAAAATGCATGAATATAATGTCAATCAGTGATAAAAACTTCTTGGAACACGATTTTTTCCCCATGGTATGAGCTTTTGAAAAACTTCCCAAGTGAAATTGATCTGATCCAACTTAGGTGTGGGTGATTTCTGGTTCAACCTTATTTGATTTAATTTACAAAGTTCAAAGTTTGAATTCCTTGCAAGTTCTCTCAGAATAAAACCCCATTTTAGAATAAGTGTATCCATCAACATCCAAGCCTTCTCCCAACTTTGTTAGTTCAGCTACATGAATTCTATATCACCATTCCAGTCTATCCTAGGTCAAATCCTTAAATAGGTTGCACTTCTTCAGATCTATCATTACTAATTCCATCTATGCCCTTTTCCTTGAGGGGCCATTAACCTTCACTTTAGATTTCAGTGTATCCAAAATATTAAAAAGCAGATATTTTTACATACAATATGAACAGTACACGTTGACCATCCAAATTGACTGGCGCCTTTTGACCATATGAAACTGCAAATAATTCAAATGAACTATTTTTTAACGTGATTGTAGTTGGTATGGGTTAACCATGTTCAAAATATCATCCATCCAACATGATACGTTTCAATCATGCCATAGTCAAAATTATGATGCTCAGTTCTCATCTTATTAACTTCATGTTTTTTGCAGCCTATGCTGTAGAGGGACAAGTAAAGGAGAAGAGTCGATGGTTTTCATCCCTTAATGCATTAAGCGAGAAATTCAAGGTACCATAATCTACACTCTGCCGCTCTTGGTGTTTTTTTTATTTATTTTTCTGCAATATCCAGACTAAGAACAAGCATCAAAGGTGATTTACTTTTCATTTTGCAGATTTTGAAGATACAGCACCTAAAGCTATCAGAGGAAGCATTGCAATGTAGGAAGTGCCTAACAGATGTGACTCAAATGGCTGAAGCCATCCAGTCCTCAAGTAAACAAACATGCCTTATATGACCATCTCCCTGGATTTCTCAAAACTGTCTGAACCACCTTATTTCTTGGCAGTCTAGACTAACACATAATGCCCTTTTGTTTTGTTTTGTTTTGGTTAGTGAATCAACGTGCAGATTTGGAGAGAGAACATGAGGATCTCAAGCTCAAATTCATAGAAGGGGCGAAAGAACGGAAAGAGCTTTATAACAAGGTTCTTGAGCTGAAAGGTGAGCCAAGAATTTCATGGAGACTGAGACAGAAGAATATCATATTATTATTGACTCACGAATGCTTAACAGATTTCCTTTTTCGGACTGTAGGAAATATAAGAGTCTTTTGCAGATGCCGTCCGCTGAATGCAGACGAAACAGCTACAGGAGCTTCAGCAGCAATTGACTTTGAATCTGCGAAAGACGGAGAACTTGTTGTCAAAGCCAGTGGTGCACCTAAGAAGGTCTTCAAATTTGACTCTGTCTTCAGCCCTCAAGCAGATCAAGGTAATCATTTGAACAAAATCCCACCCCTCATACTAAACTAAAAATGAATCTCTCTGCCAACAGACTAAATATAGTTTTTGCTTACTGAATGATTCAGATGACGTTTTCAAAGACACTGCGCCCTTTGTAACATCTGTTTTAGATGGATTCAATGTCTGCATATTTGCTTACGGGCAGACGGGAACTGGAAAAACATTCACAATGGAGGGAACAGAAGAAGCTCGAGGAGTAAACTACAGGACACTTGAAGAGCTGTTTCAAATAATCAGAGAACGACATGGACTCTTCCGATATGAAATTTCTGTGAGCGTACTAGAAGTGTACAATGAGCAGATACGTGATTTACTGGCATCTGCTTCTCAGCCTGGAGTTGCTGCAAAGAGGTAACTAAAACAAGCATTTGGTGTTAAACTCTCCAATTTTGGATGGATAGTTGACAAACTCATGATTGAGTCTCTCTTCACTGTTTCTAGTAGACTTGAAATAAGGCAAGCTGCAGAAGGTGCTCACCATGTGTTGGGAGTTGTTGAAGCTCATGTAAGCAATATGAATGAGGTCTGGGAAGTATTAAAGACGGGGAGCAATGCTAGAGCCGTGGGATCGACTAATGCAAACGAGCACAGCAGTCGGTCACACTGGTTTGTGTTACCCTTATCTGATTCTTCACACTTTATTCTTCTTAGTCATAGCTATCTATCTATACTCACACTGTTGTATTATATGCACAGCAGGCAGTCACACTGGTTTTTGTTGCTCTTATATGACACTTCACACTTTATTCTTCTTAGTTATAGTTATCTATACTCACACTGTTGTATTATATGCATGAAATGATTAAAGCATGCTGAATTCTGAAATGCTGCATTCTTTGATATACAGCATTCATTGCGTGATGGTGAAGGGAGAGAACATGATGAATGGAGAATGCACAAGAAGTAAGCTATGGCTTGTCGATCTAGCAGGAAGTGAGAGAATAGCCAAGACAGAAGTTCAAGGAGAGCGTCTAAAGGAGACTCAGAACATCAACAAATCTCTTTCAGCACTTGGAGATGTGATATCTGCTCTTGCAACAAAAAGTCCACATATTCCGTTCAGGTAGTCAAGCATAAAATTCTTTTATTTGTTGTGAAGCCCTCTTGATTGGTTTTCAACCAAAAACAAAAAAAAAAAAAAAAGGACTCTCGAAATTTAGAGTTTTGATATTTGAATTCTTATTCAATTTTTCATAGGAATTCCAAGCTCACCCACTTGCTACAAGACTCTCTAGGTACTTACTTTTTTCCTTCTCTTCTTCTTCTGATGAACCGTTTTGAAGTCATAAAAGATGCTGATTTCAGAGATATTCCAGGAGGAGATTCGAAGACGCTCATGTTTGTGCAGATCAGCCCCAATGAGAATGATGTAAATGAGACTCTTTGCTCTCTGAATTTTGCCAGCAGAGTGAGGGGAATAGAGCTGGGTCCCGCCAAGAAGCAATATGACATCAATGAGATTTCCAAATACAAACAGATGGTATAGTCACTCAGTACCCATTCTAGTGGCCATTAAAGATCATTGTCATTGATGATCACTACCATGTTTGCTTATCGATTTAAGGGCATTTGATTGCACCCAAAATTGTGAAGTTTGAATATTTTTGCTGAATGCATTTGACTTTCATAATGCCTCAATCACAGCACAAGTGATTCTACTATTTGGGTACACTTAAATGCATCCTTTTCAATAAGATAGCCACCAATCCACTCTGAAGAAAAACTTTCAAACTATACAACTTGCACTACATCCAAACTCATGTAACATTTTTCAACATTGGGCATGTTTGTTTGCATTAGAATATGTAGGAATTGAATACATAGGGTGGTTAAAAATTAAGATCAAAGGTAAATTTCCGAAAATGAACATCAAATAACATATCTTTTAGGGAAATAGAATCAAAAGAGAATGATTTTTTTAATGCTCATTTTTGGAAATTCACCTTTGATCTTTGTTTTTTATCACCCTATATATTCAATTCCTATGTGTTTTAATTCAAACAAACAAGACCTAAGTATTTTATCCAACTTTCTTATTTACACTACAGTGTATTATAATTGAATACATAGGGTGGTTAAAAATTAAGATTAAAGGTCACCCTATATATTCAATTCCTATGTGTTTTAATTCAAACAAACAAGACCTAAGTATTTTATCCAACTTTCTTATTTACACTACAGTGTATTATAATTGAATACATAGGGTGGTTAAAAATTAAGATTAAAGGTAAATTTCCGAAAATGAACATCAAAAAACATATCTTTTAGGGAAATAGAATCAAAAGAGAATGATTTTTTTAATGCTCATTTTTGGAAATTCACCTTTGATCTTTGTTTTTAATCACCCTATATATTCAATTCCTATGTGTTTTAATTCAAACAAACAAGACCTAAGTATTTTATCCAACTTTCTTATTTACACTACAGTGTATTATTCTCATCAAGCTTTGTCTACTACATTTGTTAGGCTGAGAAGGCCAAGCAAGACATTAAGAGCAAGGAAGGACATATGAAGAGGATGGAGGACATGATTCATGGTCTAGAATCGAAAATGAAGGCGAAAGACGTGAATAATAGGAATCTACAAGACAAGGTACAAAATACCTGTTAGGAAATCTTTCAGGAATGATACCGTGAGAACTGTGCATGCTTGCAAAATCTTTTTGCGTTTTTTATGGGCATATGACAGCCCCTAATCACAAATTGGTTCTAATATTTTGGAAGAAAGAATAATAGATGTTTGTTAATCATTTAAGCACATTTGGGATGCAGAGAAACATGTTAGAAATGAAACTTTCACTTTAAATAACCTGCCTCAATCAGGAGTGACTTTTAGGAAAGGCATGAAAACGTCTCTCAGCAAAGCACTGTTACTCAAGTAATCAGGAATGATACAAGACAAGGTACAAAATGCCTATTAGGAAATCTTTCAGGAATGATACCGTGAGAACTGTGCATGCTTGCAAAAACTGTGTTTTTTTTTTGGGCATATGACAGCCCCTAATCACAAATTAGTTCTAATTTTTTGGAAGAAAGAATAATAGATGTTTGTTAATCATTTAAGCACATTTGGGATGCAGAGAAACATGTTAGAATTGAAACTTTCACTTTAAATTACCTGCATCAATCAGCAGTGACTTTTAGGAAAGGCATGAAAACGTCTCTCAGCAAAGCACTGTTACTCAAGTAATCGGGCGTTAGACCGGGAAAGGGTGCTGTTGTTTTTAGGTGTAGGGGGCTGATTGTTGGTCTTGTTATGTGATGTCTTTCTTTCTTGTTTGGCTCTGACTTTTCTTCTCTTATTGTTTTTGCTTGCTGTTTGAATGAAAAGCTTCTTTATACCAAAAACTTTCAAACCACCCAAGGTACCAAAACATGAAGAATACATTGTTGACCAAAATATGTAAACCAAATTAAAGTTAGGAATATATCCAAATAAGTCATGAAGAAAATGGAGATTCGTATATTTTAAAGATTCATATTATTATGTAAACCAAATTAAAGTTAGGAATATATCCAAATAAGTCATGAAGAAAATGGAGATTCTTATATTTTAAAGACTCATTATTACCAATACTGCAGATCAAGGAGTTGGAATCACAACTTTTAATAGAAAGAAAATTGGCAAGGCAACATGTGGACACAAAAATAGCAGAGCAGCATCAACAACAAGAACAGTATACATCAATGAAGCCCCCATTGTCAAACCGGCAGCCTGGGAATCATAAAAATGAAGCAGAACCCTTGATGAAAGACTTGGTAAACGTCATGCAGACGCTTACACTTACAGAAAACAACAACAACAACAAACCTTTATTCCCTTCAGTGATGACTGATGATAGCTTCCTCACGTATGATACTGAACAAAAGGAAAACACACCTGAGATAAGTGAAGAGCAACCACCTCCAAGAAGAACTGGAAGAGCATCCATCTGCACAACTGCACGCCGGATCCCAGTGGTTCCAGCTCCTAGGCGTAATTCACTCATCCCATTCCCGGCGACGGCGACCTTGACCCCACTACAACCATTACTACCTCTACCACTCCCATTTGACCCTATCAAAGAAGAAATTGATGATCAAGGAGAAAAGAACTGTTTGGAGCTAACACCTAGGAACTTAAAGGCATCAAAGAGTAGTAAGAAAATCAGCAGTATATTGAGACGAAGCGTTCAAAAGAAAGTCTACATATCCCCACTACATCAGCACATGAGACGGGGTGGCCCGCATGGGGCAATGGAGAAGGTGAGGGTCTCAATTGGTAGCAGAGGGAGACTGGCACAGAGAGTGTTAGTCGGCAATGCCAACAGGGGAGCAAAGGAAGTGGTGCAGCAAAAGCAGCAGCAGAAGGAAAAGGAGAGAGGTTGGAATCATGGAACAGCAGTTAAAGGCATTTTCTGAATTGTTTTTGTACAAATTACTGACTCGATCATGGTTCCTTGCCATGATCATTATGATACGTATTCCTCTGGATTTTTTAGGAGTGTAGATGTGGGATTTTTCAAAAGTTTGTATCTGCTTCATGGATGTACAATGTCAATGCATCTTCATTGAGTATATTTATTAGACACGCGTTCTCATCCTTCCTAATGGACCCTCTTATGATAAAGATGGGAAGTCCTATCATCTCAGTTATTATAGCTATCAGTTTAGTTTCAGTTATTCATCAAACTCATGAAAGGTTCAGGTCTGTGTGGAATAATGGAAGTATGACAATAAAAAAGGCATCTATTGGTCCCTAAAGTATGGATATTGATTCACACAGGTGATTATGTAGTTAAACAGATAATTGATTCATGCAAAGAGGAAAAATGATTCCTTTCCCTCCTATTAACAAGAAGAAAGTTCTTACAGAAATTGGCATTGCAATGTTAAAAGGTTTTGCTATGATTTTAGTGCCATATCAAGTTGTACATATATACTGATCATATGAGATCCAAGCACCACTGATGAAAAGTATAAATTTACTTTAGAAGATTTAAATGGTGGCTTCCTAAAGAACTTTAAAACATCTAATTACAAGATATAGAAGTAGTTCTTGTAATCTGCATTCCAAAATACTTCCTGTTTTGCATTGGTTTCTTCAACTCAAGGTAAAATGCATTGGTGGGCCAGTGTTATTACTGACTGCTTTGTGGATTCCAGTCTGAATATGCTGTTCCAAACTGTGCCAAAGGCAGCACCTGAACTTTGTATCATGCACACTGATTTCCATCCCAGAACTTATAAAAAAAAAAAAATCCGCAAAGTGGAGTGCTACAGAAATGAATTTCGGGCGTCGAACAAATCAAAAGCTCACTATGTAAATAAACAGAACATTATAATATAGCTACAAATAATCACAAACCTTCCTCATGCACACTAGCTGCTGTAAATAAATGTTTTTAGGATGATCCATAATTAAACATAACTCAAAATTTGAGCAGATGGAATCACTGAGCAGCCCATCACTAACCTTGAAATTTTCGAATTCTCATTTTTTTTTTTTTGTGAAAAGAGTTCTCAGTTTTAAAAACAATGTGTTCACTACAAAAAAAGAAAAAAAAATTGCAAGTTAGACTTCAAACAGTACCAAATCCAGTGAAACTTGGACATATGTGGTGTAGGTATGAGAGGCCAACTCTGCAGATCCATTCTGGATAAATGTCATTCTGAGTGAACTATGAATTGATATCTTGCTCTTTATTTGGAATGAAATTTCCACCTCTTTCAACGCAAAGGACATATGCATGTTTGAGCTCAGCTGGGTTCTGGGAGTCATTGATCAAATTGCACTCAGCTCTCCACTTATAATGTTTTGGGGTCTGCCTTTGCATGATTACACTGCTCATATAACATGATAAGCAGGTCTGACCATACAAAAGTGGGCTACAAAAAAGGATAAATTAAGTTTAAGCTGCCATCAGCATTATGCTGAAAATTGTTTCAAGTGGCATGAACAATATACCTGGTGTCTGGACCCAATCCTAAATTCCTACATGGAAACAATACCCCAGATTGCACTGACTCTACTCATACCCAAATTAAAATTGAAGGCCCAAATGCCGACCCAAATAAAGGGGCTGCACCTTGGCCCAAATTGAGGCCAAAGTACCTTCATAATTTACTACAATATTATGTATTTATATAGCTATAATATATCATCGATGGATCGGCTATTCAGGTGTGAGTTTCATGGACCTAAGTCCTAACCTTAATTTAATTTATTCAGTCCCAAATGATTGACCGAAACCACAACAGTCCAAATAAAGAACCTGTATTGATCTTTGTGCGCTTGTGCAACGAAAGAAATCGATGGTGGGGGGTAAAATTGTTCTGATTTTTCATGCAACTCCTTTCTCGGTCATTTGGTATGACACATTTTTGTTGTGAAAAAGGAAAAAAAAATGAACTGATTTTCCTTGGTTGAATGGATTTCAATTTCCTATGTGACGGATAAGAATGTAAAATCTCTCTCTGTTTCTAAAATAAAAATATGTTGAGAGAAGAATCCTCTCACTGCACAAACACACCCTTTTTTCATTGCTGTAAGCAATTCTAATTCACAAATTCTGCTACCAAACAGTCCTTGAGATTAGCATTTCAACAATTCATTGAAATTAAACAGGCTCCAAATCATTAACTATAGTTCTACTGGAAAATGAAGAAATTGAATGAAGGAAAACAGAAGCCATACAAGAAAAGTAAAAGGTTTTGAAGGTCAGGCCATACTAAACTGACTGATTAAGATGACTGTGACATGCAACTTGCATCACTAAGGCCAGTAGTGATTAAAATCAGTTGGTTCCCTCGGTAGGACTGACCAGAAAAACACCAAAACAGGAAGTCGGCATCTATCAACATCATATCCTCCCATCATTGAAACCAAGGCTAGAACCAGGACTGGCAACTTACACTTAAATAGATTGCTGAAAATGGGTTCACTGATTTGGTTTGCAATTGCATATATAGCCAAAATGGGTCCATTAAGATAAATGGGTTGGACATCAACTCTCTCACCCAATCCACACAAAGTCCCAAAATTCCTTCTCATTGATAGCAAAAGACTATTTTATCATATTTCAATTGTCAGTACTATTTAAAACAATATTTTCAAAAAAATCTAGTTACACCCCAACATGTGCATGGAAAGTTGGCAACTTGTCTTTGGTGGGTCATGTTCACCAAGGCCCAAACATAAATTGGATTGGGCTGAGTTGACCTTGACTTCACCCAAAGCACACCTATCTGCAAGTTATCTTCTTTCAGCAAAAAGAGAGTATGATTCTCTTTCCCTTTTTTTCTCTAAATGCTCCAACATCATTATCCAAGATGGAAACTGATGCAGAAGTGTTAGGACAATTTCAAAAAGCAGGATGGTTAGATGCAGATTTGAAGTGAAGGAATCCAAAGCAGTCCAAGAACAACAACAAAGAAAAGAGGAGAACAAAAGGTGTGGTCCTCTTCTTTGAAACGTCAATGGTTTGGATATTGACTATACGCATTAGCCATCACCTGGGCCATCTTCAGGGTCCCATAAATTAACTAAGCTGAGAAAAGTCCCAGGTATCTAGTAAATTCTGATCCAAATTTGTATGAAAAGTTTAGGAAGTTGTAGAGTCATGACTCATGAACATGTCAATTTAAGGACATGTCATCCCATGAATTAAATAAGCTGCTAAAAGTTCAAGGCATCTATTAAAATATGATATAAATTTGTATGAAAAGTTCAGGAAGTTACAAGGACATAAACATGGTGACTGGTGAGGCCATTTTCTAATACACACTAGACATTTGCTCATGTGCCTGTTGAAAAAAAGCTCAGGAAATGTCAGGTTTCATGATTTGAATGTCGGCGCGGACCCCTTATCCAGTACTTAATTTGAAATGATTGCGTTTGGATGTGCAGATCCTGATTTTATCACAAGACTTGTAAATCTTGATGATTTTAATTTGTTTTATTCCCCATGCCAGTTGAATCTTTTAGAAATTCAAAATGAAAAAAAAGGAAAAATGGAAGTCTTAGAAGCTTTGTAAGATTTTTCGGAGGCCACAAACTGCCAAGAGTGATATCAATGATTTATTGATTTTGATGGCGCTATCCTTTTAAAAGATATAAATTGCTAAATGGAAAAATAAGTTCGTGTTTGGCATCTTTATTTTCAACTGTTTTAAAGCGGGTTGTTAACACACGATTTTATCCTGTGCCCACTTTAGAGAAATCGAGACAAATCCTATAAAAATGAAAGGTCCCTTTTTCGAGCTTTTGAAAATAAGAGCTTTACCCTATTAATTTTTATTTTTTTTAAAGACTGTATTTTAAATGGCTCATATACCAAACAAGGGACTCAGAAAGACTAGACAACTTTGATGAGATAAGGTTTGAAAGATGATGACAAATCAGTCCAATAGTAAATATTAAAAAAATCTTACTAATATTTTTATCAAGAAGATTATTATATTGTTGGCCATCCAAACACATCCCTAGAACCAAATTGGTTGGAAAAGCTTTGACATTCACTGAAGTTTTAACTTATGTGATTGCCTTTTTCTAACATTGTGATGTCATTGATGGTGAGGAAGCTTGACAAAAAAATAGAAAAAAATGACTATGGTACTGATCGACACGATTATCACATGTTTGACCGTGCCCTCCTTAGATAATTGCTACAGAAAATAAGATGGGCCTATTATCAATTGATCATTTACAAAACACATGAATTTCTTAAAAAATTTTTACTAAATCTTATTATACATTATTGAGATTACAATGGGCTCAAAAACATATTAGAGTGAAACTTTGCAATGATCCATACCAGATAGAGGTATTTTTAATTTTATGAGCAGTTCAAATTCTGAATAATATGACCCCTACTGTTGATAGAACACATGAATTTTTGTAATATTTTTTTAAAGTATACTTGATGAATCTGATGACAAACTCAAATATATTAAAATAAAACTCTATCATATCCTATACATGAATGAGAATATGAGATAATCAATTATTTTGAGTTTGTTCAGATTTAAAATAAGTGGGCCTCTATAATGGGTACATACTTTTTTGTTTCAAGAAAAAGGAGTGGTCAATCCATTGGTAGTCAAGTGGTGAGGCATCTCTTATATTTAGAGAGACAACTAGCGATGAATAGTTGGGCGTGATGAATAGTTGGGCCCATTGGATGAGGACTTGGTGGCGGAAATATGTAGCTCGAGAAAAATAAAAGAAAAAATTAAGTGAATTCTTATTTTTTTCGCAAAATGCCCTATGTTATTTTTAAATCTTATTGGGTGCCTTAAGGAAAGTATCAGTGTGGGACCTTGAAGATCTTGACTCATAAATAATATTGTTTCTTTGTAGCCCACGTTTATTAACTTAGCACCACTATGGAGAGCAAAAGGAGGGGAATCATCCCTATTGATTCTTTGGCTTGCCAAAAAGCCTTGTGCTGTGTCCCATCACTATTACTTTCAGAAATAAGTGGTATGCATTTCTCACTTTTAGATGTTAAAGCATTGCGGTTTTGCAACCTCCAAGAAAATAAGTCTTCTGATAAAAGCTGAGGTGTTAGTTATTTTAGACGATTCTTCGTTGTTTTTCGAGCAATGGTAGGTTAATTGTGGAGAGTTTTGTTGGTGGGGTACAATGCTCTTGTATCTTTTTTTCTCTCTTGTTGTTCTCTTTCGCTTTTAATGAAAGATTTTGTTACCAATCAATAAAAAAAAAAAGGGAAGAAAATGCTCTCCACTTTTACTTTTGAAACTTGTGAGAAATGAGTGACTTTCCTTTGAAGGGCCCACTTTAAATAAATATTCAAATGAATCAAAATAAAGGAATCCAACACTTCAATAGGACTTGGGCGTACTATCAAATTAGTGCATTATTTCCAATTTAACACTAAGCTTTGGATGAGTTCATGCCTTTCACATTCACCTACCCCCATGATTTGATACTAATCCAGTTAATAAATATCATTGGATTCAATCACAAAATAAGAGGGCCCTACTAATAGATTTCTAATACTATGTTGAAATAATGAAAGTAATTAATAAATTTATTAATCTAATGTCAATGAATTTAATCATAAGAACAAGTGGGGCCCATTGAGAAGGAATAAAAGTAGGAAGTATTAGTTGTGGTTGGAGTGCTACATTTAGGGGGGTTCTATTGGCACCATAAAAATGTCTCTCCACACCGCAAAGAATTTTTTTTTTCCATTTCCTAAACTACCATCCCCCCTCCTCCCTTTCCCTCTTCCTCTCCTTCCACCCTCTTCCTCTCCCCCACCCCACGCCACCCCACCCCACCAGTCACCAGCGGGGAGGGATCCCCGACTGGCAGCCCCGGCCGGCCAACCGGCAGCCTCCCTCCCCCTCCTCTATTTTCTCTCCCTCTCCCTCTTTCTTCCTCCCTCCCCCTCCTCTATTTTCTCCCACTCTCCCTCTTTCTTCCTTCCTCCCCCCTCCTTTATTTTCTCTCCCTTCCTCTTCTTCTCTCTCCTTCCCTCCCCCCCGCTCCCTCTCCCTCCCCCTCCCAGCCGCCGACGGGGAGGGAGATCGTGCGGCAGGGTTTCCGCCTGGTGCTGCCCTGCCGCCAGATCTCCCTCCCCGTCGGCGACTGGGAGGGGGAGGGAGGGGAAGAGGGGGGGGGGGGGGGGGGGAGGGAAGGAGAGAGAAAAAAGAGGAAGTGAGAGAGGGAGAGAAAATAGAGGAGGGGGAGGGAGAAAGAAAGAGGGAGAGGAGGAGGGAGGCCGCCGGCTGGCCGGACGGAGCTGTTGCCGCCGGCCGAGATCCCTCCCCGCCGGAGACTAGGTGGGGGTGGGGGTGGGGGAGAGGAAGAGGGTGGAGGGAGAGGAGGGGGGAGGGGTAGTTTAGGAAATGAATTTTTTTTCTTTACGGTGTGGAGAGATATTTTTGTGATGACAATAAAGCCCTCCCTTTTAATGTGTTAGCATCTTTTAAAAAAAGTAGAAAAAGCTGTAGACCAAACCAACTCATCCTCATTCATGAATACAAAGGGGCGTTTTTTTTCTTCTAAAAAATGCCTTGAATGTTTTATAGTGCGACGCTCTATCTCTATAACATGAACATTCCTATATATATATATATATAGGGAGATGCTCCTATAAGAGCATCTCTCACCTTACTATGAGAGATAGCGTAGAGGCCCTCACATTCATATCGAATGCCAACAACTTAAATGTGAGGGCCCCCAGCCTATCTCTCATGGGAGCATCTTCCATATATATATCACCTATAATTTCTCCTTTCAGAAAAATACTTATAAAATCACATAGAGCTTTGGGTTTAATGTGGGCCACTACACTCCTCCCAAACAAGTCTCCTCCCTTAAAATCTCAACCCAAACAAATCTCCTCAAATCCCTTTTCTTAATCCTAAGAATAGTTATAATCTTAAATATAATCTGAGAATGGGCCCACTTTCATGGTGTTGGCAGTCAGAGAGAATGGGCAGGACTAAATTATCATAATCTGAGAATAGATCAATCATCCACATAAAGTAGAAATAACAAATGGATTTGTGGGGACCACTTTGATCTCCCGATTGATAGACACCTTCAAAAGGCACCACCATCCAGCTTGACCCATCAAACCAACGGCACGAATGATGCACCCAACAAAAGGGACCAACCAATATGGAGTTGTATCAAGACCATTAGTTTCATGATCTAGACCGTTAATTACAAGGTGGAATCCAACGTTCAACGAATGGAAAATAATTGACTCTAATGATCAATTATATTTTTTTATTAAAATGCATATTAAAAATACATTTCATTTCTAATTATATATACATGAAATAATATAAGGGTTGATATGAGACCTGCCTTTAATAATTGTTGTAGACGAGGCCACCTTTAAACATATCATGATGCACCTTAATGAATCAGGATAAGATGACCACTTTTAAATATTACATCATGTGACCCCACCAATGCTCCTTGGAACACCACATCAACAAGGGCCTACTGACCAAATATTCAATTGGACACACCTTTAAATATTTGGATGTGGGCATATCTTTAGATGTTATATCATGTGACCCCACTAAGGATCCTCGGAATGACACATCAGCAAGGTCCCACTGTCCAATTGGACACACCTTGCAGGAATTAGGATATGAGGCCCACCGTTAGGTGTTACATCATGTGACCCCACCAGGTTATTTTTTCTTTTTTATTAAAGTTATATATATAATAAATATAAACTACTTATTTATTTCTATAAAATCTGTCATTTTCCGATAATATCTCAGAAAAGAATCACATATTTCATTATATTTTTTGAGTCAGGGCACCATACCTATCAATTTAATTCTGTAAGCTTAAGCTTGTGGGGCCCACCCTTGGTCCATCCAAATGGACCAAACACACGGCCTCTCTAAATTGTACATGTCCATTAGCTTTTGGTCAGATCCGAATTTACTGGACTGTTGGATCAACTGTGCACCGATCCGAATGGATTGTTGACCATTAAACTTTTGAGGCTAAATGGAGATGGTAGAAATCACGGTTGGGACTAATTTTTTGCAAAGAGAAGGGTCCTAGGGAGTCCTTGAAATCCCTCCATCATCACCTCCATGTGGGTCGCCAGGTGGGCCCTACCACAAACTTGAGCTTACCTCTTAAACTAAGGTTAACTTAGGAGAACTACCCCTATATATACACACATTCATACTTGTGTAATGGTCAATGCCTTTAAATTTAAGAGGTCGTTATATTATGTAAGTTTACTTCTTATTTTATATTTATTTTCATTACATGTTAAAAGATTCTAATATTCAAAGATAATAAATTTTTTTTTTAGACTTATTTTATCTTAATAATATTTTAAAATAATTCTTAAAATTTTAATATATTTTTATTTTTGGCACGGGCGTTTGTTGCTAGTATATATATAGTGGGAAGGTTCTCTTTACGGACATTTCTCATGAGAAATATTTTGTGGTGTCCCTTTTTTTGGTGCATATTTTTTAGGTGCATTGGACCTCTTGTGTTATATCCAACCAACCCCCTCACACTTAGTATCCCCTATATAAATTTGCACTTGCCCAAACTTGACATACATTAAACCATTACTTGCCGTGGACCGAAATCCTAAAAAAAAAAAGTATTCATTCTAAAATCATTAAACTTGAAGGCTATAGATGATGATGATCTATAAGACCTTATTGATATCTTTCCATCTCTCACCTCTCCATCATTGGCATGGCCCCCTTGGTGAGCCCCAAAAAATTCAAGGCATCAATTTTTTAAAACTTTTTTTTTTCTTTATAGAGAGAGGATAATGTGGACAAGGAGTGAGGACCACAGACATAAATTAATTAGTGGAATCAAACATATATGAGAAAGTCAGTGCTGTCGTAAACTACAAATGTATTCAATGAGCTTCACATTACTTGCCCCCTTCATGAGTGTGTGACCTCTTACATACTTACTAAACAAATGAAGGAAAGAAAAAGAATTCCTAGTGAAACCGACACCACTCAATCTGTACTGCAGCATTGCTTACGCATCTCCTAAACTGATGAACCACCTCTTGTGATTTTCTTCTGTCAGTACTCTGTACAGAATAGCATTGAAGAGAAGAGCCTTCCACATTGTTTTTGTTTGTTGGTCTCTTTTAAAAAGCAAAACTGATGAGAACTGAAAGGATAGAAAGTGTGGAAGTCTGCAACAAACCACACACCAAGTAAGAGCATATGTCTTATATTTCCCTGAGCCCTCAGGAAATTGTAACGGATCTTACTCTTTCTTTTTCTTCTTCTATCTTTTTCCCTATCTTCTTTACAAGGCTCTCCATCATGATCATCATCATCATAGTGGTATCCCATCTATAGGGTTTACATCTATAATCATGAATTTTATCTAATTGTATAAATAGATACACATGCTAGTTTCTAGATGGAAATGTTGATATGGAATCTACTCATAAAATTTTTAACATGGGACTTGTGACATGCAGGACACACAATTTTTAACACCACACTCATCATCATCATTATACAACTTTATCCATCCATCTTAGCTAATTTCCATTAGTATTATGATCTGATTGAAGCTTGAGTCACAGATCCTACATTCCTAACCTGTGCATTAAATTGGGATTGTGACTAGGCATGCAGGAATCCAATATAGAACTTTTTGGTGACAGCATTGAAATAAGTGCCCAACATAAATATTTTACTGACAATGGTTAAAGAAATTGAGTTTTGCAAGAGTATCAAATACACATGGCACACTCCCTCTTCCAGGTTACACTTCATCATCAGTGGGGCTATTTTCTGGAGGGTCTGACTTATTCAGGGCACGAGGTTGATGGATGAGTTGCAGAATTCTGGAACTTGGATCATTATATAAGATGAGTAAAAAATGGCAAAAAAGAAGAAACGAGCAAGACCCAAAAGGGCATTTACATAGAAAGAGGAAAGAATAGTATTTTAAGTGAGGTAAATGGATATTGTTGAGGTCAACGTCTCGCTCCTGAGCTGTCATAATTGTGGTCGAATCCTCACCTTCGCCATAAAATTATTATTATGTCGTTTTCTACTGCGAATTAATTTTGGAATAAATGGTAGCTAAATGAGATATAAGATTCTACGTTCATGTATCTGTTATGTCCCACTTGCTTTAGTTGCGTTTATCCTTCTACATTACATCAAGTAAGTGGCCGGATTTCAAACAAATGTAGTCAGCCAGCCAGTAAGTAAAAGACAAGTATTTGCTGACAACAGACCTTGGGGTTTCCTTTGAATACCATCCATTCATCCTTATAAATCCAATCTTCTTCCACTCCCTTCATTCCATTCCTCTCTCTCTCAGTAACCAAGAGTTCACTTGGGAGAGTTCCTACTTTTCTTTTTGTTGTTGGGGTATTACTGTTATTGTTGTTTTGAGACTGAAGGCATGGAAGGAGGAATCCATCCAGCTGATGCATCAGCTTTCAGAGAGTGTTTCTCTCTGGCATGGAGAAATCCATATGTTCTTCGCCTCGCATTTTCTGCTGGAATTGGTGGTCTTCTCTTCGGTTATGATACAGGCATGGATCAATCCATATTTATCAGCTCTCTCTCTCTCTCTCTCTCTCTCTCTCTCTCTCTCTCTCTCTCTCTCTCTCTCTCTCTCTCCAGTGACTTAATTCTCAATGGGCGTTCATCTATTTTATCTTGTTTGTGTAATCTCCATATGAAAATCCACTACCCCTTGTTCATTTACTGCTCTCTCTCTCTCATGCCTTTTTTTTTTTTTGGTGATTGCTTGTCTACAGGAGTCATTTCAGGGGCTCTACTCTACATTAGAGATGACTTTAAGTCAGTTGATAAGAGCTCTGTATTACAGGTGAGATCAAAACTTAATCACCTTTTCAACTACATTAGCTTAAGGCTTAATGCATGTATATATATACAGAGATGAAGAGTGGCTATCAGGATAGGAAATCACATGTATATATATAGAGAGAGATGAAGAGTAGCTATCAGGGTAGGAAGTCTGCCATTTCTTTTACAAAGAAGAAAATTTTATTACATTGACCTCCCACCTGAATGCATACCAGTACATATAGTAGGTGGGGTGTGAAGAAATATCATGTGGAAGGGTGAAATATCATGTGGAAGGGTTATATTTGAGCGCAACCGTTTTCACAATTTTTGTTTCCACAATGAATTCATGGCGTGAATCATGGAACTGACACTTTACTTTCCACGTTTTTAATTTCCTTTCCGTGTTGGGAATTGGGATGAATTTCTCTAGCAGTGCAGAATCTATTCTCTAACAGCTTCATTCAAATCTACTTCCGTAGAAATAACAAAAGCCCACCTTAAAAGGAAGATTGTGGAAAATTTTAACAAGAAACCAAGGAAATTGCTTTACCTCAAAAGCTATATTCTATTCTCTCTTTTTTTCTAGTTTTTGAAGAAAATTCACCTATTTCCAGTCTATTATGCCTGTTCATCCCTTTTTCTTCTTTGCCCTTTAGGCTTTCCAGCTTGAGCTTTCAATTCAATCATCTTGCAAGTCATTAACTGAACCTTGGGTGGGCCATATCATAGGAATACCATGGAGGCATGGACTATATGATCCTAACATGGAAAAATTCTACTCAAGCACCCCTTCTGTGTTTATTTTATTTATTTATTTTTGGATGGGGAATCCTCACAATTTAAGGTTATATGAGTGTTTATTCTATCGCTTGACTTGGTATACAAATGGGTTAGATATTGTGATGCCCTCTGTATAAAAATAGTTAATGACAATTATAAATGAAATGTGACGAGAAGTATGATGTCTCTCTCAAAGTTTTTTAACCCCTAATCAAATTCTAGGATAGAAACACAAATTTTGATTAATTTATCCGAGACACGATTACACTGTCTCAATGAACTGAAATATGTAAAAGAAAAACAGGGAGAGGGATTTTACCTGTAGCAGCATCAATCAGCAGTCTGGATAATTTAGCAGTCTCAAGAAAATGGTCTTTTTTCCTGTTCTGTTCTTTCCAATGCCTAAAACTTCAATCAACATTTTTTTTCTAAGCTATATATGCATTAAAAAGGGGAAATAATTCAGCAGAGCAAAATCCAGACAGCAAAAAAAAAAAACCCACATCAGTGGCTTTTCTTTGGTCAAATTGCAACTATAGAACAAGACACTACAACATATCCCTGATTTGTCTGCCTTCATATTTGAATCTTGATGTCTCTCATGAATATGGCAAAATGATATCACATCCCTTCCCTGTTATCATGTGTTCCTGCAATAATATCAACAATCTTCCGCAATGATCTTCGGCAGCCGATTCCCACCAAATTGCATAACTGAATCACCTTCAAGATTTGAAAGGAAGCACAAATCCAATTACCTTGTTCTAAGTTCTAACCAAGATATATGCTTTGTTACCTAAAAAAAACATGTAGGAAAGCATTGTGAGCATGGCAGTTGCAGGAGCCATTGTAGGAGCTGCTGTTGGGGGCTGGATGAATGATCGGTTTGGACGAAGAACTTCACTCCTGGTAGCTGACTTCCTCTTCTTTGTGGGTGCCATTGTTATGGCCTCCGCTCCCAACCCAGCACTTCTCATCACGGGCCGTGTCTTTGTTGGCTTTGGCGTTGGAATGGCTTCAATGACTTCTCCACTATACATTTCAGAAGCATCTCCAGCAAAAATCCGGGGTGCTCTTGTTAGCACCAATGGCTTCCTTATAACAGGAGGCCAGTTCCTATCTTACCTGATCAATCTAGCGTTCACTAAGGTAAGCAATAAGGTGGTGGTTTCAGAGAGACAGCTAGCCACATTTGTGGAAATTATTACAGTGCATTTGTTGGGGTTATTTTAAGCCGATTTCAATGAGTTAAGTAGAAAATCGGTTATGTAACCACAAGAGCCTTTTTGTAGGCACCAGGAACATGGAGGTGGATGCTTGGAGTTGCTGGACTTCCAGCTCTGTTACAGTTTTCATTGATGATGTTTCTTCCTGAATCACCTCGATGGCTTTACAGAAAGGTTCTTTCTCACCTCTAATTCTCTTGTTTTCTCACTTGCATTTTGTTAAAATCAGTGTCAGATAATGTAAAAAATATGTTTGAGACTGCAGTCACAAAGACGTGTATATGATTGCATGCCATTCACGCATGCTAAGGCCCTCTTAAGTGGATAGAAATAGCATAGAAGTCTCTCAATTTTGAAAAAATTCCCAAGCATATTGTAGACTAGTCATACATGTGCAGTTGAACATAATGGCAATGAATTACACAAATAATGTAGGTCTAGACCACTGATATAACTACCATCATACAAAAACTAATCAGTGTGCACACTCATCCATAGCTTCAAGTTTCTCCTGTTCTTGCTAATGGATATAGAGGCCCCCGAATTTTAAATACTACTTTTTGGTTTGAAGTTTTGGCCAATACTGTAGCCATATCCCCCACATAGAAATGTGTCATAATGTTTGTTCAAAAACCAGCACATATCAGGCAGTACAAAAGATTTCAGGTGGTGTTTTAAACTTCTTTTCCTTGTTTCTAAATTTTAGGGAAGGGATGAAGAGGCAAACTTAATTCTGAGGAAAATATACCCACCCCATGAGGTTGAAACAGAGATACAAGATCTCAAAAACTCAATTGAATCAGAAATTAGGGAAGAAGGATCATCTGAGAAGATCAATCTCATCAAGCTATTGAAGACCAAAACAGTGAGGAGAGGTCTGATTGCAGGGGTCGGGCTTCAGGTCTTCCAACAGTTTGTAGGTATAAATACTGTCATGTATTACAGCCCCACCATAGTTCAGTTGGCTGGTTTTGCATCAAACCAAATAGCACTCCTGCTCTCTCTCATCACATCAGGTCTCAACGCTATGGGCTCCATAGTCAGCATCTACTTCATTGATAGGACAGGACGGAAAAAACTTCTGATTATCAGTCTATCTGGAGTAATCATCTCACTTGGTCTTCTATCGGCTGTTTTCCATGAAACTGCGTCTCATTCACCTCAAGTTAGCAAGGTGGAGACAGCACATTTTGCCAACTACACTTGCCCAGATTACCAGTCAACTACTGCTACTTGGGACTGTATGAAATGCTTGAAGGCTTCATCTCCAGATTGTGGCTTCTGTGCTTCTGGAACAAACAAGGTAACTAAATTCCTATTATTTTATGACTTTATATCCTGTTGAACTTGGGTGCAACCTAAATCAAGTGACCTCAGACTCTGGATGATTTTGGTAGGAAGGATAGCCATCTGCTTTGGATCACCATGTACCTTTTATGACAGAATCTATGGGTTTAAACTGATGCACACTTGATCAGTCACATGCCATCAAAATCTTCACTGGAAGTCCTCTATTGGTATTTGAGATGGTATGCAATCTGGAAGCACATTAGGTTGTATAAGGTTGAAACTCCTGTCTCCATTAAAAGTGGAAAATTCAAAACATAATCCAACTTATGGGATTCTCAAATCTTGAGCAGCCCCCAAATGTGCAGAAGAGAAGTAATCACCTACTCAATTAAAACAATCAAACCTCCTGCAATATAGGGTATATTTGTTTCTTTTCTTCTCCTTTTATTTCCCTCTACTCTGCATATCAATTACAGTGATAGGTAAATTTATTTTCCTGAAGTTAAAAGAGTACTGTGGAATAATTTGAATTGACAGGGATCAGAAAAAATCTCTCTCTCTCTCTCTCTCTCTCTCTCTATATATATATATATATATATTCTTAAATTCAGACTTCTGTAATCAGTATCTCATTACACCTTTCTCATTTTAGAAGTTCTTAAATTCATCTAAATTTAGGAAGAAGATAAATTTGATCTCACTTCTAGACATAATCCATCCAATTTGTATTCAATTTTAAGCTTCTCGGGGGCCAAAAAATAAAAAAACTTGTTACAATACTGACCTTTTCTCATAGAGATTCTTTGGATTCTGATTTTTTTTCTTCTTTCTGATGAATATTATCATTATTTTCTATTGCAGCTGTTTCCTGGCGCATGTTTGGTTTCCAATTCTCCAGTAAAGAAATTATGCCACAATGAACACAGGTTATGGTACACAAGAGGATGCCCAAGCAACTATGGGTGGCTGGCATTGGTTGGACTAGCATTGTACATCATTTTCTTTTCTCCAGGAATGGGAACTGTTCCTTGGATAGTAAATTCTGAGATCTATCCTTTGAGATTTAGAGGAGTCTGTGGTGGAATAGCTGCTACTGCAAATTGGATCTCAAACTTAATCGTTGCGCAAACCTTCCTCTCATTGACAGAAGCAATTGGAACATCATGGACATTCCTGATTTTTGGGATAATCTCCGTGGTTGCTCTGCTTTTTGTCTTGGTTTTTGTTCCAGAGACGAAGGGGCTGCCGATTGAGGAGGTGGAAAAAATGCTTGAACAAAGAACTCTTCAGTTAAAGTTCTGGAAGAAAGGATCTGATCAGTTTCAGAAGAATTCTGGTGTATGAACCAGAACACCATATCTGGATCTCAGTTTTACTTACAAGGAGCCCCCAGAAATCAAATCAAGGGAATTGTGGTTAACTAGAAAAGGGTTGTGGATGACGTATGTGAATTAGTAGGGCTCCAATTATGTTAAAGACATGGAAAACATATCATCTTGAGGTCTTGTAAAACTTCATGGGTAAAATCAATAAATTATCATTTTATGGTCATGAAAGGAAGGAATGGGATTAGTGAAATGACTATCATCAAATTATAGATCCAACATGTTTAAATACTTCTAGAAAATTAATACACAGATCTTACAAAATGTGACCAGGTAAGATACAGTTACATTAACATAAGGTTTCTATATAAAACTGCGCCCATGCAAATCATAGGAAAGAAGGTAGGAAACAAGTTTTGGATCTTTTAATATGACCAATATAATTTCATCCTCTTTTGATCCATAAAGTACTGCTGAAAACTATTTCAATCACGAAGCCCTATGCATACATGATACAAAACCTGGATAATTATTATTGTCACAGAAACTGGATGAATTACAATTAAGTTACAGTAGCATTGCTAGGTTTACTATTCTCCATTTGCCTGATGTTCACAATTTGCTGAACTCTTAGGGCTTGCTTGTTTCATGGAATCGAACTCCTAGGAATTCTATGTAATGGATTTCTTGAAGTGGCTAAAATTGAAGAAAGAAAGGTGAAGACCCATAAATGGCTAATAGATAATCTACTCTTCAATGGAAAATCAGTACCCAGACATCACACTAGTGATCTAATTCTTAGGAAAGTCAAAGGTCCCATCTACATCTCCACATTATATCCTTCACCACTCACTTTTTTAGTCATCCTTAGTTGGAACCCAATTTACCATGAATTCTCATGCATTCCATGAAAACAACCAGCCCTGGCAACTAAGTTTCCAGAATGCAGAACCCATACCTGTATTGATACCAGCACATTAATGTGGGGCAGATATTCTGCTCCATTATAACCAAAAGGCCCTCAACAAACTCCCAGAACATTCTTTAACCCCTTCTGGTTTCAACATTAAAAAGGGTTTCTTATTCAAGCTAGATAGTGTATTGACATCTCAATGTACAAGTGCCTAGAAGATCTACTTCACTTCTTACATAGAATATACCAATATTTGTATCATTATCTGAATTACTAATTACTATAGAGAAAATCCAAGAGGCATGTTCCTTAACAGCATAATAAACAAAGGGCATATTTGACATCTGATACTGAAGAATTGATCCTACTTCTGTAAAAGCACTAAAGGGAATTTAGACATAACAATGCTAAAGATAAAAAGTAGTAGCAGTTACAGATGACACAAGTAATCTAAAGATGGCTGAATGGCTAGATCCAATTAAAAAAACTTGATGGAACAAACATACCCATTGTAAGTGATGCTTTCCCACAAAGAGTCTGACCCAGAAAATCAAATTCCAAGGCTTCCCTGTAATTGCAAATCAGGAATCACATAGTAACATGACATGATTGAAGAGAAAACGAAAACAAACTGCATTTGCTTTTAAAAGGAAAAAAATTAAGAAAAACATATTGACAATAGGACTAAAAAAGAGGGGTTCTTTCTTTCTTTCTTTCATTTTTTTTTTTAACTTTTCCTGGTCTTCAGTCTTCACACACTATCACTCTAGAACAAGCGTTGAAGAGTCCTTTGTCTCTTACAAGAGTTTGTCTTGTTTTCAGGTTTGTGGGAAGCAATTCATTTCCGCAAAAAGCAGGTTTCACAAACATAGAATTTAGTTTTCTGTGGAATTAAGATTCAATTGAGATTTTGTAACGCCCCACCCCTTACCCATGCATGATATTGTCCGCTTTGGCCCACTGGCCTCACGGTTTTGTTCCTTGATGGGCCTCAACCCATCAAAAGGCCTCATGTAAGGTAAGGGTGTAAGCTCTACATATAATCCCAATCACTTTCCTCTCTATAGTCGATGTGGGATTCCGGGGGCGTCACATTCCACCCCCCTTAAGGCTGCACGTCCCTGTGCAGTAGCCTGCCAGCCCTCTTGGCCCGCCCACATGGAAGCCCGCCCACTTGCACCAGACCACGGCAGGGGACCCACACTCGAACTAGTCGAGAGTCGGCTCTGATACCATTTGTAACGCCCCACCCCTTACCCATGCATGATATTGTCCGCTTTGGCCCACTGGCCTCACGGTTTTGTTCCTGATGGGCCTCAACCCATCAAAAGGCCTCATGCAAGGTAAGGGTGTAAGCTCTACATATAATCCCAATCACTTTCCTCTCTATAGTCGATGTGGGACTCCGGGGCGTCACAGATTTTTATCCAAATAGCACCGCGCCAAATGACAAGAACTTGTCATTATCAACCTTCCAACGACTTGAGCCAACTTGTCAACCCAAGATAAACCTGGCCTAATTCTTGGAGCTCTTGCTATTTGCTTCACCAAAACATTCTAAAAATTAACACATGATAGTATAAAGACTGGCAGTTGTGGTTATTAATTTCGTTTTGTTTTGGCTGAAATGACCTAAATTTTTTTGTTTTGGCCATCCGTTGGAAATGAAATGGGGTTACAAAGTTTTTAGAGAATATGTTAGAATGAATTTGATCCAATGAAAACTGTTCTCACGGAGTCACCGTGAGAACTTTTTTGTAGGGCCCACTGGGGGTCTCATTTTGGGATGGGACTGGTGGGGATTGAAATATCTATATGGGACCACCATGAATATCAAATTTGGCCCCAAACCCATGCTCCTAACCCCATCATCCATGACTGACAAGCCCAGTTCATTCATATGGGTATATAGTCGATCCAACGGTCCAATTCATTCACATTGGTGCCAAACCTTGGAGCGTGTTACTATCAAGTGAGTCCCTGTCTATTGCAAGGTTTGGATTGGGTGATAGGTGGGCCCCACCTATAGTTCTCACGGTTTGAACCGTGAGAACAGTTCTCACCTGATCATTTTCCATGTTAGAATTATCTTATATTAGGATTAGTTTGTTAGAGATATTAGGGATAGAACTCCTTTTGAATTTTAAATTATTTAATTGAGGTTCCTCTTCTCTTGTATAAATTGAGAAGATTGGCTAGATAAAAGGTTACATTGGTTTATTATGTTAATGAAGTAGTCTTAAATATCTTGATGGTATCAAAGCAGGACCCGATGATGATCTTGCGATCAAGCTAGGGCACAGACCTATTTTCATGCTTCCGCAATAATCACTTTCAACTTTATCCTTCAATAAATTATTCTTCTATCATCCAAACCTTACGATCTCATCATATTCGTCAAATTGCACGATCAAAAGCTTCTATAAGATATTACAACAGATCTAATCTATTGGGCCGCCAACACCAGCATACTAAAAAAGGAGCAAGATCAAATGATTTATATTTTTTTATTAAGTTGATCTAATTAGTTTTTAACAATCACAGATCCTATTCATGAAAGGACCATGTGATTGAGGGAGATATTAGGGTATATGTTAGGATTAGTTTGTTAGAGATATTAGGGATGGAACTCAATTTGAATTTTAAATTATTCTCTTCAGGTTCCTCTCTTTGTATAAATTAAGAAAATTGTCTTAAGAAATAATTATGGTGGTTTATTATGTTAATGAAGTATTCTTAAAAGTCTTAAATCATTTCCAATTTCGGTCCATTTTGGCTGAAACCCTTGCTTTCGGTCCAAACTAGGGGATTTTCCACTGAAATGGACGAGATTCTATGTTTCGAATGAATGTATTTTAAACTTTTTTTTAAAAAAGCCCTTTCCTCTCTTTGCCTCACTTCAACCGTCGTCGGAGCTAGCTCAGCCATCGCCGAAACTAGGTACCACTTCTTATGCTTCTTATTCTTAGGTCTTAATCTACTTTTAAAAAAAATTCTTTCCCTACGAAGGTTTTCTTATAAAAGAAAAATCTAAGCAGAGGGAGAGAGATCTATAGAAAGATATATATATATATATAGAGAGAGAGAGAGAGGCATTGCATGCATCAAGAAATCCTAAATCTCTCTAAAAAAATAATCTCTAGTTGCAAGACCAAAAAAAAAAGGAAAAAGAAAGGGCTCATACGAATTGGTTCTTCCTCTTCCTTCATTTTCTTCCCTTTTCTTGTCCTCTTTCCTTTCATATATACCCCCTCCCCCCCACAGTTTCTTCTTCTTTCCCAACTGAGCTATGATGCATGGATACTTAAAAATGGGCAATGTTACGTGTTGTATCGTATTCGGTGCTTTACTTTTTACACTTGAGGTCCGTGTCCTTGCCATGTTCATGGCGTTTCCTTGCCGTATCTAAGCATGAATATGAATCTCTTATACTAGTCTTTGGTGAAACGAGAAGGGCCAAAGACTTAAAAGCTCCTTTTTAAAGTTTCTAAGGGCCTGTTTCTTTGTAAGAATTCTTGGAGTTCGTAGAATTTGAGAAGCTGAAATTTTAAAATGCTACAAATTCTAGCATCACTAAATTCTCTGTTTCTTTTATACCTAGAATTCCTGCCTAAGAATTTCATGCAACTTGAATTCCACAAATTTCCAAGCCACGACTTGGAAACCAATACACACAAACCATCTCTCTTGATTAACATTTTCTGCACATAGCAATGATCCTCATCCCATTCCCATCTTCCTTACCCAACATCTCCATCCTCATCATCAAGATCCAGGAGCTCGGAGCCGCTTGCCTCAAAGGAAATTGAGATCACAATGATGCCGCTACAAATCCTCTTGAATTAAATGTTGTCTCACGTTTCTGATTAGAATTTGTGTAAAGAGGTTGGATACATAAATTCTGGGGTTTATTCGGTCTCGATGTAAGAGGAGACGGATTTCTTGTCCAAGTATGAGGAGGATGGTAGGGTTTTAAAAGATGTTAGATAAAATGAAATTGAGATTAGATCAAAAGAAAATGTGGATTTGGGATTTATGGAACCAGATATATGAAAGGAGTGCAATGAAATAAGATAACCAGATCTGATTTTCTTTTAGAGGTGCAGCGAAGAAGATGACCTTCCACCGTCGTAAGAGAGCCGGAGTTCCAATGACAATGAGGCCTCTCGGAATGCTTGGATTCGTAAATGCTGGAGGAAGGACTGGTATTTTGGAATTCCAAATCTTCTCAAATGTTGGGAATTCCAATAAGTAAACATTGAATTTCTGACTGGAATTCAGGAATTCACAGACAGCCTGAGTTCCTGTCAGAAATTCTTACAAAGAAACAGGCCCTAAATCTCTCATCCTCACATGTCATGTACTCACGTGTTAGGTGTATGGCCCAAGGGCAAACTTGTATATATTATTTTGATGGTGATTGAGGCGGGTGTTAGAGTATATGTTAGGATTAATTTGTTAGAGATATTAGAGATAGAACTCAGTTTGAATTTTAAATTATTCTCTTGATGTTCCTCTTCTCTTGTATAAATTGAGAAGATTATCTTAATAAAATGTTATGGTGGTTTATTATGTTAATGAAGTATTCTTAAAAGTCTCGAATCATTTCCAGTTTCGGTCCATTTTTGGCAAAATTCCTTACTTTTGGTCCAGACTAGGGGACTTCCACCAAAATGGCTGAAATTCTATGTTTTGAGTGAAAGTATTTTAAATCTTTTTTTTAAAAAAAGGTCCCCGCCTCTTCCTCTTCGCCTTAGTCCAACCGTCGTCGAAGCCAGCCTAGCCATCGCTGGAGCTACGTACCATTTATTATTCTTTTTCTTCTTCTTCTCGGATTTTAATCTACTTTTAAAAAAAATTCTTTCCATATTAAGCTTTTTTGTAAAAGCAAAATCTAAACAAAGAGATATACGTAATGGAAAGATATGTATAGAGAGAGAGAGAGAAAGAATGCAGACATTAATCCTAAAGCTCTCTAAGAAAAATCTCTAGTTGCGAGGCTCAAAAATGCAAAAAAAGAAAGGGCTCATACTTGGAGATTAGTGGATAGAGGATGAGTTGATTCCTCTTTCTTCATTTTCTTCCTATCTCTTGTCCTCTTTCTTTTCATAAAACCCGCCCCCCCCCCCGTTATGTGAAAATCCATGTCATTGCCATGTTTATGGCGTGTCCCTGCCGTGTCTGGGCATTATAACTGCTGAATACACGTCTCTTATACGATCTTTGATGAAACAAGAAGGGCCAAAGACTCAAAAGCTCCTTTTTAAGTTTCTAAATCTCTCTTCCTCACATGTCATGTACTCACGTGCTAGCGTGTAGGGCCCAAGGGCAAACTATATTGTTTTGGGGCGGTCGTTGTTACCAAACATATATAGGTCCACTTCCAAATAACAACTGGAAACTTGAGTCCACTTTTAGGGCCTATTTGTTTGCAATAGATTAAAGTAGAAGAGGGTTGAAATGAATCTCAACGGTTGGATTCTTTACCCCATGGTGTGTTTGTTTGCATTAGCCCAAAATGTAAAGTAAATAGGTCTACCTGGTTGGCAGTTACTCCAACTCTACTTTTTCTCGCTCACAAGTTACTCGGAGATACCATAATAAAGTGGGGGTAAAGTAACTCATTCTCCATTCTCTTTATGCAATCAACTACAAATTTTAAATCCTTTTACTTTACACCAACCATCCAAATGCATACAAAGTAGTTCATCTACTAATTTATTTCCACCCATTCCTCTTGTATTCCTCCCGTGATGTAAACAAATACGCCCTTAAAATCCAAGTGAAAATCATGGGCTTGTGCCCAAAACCCAAGTACCGGTTTGGGTCTGCCCCCTCAAGCAAAAATCCTAAGTCTGCCATTGGTGGGGCCCTCTTTTTTCTTCTTATCAATCCTTTTAGAGGATTTTACGAGAAAAATCCTGGAATTTGGCCATTCCTCATAAAGGGTCCTCGAAGATTGTGCAGCACAAATTCGGTCTTTCAGTCATTTTTTTTTTAAATTATACTTTTTTCTGAGCGACGATAGCGTCTCCTAGAAAAATTCGGGGGGACGCTAGCGTCGCTCCTCACGTATCAATGGAAAAGCTGCGAATACAATTTTTTCCTCCGTTTATATCGGTGGAAAAGCTAGAATCCAAGTTTTCTCCTGTTCATATCGGTGGAAAAGCTACGAATACAATAAATTGGTGGAAAAGCTGTGAGTATTACAAGTTTCCCACTGTTCATAAGGGCAGAAAAGCTATGAATACAAGATTTTCCCTATTCATAAGGGGGCAGAAAAGCTACGTCGGCTCATGGGTTGAGGGCAAGCTCTGCATGATAATGTATCAGTATAAGATTGTTATTGGAACCATTCTTCCATGTTATGTCTGTCATTTTTTTTTTCTTTCCTCGTCTCTTTTACTTTTCAAAATAAATCTTGAGAATATGAAGAAAGAAATAAATAAATGGTACGTCTGTCAATAGTAATATTTTTATAAAGCCTGGGATATTGTTTTCCTAAGATGATTGGGAGAAAATGGAGTGAAGGAGATGGAGAAATAGGTGGGAGAAGAGGAAAAATTAAGAGAAAGAAAAGTGTTTTCTAAAAACCGCGTAGAGCGACGTTAGCATAGCTCCTATCATACACGAGCGTCACTTCCCTCGGCATTAAAAAAAATGAAAGAGTTCTGACGGACTCCGTTTGTGCTACGCAATATTCAGGGACCCCTTCGCGAGAAAATGACCAAATTTTGGGACTTTTCCCGTCAAATCCTCATCCTTTTAAGTCATGTGGGCTGTACAATAAGGGTCACCATATTAAAAACATGACCACCCATAATTAATCTCTCTCCTTTATTAGATCAAGCTAACTTTTTTCTAATATTATATTGTTAATAATATTTTATATTTTATATGTGTGTGTATATTTTTTTATTTTTCAAAATGTAACTCCAAAATATTTTGCTGAAATTCTAAATTGACTAAAATATTTCATTTTAAAGGTCAGAAATGGAGTAAAAAAACAAAATTGATAATCATGCTTGTAATTCTTATTTGATATTATTATTTAGATTTTTTATTCGAATAAGTACCAGCTACAAAGTCCCCTATATCAGTGCGGTGATGATAAATGAGATAAAATTTAAAGCCAATCCAAGCTATGATTGAGCATGGTTGGTTTAAACAATTTAAGCAGTAACCTGTGTTTGTGCTTAACCTGACCCATTAATTTAAGTACTTGCAGCCTGGACATCTGGAGAGTGTTCTCCTTTTCCTTTTTCATTCCCCCTTTTATGTCCAGAGAGAGCTCTGTCTTCTGGCGTCCTGTTGAGGTCTGTTTCAACTCTACTGGCTATTTGGAACTCCCTTGAGTCACTAGGCTTGTGACTGGCACAAAACATCTGAATTCTCTAGGCCCATTCGAAAAAGCCCAACCAGCCCGTTAGGGCACCCTACAAAAAAGGAAATACAGCAAAAGGATAGTTATGTACATCAACAATCAATAAGTTGGTTGGCAACTCCTAATCGATATCTGGTTATTTTCTACGTGTGTGGGCCTCGTTTTCCATATGTGTGGGCTCCATTCTCCATTTATATGGGTCACCTCTTCCTATATATGCGAGCTCTCTCTTGGATTCTGGGCCTCCTATCCCATTGGCTGGGATACCAAAATATTGATGAAAAAATTGACCAAAAAGTTCCCCAAAGATAGACACTTCCAAAGAAAACACCACAAAACACAAACCCAAGACATTAGAAGGATATGATAAACAAGCACACAGCATCCAAGATATCAATTTAATTCACCTCGTTTGTAAAACCCCCAAAACTGCACATGTTTTCAGAACCCCGTTTAAATCAAATCCACCAAAAACGAGAGCTGTCTCTAAATTCTTGGGCAAGAATTAGTTACCAGCCAGCAACTGTTAATTTTTCCTGTTTTCCTACCTTTAATGAGGCCCATCATGTGCATTGGGTATTTGGGTTAGAACAAGAGGTCCAGGCCTACCCATAGGTCAAAAGGCACAACCCAAAGCAGCCCAACATTGACTCAGCATAGACAAAGTTCTTATCCGGACCGTCCATTTCATATCACCCATGTTTGACACTTTGACAGCACCAATATATTTTTTTTATCATGTATCCCAATCCATCAATGATAAAGTAAATGGAGTGAATCTATCTGCATGTTAGGCCACTGAAGAGGCAAGTGGTCAACATTTATTTAGGGAACAGTACTGCACTTTCGCATGCCTGATGGCATATTTAGGGCTTGACACATGTGCCCATTTTTTCTTGCTAAGTGACAGGTTAGCAACACATCCAGGCCACTTGTCCTGTGTTCATTCATGTCCTCGTAAGTGCAAAGAGAACTTTTTTTTTCTATCTTTCATCTTTCTGCAACTACAAGGTTTGTGTGTTATTTTAGTAAACAGGAGTGATATATTTAATATAAAGAGAGGCTTCCTTTAAGCCGGCAG
This sequence comes from Litsea cubeba, assembly GCA_012931725.1. NCBI lineage: Eukaryota > Viridiplantae > Streptophyta > Magnoliopsida > Laurales > Lauraceae > Litsea > Litsea cubeba. Next base: position 87,433,215 of record CM022945.1, on the reverse strand, counting down.
CAGGTGAAGAAGCATGGTAGGTGTTCATGTGAAAGGCTGATTCTAGAGAGAAGATATTGTTGGTATGAGAGTGGGAGACATCCCTATGGTTTGGGTGAGGATCTGGGCACAGTCATACAACTAAAAAATGGCACACTCTTTAATATTATTGTAACAAGTAATGATGGCTTGGGCTCTTCTTTCAGTCATTCCAAGCCACTAGGCCACATGGATTAGTGGGTTTGTTATGTGATGGAGAATGAACCTCTTTTGAAACCGGATTGACCAATGGGTTTGGACTTGGGTCTGGGTTTTGGGGTACATCTGAATGTCCAGTTTAAATTAAAGGGCTCAAGTTGAATCAGACCTGAATAAAAGGCTTAACATTGGGCTCAAATATTCCTATGCTGATGTAATGTACATGGAGCCTTTCACTACATTCTAGTGAGAGAAGCCCACTTGGAAGCATGACAATGGTTGGAGGTTGGAGGTTTGAAAGGCCTCCTATGATTTTCATATACATAGGATATATTGTAGGTATATATTATTTGTCATTTGCCAACCACTGTTAGATCAGTTAATAGGCACCAGGCATCTCCTCCTCCACAAAAAAAAAAAAAATCAAGGACAGTTCCTCAGATAGTAGTGTTTGTGAGGGACTTGGGGGTGGTGTTTGGTTGTCTTGAGTGAAAAAAAAATGATTTCATGATATTTTAGAAAATATCATAAAATTATAATATCACTAGGAAAATTGTAAGAAATTTCAAATAAAAATAAGATCAACCAGAGAAATCTCTAAAAAAATATTGTAGCAGTACTTTATGCTTAGTTTTTTAATAAATCATTGTTTAAAAATTAATTTGATTTTCATGATGACAATATTCCAAGAAAATCCCTGATTTGAAAAGATCCCGACTTTTTCTAAAGGCACTAACTTTCTCTGAATGACATTAACAAAGAAGAAATAAACATATTAGTGCCTGGACATGTACCAACTGGCAACCTATCTAAACCAACTCAATCTTAAATTGCTAAAAGTTATTAAAATGTCCAACTGGACATGTTCCAAATCTTCTACCAATAAACATTAACAAAGAAGAAATAAACTATAATTCGACATAAATACAAGATTTAGAGACTAAAACTTGCTGCTCTTACTTAAAACATTGAATTTAAACTCTAAAACGATGAGATTTCGCGGTGGTGGCATGCCCATGTTGAAGTAAATTATCGGGGGCTTTCAAACATAGGTCATAATACAATAAGTGTGGGTCAAATCAAAAGTTGTGCTTACCAATAGGTGGGCCTGACCTCACGTCATCGGATGAGGAAAGGAGACCTCAATGAGGTAAGATAGCCCTCGGGTGAGGGAAGGTGACATGCCCGGATTTCGGGTAATAACCAACGCCTCTTACCATTGAGGTGAGAGGTTGTTCTTCATTAATTTCAACTTCTATTTTAATCATCTACTAGCAACAAACGCCCGTGCTAAGCCCGGGCAAAAAATTAAAATATATTAAAATTTAAGAATTCTTTTGAAATATTGTTAAGATAAACTAAATATAAAATAAGTTTTTTTATTATCTTTGAATAATAAAAAAGTTTCTATGTATGAAAATAAATATAAAATAAAGTAAATTTACATAACACGATGACCCCTTGAATTTAAAGGCATTGATCGACCATCTCATTTACGGGTATATTATACCATTGATGATTGAAAATATAAGAAAAGAAAACAAATCGGATGGATCTACATCTATTAAAAAGAACCAAAAGAAATGGATAAAAAGATTAACGTGTTTGATCCATCAGTGGGGGCTACCCTTGAAATGTTTTTAACATGTGGGACCCACCGATGGCTCTGCATCCAAAGAAGAAAAAATGGAACATAAAAAGAAAGTAAATGGAAATCAAATGATTTCATCCTTAATGGGCGACACACCACATCTGGATTTATAGTGATGGAACAATTGGCACCCACAGATGATTGATAGTATAAGAAAAAAATTGAAAGAGAGGGGGGCGAACAAGTGTAAAAGAAGAAAAAAAAACATAAAAGATGTACATTGCATGGGATGAGTGTACGTGGATATAGATATGAGTCATCATAGTATGTTTCTAATAGTTCTAATTCATGTGCACACAAATGACATCCTAACAATTATCAAAGAAATTAAGCTTGTGTATGATACCAACCCAGTCTGATTGCCCACTACGGATACATATTGACCTAGAAAACTAATATCTATGCATAATCCATGAGTGGGTCCCACTGCAGAAATAAGTTAAATGTGCGGGGCCCACTAATTGATTTGCATCCATTAAGAAACCAGACAACGGGGCTTGCCTCCCTCCATCGGTGGGGCCCACTCTTGGAAAAAAGGGGTTAAGAGAAGGTCATTGGGATTTCATCCAATACTGGAGTCCAATCCTGAAATATATTTAATACGAACTGGTGCCTACTATTGGAACCATCCATTTGGGGAAAAAAAACTGAAATGAGAGTAAAGGAGCTATATTAATCCATAAGTGGGTCCCACTACAGAAATAAGTTAAATGTGTGGGGCCCATTAATTGATTTGCATCCATTAAGAAACCAGACAACGGCCAACAGCCTTGCCTCTCCATCGGTGGGGCCCACTCTTAGAAAAAAGGGGTTAAGAGAAGGCCATTGAGATTTCATTTAATACGGGAGTCAAATCTTGAAATATATTTAATACGAACTGGTGCTCACTACTGGAACCATCCATTTGAGGAAATAATTTGAAAGGAAAGTAAATGAGCAACAGCTTGGATTTCATTTATCGGTAGGTCCCACAAAACATATTTAACATGGGACCCATTGATGATTGAAGATCTAAGAGAAAGAAAACAAACCGACTGTAAAGATTTGCTTATAATTTTGGATAATGGCAAGAAATAGGAATTAAATTCAAACATTCATAAAAATATTTTATGAGAGAGGTTTTAGGAGAGAAAGAGTAGCCCAAAGTGAGGTGGCACCTTAAAATAATGTAGATTTTTTCTGCATATTTCTTTGAAAGGAGAGACTTTTTAGGGATGAGGTGGCACCCTCACAGCCCACCTCCCCCTTTGCTTTAATATATATAATTCTGCATCACTTGATGTACTCAATATGAAGGGAAATCCATGAATCTAAACTTGGACAGAACAGATTTAAATATTATACAGGGCTGAGCTGGTTAGGTACATGAGTAGTGTATTAACTCGAGCCTTTTTGAAAAAATGAATTTAAATGTTTAAGCTATATTTGACCTTTTCAATTTAGGTTGTCGGATATTTTTAAGCATATGGAGATCCATTTATATTCATAATTATAACTTTCTCTCTCTCTTTTTTCCCTAGACTAAGGGGTTGCGACCCAAGAGAGCCACATAAGTGGGAAGAGGAAGTGCACACCGTTGGAAGGAGAGCCCACATAGTGGGGAGAGCTGCATACTTGGGAATTGACCCCTGAGCAACCGACGACATGGGCAAGCAGGTGACGTGCGGGATTGCCAACCAAGCAACCCCTGTTGTCATTCACATATCTCCATAGTTTAGTTTGGTGGGGGCGACATCCAAACAATCCTACTCTTTGGGCCCATGATAATTGGGACATGCCCCGAAAACTGATTGATTAGATGATCTCGTCCACACTTAATTTAAAATAGATGTTCAAAAAGGATAGCTGACCATTTCTTGGTTCATCTACCTATTTGATGGAGACCAATCAGATGGTTTCCATTTTATATTGTAACTTTTCTGTGTTTGGTTTTCATTTCATAGCCAGGATCATGTGTGCATCTTTCAACATTTCGAACTGTCAGGGTCATATTGAAGAAAATTCATATTAATTGTATCATCAACATAGAAAGGGAGACCATCAATGTCTAAGTAAACAGGAAACCATCAATGTCTAAGTGTTTGAATTTATCAATTATCCTATTATTTCAGGTTCTGGTATGTTACCATGCTTTCTTGGCACATCAAGATTTTCCTGTTAACGAAAAGGATTGTCATTCTCTATCTAAACAACATAAATCATGTGTTCTTTTTTTTCAATCCATATCCATTGCTGCTATCCTGATTTCACGTTTTTTCTTTTAAACTAAGGGCATGTGGTAAAATTTGTAGGACTTATTGCACTTGTTCTCTCCACAGTTGAAAATTAGGATCGCTAGCAGTCTTCAGTATTATGCGTTGTTGGTACTTTATAATCGTGTTTGGTGCTACAATGGAATTTAAAATCAAAAGAGAATTTCTGTGGCATTTCATTTTACGAAGGGGGTTTTCCCCCGTGATATATTACCAAGCTTAAGATAATAGGTGGAAGGCCCAAACAGTTATATGAAGCCCTATCGAGCCCATTACTTGAGCGACGTGGGATGTTCATGTGAGACTTTCCCAACACTCCCCCTCACTTGCAGGCCCAATAAATTATATGGACGGGCTTGTCATGTGAGCTACACAAGAACGATGGGATCGGAACCCGTTCTGATACCATATACAATGTAAGAACACGATATGGGGGAAGCGCATGACACAGGCAAGCTTAACTCTGTTGTAGTTGCAATTAGGTTATGAAAGTTTTGGTTTTTTATGGCTTGGTATGTCCGCATTGTACGTTGATCGAAATTCTAACTAGATCGGGCCCTAGAATCAGTACATGAGTTTAAACTAAGGGCACATGTTTGTTTGCATGGAATTAAATTCCTCGAAATTTTTAAAAAATATTCATTGAAATGAACAAAATCATAGAAATAAAAATAAGGATTCATAAATGACTATCAAATAATTTTCCTTCTATAAAAAATAAATTATAGGGAAGTGGAAGATCAACACCCATCTATCAAACTATTAAATTAAACCGTGTATCTCTTCGCCCTTCAACAACTTAATAATCCTTCGTTGAAGCTCATTTTACCATGAATTCGTAGGAATTCAATTTTTAAAAGCCCAATTATTAATGTACTCATAATATACCAATACGTCAATATAGTACCTAAATAAAATAAATAAACCACAAAATTTTTTTCCCAATTTCTGTATGAGCTGCGACCGAGTGAAAAGAAAACCTTCTTTTCTTTTGATAAAGTGCAAAGATAACCATAATTATCTTGTAATCCATCAATCGCTTTCAGTAGAGCTTTTATTCTTCTTGTTCTAAAAGTTGGTAATGAAAGTGGAAACCATGGATTGTGTTTTGACTTGGGCGACTCATTGCCAATGGATAGCCTAAGATAGACGTAAGATAGCATTAGTGAAGAGCAGTTAATGTCAAATTGCTATGAAACAGGATTAGGGGTCATTGTACCCACCCCAACTTATCATTAGCACTATCAGGTTGAGCAAATCAAATCTGTACAATGGACCTATCATTGACCTTTAGATATTCAATCTTATCCCATGACAGATAATAGACTACAAGTTAACTGTATAAGAGCAATATAGGCTATTGACTGAACTATTTTTGGGGTAAAAAATCCAACTTTATCAATTGAAGGTGTGGTTTAATCAATAGGGAGCATGGTAATTAATTTTCCAACTTATCACCAATTCTCATAGTTTAGATCCAAAGAGTTTGTGATAATAAGAAATGGGTCCCACAAGCATGAAGTCGACTTGATCATAACCTCATGTGATGTGCCCCAAGAGCATCTCTGTAATCATTTCTCAAAAAGAATAAAGGCAATTATATGCATTTGGGATGCTTGCAAATTTACTGTTTGGTGACTGTCAATTAATGTTGCTTTCCCTCCATATTAATGTCATCCACTTTTATGACATTGATAAATTAATTAAGATTGCTGGAGTAAATCTACAAATGACTAATGAATAAATAATGAGCAGTGCATTTGGGATGGTTTAAACACAATTAACCTACGTCTACACCTCTTTAGGGCCCGTTTGTTAATTTCACTTCTAAAGTTAAGTCAAGTTAAACATCCAATCAAAAGCACATTTTACCAAAATTTCCTCCATCTTTTCCAACAAAAAGTCAAAAAGCAACTACATTTACTCACTAAAAGATAAAAAAAAACTACATTTTCCTATACAAAAGGTCAAAAATATTACATTCCAAACAACTAAAAATAAAATATCATCATAACCCACTTATATTTTATTCATTCTTTTTATTTTACTTTTTCACCCTAAAAAGCAATGATGTGACATCTACATCACCTTCACTACACTACTTAAATTAACAAATGGGCCTTAAAATGGCCCAACCAACATAACCATGTGGGTCAACCATTTAGCTCGACCCAACCTAAAGAAGCTTAGCTCCAACCCCAATCCATTTCAATTATTAAGAGTACTCGCACATGTAGGGAGAAAGACTTGCACATATGAAAAGACAAAACCTGAGAACTCGCATAGGCAAGGTGAGAAAATTCACATACATAGGGAGTAGGGGAAGACCAAGGATCGGTCCCCGGTGAGACGCAGGGTTTCCATACAATTGGGACGTCAAACCCTTGTTAAATTGTTAGTTTTATTGTCTTAATACCAGCATATGATGTAATAAATTGATTCATTTATTTATTAATCAATATATTCATGCTTTCCATTTCATGAGATGAATGGTGTTTAATTATATACTTGCACATAACCAATACGAATGACATAATGGTACATGAGATGAACCGGAGTCCATAAGTATACTAGATGTAATACATATGTATGGATGAGATTCACATACGGGAGACATGTATAATAAATCTTATATTTGAATATCTTCACAACCAGTGATGAGACTGGACATCTCATACTGACAAGGTTGCTGTATTTTGATCACTATGAGATAGTGTGATTTGCCTCGATCATCAGAATGAAAGATTCTGGATCATAGTGCTGGTACATTGGATGTATTGAAGGACCATGTGAAGCATCTTATAAACACTGTCTTTATATTAAGGTTTGCTCTCATAATTCCCTAATATTAAGCTCTCAATCCTGAGAAATTAATGAACTCAAGTTTCTAGAGTCACCAATGAGTGAGGCCAACTGTAGGTCAACACCTCAGTGGTTTGGGTACATGGTAGTAGATCTGTGGGAACATTCAATGGTCAAGATGGGATTTATCTCTAATATCCCCTTGTGCCAATTAATGAATTTATCATTGGTAAGTGTACACCCATTCCGTTTAGAGTTAATTGGAAATGTACCACTGATCATTATAATTAATTGGGGCTCAAGGATAATAAGATATGGATCTAGTTTGGAAGACAAGTCCAATTGATCTATGAATATTGATAGAGGGGCCTACTTGTGGTAATAGGGAAGTTTAGGGTCTTCTAAATAATTTTCTAAGACTGGAGTTCAATTACATTTATATAGTGGAGTTATTTACAATTAACTGTGGCCCGGATTGCACATGAGATATGGGGTCGCGTGTCCCAATTGGAGCTAGCTTTCTAAGGAATCCCTAGTGGTCCCCACGCTAGCCCAATCATCAAATGGATACTAATTTTAGTTGAACTCTAAAAGGAAAGTTATTATTTCTATTTGAAATGAGACTTCTAATGGTGGTAATAGTATGTTACTAAATATTAATGGAAGTGAGACTTCTATTGCAATTAAGAAAGAGAAGAAGGTTACTAATTAATTTGGAAGTGAGACTTCTAATTAAATTAGTAAGTAAAAACTATACATAGGGAACCAAAGGGGGCTTGGACGACCACCTTGGAATTCACGCCAGCCCCCTTTGTGCAAGTGTTGCACATCTATTCTCTCCCTCTTCTAGTTTATTTAAGTTCCTAGTTGTCTTCTCTTGAAGATCTCACCCATCTTCTTGAGAAAGAGATTCTAATTCGGGTAATAGCGTGGAAGGCCATTGAGTTTTGGAGAAACCTATTTGATTCGCGAAAGAATTCGTCATCAAATAAAGTAGTAAATTCTTCATTAGAGCACAACCGAGCTCCAAAGGTATAATCTATTTCATTGTATGATATAGATCTTTGTTGCATGTTTGTTACTGATTTTCTATCTCCTAGATAGATTATGTTATTGATCATGATAATTGAGAGATTGAGGGTTTGCATCTTGGATATATTAGTAGCATCCTGGATAATTTATCCCTGCATCAAGTGGGTCAAAAGTTTTTGAAACCTATCCTAGGGGCCCACCTAATTTCCAACAGTTCTCAAGTGCCAAATTACTTGAATGGGTTTACATATGCCAGTTGGTCGTAAACCAACCCATTTAAATTGGTTAGGCTGGTGATATGGGTTGAGTATGTTGACTCTATAACCCAGTCCATCTAAATGCAAGTCAAGTTCTCTTAGCCTTTGACCAACTCACATATGTGTTGCAGGTTGTGAGGGTCAAATGTGTGCCGGGTTAGATTTGGCCACCCCCTAGCTATTACTCACCTGATTAGTGATGAAGGAGAATTGGAGTGAGGAATTTTTTTGCCCTAGCGGTGAAGGAATCAAGAAAATTTGAAAGGAAGATGAAGGCATCATGAAGGACAATGTACTTGTACATGTCACTATTGTAAATGCTGTATCTGAGAGTGTCAACTATCAAATGGCTTCTGCCAAAAAATGAGAGGCTATCAAATGGTGCATTTGCTGTCCTTAATTAGTTGGAGTAACTGCTTTTCTCCACTAGGGGAGAAAATCTCACCAAGAATCCCCATCTCTAAACCACAAAAACTGCAGACAAACAAGGACAGAAATCTGTAAAAGGATTTTCTCAACCCACTTCCCCACTTACAGACAGCATTCCTTGAGTCCTTGATTAGGTGCCAACCATGTGTATAATGCGCACTACCCCATTACAGGGCAGGTAGACTGGGTCCCCAGGTTGAGTTACTAAGGTGAATAAAGGGTGCAACCATTGTGAGGCTGGGTCCAAGTCTGGCAAGGGAAGAGTACTTATGCCAGTCCAAAACATAGCATTGATTGAGATGACTGCTCTAGCAGAACAGCCTCACACTGGTCATGTAGTTGGCCAGTAGAGAGAAATCACTTGAGTTACCTCAAATTTCTTGGTTTCTTCTAATGTGTTTGGTTTTGACATTGTTTTCATTCTTTTCTTTTTTAGGATTTTGATCCATTTGTACCAAAAGAAGGTTGGATGCCAAGCAGGAACGGAAGAAGCAAAAAAGCAATTTATAGAAGAGGGCTGAAATCGCAAGCATTCTAACGAAGTGGCTTTAGGACCCATTTGTTTGCATGGAATTGAATACATATGAATTTATATGAAAATAAGTTATGAATTACGTACAAAAGAGGTGAGAAGAGGAGGATATAAAGCAAAAATGCAAATGAAAGCTAATTTTTCTAGGTTTTGGATTAATAGAGTGATGGTTGGGTATTCATTTAGGTTCTCCCTTTAATTCATTTTCCATCAAAAGAGAGATTAATTATTTGATAGCCATTCATGAATGTTTCACCTTTATTTCACAAATTGTAAACACTTTTAGGAATTAAGTTCGGATCTGGTGAGGAAAAACCCCACGGTGACCGTGAGTGGACCATTCGCAGTCCACAACTTCACTGTGGGCAGCCTGCCATGCATTTAAGTATGGGCTGCCTGTGGTGACGTGGCGGACCCTGAGTGGTCTACTCATAGTCATCGGGCGTAAGGCCCCTTAGAGGATCCCGATTCCTAGAAATTCAATATCATGCAAACAAGCGGGCCCTTAATATATATATATATTTTTATTTTTTTTTTTGTGCCTATCCAATACAACTAGACCTATGAAACTTTAGCCATGAACAAAAAAGCCTACTCGCATAAGAAGAGAGAAGTATAATCAAACCTTGAGCAATCAAAATAAAAACACACTACCCAACTCCATAAATTTGCCACTATAATATTATAGCTTTAACACCAGGTTTTGTGCACAAAAGTTCATTGTGGCATTACTCTTCTTAATGGTTCCATTTTTGTATTAAATAGAGAATTTAGTACTTCTTTTCCTATAGTGTCATTTTCCATTATTGGTTGGACCAAGAAATTTAATTTCCATGAAAATTATTTTTCGCATCTAATTCTTTTTTCTCACAAAAACACTTTTACATCAAAAAAAAAAAAAATGAAAACCACATAATTTAAACAAAACACAATGAAAAATCATCCTTCCACAAAAGAAATCATTTTCATCTTCTATGAAAAAATGCTCCACAAACTCAAAAGAAGTTAGAACCACCCATATATATATTTAACTCCACTCAAATCACTAACTTGAAGAATAATGAAAATAGAAGGTGGCATGATGAAAGCACAGCACAAAAAATCAAGAACATAGCAAGAATAGAAATGGTGAGAGCCCACAAGTGCTTAATTCGCTCCCCACCTGATTTACATGATGGAAGGTAACATTAGCTTTGGGCAAATAGCCTTTTGAGCAAGCTATGAGCCTATGACCCTGGCCACTCCCATGACATGTCATTGTCCACCTAGTGCATGTATATTCCAAGTGTCACGTGCGTCATCATGTTGCTCGATTTTTCTCATGTGCCCACTAGAGTCCGTACTAAGTGGGACCCATTTTGTGGTTCTTGTAAACAAATCCATCAAGATGAAAGATTCCAAAGTTGTAAAACTTTTGATCTTCACAGCAATTTTATAACAAAGCTGTTAATTAACGGTGGTGATTGTGATCATTCCATTGTGGGTGTGGCCCACTGGAGAAAGTTAAGTTGAATTTATTGCTCCTTCCACTAAAGACGCAGGACGATCCGTACCAATGTAATATTGGTTTTTTTGACTAAACTAATTTAGAGATTTGTAACTGTCAACTTTCACCTTTTTACTCTTAGTGCCTCTTTCTCCCATTGAGCTTACCATCTTGGGTCCATCTGATCACGATCTGAATGGACCATCCAAACCCTCTCACATGTGATGGATTTCATGAGTTGCTCTGATGGATTGGGGTTGGACCATTTTGATCGAGGGTCTATCTTTTTATATATATATATATATATATAAATATATATAAGACTGTTAAAATTATAGGCTTCAAATCAAGGGATTTGGAACTTCGAATGGACTTGAAATTTGATATCTAAAGTGGTTTCATGGATCTTTTTATCCCGAAAAATCCCATGATTTATGGGGCCCTAGGTGCCCCATCACAGGAGTTTTTTTTATTTGTAATGAGGACTCACCATTATAGGAGGGCCATTTATTGGCTGAACCCAGTGGTTCTTAAGGTGATGGGTCCCATCTTTTTTACTAATAGAAATGAAGCACAGATCAAAGTGGGTGTGACTCATCTGCTATTCTGCTACGGCCACTAACGGTAGATTTTCTAGAATCTTGAGTTTTTAATTAATAAATCTAATTAACTCTTTCTTTCTCCATGGATGAGAAAGCCAGTAAAAAATAATGATCATCAAAGGTGCCAACCCTGGCCCACCAATATGACATCAGCATGATCTGGCATATGGATAGGCGATGAAGATCTTCAACATCCAACTAGGGATGTTTTCACAGCAATCATTGGATGGGAGGGATCATCTTGTTGGTAAAAACTTACAGGCCCCCATCCACTTCCAGACACACCCAATTAACTTCCAGATACACCCAATTAATGCTCTTTTACTTGGATATGATCTTGAACTGAATTTGATATGGATATAATGCATAAGCACCAAATCTCACTTTGCTGGATCCTGTGTGTATGGATGTTTCGGATTGGTGATATATAGGACCATCACGGTATCTCTCACCATAAGACGGCCAGAGTCAACTCTTATAGAAGCATGTTGGGCTCCTTGCAGATATCTCATGTAGTGTGCGGACTTCTTTTTATGGTATCTAATAGGGCTACGGCAATAATAGGGAAGTGGGACATTGAAAGATCCAAATGGGACCTACCTATGTACAGAGTTTTTAGTCCAATCAATATTTTAACTCCTTGATCCGACAACAAGGGGTTACCTGGTTGGCAACCCCTATTGTCGCCCGGCTGCCCGGGATTGAACCCTAGGTATGCCACTCTTGCCTTATGTGGACTATCATTTTTAAAATGCGGCCTTGGTTTACCCACTTGTGTCGGCTCTCTTAGGTCCAAACCCCTTAGATTGAGGTAAAATAAAAATAAAAAGGCCCCTTGACCTATGGCACTCAAATTTAACGGCTTTATTAAAGATAAATTTCTTATTTCAATCCAACTGCTAGTCACTTTGGATGGGTGTGAAAAACATGGGGCCTGATCAGACATTCACCGGGTAGTGGTGTTTGAAGGTTAGGATGGACCATACAGGGTCCCACATGGATGTTTGCACGATGCAAGACATCTGCACATGAGCATTTAAGATTATTTATTTATATACTCAGGTACAAAAATATTTGGATTCATGCCCAACTATAATAAATTGGACCTACAAGGACCATACGCTGTAAGGACCGGAAATCTGAGGTCCACTGAGATCATAAATACTCAATGCTTTGAGGTCCATTACCTTCATTAATACTTATAAATTAGCCCTTCAATTTGAGGTTCATTGACATTCCATGAACACTTTTAATGATGTTTTCAACATTGGTGAAGACCAGAAATTGACGTTTGAGTAATTACAGTCTCTGTCTTTCTCTCTCCCTCTTTAGTTACAGAGAGCAAGCAACAGAGACCACTCAAAGAGGTACAACCAAACACTTAATAAACAAAAGAGTCCACTTTGATTGTAAAGAATATAATATCTCAAGTGTTTCACTGCTTACTTTGTGGATGGGAGTAATATATCTATTATTATAACTAAATGCTTTATAATAATGTTATTAAACTGCCTTTAAAGCCTGTGATTATGAAGGGAAGTGAGTTCACAACTCGACGTCTGGGTGGGGGTGGAACACCTTTTTAATTATGAGAAAAAGCTAAGAAATGCTTGTGCTTCTCCTCAGGATGTCCGATTCGACCCCATTTCTAGTGATATCCACAAAATTGCCCCTGAGATAAGCTTAGCTCGACCATGAAGAGTGCGGAAAATTAGCGCGGTTTCTTTGCTAGAATTCATTATAAGAATTTGGTATATCAGCGTTTTTCAACTTCTGGGAGATGTTTTGATGGTTTGTCTCTAACATTTACAAATGTCATGGTAATATCTTTATTAGAATTCTGGAATTTCGGCAACTAAAAAGTCTCATCATCTATTGAAAATTTTGAAGTTCTAATCTCTTTATATTTTTGTGGAATTTATGAATACTCAACAGCATAATGGAGGATTTTTGAATTGCACCTATCTGGGAATTCAAACAAGAATTCTCTGAATTTTGGACTCCTTCATTTAAACCCATGAAGGCTTTAATTACAATTGGCTATTGATTTAAGAAAAGAAAATATCAGGTTCAATTAGAACTAATATTCTGCTCAAGATCAACACATTAAGCTGGACAGCTAGCTAAATCAAAAGGCTCAGTTTTTGTCAACGGCTTTTACATACCCCCACTTCTGTCTTGTGGGGTCCAATTAATGCTACTTGTCCACTTTGGTGATTTCCCTATTGGCCTTAACAGGGTTGGCCATATGAGGGTCCATTTTGTGGCATAGACAACAGGTCCATATGCTCTATAGCTTTTGATGTAACTCTAGCTTATATATGTGTGGCTAGGTAGGATATATGTTATATTTTGTGACTCACTGATCCTACCAAATTAAATATAAGAGGTTGTTTCCACTAAATACTCAAGTTCAATGAACATGACTACTATGGAGTTTAAAGGCATAAAATGGATAATTACAATAGAACTGCACTTTAATGTTGACCACTCTATTTGTAGAACCATAAAACAAAAAATTTACACCTTGTAAGAAAGATATGAATCTTTCTTTCAAATACCTAAATTCTCAAATCATCTTGTAATTCAAACACTTTCTCCCATGCATTACTTCGAAAAGCACCCAAGAAGCACTAGAGGATGCACAAAAACAATAGCATTTGCTGGTTCGAGCGTCACCCACTATAGAGAAAATAGCAATATACATTTCTAAGTCCAAAGAGTTGGACCACAAAAAGCTCATTTTGTGGGGCTTAAATGCAAAGAAGAAGTTTTTTCTTATGGGCTAAAGTGCCCTTGACCATGCCGTATTCCATAAAATTATAATTAGTGTGATATTGCATAGATATATTCTTTTTTTAACCCAACCAAAAAAGAGCTTTGGTGTAATATCATATCAATAAAAAAACTACCAAACCATACGCAATTTTATCATTCTTCCCGGCTTGGGAAATGTGTGGGGAAAATGTCACAACTCTTGTCATCAGGCCGTGTTACCATGTGTGCAAAACCCCTTTAGTTAATAGCATGCAAAATGAATGATTGATCAAATTGCTTTGGTCATTTATTTTTATGTCTCTAAGAGGATCATGATCATAATTAGATGAAGTTAATGCTTTCAAGATCACCAATCAATTCAAAAACCATTCTTATACAACGATTGATCATATGTTTGCCGAAGCAGAAGGTGTTCATAAAAGTAGAGTTCCACGATTGATCAATTCAAAACATGATTTCTTTTAGAGGCTTCAAAAACTTACCCCATTCTTCAAGATATTGTAATTGCAAGTAAATAAGACTCACAAACACACACTCTAAAGCAAGGAGGAGAACACTACAAATTAAGAAAGATATTTCACTCAACAACAAGATACAACTTTAGTATTTGGAACAGCCGAGATTTTCTCTTATTATGTTCAACTGAAACAATCAATATATCTATATATTAGATTTACACCTCATTAATATAGTTTATATATTTAGATGTATGAGTGTCTAAAAAGAAACCCATCCTTTCATTGAAATTTCATAACAAACTACATATGGCCTTACAATAATGAAAGAGGAAAAAAAAAAAAATAGTGTAGTTTGCTTTGATGAAAAGAGAACTAATAGTATTAGATTTAGAACATGCATGGGCTTGAGGGGCTCAGCATGAACTTGAGACTTAAAAACCTTATCCCGAGATCTCTGGTTATCTATACTCATTTTTAGTAAGTATAAGTTTACCTATATCTTAGGGCAAAAATATGAAAAGGGTCCTATGTTTACATTTTGGGATACATGGAGAAACAATACCATGTTTATGTTATTATCATATCATGTCTTTATGTTAGATTACAATTTTTTCTACTATGAACTAATGTAAACTTAAAAATTAACTATATATATTTTTTTTGTGTCAACAGGTTTTGTCTGGCATTTGAAATCTCATATTTGATTAGTGAGATTAGAAAATCTCAGTATTTGAACCTTCAACTATGACTTTTGGAATTCTCTAAATGTCAATTCCAAAATACCATGGTGCACATTTATAAATTCTAATAGAGACAACAATCTGGAGAAGTTGTATATCCCCCTATCAAATTCTCTGAATTCTTGAAAATAGGTCTTTAGGGCCTATTTCTTAACCAAAGTCCTTTTATATAATTTATATTGTTGGCAGTTTAAAGACAATGCTGGCTATCTCCTCATATTTCAGGAGCTATATTCTTTTGCTTAAGTCTAAATTTCAGCCACTTAAGAAGTCAATAGTAGCTTCTAAAATTTTAAAAATCTCAATGTCCTTGGCATTTCTGAATGCTCAAATGAAAAGGTTGATTCATGATTTTTCAATTAAAGGACATATTTTGGGGAATTTATAAATTCTTTCTATAATATTTTTGATTTCTCGTAAAGAAACACGTCCTTACTAGAAACCTCTAATGAGAATTTGTTATAGGAGGGAATTTTCGACATTAATACTACAGTTATCCCCTTGACATTTAGAAATACTTACCTAGAATTGCAAAAAAAAAAAAAAAAAAACTGTTTTAATGTACAACTCTAATAGGAAATGCTTTTCCTTAGCTTAAAACCCCCTGAATTTTCCTTATGATTCAATGGCTCATATCCATATTTTAAGTTGACCAAGATTTAATAACACTATAAATGTTGAAGCCTTGCTGCATAAAATGAGTGATTTTGATTAAATCCTATGTGGGGCTCCAAAAAGCGAGACAAGAAATATCACAGACAGAGTGGCATTCTTGTTATTTTCTCCCAATACGGTGGCATTTCACTAACAATGGCACTATTTTAAGAGAGAAACGGCGCTATGTCTGTCCTTTCCCGATAACGCCGGTGATTGCTCGAATGGGTTTTTAGGGGCGCATCCGCATCGCCTAGGGCTTCGAATCACCAAAAACCTCTCTCTCTTTCTTCCTTCTTTCAACAGAAATCCTCGTTCGTCCCTCTCTCGCAGGAATCTCGAGGAAATCAAAAAGCGCGAAAAGAAGAACAGGTGAGTAGAAA
The DNA here is from genome assembly GCA_012931725.1 of Litsea cubeba. Classification (NCBI taxonomy): domain Eukaryota; kingdom Viridiplantae; phylum Streptophyta; class Magnoliopsida; order Laurales; family Lauraceae; genus Litsea; species Litsea cubeba. The sequence goes on along the minus strand of CM022945.1, from coordinate 87,416,982 downwards.
TCCACGAACTTTCATTTCAGAAACCCTCCAATTTCGGGCGAAATCAACGCCCGTTGCAGCCGCTTCGACATCCGAAACCATCCGACAGCTCGGATTCCCCATTTCGAAGCTTGATTTTGCAGATCGGATGTGCGTAAATGCAGATCAGGTTGAGATAGTAAGTGTAATGAGCCGATTTCTCTCTCTCTCTCTCTCTCTCTCTCTCTCTCTGATTTCAAGCTGTTCTAGTTAGATTTCTAGATCTTCAATCAAAACAAGATTCTTTAAAGCTAGGGCTGCTGATCAGAGCTGAGAAACACAGATCTGACTGGTTTTAGAACATCAATAGCTGATTTTGAGATGTTTAAGACATAGAAAGATGTTTTCGAAGCAAAAGATCGAAAAAAAAACCGCCAAGGAACTACTGTTTCTTCGGTCATTTTCATCAATAGGAAGCTTTAACTTACTGTAAAAACGTACGATCTACGATGTAAACGCACAAGGCGTGATGTGCAAAAACTGAGCTTTTACTTTCTTCTTTTCGCATGTACTTTCTGGAAGATGAATGGATGAAAACCTACTTCGTTTTGTAATTTTTACTGGTAGAAAGCTTGAAACTGCAGAAACCGTACTCGGTAACTTTTGCTCGTATAGATTTTGCCTTTTTGTTAGGACAAGGGGAAGTATATTTGCTTATGTTCTTCATTTTCACTGCAAGTAAGCTTTAAAATGCGCTGCAGAAATCCAGATTGGAGTGGAAATTCCAAAGCTAGGATTGAGCAGCTGAAAGAGCTGAAATTTGAAGTGAGAAGAAGCTTTTGGTTTTGTTTTCCATGATTAGAGAAGGAAGGGAAAGCAATTAAAATAATTTCTTCAACTTTCACCTCCAGGAATCTTGAATCCCCAGCAAAATGCTCAAAGATTGCATCTGAAAGTGCTGAAATCCAAGACAAGGTAAGATCTTTCTTTGCATCACAGCATATCATCAGAGAAAGTAAGCTCTTTTATCTGATTATTACATGAAATCCCCTCATTTCTGCCGCATATACCATCAGGCATCATACATTCATGGGAGAAAGCTCAGATCTCAGCTGAAACGACAGGGAAACTCAAGGACAAGGTATGCTTTTCGGCTTTTCTGTCTCGCTGCTTTCGTCATCTTTAAAGCTAGGTCTGAGAGAGAGAGAGAGAGAGAGAGAGAGAGAGAGAGAGAGAGAGGTTTGGTCTGGAACGGCTAAAGCTTTCTGCTGCAGTACGGCTAAGCATCTGATCCTTCTTTCTCTTCGCAGGCGGCAGCAAAAGCTAGACTGAGCAGTTTTTAGGCAGGCAGTAGAGAAAAAGAAGAGAAAGCATAGCGCATCTCTCCAGGCGTGCTTTTGAAAGTACTGCAAAAGCTTACAATCTCCGCCACCTGACCGCGATATATCGACCGTGAAAAGAGCCTTTTATCATCCTCGCCAACTGGGTATGTATAAAAAAGCACTGCTGCCAAAAACCCCTCATGAATGTTTAGGTTTAGAAAACCCTAATTCAATTTTTGCTTGTTCTTGGCTTGAAAAAAACCCCAGATCTTGGCAGACAGAGACCGAGAAAGGGAGATAGGTATGAGAGCGGCATGGAGGTGGAGGAGATGGAGATGCAGGCGCGTAAGCGGTGGAGGATTGGGAATGGCAGAGAGGAAGTGAAGATAGACGAAGATGACGACGACGGAGAAGGGGAAGAAGGCATGGGAGGTGTTGATAAAGAGGAGAAAGGTCGGCTCTTGGGATGGCAGTCATCCAGGATTTTTAGGGTTTCTAGGGCTTCTGGAGGGAAGGATCGCCACAGCAAGGTGCTTACAGCCAAAGGGCTGAGAGATCGTCGCATTCGACTCTCGGTCTCGACTGCGATCCAGTTCTATGATCTTCAAGATCGTCTCCGATGTGATCAGCCTAGCAAGGCTGTTGAATGGCTAATAAAAGCTGCGGCACAGGCCATAGCTAAGCTCCCACCTCTCGACGGAGCGTTCCCCACCTCGCCCAAGGAGGAGGAGGCTAGTGATGAGAAGAGGTTTGATCCTGATGTGGAAACTGAACCCACCACCTATCTACAGCACCAGCAGACACAGTCACAGTCACAGCAGCAGCTGCTCTCCTTGACAAAATCTGCTTGTAGCAGTACTTCTGAGACGAGCAAGGGCTCGGTTTTGTCCCTCTCCAGATCAGAGAACCGTGTCAAGGCCCGCGAGCGTGCCAGAGAGCGCACCGCTAAGGAGAAAGAGAAGGAATCAAATCTCCCCCATCAGCAGAATGCAAACCCTAATACACAAAGCTCTTTCACTGATCTTCTCACTGGCTGCAATGATAGTGCTAGTGCTACTACCATTCCTTCTGCCACTGCACAAAACCCAAACCCCAATTTCATTCCCAAGCAATTCCGGCACTTTCCTCCCATGGATTACTTTGGCCCCGCTGCCATTTATGGGCAGGGAAAAAACCAACATGCTTCTGGCTTTTCCAGCCAAGCCCACTTTGGAAACCCTCCTCTGAGCGGCTTGCCGCTCAACCTCACGGCCGCAGCGAATGCAGTCGATCACCCAGAGCTTACACAATATGCTTTCTTGCCAGAACATCTCATCTCTGTCGCTGCGGCCGCTGCAACATCGGCGAACACCGACAATAACTTGAATTTCTCTATCTCTTCCAGTCTCGCCGGTTTCAATAGGGGGACCCTTCAGTCCAATTCACAATCTTCTTTATTGCCTCACATGCAGAGGTTTCCTTCTCCAATCGTCGATGCCCCGCCAAATGCGCCGTTCTTCATCGGGACAGCTGCTTCAGGGGCTGCAGTGGAGAACCAGTTTCCCGCAGGGTTTGATGGGCGTCTACAGCTTTGCTACGGCGACGGACGCAGGCGTTCAGACCTGAAGGGGAAAGGAAAAAACTGAATACCTTGTTTGCCTTCTTCTTTTGCTGGTACGTACCCGCTTAATCTCTATTAATTTATTATTTTTTTATTCTAATAATGGATTCTTCACTTGAGGTTTACTGCTTTATTTAAGGATTTAATAACAGTGCAAGACTGTCATGCTTGTGATGCTGTCTTCTGCTTTTTGGCATCATGTGTTTTTTCTGCTGTTCGTTTCCCATCCGGATTTCATTAATCCCCCCTATTGGGAATCTTTTACTTTATGTTTTATGTTATCTTGCTTTCCTACCGATTCCTGCATTGATTGCTGCGAATGCAGATAGGATTGATTGATGTTTCCTTAGTCTTCTGCCTTACTTTTATTATATATTATATGTTGCTTGTATTGCTGGGCCAGGTGTCCAGAACTAAGTGGGTAGGAACACCAACCGTTGAGAGCTCCTATACCAGAATCAGAATCTATAGCACATAAGTTGAAAGTCTCTAGGAAAGCTTTAAAAAGTTTAACCGAAAAGTTACGCTGTTTCAATCAACATGCGAGTGCTAACAAATAAGGTGAATAGAATCACCTTGATACCTTTAAAAAATAAAACCTTTTTAGTGTTGATTGTTGTACGTTGGATTTCGAAAGTAATAGCAACAAATAAGTTACATAATTAAAATTAAAAATAAAAAAAATGAAATTAAAGAGTTTTATGGCAATGAATGCACTTGAAAACTATCTATCTATAGGCAGATTTTGAATATAAAAATGGTGCAATGATTCACAGGATTTTGTACTCTAGAACTGAGTGGTTCTCTTCTAGGGCTACTTCACTAGAAGTATACTTCAATGATATAGTGGTTCAAACCAGTTAGATTGTACAGATACTTTCCACAACTTAGATTGTCAAGAATGGCCTAGGATCACAGTTTGCATCCAAAGGTTGTACGTTCGAAACTGCACTACCACACTGGAGCTATAGGGGAGTTTACCCGGCTTACCTCTAAGCCCGAAGGGATTAGTCCAGTCCAAAGAGTTGGGAACTCTCCGATGGCAAAAAAAGAAAAAGAAAAAAAAAACACTAAGATTGTCAAGCAAATAGTTGTTGAAGGAGAAAGTAATGAGGGCTGTTATCATACTCTTCCTATTTGGATTTTGGTACATGTTGCTATTTGTCAATAGGGCTTTGAAAGGGAATAGGAAACAACATTTAAACATAAAGTTATAAGGGAGAGAATGGAATTTGAAGGAAGACACAAAGGGGAGCTGGAACTAATTGACCGACTATATTAGCAAGGTTGCGGAAGATGTGCTTGAAGTTCGAACAGCCAAAAAAGGAAATGACACTTTAATAAAAAAAAAATTCCCTAGTGGTGGAGGGTTAAGATTCGAAAGTTCACATTCAGAAAAAAAAGAAAAAAAAGGAACATTTTAGAAGACAATGATTGGACCGGTTATGACCTATAGAGCAAAATATTGACCAATTAAGAAATAACAAGTGTAAAAAATGAATGTAGCAGATATGAGAATATTGAGATAGATTTGTGGTAAAAGTAGGAAAAACAGAATAAAAAATATTATCATTTGGGAGCATTTAGGTATTATCAAGGTGACAAGTTAATAGACTCGTTTTCAAATAATAATAATAAGGGAGACTTGTTTGAGATGGTATGGACTAACCCACCTTGGAGTTGGTGGAGTGGCGTAAAGTTTGCTCCCCATGTCTTCTTATGTTCGAAACGTGCTCCATATTTGCCCGTTGTGCATTTGTGTGGGTTTAGCGGGTGCCACCTAAGGATTAGTTATGTTGTATCAAAGACCTCAGGGATACCCATGTCATAAAAAAAAATGGTTTGGACTTGTCCAATGGAGGCCAACAATAGCGGCCGTGAAGAAAAGTTTCTCTATACGGGTTCATTGCCTATCAAGAAAAACAGTAGACCAAAGAGAGGAGGGATGGAAGCAATAAGGATAGATGTAAAGAAGTATAATCATTCTAAGGATTTGGCTAGAATGGTGAAATAAGATTTATATAGCTGATCCAACATAGTTGGTATAAGGCTTTGATAATGATTTGAGGCAGCATAGTAAAACAAAGATGATGTCGTTTATGACGGACAAGGGTTCAAAGGTGACGATTATGTTGTTGAATGGGAGAATGTATCACCACTCAGAGGCCTACAAGATGAATTGTCAAACTGATTGACTATGGGTTGTACCATTAAAAAAAAAAAGATTGGCTATGGGTTGAAACTCTGGTGATTTAAATTTCTTGTTACTTGCTAGGCTTTGCTAGGACGACCAATAATAATGAATCTTGATTTGATGAACCAAGGGATGAAATCTTGCCTTGAATGAGGAAATGAGTGCCCTCATAAAACAAAAATAAAAAACGGGACCTTGAGTTTAGAGTGAAGGATATTAAACTGGTTTTATGTAAATGTGTTTGGAAGACAGCACAAGTCAGATGGAAGTATTGGTAGACTCTCAATGCAACTTGTTGATATGGTTTTCCCAGAAGTACAGAGAGGATTGCGATCAAACTTTTAGCCTCATGGCAAAGATGACTTCCATTCATATTGTGATTTTGAGATTACTTTGGTAGCTCACCATGAGTGAAGATTGTTGCAACTTTATGTAAAGGTGCATTTTTGAATTGTAATATCAACCATTCGAAATATGTATTAAATATTATAAGATACTCTCATTAACCGCTCATTTGAATTGTAATATCAACCATTTAGACCCACTCTTAAATGTCACAAGGTCTTCTTTCTTGCAAGTCGTAAGAGTATGTATTAAATATTATAATATCAAAACCCATTCGAAGATTTTCTCATGAAGTTCCCTTTTCTGATTCTTTGACAAAAAAACCATGTCCACCATGGAGCTTCTTGTAATAATCTTCCCTGCATGATCACTGAAGTTCCTCTAATCATTGCATTTTCTCTAGTGGATATTTTTTGTATCAACTCCGTCATGCTTTTACATCTAAAAGAGACGCCATTGATCTTACTTGAGGTGTACAATGACTATAAAATTTAGAACTTTCATTCTATAGAATCTTTAACTATATTCTCTTTTTCTGTACTTTCTCATGGAAATCTCTATCAGCACCATCATTTAACCATAACTATAACGCGTATCCCGTTTTTCTCACTTTTTTTCTTGCATAGATTACCTAATGACGGTGTAATAATGAAGTCTGAATTAAATATATAGATACTGGTACTAGATGCTTCTCCAATATTTGAAAGGCATTAGCTTCAACATATCTAATTGTATCAAGTCCTGTACATAAAATTCTAATAGTTTCTTGTTGTAAAAAATAATCATATTAATGTGAGAGAAGACTATAAAAAGGTGAATCGTTAGTTTGAAAATTCTCATCAGATGAAAAGTAATAGTTTGTTTAAAATTTATAATATAAATGATGAAATTTATATCTACAGTTAAGTCTCTTCATATCCATATTCTATAAAGTAAGAAAGTTTATGTTCTACGCAAAAGATTAAATAACAAAAAGTTATAAAGTGTGGCTGTATCTTGAATTATCTTATCTGGGTCTATATCCATATTCCATATGCATGACTTACATTGGTGTCTGAAAATATTTATTTATCCACCTCCCCCTGCATTAGTTAGTAGATGGTCAATCAAAAGATGAAACGACTAACAAAAAATAATTTCAAATCTACGTGGGCTTCGATTTTGGAAGTTTAATTAAGCTTTGTTTAAAATGCTGAACCTAGTTTCATGACTGAAATTATCTTATGGTACTTGGATGATTTTCTCGCTCCTGATAATTATACTCGAGCTACTCAGGATGCTATTCAGAATGCAGTCTTTACACCAAAAGGACAATGTGAAATTTAGGTATAAAAAAGGGTTCACTTCTCAAATAGTTCTTTTTCCAGACCAAGGGAGCTGGGAGCATGGGAACAAAAGTGGGAAAGGGCAGTATACCCAAGGATCAAATCCTGGGCAGCTGGGTAAGATATGAGATTGTCAACCAACTGAGCTTCCCCTGGTTTTCCACTTCTTGAAGAGTTGAATTTCATTTCTCAAAGTTATAATCAGCCAAGAAGACTTCACAAAGAAAAGTTGAAGAATAAAACATCGTATGCAGTTTTAATAGACTTACCTTAATTTGATTGCCTGAAATATTACAGATTTTTGCATCATATGGAACTACCTATCATAGAGTAAAGCTATTAGCCACTCGTCATGATTCAAGTTCAAACACGAATAGTCACGTCAAGTCAAGTTCCCAACTTCCTACCATTCACAATGACTATAAGGGCCTGTTTGTTTTTATCATAATGTATTAGAATTGAATACATATAATTCATATTATAAACTTAAGCACCAAATAACCTTTTCTTTTAGGAAAATATAATCGAAAGAAGATATCATTTTTCATCTTTTTATTTTATATCCCTGAAGGGAAAGGTTATTTGATGTTCAATTTTTAAAATTTCTTATGTGATCTTTATTTTTTAACTAGTAATAGTATGGATTCTTTGTATTTTAATGCAAACAAATAGGCCTTAAATGTTAATGTAATAATTTAAACATGTGTTTTAAAATAATCAATTGGGCAGTAATCTCTGCACAACTTAATAATCAGTGTAATATCCAGTAGTTAGTTATCTTCTCATTTGGTGTTTAAAACATACAATTATTGTTGTGTTTTTTCTTTGTTTGATATTTTTCATGCTAGTCCAAAAGATATTTCAGTGAAGAAGTAATCAAATACAGATGATACCACGGTAAATTGTGATAAGAGCTGAACAAAATTTGGATGGTTTTATATCAGTGGTAATGTGGTTGTTTAACCTGTCTATTAATTAGAGTATGTATTGTTAGAGTTTCTTTCCGGGTCACCATTCAAAAAAAAAAAAAGTATCTTTCTGTGTCTTGACTGTTCCAAATTGCTTTACCACCCAGGTGCAAGACCCATTTTTGCCGTATCTTCTCAAGCTCAACATAGCCCCTTGGCTAACAATGGTAAGCTTTAAGTGTACTCATCGTATAGTAGCTGAAAAGTAATTTTCATTTTGCCGATGGAGTGTTGGGTCTATTGACTCCCCATACACAAATGGCATGCATTCCATCCATGATCTTTAAATTGCATGAAACTCATGCAGCCCATCCAAACTGTCTAAAAATCGCACAAATATTTCCAAACTGAGTGATCAGATCAAGGCAAATTATTACTCTCATACATGCCAATTTCTACGGTGGTGGAAAGGGTATATGCGGAGCAATAAAGTATGATGGATCACACTCATGCGGTCATGCACTGTAGGTAAACAATGCTAATGTAGAACCTTTCATGGGAAATAATGTTGATCAAGATTCTTGGAGTGAAGGTTATTGTCAAGTATTCAGAGGTGGCCATCATTAATTTTCAGCTCTTGATGATTGCATAGTTTATCATCTTTCCCATGTGGAAACAAAACAGAACTTATTGTCCGTTGCTGTAGCCATCCTCCACAGCCGTTGTGTTGTATCTTCTTATCTATTCTCTCTTTAAATCCTCTATTCTCTTCTGAATGATACGAAGCTGTTTGTCACCCCCTGTTACTTAAGTATTCTATTTGTAATATGTATGGGGCATGAGTAGTGACTTGAATCCATCACTCACTCTGCATATATTTAAGTAGCACTATATTCCTTAACTTGTGTGCCCCATAATTTCATTCCATAGAATGAAATGGTCGAGAAGACAAAGTATTCGTATTTTTTTTTCCTTTGTTTTTATTAGGAGAAGAATTTTCCAAAATATGATGTAGATGGTAGAAGATTATCGTATTTACAACACATGTACTTCTTTGAGTATGCTCACAATATTCTATATGATGATGAACACAGGAATGCAGGCAAGTAGAGAGCATCGCTATCCTTCCCCTTCCCCACGTCAGGCTCAATCAACTGCAACGTAATTTAAAGTATTGAAAACTCTTATCATTTATTTCTTGTGTCTTTCCATTCTCATGCGATGGATGACTTGCATATATATATTATACATATATATATATATATATATATATTTCTGCTGTGATGGTTTGGTTATATTAGCCAGGACGCTTACGTGAGGAATATGTATCACATTTATGCCCATTCTTGGTTGTTGGATGATGTGATGGACAAAATTTTGCCTTCTCATTTTACTTCTTCCTCTTATTAATATTTGTACATATTTCTTGGCTATAGGGAATTAGTGAATGTGACTGAGGGCATGATTGATGGAATAGTCTCTATTTTGAGGATCATGCATACCGGATTATCCTAGACCTTATTTTCACTCTTCACTTTTAAAAGTTTGAAACCTGAAGTGTGCCCCATAGATCTCAAGTGTCCGCTTTAGGAGACTTTCCCCTGGTTCCATGTTTTGCCATGCTAGAGCTGTTCGTGGCCTCCAGTCCATAGGATGCACCAAATCCTAGCCTTTTCTTAGTGGGCTTCCCGTTGAGGCTAATAATTTAGTCCGGTGCCCATATCATCTGCTAAAGCGTCTCTCGATCTTCCTTCATCGGGCACTTTCCAGGGTACACAAGTGCATGCCCCTCCTCCCTTTCCTTTTGTAGTTGGGCCCAATGATCAGCGACAATTTGCTTGGATGTTCATGGGCTAAGGTAAACATGGATCTGCATGCTTTGGGCCAATCTAATCTAGGCCCATTTAATATGTGGGATGTGTGATTTAAGGGTCAGGCCTGCCCTAATATGAGAGCTTGTCGTTTGGTGATACTTTGTAGAAATAATTGCTAGAAAAGCCAACAAATATGCTAAAAGCCCAGTTTTATCAAGCCCAGATTACTGAATGCCCTGTATTTGGACCTATGTTTCTATGGTCTGGCCAGGTCTTAGAAATGATGCCTCAGCACGGCTCGACCTGGGCCATGAACACCCCTAGTAGTGGCCCCATGTGCTAGATATTTTGAAGGAGCTACACAGAGGGGCCCATGTGCTCTTGGCATAGAAGCCCTGCTAGACTCCAAACGGAAGAAAGCAGAAAAGAGAGCAGTAGTGGTGGAGTGGCAGACCACCAATCACGTTCACACGAGAAAACAGCTGGAAATCATTACAACACCACAAAAGTAAGGAGGTAGAGAACTAACATCGAACATGCTTGCACTCGGAATAATTGATTGATCACAGCTTATGAACACTACTTATAGAGTCCCGGCCCCGGCTCCGGCCCACCTAGCTGCTCTATTTACAGTATTTTTGTCCTAAAATTATACTCCATTAAGAACTCTCAGATCAGATTGACCCTAAGATACATGACATGACTAACACAAACCTTATATACATTATTAATCATTTATTGATTGCATTATTCATCTTATGGGGCAGTCCCACTGTGATAGTGTCTAGTATTTTTGAATAGCTAGGCTGGACTGTGGCGTTCAAAATCCTTTAACTCGGGATTTCTGAGTGGGCGACTCAGAGGATCCGGACTAATTCACATGGTCAGTAAATAACAGGATTGAAATCTTGGACAAGGCAGTACAACCTAACCTAATCTGTGTGCGTTGACTCCCAAAGTTTATGCAAACTAAAAAACTCTAAATAAAATAAATGTGCCTTTTCTTGGTCCAATGCCCACCGTTCAGTTTATTCGATAATATATTGCTACAAGGACTACAACGGTTGCAATTTGATCCCATATGATAAAGCCAAACTTCAATAACATGAGATTTACTGTGAAACTAGTGGGGGCAAAATTTGAGAATAGACCAATTTTCGCACTGCACAATAGATTGATAAAGAACATGGTTACAGATGGAAAAGCAGTCATGTCTCCGAACCATTAATTCCATCAGCATGAATCAAATCACCAACTTCATTAAACACAGGTGCCTGCCAGTTATTCCTCAATTTCAACTGGGCATCATTAACAGGGACAAAGATTGCCCATTGCTTAATGCTTATCTCCTCTGATGCATAAATTCAAGGAGATATATCACATCACGCTGGTAGTTGGGCTGTTACTTTCTGCCGACCAAATTGTTACCCACCTTGGCACCGTATGCAACCACTCATATCTCACACAATCCCATGAATATGAACTCTCCTAGTTCCCACCCCAATCGTCATCATCAAACCCTTGTGAATTCTATTTCTCCATTCTGACATATCTTGAGCCCCCAATTGCACTAAAAAAAAGCCCTTTTCCTCGATATGAGTCATAATCACCTTCGGATGGACCGACGAACAAAGACGAGGGTTATAACCTATTAGTATTAGTTAATCCCAATTTTTTCATCCCTCTATTAACCCAATGGGGTAGTCAGTAGTGATTGAAATGAAATTTAGGCCAGGTGCCTTATCATCTGGGATATATGAAGAAAAAGCGAGACAGGTATTGGAGGGATATGATTGATTATTGTGCTATTCAGAAAGTTTGCTATTCACCATCCTCGCCGCCCAATTATTTCCCAAGCTTTTTTAACATTATAAGGTGACATAACCCTTGGGGTCCCTCAATCTTTGCACCCATCTCTTAACGGTCCCTCACTCAAGCTTTTTCAACATTATAATGCCTCTTCCAAATGGATCATATTGTTCATGTTGTCTGTGGCAAAATTATTCAATAGAAGCATGACAGTGTTATCTTTTGTCCGTTGCAATAAATATGAAACTTTATTTTCCCAACAAAAACCACCATTGGAAAGTCTCAGTTTATTGCAGACTGAAGTAAAAGTGCAAATAATGACACATTTTAACTTGGATGCATGTAATTATCCGTTGCAGCCATGAAGATCTCTAACAAATAAAAGGCCCTACCTGATGTGTAGCTTGGAACCGTAACAAGAACCATGTGATATTGCCCAAGCTCTTATAACAGCCACAAATCCTTGGTAGGAATGACTAACCAATCCATGTGTGACCTCTCCCCACCGCCAAGTTTTCATGAATGCTGCTGGTAATGAAGAATCAAGAGTCAGGAGCAAACTTTCACTTCAATAGCCAGGGATAGCCCATGAGGTCATAATTACCATTGACGCAGAGAGTTCAGCCATTCCTAATGAAATCCCAAGGAAAAACTGAAATATGAGAGTTGAGTGGAATATAAGAAATATACAGTGATTGATGGAGCATTTGCTCTGCTCAAAAAGCTGTGCATGTACTTGTCCCACTGAAGGATGAGAGAGCCCCTATGTCTCTCAATCAGGATGGTCCAATCAATATAATTGAGACAAGTCACTGGTTGTATTTGTCCATTTTCATCAGTCAGCTAGGATCATGCATTTGACAGATGTTGGTGCATAATCCATCCCATGACAGGGCCAACAAGACAACAGCTTATTGAGCATCATAGAATCCGCTGAGACGTATTTTCAATTCTTCATGTCCTTGGAACTTGCCCATCCCAAAAAAGAATACGATGATAACAAAGAATCTTTTACCAACTACAATATGTCAGGGCAAAAAAAATGATGTCTACACTTGAAAGAAATCAAATGGAAAAAAGCCCAACATAATATCTTGCTTTCCACAGACCTCAGCAGCCATCCACACATCACCAACATTCAGAATGTGATGGTAACTGTAATGGTCGAACAGCAGTATCAAGATATTCACCATCAACATTATCTAAGCCATGTCCCATCAATTTGAGGAGGCTAAAGATTTAAAATAAACCCTTCAGAAACTAAGGCCAAAAATAGAATATGCATGAGTATACAGTAGAACCGATGGAGACATTAAGAAAAGGAAGAGTTTAAGCATATAGATAGATAGATACATAGATACAAATAACACTTTATTAAGGTGTTTCTAAACTCAAGTCCTACCAAGGAATCTTAAAATAAAACATCAAGCATGTGGGATATTCTCTCGGGCTAATATCCATTAACACTAATTAAATAACCCACAGGCTATCAGATGTTGCGAAAGAAATAGACAGACGTGCATGCTCTTACCAAAACAAGCTCACACGTGAAAAAGATGGAAATTTCATTTTTTGGGTACTCGACCATCTTCAAAATTATTCACAATCCACACCTCTGAAAAATAATAATGCCACCAGAAGGTTAAGGATCAATAACACAACTGAGAATTTAATTCAACGTATACCCAAAAGATTAAGTAGCTGGAATAACTTCAATGTGTATCCAAAAGAACAGCAAATTCAAGAGATTTCATTCTCATAAACAGTTACTGAAATAAAACACCAACATTGCTGGGTAGCACACTGCTCACACCCCTCACAGTAGAGAAAGATGGTGGGGATGGAGGGGGTTCCAGAGATGTGTTTATGTGGAGAATGTAATAGTTTAGTGATCTTGCCTGAATGCAATGAGCAATCCAAAGACGACATTGGTATTGTGCACTAACAAAACAGCTGAGTAATTTTAGATCTACCAAAAAAGAACGAAGAAAAAGAATTCAGAAGAAAACCATACATCAAACAGCTAACTGCTCCATTCCAATGATTAAAACATTATAACAACCACCGGGCAACACTTCCCTAAGAAGTAAAGATTAAATCACATCAACTATAAACAGACATTGCACCAAAGGATATTACCTCTTCTATGATCAGCCTTAAAGGTAATGGTAAATGCTGTCTAGAAACTTCCACAACAAACAGATTAAACACAAACAAGATGAAGCAATCAAATCAGCAGGTAATGTTTCTAGCAAAAGAAAAAAGTATGAAAAATTGAAACCACTATTAGTTTAACATAGATTAAAATTGACAGCAGAGAATTCAAAATTTACACATGCCAGGATTGACACGATCAGCTACAAGACTGATTCCATTAGAACTTTATATACAACATCTCCAGCCTATGGAGAGGATCATGGGACCATTGTCATTACCAAACAGAAATACAAACTAATTCTTGGGTCATCAAAAGATAGAAGAAGAACCAATAGACCCAAGAATTGGCATACTCAACTCACCCATCAACACCGGCGGTAAGAAGACCAACAATCCAGAGAAGGAAAATCAGTGCACAGTCAGATTTTATCCATATTCATACAAATATCATCTTCTCTGTTTTCTTTTCCCTCTTTGATTCACAAGAAAAAGGAGCAGCAGATTCGAATCAACAAAGATTACCTCTACTCTCCCCATATCTCAGAACGAATTCATCTCGAGGCAATATGTTCTTCTCTTCACGAGCAACTTCGCGGCTGTCCTGAACGGTTCCTCAAACGCCGAGGACACCCAGCAACCCCCATCAGGCAATGCCTCCTTCTTCGCCCCTCCCGTCTGCTCGCTGGGGTGGATGGCGACTAAGGTCGCGCCTTGGAGCACCGTTCCATCCGGTAGCTCCAGGTGCAGCGCATACCAGAGCTTCATATTGAGCGCTGGGACAAGAGTCCGGTTAGCTGAGGCCGACGCTGAGAGGGGTTTCACCCGCAGCTCCTCCAGCTGCTCTCTGTTCATCCTCAACACACCCTGCCCGTCGGAATCCGTCAGCACCAAGCTCTGGAGCGTCACGTGCTCGGCAATTATGGACTGCAGGAGGTAATGCCGAGCGGAGGCGGCGATCAGAGAGCTAATTGTCCACACAACCCTCAATTTCAATCCACCATTGGTGTAGAACGACTCCGGAATGCTCCCATTATCGTCATTCCCGCAAATTCCCTCGCTTTCACGCCCAATTGGAGATTTCGCGCCGGGGGCGAGCACAGATGAGGCGCCCAGAATGACGCAGCTGTCTAAGGTCGATCCGAAATCGGCCTTCCACTTGAGGAGAACCCCATCATCGATCCCCAATTCTCCACCGGGCAGCTCGATTTGCAGAGTCCGAATCTCGTTGAAGTTCTTCAACACCTCTGTCGGCGAGTGATGCGATACATCGCCGGAGGAGGATTCAGATGCAGAGCCGGAGGGGAGGGGGGCGGCGTTGTCGAGGGAGATGGATCTGGGCTTTGAGCCGAGGAATTGGGTGATTGCTTGGAGGGGACGAACGATGCCGCCGAGGAAGAGACGGATGAAGTGACAAATGATGGATCTGAACTTGTAGGAGGCGGAGGAAGCGGCGGAGGCGGAAGCGGCAGCCGCGGCGTCATCGTCGGAGATGACGCAGTCGACCTTGACGACGACGTTGTCGACCTGAGGGACGAGGCCGTGGAAGCGGCGGGAGACGACGCAGCAGCGGCCGAGCGCCTTCACGTCGCCGATCCGGTTGAAGACGAGAAGCAGGAGAGAATCCGGCAACCGATCGAAGTGGTCGACCGTCGACGGCTCGGATTTGCCGTGAAAATCGAGATCTGGTCGAACAGAAGACATCGAAGACGACGGATTTACCAAACCCTAGCTCCCCCAAATCGAGCCAGAACCAAATCAAAGGAGAGAAAACCCAAGTGAAAACCCTAAAAAGAAGATGGCGAAGCTTCGAGGAAGAGATAGTGAAAGGGGGCAGGGGGCCGGAACGTAAACCTAACCCTAACCCTAAAAAACTAAAAACTGTAAGTTCACGAGCATTTCATGCATCTTTCCCATCGGATCTTGAGAAACAAACAAAAGAGAGTCTAACCATAATCCCCTAACCCTAACCCTAGTTACAAGAGAGAGTCTTTCATGTTGTTGTTTTTTTTTTTTCTTTTTTTTTAGAAGATTCCTTCTTGTTGGTTTTGATTTGTATGGAAAGTGGCTGTTGATATAAAAATAAGGGTATTTTATTTTATGATCAATGGTTTTAAAATAAAATTATCGAAAAAATCAACTTAGATGATGCCTGGTGCACTAAAATGGCCCAATAGGTTTTTACCCCGTAAAGACTTCTTCCAAGAAGAATAGAGTAAGAGTAAAATAAATTTCAAATTAATAATAAAATTAAAGTGGAGTGGATTGAAATAAATTAGTATTGAATTACATTACATGTGTTTGATTTGTTGGAATAAAGTAAAATGAAAGTGAGGGACAACAACTTTCATGGAAAAGAAAGAATGTGAGAGTGAAGTAAGTAAGTTATTTAGATTCGCTGGAATGAAATCTTGATGGATTGAGTTGATGGACAAATTTATTTCACTTATCCCTTGTGCTCAGGTAAAAATTTCAACTATTGCAACCTTTTTTACTCCTATTCTATTGTATTGCAAACAAACACGATAGACTGACCTTTTTAGTGCGTTGGACATCTAAGGTGTTTTTTTTTATAATTTTATTTAATTTTGAGTTTTTTATTTATTTATTATTATTATTATTAATAAATGAGAGAGAGCAAGCGTGTGGACAAAAGTAGAAGGAGGGATTTTGTGGACAGAAGTGAGGAAGAGGACGAAGAAAATGTCATGGCTCGGCTCGGCTCGGCTCGGCTTACATCGGCTTGACTCTTGTGCAGGAGGAAGGGTAGAATTGAGATGTAAATTGTAATTCTGGTGTTGTGAGTGTGTTTGGATTTGGAATAAAATATCTTTGGTAGTAATGGTGTGGGATAATCATGCATTGGGTGAAAAAAAAAAACCTTTGGGATTGAGAGCATTTTATGACACTGTTTAGTTTTAGTGATCTTACTGTAGCTAATTTTTGAAATGTTTGTCCAATCTCTATCAGCACAAAGTGTGGGGGACACAAGTGCAGAATATTTTGCAAAAGAACCCTTTTTCACCTAATGTTCTTGCTTATCTAACAGATGAGATAAACCCAGAACCAGAAAGATTAGATATGCCCAATATCTGGAGTTTTTTAGACCTTGAACACCTTTTCACCTAAGCTTCTCACTTATCTTTTTAGGTGTCATGCATCCTTTTGTAGATCAACTGGTTGCACTACCAACAGTGTATTAAGCCATCTACAGTGACCTATTCAGCCACTTCAACTTGGATGCACAAAAAATGGAGGGATAGAAAGGGATTTTTGTAGCTCAACTGTGGCCAAATTTCAATCTTATTTGATGATGAGAAAGATTTGAATTGATTAGTCCTTTGTTTTGAAGGACCCTCATATAAGATCATTCTCAACACCACATCAATTGAAGATGAAAAGGAAGAAAGATACAAAAGTAGTCAATGAGATGCTTGTTGTAGTACACATCCTGATCTCTCCCATTAAGCACATGTATCACAGGCAATGGGATAAAAATCTACTGTCTCAAAATTGACAGGCAAAAGATATGGGCAGCCCCACTTCTTAACGTGGCATTGAGTCCCCCCATAATGTCAAATACCTTGAATATGCAAATCTATGACAACGAAAGTTGAGGGTTTAGGGTTTGAGATCTCTAGATTGGTCCACTCAATAAATCAACCCACTAGTGTGCAAAAACAATAAACTACGCAGCGGAAATAAAATCACAAGCACACACCACAAGGACACCAAATTTAAGGTGGAAAACCCAAACCGGGAAAAAAACCACCGATCCGTACTGGATCTAATCAAACACTATGAATCTTGCAATTACAAGAAACTCAGATTTCTTCCCTAGATATCCCCTATCTAAAGACTGAAGTTACCTTGTGTCGCATCAC
This sequence comes from Litsea cubeba, assembly GCA_012931725.1. Taxonomy (NCBI): domain Eukaryota; kingdom Viridiplantae; phylum Streptophyta; class Magnoliopsida; order Laurales; family Lauraceae; genus Litsea; species Litsea cubeba. The sequence continues at coordinate 87,399,669 of CM022945.1, read as the reverse complement.
GCTTCAATGACATCACACTGTTGATTGCAACAGATCCAACGCTTGACTCCTCAAATCTTCTACGCAAGAAGATGATCTTCTACAAGGGATGCAGAAGAAACTTGCTCTCTAGAGTACTTGGCAGCACAACTCTTCAAAAATCTCTAGAGAAAATTTCTCTCAATTTGATCACTAATTCAGAATTTGAGAGATGATCTTGTGTCCCTTTGGGTTGTGAGAAACACCCAATATATAGCCCCTAATTCGTGCTTAAGACTCCTTATAATTATCCACTTAGAAAAGAAAATCCATCTCAAACTTTCTCAAAGAGTCCGGATCCAACTGGGCTCCAGCGCATACCCTCGCTATAGCGAGGTGTACTCTCGCTATAGCGAGAGTGCATTCTGCCTCCTCTGCGTTTTTTATATTTTGGGCTCTGACAGCAATTGTTTTCATCAGCCCCTATTGTTGACTTTCTGCTTTTTTTAGTCCTGACAAGCCTATATTCTAACAAAAGTAAAAGTTTATTTGATGGTGCAGTAAATCTCACCCTGCTTGTATGAATTTCTTTGAGTCATTCCAGTCAGTTATGGGTTGAATCTTCAATGTGTACCTGTCAAGTTTATCCTTACTGGTTTTTCTCATTAATGGTCTATTTGGATGTGTCAAAATTATCTTAAACCGGTCTCTTACTGTCACTTCTCCTCGTATCTTTTCTAATTTTATCATGCATTTGTCTCTAAGGACTTATTTGGTTGAGAGCATTTTTAATAGGAATTCTCCTTGTCTAAGAAGGCAATGGTTGCTTTTGAGATTTTTGAATTCTCTATGTGATTGGAATTTCAAGGTGAGAATCTGCGGAGCTAGCTAAGTGAAGAATCACTTTTGGCCTTAATCCTCCTTGGCCATTAGCATTTTAGAATTCTACTTCTTGGAGCTCCGGACATGAATTCCCTAAATGTCTGCAATTAAACAGGCCTTGAATTTTCATCTATGCTGCATTCACTTTTAGTTGAAAAGACGTGTAAGGAATTGTCAATAATGTAAAATAAAAATGAAAGTAGTTGTCATCCTCATTTTTAATTCCTTTTCAGATTTTAGATGTGAACATAATTAGTGAGAAAGGATAAAAGGATGTAAGAGTGACAAGAGCCCATAGCACAGCTAAAGATGAGGTGCTGGCCATTGCAACTTTCAGGTTGTGTGTTCAAGTTTGATACCCCTACATATTAGGTCAAACTCTATATGGTCAGGACCAAAACCTGTAGGCGTTTGGCTATGCTACTTGATTTTGGCCCAGTTACAAAACCAGATTGGTGGAGATATTGACCACCCTCATTCTGTTGTGGGGGGCCTCATTTCAATGTGTACATTAAATGATTCACATCAATATAGAGTTCAATGTTATGAGCTTCCAGCCTTACAGGAAATATATTATTCACTCTTCACTGAACCAGAGAATCTGAATATCCTCTAGAGTAATATGGGAGACTCGCCTCCTAAATCCAAACCGTTCAAAATAAAGACCACTTTGATGAATTCACTCCAATTAGAATTATGCTAGAGTTTCGGTGATCACATATGAGTTTTGATATGGACCCCTTGATCAGACCCAAATCCGACGGTATACAATACACCCCTTACTGTGGATGAGATGGCCCAAATATTTTTTTCTTTCTTCTTAGAAGAACATGTGTCACATGTAATGTACGACAGATCCTTGGATAAGTACGATCTACCATACTCCTCTTGGGAGTATCACATAATCTTATTTCTTCCAAGGCATCTCTACCTCTTCTTGCTAATAACTAAAGTTTGTCTACTTGTAGATCATGTGATCATGTCAGTAGTAGCTGAAGATGGTCTGAAGAAGTCTTTCTCAATTACAATTATAGGTATGTGTATGATTTAGAAGTACAATTACAAGCTCCTCTTGGCATAAATGCCTAAATGGCTCAGATCTGCCACATGAATTTATTTGTTTAGTTTTAATTTTTTTTAACTCTGTATTCATAAAACACATAAGCCACTACCACATGAAAAGATGGGAGAAGAAGATTCTTGAGGAGGCTAATTTAGTTTTTAGAGTGTTTCATAAACCTATAATGTGATCTCTTATTTGATTAAAATGGGTCCAGTTGGAGATGGAGAGATGTCAAAGAAAGGATAGTTGAGATTATCCATGGCCCCATTGCATCAATGGTCAGGATCAGTGAAAACGGACCCCCCCCATACAAAACATTAGGGAGCAGCTGTATGTTTCCTTGAGCAGGATTCCTCATTTATTTTCCTGTGGCAATCATATCAACACAAAATGGGAAGAATTCTTCATAATTTTCCAAGGCAATCTACTAGTCACATTCGCACCCAATTACATAATTTCAGTAGGTGTTAACAAGGCACACGTGCATTACATCTTTAGATGCTTTTCTGGGTGGAGGTATGCATGGAAATGAGAATATCCAGATCAGGTTGTTTGGAAATCCTGAATGCTGAATTGGGATGAAAAGGAAAGTGCACTGCAAGTTCGTTTTTAATTAAAAACTTGAGATGATTTGGGATGTTGACATGATTAAAAAAATGCAATCCTATATATAAAATATTCCAATGAGCAAAGTTAATGGATGTTCTACATGGGTGACTGAATTACATGTATTTTGAAGAACTTTTCCATGAATACTAGCATTGTAAGATCACACCCATTCAATAAGCAATGTTAATGGGATGATTAAAAGTACATCGTTCCTTCTGAGTGTTAAGAACTTTTCCATTTTCATCATTCTTTGATTCCAAAATGGGAAGGTCTTTTCGTTTTTTTAGAATATCAAATCTTACCACTAACCTCTTTGGAGTCAAGTATTGTAAAATATCAATCTCAAGTGATTTGAGAGAGAAAAAGTGATTTGGAGAAAAAAAAGGTCAGAATATCATTTATGGATGAACATTATAACTTATCTTCAGATGCAACATTTTATGCTAAAAAAACTAAAGTCAACTGTTTTACTTTAGAAATATAGCGATATTTACGGCCAATGATGGAATGTTAATAGTACCAAGGCAACTGTAGACAAAACATCCCCACCTAGATGAAACTCAGAGCCTTGGTAGTAGAGGGGTGTATGACAACTTTGAATAACTATAGAGGAAGAGACTTTCAGTAAAGAAAGGAACATTTCATGAAAGGAGGGTGACATGAGTATATCTTAATTACATTTTGTATGCTTTGGGTACAGACACACTGATGAAATAATAGTTGAGTAACATATCAAACTAATTATATTATCATTTTTCTTCAATTTCATTCAAGCTTTTACTTCCAAATTCTACTTTCTCTGTGCGTCCTCCTCTATTATTGTTCAGCTGGTTGGGAGAGAGAGATATCAAAATCCCAACATAGCCACACACACAAAAAAAAAAAAAAAAAACTTTGGGGATGACGGCTATATAATAATTAATTTGATGCCATCACTAATTGGAGAGCCAGCCAGATCCTAATACAGACAGATGAAGTTACAATCTTCTGCGCACTTTCCTGTCCTTTTGTCATTTTAAATAATCAATACACTACCTTAATGGGGACCTAACCAGATCTAATAAAATAGATCAAATTACAATCTTCTGCACAATATCTCATCCTGGTCATCTTAAATAATTAATACAATACATTTGGTCATTTACTCCAATTCTCTATATTGCAAATTTAGATAATTTTATCCCATCTTTACCTTAATTGCACTGGTGCTTCAGATCTCAGGTTAATACTTTCTCTATAGTTTTTAAACTTCCAGCATCCAAGATCCATTTGATTCTAAACATCACTTCTTCTTTTTCTTTTTCTTTTATCAAAATGAACCTCCCTTGATGGCATATTTGCAACTATCAAATCCAATATTTGACTCTCAAGTATAATTTTTGAAACCACCCCAAATCATGAGATGCAAACTCCTACCTTCCAATGCAAGTCATGAAACATGTGAAGCTCATAACCGTACTTGTACAGTTAAACCTCCACTCCTAATATGCCCAACTATTAGAAGTCAAATTTCACCACTTTGCCCCACCTTCACTCCTTCAGCATACGTTTAGAATAATAAGATGTGTCATAACACTTTAGGTTTTCTCTTTTCCTATACAATCTGCCCTGAAGTTGTCTCCATTTAATAAATTTCATGATCTATCTGACATCACATATTATATACTGGCATCAATGTCATAGGCTGGCCTCTTAATACAATCATGTAAGAACTTAAGGTTTTCAAATGTGTAGTCCCAACCATGTCTCATGAAGCATTAGAAATATTATAATATTGTATAATATATGTCCTTAGTATAAGGGAATAGGCTGTCTTTACACAATATTTATGAAACAAATAAGGTTCTCACAATATCTTGTCTAGACCATGTCTCACTAAACTTCTCTCTCTCTCTCTCTCGGTTGCAGGTGATTGGTATTAATGAATGTCATAAGACCCATTTGAAGTACTAAAGTAACTTCTCTCAACATATTACCCATGTGACATCCTAAAATAACCCCTTTCTACCAACATAAGACTCCTGAAGTTATAGACACCACTCTATCTATCTTTCATACTATTCCTTTTGAAGGCATTCAATATTATTTAATACATTTTCTTTTCTTAATCCTCAAATACAATGAAACAACATTTAGCTTATGTGGTGGTGTTCAATCCAAATATTGTTTAATATGTACACCCAGTTCCTTTCATTGTACATATCCCAACTTCGTTTATTTTTAATAGTTTTGATTTGGTAATTCCAAGTTTGCAAAATCTTCAGAAATTTGTTTCTCACCAAGTGAGGAGTTTTAGCAATAGAATTCTTTAACCCCATATTGATGGGAAATGGCTTGAAGATGATGTTAAAGTCACAGAGTCGATTCACCCGAAGAAAAAACCTGTGGATCAACTTCTTGTATATGCATGAACTATCATGTAAGAAATGATGACTTTGGGAATCTGTGACATAGCAAGTCAACCATAATGCCTTCGTGCCAATCAGCCAAACTGTTGAGAAAAAGTAACCTATTGGTTCTCCACTACGTAAATCATCAAGTGCATAGAGCCCAGAATTCTGTGATTGTGTCAAAAGTTCCCCTTGGGCCCAGCCATGAAAAGCCACTTGGGAACTCCACAATTTGTCTTCATAGGACTTGTATCATCAACACACTAGTTAGGACTTAACACTAACCCAAAACCTTCGTGTTTTGTGTGACCCACATACCAAATAAAGGGTGAACCTACAAGGTGAGCCCTCAAGTCAACATAAAATATGTCACAATCCAGGCTAACCAAACAAGTGTACTACTGTCAGCTGATACAGGATAAGTGCCACAGACTTGGTGGCAGTCATGGTGTTCCCCAACAATTTTTAACAACCACTGACTGAAACATGGCAGTATCCACAGCACTGACATCAAGTCTCCTGCTCAGGTTACCTGGGGAGGATGTCTTGACAGAGAACCAAGATGCTAAGGAAAATTGTGTAGAGACTGGAGTGATGAGATGTTTAACATTTATGGGTTTTTTTCTTTATCATTATTTTCATTTTAGTAAGAGGTTCTGACCACCAGTATGCTTAATATGTAGATGTGAAGAAAAAATGAAGGAAAGCCAGTCATTTAGCTCTTAGAGTATGTGACAACTGCCTCATAGGCCACATGCTTGAGAATTCCATTGAAAAAAGGAAAAAAAAAGGTTCCAGGAGAATTTTCATGAAGATTTGACGTGAGAAATGCTTTCATTTTCATTCAAAAAGCTTCCATAAGGCTTGATGATCTATACCCATGCTGAGAGGTATAAACGCGCACAAGTTCAGTCATCTGTTGTCTAGAGAAGCTTACACCTGACGCCCACACCGGTCACAAGCTTGGGGAATAGTCTCCTCAACTACTTTAGGCATATCTTTTTGCATCTTTGGCAAATCAAGTTCTAGGACAGCAATCAAAGCCCTTGCTGCTTCATGAAGCTCCTCCAAACTGAAATGCAGCTCATCAAAAGTACGCACAAGATTCAAACTTAAATGTCAAATGCTTTGTGAAACTAAAGGACCAACTTAATTCCACACAAGTATGCACAATATTCAACATAAATGTGAGAGGAATTATTAAATTAAGACCGAGTTAGAACTACACAGATGAAAGAAATTAGCAACTGAATCTATTGATTTGCTTGTGTGTGTATCAAAGCCAACCTCAGAAACAAGCTACTCTGTATATTAAAGCAATCTCAGAAACTGTCCAAGACATAAACTTCAAAGCAATGCAAAGAAATATTCACAGGTTGTTTGATAGTCCCAGAAAGATTCGGCAACAGAGATGGAACTCTTCCACATGAAAACATCACCAATTCTCAAACGGCATCAACGAAAAGGTCCATGAATCATTAACATCGTCTCTTCAATTTCATTTTTATGGCTCTAAATATGACATTTTGCAAGGCTTTTACAATATTAGGCCTGTCCAAAACTGGCCCAAATTAAGTTCATGGTGTCCTGTACCAATATTGTAGCTGAATTGAAAGTGCTGTTAACCTTCAATGCCTCCCACACAAATAAAGCACATCAAATCAATGGTATAGAACACCGAATAAGGGACCTTGCCAGTGCAGCAATTAGGCATCAGGAAACTGTAGATTTCCTGTTTCGGGGCAAGATTATTCTACTTAAAGAAGTAACAACACAGTTCAACAGAAGGAAGAGTGATGAATAGCTACACGGAGGCAAATTAATAGTGCCAAAAGTTCAATATTCCAGTATCCCATGAAAATCAACACTTATATTATCTCTTCATTCTCTTTTTTTTTGGGCCCCAATATGACAATTTTACAATTTTTTGCAATATTAGGCTTGTCTAAAACGACCTAAATGAAATTCATTGTGCTGTACTATAACTATAGTAGTTGAACTGGAAGTGTTGTACCTTAAGCATTACAGTTGTGTAACTGCTGTTTCTAAATACATAAGGTGGTTTTGCCATGAGATGGATCCATAGAACTAAACTGATTTATCCTTTCAAAACTGTTTTTCTGGTAATTCTAGTATTGTATTCCTATTCTATACAAAGATTTTTACCATACTCTGAAGAGATTTTCCTGTTAGAAAAAAAGAACCATGTATTTGCATGCATGTAATCAAATGTTTGCATGTTTCAAATACGGTCTGAAAATTGGATTTTCCCATGTACACTCAAGATTCTAGCTGATTGCAATATTTCACGTGGAGGATATTAAAAAATGTCCACCGACAACATTTCTGTACCATTTCCTCCTTTCATGATGACATCATTAGGCAAGTGGGCCCCACAATGATCCTCTCTATTGGTGGGTGGCAGTGGTCCATCATGATGACATCATTAGGTGTGTGCAGCCCACATGATAACATCATTTGGTTGGGTGGGTCCATTTTGCTTCCATCATTAAAAGAATGTACCGTCGTGCTTAGATAATTACAGTGGGTGGAATCATTAGGAAGGTGGAGCTCACTGTGATTCCATCATAAGATTGGTGGGGCCTACCATGGATCCATTATTTGGCGGGTGTGGCCCCCATGATTTCAACGTTTCATGGGCTGGAAAACATGGGTGCTACTAAAAATAAACCACCTCATTTGACTTATGTAAATGGCCCATCTCTTACATGGAAACATACTTTTCACTGCATATCTGTAAGGCTATTTATTGGATGGTCAGGAGTCGGGACATTTCTATCGAGCATCAAGGACTGTTTTCTGGTGATATCTCTCTATGATGGTATTGATCAGATCCAAACTCTGGATCAGTGAACCATCAACCCAGGGACCAAGGATACAACCCATGTCCACTTATTATCATATGATTCCACTGTGCAAAGCTGATTACCCTGTCCATTATATCCTGTAATTTTATTAGAAGTGACCACACCATACCTTATTGATTTTTTTATTGGATCAGTAAACCTGATTGAAGCCTTCATGTAGCAATTTTTTTATTGTAGTGGTTTTGATTCAATTTTAAATGCCACAAAACATAGAGCGACTTTGGTATACCTTATAGAGAGTGGAGGCGCCAGTCGGATTATAGTTTCATGTGTAGGCTTGGCAAGAATCCCTCTATCCTTCAACTTCAGACAGATATCATAGGCAGAAACAGGGGATAGAACTTTGCTGTTTAACTCCACTGCATTAAGCAATCCTCTTCCTCTTACTTCTTTTATTATCTGAGGAAATTGCTGTTGAACTTTCAAAAGCTGATGCCTGAACTCCTGCCCCATTTCAGAAGCTCTGCAAAGTATACACAACCATGCTAAAGTATATATGCAGTATAAATCGAAATAAGATCCACTGTGACCACCATAATTTCCTTAGATTTTCCAATTTTTATCAACTAAAATGATATATTGGATCTTTTCTTTTCTTTTTCTTTTTTCCCCCATTCAGCTTAGTTTAGTAACAAAATGTTGATGCTGGAACAATATTATTGGTGAAACTCCAGAATAGAAGTTATATGGTTACTTCCTGACTTACGAACTATGAAGCAAGGACATTTCATTTTTCATAAATTTTCAATGCTGGGCACCCATCAACAAGGATCTTAAAGGGCAATACATGTCGTCGTCGTCGTCATCATCCTTCATTAAAGCCTTGTCCCTAGCTATGTTGGGGTCAAATATTGTTCCTGCATCCGGAATAGAAGTTATATATACTTCCTGAGTTATGATCTATGAAGCAATGATATTTCATTTTTCAGAAATTTTCCATGTTGGGCACCCATCAACAATGGTCTTAAGGGCAATGAATGTTATCATTATCATCATCATCAAGATTTGTCCCAACTATGTTGCGGTTAGCTCCATGAATTCTATTTCCCCATTCAAGTCTATGCAGGGCCAACTCCTCAGATAGATTGCACTTCTACAGATCTATCCTCACTAGTCACTACTAAGGACAGTGAACAAGAACCAAAGGCCACAGATCGATCCTCACTAGTCACTACTAAGGACAGTGAACAAGAACCAAAGGCCACAGATCTATCCTCACTAGTCACTACTTAGGATGGGGTGATAACCTTCATGAGTTTTGTTCTTCCACTTAACCCTATCCACCGACATGCTCTCAAGTACCACACAAGTTGACATGTCATTCCTCACCGCTTGACCCAAGGTGTTCTGCAGCCTCCCTCTTCTCCTAGTACCTTCCACAATTAAGATGTCCAATATCCAAACGGCTTTCATATCCTATCTGTTAAAGTTCTCCATATGAAGGATTTCTTATTAATAGCTATAACAAAGAGATATGTTTGACCTAAGTTATACGGCATTAGAACCATTGTTTGAGGAGCTACTACCAAGCCACATGGATAAGCATATAAGACAACTGGAATTTGCAGCACAATATGCACAACTTTTGTGGCATTATTATGTTGAAAGATCTCATACCTCTCTATGAGTTCCTCATCTATGATGACATCCAATGCGGCGATTGCAACTGCACTTGCCAAAGGATTTCCACCAAAGGTGCTAATGAAAATCAAAATTAGGATATGTCAGCTTGCATGCAACAATTCATGATAAATAACAAGAACTGGTAAGTAGCAAGAAGCAAGATGATGACATAATTGGACTTGGATATATCATGCAACAAATGAATGGCCATGTGCATGTGAATAGGACCTGCAAGCCTACAACTGTCTTAGATCACTCAAAAGATAGTTATCTCAAGTTTAGTTCAAAAAAGCTGAGCATGAAGAAAAATTTGTCTAAATGCACAGGATTGTGTAAGAATCACATAGAAAATGCACATATAATAATATCAAATAAAGGAAAAGGAAATATGGCTAACATCATGTATTATGACCATGTCACTGTGCCTAATGACTATTGCTACATATATCAGTAGCAATTAGAGGGAAAGGGGAAAAAAAAAAAGGTAACACCTTCCATGTTCTCCAGGTTGAATGCAAAGCATGACATCCTTGTCAGCAAGCACTGCACTTACTGGTATGACTCCAGCCCCTAATGCTTTTCCAAGTATCTGGTGCAAAGAGAACCATATATGAGGTCATTTACAAATAAAAATAATAATTATCTATGTTCCTAAGAGACAATTGAGACAAAAGCCCGTGGCACAATGGAAGGTGCTCACTATTGTAACCTTGGGGTAATGGGTTCAAGTAATGTTACCAATAAATAAAAAGATTAAAAAGAAAATAAAAGCCTAAGGTAGACATTTGTCTGTCAGAAAGACAAAACACCCATATCCATTGTGAAACAGACACGATGAACTCCTCACCACAACATCAGGTCGGATATTTTCCCAGTCACATGCCAGCATTTTCCCGGTGCGTGCTATGCCGGTCTGTATTTCATCCGCAATCATCAGAATATTATATTTTGAGCAGAGGTTTCTTACAGACATTAGATACCCATCAGGCGGAAGTATCACCTGGAAAGAAAAAAAATCCACAAAAGATTGTATAATATATATCATATACCGGTATGATCAGAAAATTTGTTTAAAATACCAAATCAGTAGTTGCTTAAGATAGCTAAATAACATGAAAGCCAGGAAAAAGAAATGCTTACAATATATCAATATCTTGATAAAGCAAGAGTAAAACTTTTTAAAGCAGAAACGAAGTTAAGGTGGGGATAGACTTGGTGTAGGTTCAGTCTGGCGTGCCCGAGCACAGCCCATTTATCCATTGGGTTTAATTTTTAGATCTGAGTCAATCCAACTTATTTGTTTGGCCTGAGATTCAGCACAAGACCACACTGTGGCAACCATAAAACAGGCTTGGCCAAGTTCCAACCTGTTTACTCAACAGGAATAGCAGTAACGTTAGAACCCAGTCCTAGTGGTCCTAGTCCTTAAGTCAGGGCCGCCAAAGCCCTCCTAGTTTAAAATGAAAATTCACCATTCAAAAAAAAAACAACAGTTCAATAAGAATGTTACAAGTTCTGGATTCAACCCTGGAAGTATCAGTTGATTAAACAAATGGAATTAGCTGATTTTAAATACAAAAGAAAATGCACACAAATTAAGTTTGGAGCTTGGTCAGTGAGTTGACAAGGACAACTTTGCAACCACTAAGCAAGGTTTAAACATTGGTCCAAACAGGTTCTAAAGTCCCAACTTACTCCAGCCTCCCCTTGTATAGGTTCAAACAGAAATCCAGCTATCCGATCTCCATGTGCTGCAAGTCCAAATGGATCCAATCAATAACAATGGAGACGCACAGGAAATTCAAAAGCAAGCAACAACTGATCCTCAACACTGCAGCAGAAGAATAGCAGCAACAACAACATTCATTATAAGGCAAAGCATAGATGACAATATATACTAACCTATGAAAATCTTCTCAAGTGCATCTGCATCACCGAAATCAACTTTTAAATGACCAGGCAATAATGGTCCAAAACCACGGGTGGCATCATTGTCACAGCTCATAGAAATCACAGCCAAGGTACGTCCATGAAAACAGCCACAACATGAGACGATGATAGCCTGCTCAAAACTAACTCCAATCAGAACATACCTTATCTAGATAACATGTCATTGCCACAGGTGTCCTCTCAATTTCTCAAACCAAGTTTATATAAACAAAAGGAAAGAAAATATTAAACCCAAAACAAAAGTGATCATATATTTTCTATATTAGATGTTGAGCAATGATACATTTTCTTGGATTCTTTAGCCAAAAGTATATAAATATTCTTCGATTCTTAGATACTATGAAAAGAATCCACTATAAACTAATATAGTGCAAGATGATGGCCATTGAAATTTCCAGTATCTCCAGTAATAATGTGTCAGAAGAGGTTGTACCTGTACAGACCAAAACTCATTGAAGTGAGTTGATGCAAATCAGTTTCAGTTTCACACATAACTACTCCATTATGGCCATTCCAGTCAGTTCAACTCATCTTCCATCAGTTTCAGACAGTTTCCAACCATTACTGAACAATATCACTCGAACATAATACAACTGGCTTTGATCTGAGTCTTTACAACTTGTTTTCAGACAGGACAAAATCATACTCCAATCGAGGTTGTGCTCCTTTGGTTGTGGCACTGTGGAATTTTGAAGGAACCCAAGAGGGTACGGAAATATGAAATGGAAAATAAATGGTACACAATTCCCATACGTATTGTGGTAGCTACAAGTTTCAAGAAAAAGGCAGAAAGTTTCATAACAGCATGATATAAATAAAGGTGTTAAAACTCATTTAAGCCAGCCACTGGATCAGGTTAAGATGGTGACCAGTTTCTTTGTCTAGGGTATTAGGACTTGTCATGGTTTTAGAAAGACTTATCATAATAGGTGTCTTAGAAGTAATAAGGACATGCCAGCTAGTGTCAAATGGAGCCTAAAAAATCAACAGTATTAAAAGCATTCTGAAATTTGGCCGAGTACTTGCAACTACCTGATCTAGTGCTGTACCAGAACCAACTTGGATTTGGGCCTTTAATGCTTTTTTTTTCTTTTGTTATAAAACATCAAAAGACAATAAATTTTCTAAATGTGAAAAGATCCAGTCTTTTCTTTTCAACAATCCATTTATCAACAGGTTTTGAAAAATGAACTAAAAAAACATTATTTAAAGAAACTCAAATGTGTTTTGAAATGATTTCTCTAGTTATATAAAAAAAAATATTTTCTTTTTCTTTCACTTGAAAGCTATATAAGATTTTATGAATTTTCAAAGGCTTAACAAGATTTAGCGTGCATTAATAAATTTCCTAATTCACAAAATTTCAACTTCTTAACTTTTGAAATATTTTTGCCATACTGTTTTTCTCTCTTTCAACTTTGTGCATCTAAGCATAATGGTTTTAAGCTAGTTAATGCATATCTAGTAGAAATGAGAACATCATTTTCCATAAATATAAATAAACTAACTAATTCTTACTTCATCTTTGGGGATCTTTTTCTTTTCATAACCCCATTTCCTTGCCAATTTCAGAGCTGTTTCCACACCTTCAGCACCAGTATTCATTGGTAGCATCATTTCGTAGCCAAACAAGCTTGTCAGACGCTCTGCAAGGATTGGAAATGTGTCATTGTAGAAAGCTCTAGAGCTGAGAGTGAGTCTTTCTGCTTGCTCAGTCAAGGCTTTTATGATTTTTGGATGGCAATGTCCCTGCAGCATAGGAGGGTAACTGAATTGAAGCAAAATCGAATAGGGTAAAGACAAATTCAAATAAGCAACATCGACATCTTGACTAAGACCTGATTGACTGCAGAGTAAGCTGAGAGAAAATCCAAGGTATTTATGACCTTCAGGATCCCATACACATGAGCCCTTGGCTTGAGAAAATACCATGGGAATTGGATGGTAACTGTAAATCATCAATAGAAATCAAGTCAATATAATTTATACACAATGAAAATTTCGAAGTAGGAGAAAATACCATGGGAATTTGATGGTAACTGTAAATCATCAATAGAAATCAAGTCAATATAATTTATACACAATGAAAATTTCAAAGTAGGGATTAATGACAGAAGTAAGGTTTCAAGAAGTTGGGGAAGTTGAGGGATAGCTTCTTATAAAGGTGTTTTTTTTATATATTTTTACATTTAATATAAAATACATAGCTTCTTATGGCCAAAATCTGCATCACAAGAGTTGACTTGATAAACTTCTACAAGATTCAGCTAGGGAAAACTTCACCAAACTTTTGCTTATATTGTGCAACAATTAGTTCATTATGCAGATTACCACACCAACAACACAACCTGTAACTTTCACAAAAAAAGTTCCACTGACATAAATCAAGCCTTTAACTTGACGGATTAATTCCCGATTAATCCCCTCCTAGTCCGATTAATCCCCGCCTAGCGCCTAGGCGGTAACTGCCGACTAGCGCCTAGGCGCTGCCTAGGCCGATTTTTGCAACAGTGCAAAATAATAGTTAAAGATCAAACAGACATCTTTAGTGTACTATATCATACTTCTCCCAAAGGAAGTCCACTACAATGTGTCCCTGTTAACCCTCTATGTGTAATAACATCAAATCATTGTGTCTTTCATAAATGCATGACTTTTTCAAAGATTAAAATGCCAGGCCTTATTTCCCGCAAAACAAAAGGCAAGATGGATAGAATATCAAGATTCTCTTGCATCCTGACTAGGATGATGGCACTGAAAAAAAATAAGATTTCTTCTTTGACAATTAAGTTCCAGCTTTTGACCACTCAAATATCCATGGCATTATGATAGGATAGGGCTTAGACAATGATGATGAAGGCATGAGAGATGTAATGGGCTTGAGAACATGTCTTCATTACCAAGCGCAAATTGGCACTTGTGAAATGGACACACTCATTCTCATGAGGTTTTAAAATGGCATACTTTGAGGATGTGAAGCCATCAATTGAGAAACTCTTCGTATTTCCTTCAATCGAGAACCTCTTTGTATTTTAGAAATTAACAATTTCCCTCATACAGTCAGCTTAGATATCTTGCTACCACCATGGAAAAAATTACAACTAACCCAGACTAGAGTTATTTAAAATTTTTTGTTAAGACCATAACTCCAGACAGCAATGCTACAGTAAGCATCGTACTATGTTTCAAGCTGTCCAGTTACTTCATGTAGAATTCTCCACCGGCAGTGGAGACGTTCCAGATTTATTTTTAACTTTCCCAATTCATTGACATATTGCATCAAACAGGCTTCCTCAGAGCAAATATGGAAGTGGCTGTTCAGGATGAAAGCAGAAGTCTTGAGGTACAAGAACAGCCTTCATATATGGATTTGCTCAGGGTAAAGATGATGAGAAGTATTGAAGCACTGCAGCTGTTCGCAGATTTGAGTGGAAAATTCTAAGAAAAAGATGATTAAGTAGAATGGAGGCAGCAAGGTAGTTGTGGCAATAATGTATCGGGCTGCCTGATTTTTGTCACATTAAAGCATTGAATTATTACCTTGGCGCCTTTGGGATAACATACATGTTCACCTGCGGATGGTGCACATATGCACCATGCATCAGGAACATCCAAGACGCGGGCCTACCTCCGAACATTCACACCTTACATGTGACATGCATTCCGGATTCACTGTTCACCTGCCCTCCGTGAGAGGTGAATAATTTCCTCCATTGGGGTGCTCTTGGTGACAATTGCAGAAGTTGTACAAGTGTATGGGGCCGTGTCATGATTCAGTTGCTTCATGTGAGGTGTGAGATACTAGTGGATAACCAACAGGCAACCATTGCGAGATACTATATATGGGGCCGACAATTGAGGAGAAGACCATCTTCAATTAAGAAACAAGGTCATATATCCAACAACAAAATAAAGAAACAAAAATTATTTGTTTATATTTCTCTCCCTGTGTGATAATTTACATGTTGTTTAGCTTGAACAAGGATGCCTCGAGCCTTTTAGTTAATTGGGTGCATAGGAAAAAGTGGATATAGAACAATCCCACACCATAATTAATGACCTAGGAACTTACTATTAATTTTAGATCTATAGCTGGCTTTTATTTTTCAGAACGGAATATAGCTACCTAGATTGACTACCCTGTAAACAGATCTTTGTTGGAAAATTCCATCATGTGGGGCCACACATGTAACCATTAAATGTGTTATGCTATCTTTGGTTAAGCCTAATTGAAGTGATCTAATTAAGACTTAAAGATTTAAGGCTTAAGGGTATAATTGTCATGGGATTAATGTGTAGATACCATAATACTAATTCTAATTTGATGAGGGAACAAACTAGAATTAGCAAATTTCATTATTATATATATTAGGGTTATGGTCCCCAATTCATATGGTAAGTTCCTATTCTCTCTGACATCCCATCATCAGAAAGAAGGTTTCTCTGGGCAGCCATATTGAATTGGAAGATCAACAACCTGCGAATAATTTTCACAATGGATCAAGGTATGTTTTCCGCTTTACATCTCTCGATGATTTGACATGGAGGATCTTGGTTGTTTAAAGTTTTTCTAGATCATAGATCTAGATCTTGTTTTCTAACAAGTGGTATCAGAGCCATCTCCATGTTAAGCCATTGGAAATCAAGTATTTTGTTTCTAATCAAAAATCTCATGCAATCTGTTGATCTTCTGTTCTTTGGATTAAATTTTGCGTGCGTCAAATTTTTTCTAAATCACTTGTCTGGATCAAGTTGTCGTGGTGAACAACCCAGACGACAGCCTAATTTGGTAGTCCCTGTTACCACAATTCCACCCACCATCCCACGTATATGGAAAAGATAGCCTACCAGATGGCGATGAATGGAATACTTGCAAGTCAAACAAATATGGGTTTTATATTAAAATTTTGTTTCATCGTGACACGTGCAAGGTTTTATTCCATCGTGACATGTGCATAAAGGTTTATGTTTGTTGATTTTTTTTTAATTCCGATCAAGTGCAAGAAAGGTTGTAGCTTTTTTTTTTAATTTGAATATTTTATTGATTTCTTTGGCCTTGGGACATGTGTATAACCTGCACGGTTATGGGTTTCCTTGTCCTACCTTTTGTATCGGGACATGTGCAACACCCATGGGTGGTACCGTACGTTTTTTTATTCAAGATAGAATGCATCAGATCGTTTTCTTTCTCCATGATCGACTCTTGAATATTTTTTTTTTTTTGGAGATATATGTTAATGACATATGGTTTCAGAGATGAAATTTATGTTTCATCCATGGGTTTTTTTGACATATGTATTAGATCTGATTTTTTGGATCGATGGATTTTGTGCCGCCATTCGTCGTTTTATTTATTATTTTATTTTATTAATTTTATGTTTGTTTTTTGTAAGTGACATGAGTTTTAGGCGGCGTCACAACAAAACCTAAGGTTTTCTACAAAACAAATTCAAATAATTTATGGTATATCTTTTATGGTTAAATCAATTGTCCATCATTCTAAATGGGTTAATTGAAACAAGATGTCACCTAAGTGACCTCTCTTGTGTAGATTGTTCATAAGGAATATTGGATGTTTGTGTATATGTAAATTCATGCGGGTCTTAGTCGGCCCAAAGGAAGATTAATACTTGGCCGAATTGCATACACACTCGTGGTGATAAACATGTGACGATTATCAGGTTTCCCATGTAAATAATACATCGATCCAAAGATAGATTTATTATTTGACATAAATTATTGTCAATGTTTGATCACTACCACAAGAGTACCATTTACAATTAATATTACTGTCCAAAGACTTGATATTAATGTTGTGTTAGGTATCTTGAGATGAGACTTACCATTATTTGAATATGTTGATTATCGTATTTGGTTAATAATATGAGCTTGTTTGTCTGTTTATTTTTTGTTCTCTTTACAGCAAGTGTTTCTACTATATCTGCTAATATCAACTCAATACCTGTGCTTAATGGGACTAATTTTAAGGATTGGAAAGAGAACATAGAAATTGTTCTCGGCTGCATGGATCTAGACCTTGCACTACGGACTGAGCAACCCGCTTCTCTTACGGCTGAAAGTTCTCCTGATGAAAAGAAGAACTTTGAGAAGTGGGATCGCTCAAATCGCATGAGTCTTATGATCATTAAGCGCGGCATTCCGGAGGCTTTTAGGGGTGCGGTATCTGACAAGTTAACCACAGCCAAAGAATTCCTCGCCGAGATTGAAAAGCGTTTTGTGAAAAACGATAAGGCAGAATCAAGCACGCTTTTGCAAAGCTTGATTTCTATGAAGTATAATGGCAAGGGGAATATACGGGAGTACATTATGGATATGTCTCATCTTGCTTCTAAGCTTAAGGCACTGAAGCTCGAGCTGTCTGACGACTTGCTCGTGCATTTGGTATTAATATCACTTCCTGCACAATATAGTCAATTTAAAGTCAGTTACAACTGTCAAGAGAGAAATGGACTCTTAATGAGCTCATTTCTTATTGTGTGCAAGAGGAAGAGAGATTGAAGCAAGACAGGACAGAAAGTGCTCATTTGGCTCACACCTCTAAAGATAAGGGCAAAAAGAGAAAAATTAATGATGCTGCTAAGGGTCCAGCCCAAAAGAAACAACAACAAACAAATGAGGTTCAAAAGAAACCACAGCAAGCAAATGAGGGTTGTTTCTTTTGCAACAAGCCTGGACATGTGAAGAAGGACTGTACCAAATATCACGTTTGGCGTGCAAAGAAAGGTACACTTCTTACTTTGGTCTGTTCTGAGGTCAATTTAGCTTCAGTACCTAGAAACACGTGGTGGTTAGATTCTGGTGCTACTGCTCACATCAGTGTTTCTATGCAGGGTTGCCTGAGCTGCCGAAAGCCAAGTGATGCTGAAAGACACATCTTTGTAGGCGATGGCAACTCGGTAGAAGTAGAGGCAATAGGGCATTTTAGGTTGTTATTGAAAACTGGTTATTATTTGGATTTAGTAGATACTTTTATTGTACCGTCTTTTAGACGGAATTTGGTTTCAGTTTCTTTATTGGACAAGTTTGGTTATTTTTGTTCATTTGGAAACAATCAAGTCAGCTTATCTATAAATTCAAATATTGTTGGAACTGGTTCTCTATGTGTATATGACAACTTATATTTGCTTGATATAATTGTTTCTTATAATGAATCCTTGCATGTGGAATCACGAGGTACTAAACGCAAATTGAGTAAAGAAAATTCAGCCACATTATGGCACAAACGCTTAGGTCACATCTCTAAGCCTAGAGTTGAGCGACTTGTGTCTGATGGAATTCTAGATTCCCTTGACTTTACAGACTTTGATGTTTGTATTGCTTGCATCAAGGGAAAACAGACCAAAACGAAGAAATTAGGTGCCAATAGAACTACAGATGTCTTAGAATTGATACACACAGATATCTGTGGCCCATTCCCTACGGCTTCTTGGAATGGCCAACAGTATTTTATATCATTCATAGACGATTACTCTCGCTATGGGTACCTATTTCTCATTCATGAAAAATCACAGTCTTTGGACGTGTTCAAAACATTTAAAGCTGAAGTTGAGAACCAACTCAACAAAAGAATAAAGTGTGTCCGGTCTGACCGTGGTGGTGAATACTACGGTAGATATGACGGATCAGGTGAACAACGTCCAGGACCGTTTGCTAAATTCCTAGAGGAATGTGGAATCGTCCCACAGTACACCATGCCAGGGTCACCTAGCATGAATGGTGTTGCTGAAAGGCGAAACCGGACTCTTAAGGATATGGTAAGGAGTATGATTAGTCATTCTTCTTTACCAGAGTCACTCTGGGGAGAAGCAATCAAAACAGCAGCTTATATTCTGAATAGAGTGCCAACTAAAGCAGCTGCAAAAACACCTTATGAGCTTTGGACAGGCCGTAAGCCTAGTCTCAAACATTTTCACATTTGGGGATGTCCTGCTGAGGCAAGGCCTTATAGGCCACATGAAAAGAAATTGGACTCCAAAACTGTGAGCAGCTACTTCATTGGCTACTCTGAGCGATCTAGGGGCTATAAGTTTTATGATCCCACACTTAAGTCAATTTTTGAGACGGGAACTGCAACATTTTTTGAGGATGTTGAGTTTGGGGGGAGAAATAAGGTTAGAGACATTGTTTTTTAGGAAGAATCGATTTCGATTCCCACTATCGCTATTGACAATGTGCCGGTTTCTATGCCTGTCATTGATCAAGAAGCGAATCCGGATCCTCAACTAGACAATGTTGTTCAAACCCCTATTCAAGATGAGGTGATCGTTCCTGAGGAACAAACTCAACAACCTCAAGAACCAGTGCCATTAAGGCGATCCACTAGAGAAAGGAGAAATGCTATTCCGGACGATTTTTTCGTATTTCTCCAAGAACATGAGGAAGAAATTGGAATGGTGGAAAATGATCCAATCAACTTCCACTAGGCCATGGAGGGTTCCAACTCTCAAAAGTGGATTGATGCCATGAATGAGGAGTATAAGTCTATGCAAGACAATAAGGTTTGGGAACTTGTTCCATTACCAAAAGGTTCGAAGCCCATTGGTTGCAAATGGCTTTTTAAAACCAAAAGGGATTCGAATGGTAATGTGGAAAGGTATAAGGCTCGTCTTGTAGCTAAAGGCTTTACCCAAAAAGAAGGGATTGACTTTAAAGAGACTTTCTCTCCGGTTTCTTCGAAAGACTCTTTTAGGACAATCATGGCACTTGTTGCACATTTTGATCTTGAGCTTCATCAAATGGACGTCAAGACAGCTTTTCTCAATGGTGACATTGACGAAACAATTTATATGGTGCAGCCAGAAAACTTTGAGTTGAGAGACCCAAAGAATATGGTCTGTAAATTGACAAAATCCATCTATGGACTCAAGCAAGCTTCTCGTCAGTGGTATCACAAGTTTCATCATGTGATTATCTCGTTTGGTTTTGAGACAAACGCTGTTGATAATTGTGTGTATCACAAATTCAGTGGGAGTAAGCACATATTCCTGGTTTTGTATGTCGATGACATACTGCTTGCCACAAATGATATAGGCATGTTGCATGAAACCAAGAGATTTCTATCAAAGAAATTCGAGATGAAAGATCTTGGTGACGCATCCTTTGTATTAGGAATCCTGATACACCGTGATCGTTCTCGTGGTATTCTTGGATTATCACAAAGACGTTATATCGATACAGTACTCAAAAGATTTGGCATGCAGGATTGTAAACCAGGTGACACCCCTGTCGCTAAGGGAGATAAGTTCAGTCTTAATCAGTGCCCTAAAACTAACCTTGAAATTAAGGAAATGCAAAAGATTCCCTATGCATCAGTTGTAGGTAGTCTAATGTATGCTCAGGTATGTACGCGTCCGGATATTGCGTACATTGTTGGCATGTTAGGCAGATATTTAAGTAATCCTGGAATGGATCATTGGAAAGCAGCCAAGCGGGTTATGAGATATTTACAGAGAACAAAAGATTACATGCTCACATATAGAAAATCGGATCAGTTGGAGATCATCGGGTATTCTGATTCCGATTTTGCTGGATGCAAAGACAGTATGAAATCCACATCAGGCTACCTCTACCTGTTAGCTGGTGGAGCTATTTCTTGGAGGAGTGCCAAACAGACACTCGTTACTGATTCCACCATGGCAGCAGAGTTTGTAGCATGCTATGAGGCATCCAACCATGGTATATGGCTGCGGAATTTTGTCACTGGGCTGCGAGTTCTAGAGGGTATTGAAAGACCACTCACACTATATTGTGACAATAAGTCAGCAGTGTTATATTCCAACAACAACAGGAGCTCATTTAAGTCAAAACATATTGCAATTAAGTTCCTCGTTGTGAAGGAAAGAATACAGGATGGACAGATATCCATAAAGCACATTGGGACAAACTCCATGATAGCGGATCCACTTACAAAGGGATTACCACCCAAGGTCTTTCATGAGCACACTGCTCATATGGGTGTTATTTTGTGTGAGGATATCACACAATAGTGGGAGTTTGTATCAGTTTATATACTATTGCTTTATGTTTAATTTTGGACATACTTATGCATTTATGTATTTGGATATTTTTCTGATCAGAAATAAAGTATTCAGTTCATTTCATTTTGTTACATTGTATTCAATATTGATCTCACTAAGGACTCAAGTATGACCAGTTGGAAATAGACATGTATAGATCACATTGCATGTACTTTCCATGCTACGCATCCATGATTGATCTATGTCATTTGGTTATGTTGGTGTACGTGACCATTGATGGGTTTAGTCATGTTCCATATGACGAAAACCGCTTTGATCCTATACCGGCATAATCAATGGACGAGATTGTTTGGATATACCCTCAGATTATGATAGCATAATTTTGGAGCTCATACAATCATACACATTTGTTAAGTTACATATATGGCCCAGTGGGAGATTATTGGAAAATTCCATCATGTGGGGCCACACATGTAACCATTAAATGTGTTATGCTATCTTTGGTTAAGCCTAATTGAAGTGATCTAATTAAGACTTAAAGATTTAAGGCTTAAGGGTATAATTGTCATGGGATTAATGTGTAGATACCATAATACTAATTCTAATTTGATGAGGGAACAAACTAGAATTAGCAAATTTCATTATTATATATATTAGGGTTATGGTCCCCAATTCATATGGTAAGTTCCTATTCTCTCTGACATCCCATCATCAGAAAGAAGGTTTCTCTGGGCAGCCATATTGAATTGGAAGATCAACAACCTGCGAATAATTTTCACAATGGATCAAGGTATGTTTTCCGCTTTACATCTCTCGATGATTTGACATGGAGGATCTTGGTTGTTTAAAGTTTTTCTAGATCATAGATCTAGATCTTGTTTTCTAACAATCTTATCTATGCCAAAGCGGTATTAGCACTGTAAGATTTAAAACAAAGCAGTGTATACATAAACAAATAATAAACAAATCATACATGTTTAAGAAGGATAGAAACCGAATCTATTCAAACAAAAGGGCACAACACATGCATTGAGCTAAACTCTTAACATAAGATAACCATTAAAAAAAAAACCCATGTCAGATTTCAATGGAATCATCAATTACAAGGCTACGAGGCTAAATCTACGTCTGAGTTTACACATGTACGATATCATATATCAAACAGAGAACCAAGCAAGTACAAAGAAGAGCCATCTAACATTCCACGACCACTGAATCCAAATCAATCAAAGAAACATTTACAGGAAAACATGCACCCATCATGTCTATTTTCATCACATTACAACTATGTTTATATCCACGCACAAATGTCTCTGTATGAATCATGTACGAATATATATATATATATGCATGTATAAATGGGTACATGTATTATACAAAGACAGATCCAAATTTTCAAAATTTCAGCAACCCATCACAAAAACAAGGACGAAATCCAAATGGGTATGAAGGAAATAACAGAAAGATGATGAAAGGGTGTGAAAGAAACAAACTTGTGAGCACTGCAATCATATTCCAGTCTCATAAGCTCTTCAGAAGAGGAAAGAACTCCTTTTGAAACAGCACTGCAGTTTCTTGTGCCCATCCTTTTCATCAGATTTTGAAGAGGTCTTGTACTTGCCATTGGTTTTCGTCAAAGGGTAGTCAGAGAATTGATGTGGGAGGTGTTTGGAAGATGAAGAAGACGAAGAAATGATAGCACCCAGATCATAAGCAGAAGCAAAAACCATCTGTTCTTTCTGTTTGGTGGTGGTGAATTTATATAGAGCACTTCATCCGAGGATATCCACTGAGCAGAAATGCATTGGGAATTACAGAACTACCCCTGCTGATGTAATTGAAAAGTGAGGGTGAATGAAGATGCAGTGTATGCCAGATTAGCAGGTGCAGTATGCATGTGGAAAAAGAAACCAACATATCTGATTGATTCTGGCGTAACAGGAACCCCTTTATACTTGGGCCCACCTATGAAAATAAGGTTCTGATTTTTTAATGAAATTTCTATCAAGAATTCACCGTGTCCAGGAATTTTTGGACATTATGTGACAAGCTGTCCCCTGAAATTTCTGAATTTCATGTTTCTTTACTGATATTTATGGATTTCAGCCACCTTTTGACCTTTGAGAAATCAGGAATTCCACTCCTTATGCATTTTTATGGAATTCTTGGATGCTCAAGTCCAAAGTGGCATCCAGGAATTCCACTTTGTCTGAAAATTCAGAAATTTTTCAGACAGAAATTCCTTTATAAATAAATCTAGATCATAAAATTAAAAGTTATTTTTAGAATCTCCAAATGCCCCCTTGGATAGACATGCATGAAAAGTTGCATTTATCCTAGTCGTTTCAAGTAGCCAATCCAACAGTGTGGGATTACTTTGAATTAAAATTAAAAACAGTTCAGGAGTGGGCCTGTTTATTTTTGAAAGAAGGGGGCCCACTTATTTGTTAGAGATGCATACGGGCCCAGCGCTGGAGTTTGGTTAGACTAATTTGAAAAGGTACATCTTTTGTTTAAAAAAAGGAAAACTATGCTCTCTGGTCCTAAAAAAAAGAACGAAACATAAGCTTCGAATTCCATGTCTCCTGTAATCAGAGACAACAGAATATTATAAGAATAATAGATCCCCCAGTTGGGCAGTTGATGGTATTGAGCACAGAATTTCATCTGCTGGTGTGGTGTGTAATTGATGATCTTATTGGATCTTCACCTTTTACTCTTTTTTTTTAAATTTCAGTCCCATTGAAAAAAATGCAAATGTCAATCAAACAAAAGAGGAAAAGCAAATGTCAATCAAACAAAAGAGCCCATGGCCTTGATCCTTTATTTTGGGGAGAGAGAGAGAGAAGATAGAGGTACTAGTGACTTACACGCCACGTTCAACTCAATACTTTGATACCCACCTAAGACTTGGCATTGCAAGAGCTGAAAGTTGTGAAAACTTTATAGGTGCAACTCTGGAGACACTTTTTATTTTGTTTTTTTCTTATCCCATGTCCCCTGATACTCATAGCAATGAATCCCAGGAAAGTTGTATCTAGATTAACTTCCTAGAGCAAGTTTCTGAATTGATTCAAACAGCTGAGTGAAAAGCGAGAAAAGGTCCCAAGAAAGGCACTTTAGTGGAGATGGGGAAATGCAACCGTACAGTTTGAAGTCGGATACACGTCAGATCCCATCAAAGAAAGAGTCCGCACTCCCCCCACACGAACCCACCCATTTGAGTTTGGATTTGATTGAATCGAAATAGCCAATTGGTAATGTTGGTTAATAATTTAACTAACAAAAGGTGCCAGTGCTTAGCATGCTAATGACTCTGGAGAATAAATAATAGTTTTTTTTTAAATTTTTTAATAAAATTTATTTATAATTTTATAACAAATCTTTGATTGAGTTATTTAGATTTTATGTGTTTGAATTGTAGCATTCTTTCTAAAAAAAAACGAAATAAAATTGATCGTAACTAAAATGTGATTGATGTTAATGTTCAAAAATGAGAAAATGCATATTTAATAGAACAATATAGAAGTTATATAAAAATAAGAAATTAATATAAATTTGTACTGAAAGTTGTAAAACTAAAACTTTTAAATTTATTACTTGAGAATTAATTTAATTTTTGTTATGTTTTGTACGATTGGGAGTAAAAACCATACATATTAAGATTCATGTGTTAATATATTTCCAAGATACATGGCGAATGTAATTGAATATAAATAAGAGATTGGAATCGTCATAGGAAAGAGAACTATACCGTTAATCTTCAGTGTCATTTTTAGACTTATAGAGTGGAGAAGGAGAAAGTGAAGAAACCAAACTTTTCAAAATTCATATTTGCCGTAAAAGGAAAACACAAAGGTTTTCAAATGCAAAGTAGGTAACATTTGTTATATAAAATAAATGATAAGATGGAAGAGTAGTTATACAAAACAAGGCTGGTTGAGGAGTGAGATAAATAAGTTATAAGTTGGGCCTTGGGGAGTGAAAAGAGCACATAAAAAAAAAGTAATATAACTACGGGTCAAAATTATAACTGACAATCAAAATTAAATCGAAAACCTACGGCTTTAATATAATATAAAAGATTAACTATGTAAGTAAGATATATTTGTCCAACCCATTTATTAATGGGGTTGATAATAAAAACAGGACAAGGTTGGTTCTGGGTATGGTCGAAGAGTTCAATAGGAAATGTATAACTCGCCACAAACCACTTGTTTATTAGTGGGAATGAATACTGACCGGTTTCTTACCCAATAGGTGCAAAGGGCCAACACAACCTGAATTACCACTTCAGTTTTTGGGTTGGATTCCTCGTATCCACCAGTAATAGCAAGTGCTGCTTATAAGGACCTACTTCTCTCCCTGCAGAAGTCCACTGGATAGGGACCCGAGCAGCTCAAAGCAGTCAAAAACCCAGGAAGTACTGAGCCACCCAACCCCCACCCACCAAAACCCTTCACACTTTGCTGCAGCTGCACAAATGGGCCCTCAAGCAAGCAAGCAAAAATTCATTTATCATTTGGACAGCCCTCAAGCAAGCAAGCAAAAATTCATTTATCATTTGGACAGCAGATGGAGATGCCCCTTGGACACACACTTTTCAGACTCCGAAAGCTGTCTTGGTCATTAAAAGGAGATTTGGCCAACTTGTGTGCTTGACAGTTTTCTCTTCTTACTTACAATGTGCCAAGATCAATAACTCATCAGGGATACAGCCTGATCGTTGAGCGGCCCACCCCCAAATTAAAAAAAAAAAACCATGTTCTACTCTGTACCACCACATAAACAATGACCCAAACTGTCCTCACTAGTGTATTTTAGGCCCAGGACCGCTCAGACTTTAACCAATGGGGTTGATAATTTGTATACCCCTAAATAAAAGACACCATTAACCCAACAACGGCGGTGTGCAGGGATGGTGCTCGGGTGAGCGCCTAAAAACCGGACGATCTAGCCAACCTGATGGTGTCCTTGATTAGGGGACCCATAGTTCCAATAGTTTTATATTATTGCTCTAAAAATCGAATTTGCAGAGCCTTGAATGGTAAGTATCAAAGTCAGCAACTTTAATTGAGCCCAGTTTTATCTCTCACTTTCACCTTAATAATATCAAAAACTCATACTAAGAGGCGGTACAGATCAACGCATCACTGTAAATTTTGGAGGCACCACTCACGATCAGTGAGAACTGAGAACCCTATGATGAATGACCACAACCTTGTTCCGCGCTATGTAATAGGGGATCCAAGGCAATAGATTGTCCCTGTACACAAACAAATTAACTGCAGTTCTATTTTCTCTAGGCAATTCCAGTTTTACACCCATTTGCTCTTCATATTTCAAAAGTTTCAAATGTCAATGATCAAGAAAAATGACAATATGCAGAGTTCAGCAAGAAAATTTGATAAGAGACAACATTTCTATTATTATCAATAATCAAGGGGCTTCAGAATACCCAACACCCAAAACCTCATTTCCATTTGTCACGAGTCCTATTCCGTTTCTGCAGCCCAAACCTTTGATCTGGTCAGTCAGAAAATGGCCAACCAAACAATAAAATCACCCTTAGATTCAAGCACCCGCCACCCATTACACAATCACCAATGCAGATATGAACAGAACCCCCAAGAGAGACAGAGACAACCGGAAAACATAGGAGCTAATTTTCAGCTTTCTAATGGCACACAGCAAGTATACCTAGCCACTTAATACCATAGAAATTGATGCAATAATGGCACAGTAGTGTTAACATTGAAAAATGAGGCAAATAGAGAGAAATCTAGCTTTTACTCAAGGTATACTATTACCAGTAAAGAATTCAGGTGCAAATAGCATTGTGTCTTGAATCACAAGGTATTAGTGCTGATCTAGGTCTAGATGTGGCATTGCAAGTGCATTTTATATGATAAAATCCGACAGGAAAAGGCAAGGTTCAAGTACGTTCACAGAATGGACCCACAAACTTGAACAAAGGCTTGGAATAAGGATGATATTGCTCTTAAGAAAACCTATAAGTGGTCAAATGTGATATAGAGAAGGTACGGGTAGGACAGATAAGGTCAGCATGCCATATTAAGGCAATTAGCAGCAGTGATGGAATGAAAAAAAAAGATACTAATATCGAAAATATTTGGGGATCCGGAGGAAGGAGTGTGGTAAAAAAAAATCAAAAGAAACAGAGGTAGATGCCATTCTATTATAGAGAACCAACCTAGAGGAAATCACTCAGATTGATATCAAGACCATGGGAGCCAGAAGATGACTGGTTATTCTTGGATCTCATCCACCCTAGGAGCTGTGGAAGATGAGCAATTTTATGGAAATAAGAATTGTAAGCCAGCTTGGAAGTAAAATTTTAGAGAGAGATATATGCAGCCCTTACATTCAAATGAGGGTTAATTAAGCCATGGAGTGTTTTCTGCTTTTATAAATGATATGAATTGACTAATGTGCCTGGCAAACTACCACAAGCAAACAATTTAAGAGTAGACTTCACAGATCGCTCCTCTAAAAATTGGGAAGAACACTTCAGAGCTAGATAAAACGACAGTCCCAAAGAAATTGTTTGGTCATGCAGCATCATTGCTAGATCCAGAGGAAATAGATTGGGACCCACCGCCCTTGGGCTTTGTCAATCCATTGTTACCACATCGAATCTTCATGAATATGGTGCAAGGATGGCGGCAAAATTCTCAAGTAGAAGGATAGGCCAGAAAATGATTATTTAAAGAGCTTCAGATGTTGAAAGAAAAATTGAAGTCTTGGAAACATCTCGAGGAGAAAAAGTATTATAGAAACTAGAATGCATGACCGCAATTTGCTTAAAGAGGAAAGCGACTTCTCAATTAAGGAGATGAGTATCTTTAAAGAGAGAGCTACTGGATTTGTCTAGAATAGAGTTCTCGTGGAGGCATAAATTTTGGGCCATTTGGCTAAGAAGTGAGCAAATGCAAGAAGACGCACTATACAAAATGAAAAAAAAGGATAGGAGAATTCTAAAAGACCCAAAGAAGACCGCAGAAAGGGCTGAGTGATAATTTCTTATGCTCTTTCAAGAGAGAAGAGCACTTGTGTCCCCCTTTAGATGGGAAAGATTGAGGAGAATACCAAGATGAAGAAATTATAGGCAACGTGAATGGAGAAGAAAAGTAACCTGGTCTGAGTGGCTCCAACTTCACATTCATTAAGGTACAATGCCACTTTCTATAAGGAGATTTCACGTAAACGCTGAATGACATCCAATAAGCAT
The DNA here is from genome assembly GCA_012931725.1 of Litsea cubeba. Classification (NCBI taxonomy): domain Eukaryota; kingdom Viridiplantae; phylum Streptophyta; class Magnoliopsida; order Laurales; family Lauraceae; genus Litsea; species Litsea cubeba. The sequence continues at coordinate 87,371,056 of CM022945.1, read as the reverse complement.
AATCAGCCTAGTAAAGAGCTAAACTCTACTTCTATTCACTGATTCCCAAGTGTGATTCCAGTGGAGCTTAAATATCATAGCCCCTAATAGTGGTGGTGCATGCCTGCAAATTTTTGGCAAAAGTGATTGCAAATGGAACCTGAAGGTGATGCATCACAATTGTCAGAAAGACACAAGTTGCCCTCCTCAAGGGTAGACGAATCTTTAATAGTAGAGTTTGGATTGCAAATGAGGCAATTCATCCAATGGAGAGATCAAAGGGCAGACTTATATTCAAAGTAGGATACGAGACAAACTTATGATTAAATTAACCACAACAGCATACAATATGTGATCCATAGAATGGGTTTTTGAAGAAAACTAGCCCTGATTGATTAGAATGTGAATATCCATAGATTTATCCTCTTATCTTGTAAAAAGGCTCCCCAATTTCAATATGCAAATAGCACAGTACTGTTCAGCAGGACACAGTTGATGAAATTGAGACAATGAAAGGCACACCTGAACATTGAGAGTATTTCTTGTAGAGAATTCATATAAAAAAATGAGTCATGGTGGGGTTTGAAGTGGAAATAGAGAGTGAATGAGCAGTCATATATAATAACTTGGAAGGTTAATCAGCTCCCATTTAAGTACTTGGTGTCACCTTTAGAGGCAATTCAAGATAGCCGCTAGTGAATCCAAGGGTTCAAAGAATGGAGAAAAAATGTGCTACATGAAAAAGACGGCACCTTTCTTTGAGGGGTGGTCCCATCACTCCTACCAAGTGTTTTGACAGAAAATTTTACTGTCTCCTCCTAATCATTGATAAAAATTCTAAGAAAAAATAAAAATTAAGTTAGTAAATGTCCAATGGAGCTTCTTACGAAAAAGGAGAAGTTGAATCAGATCTTCTCAATTAGATGGCCTCCCAATCCGAGAGCAGAGGGCTTGGGATGGCGGAGGGGGATTATTGAACAAGTGGAACTGGAGATATAAATAGAAGGGGAGGCTTAATGAGAAGGGTAATAGCAGAGAAGTACATGGAAGATATAGGGGGTATGAGAGCCAAGGATGGAAAGGAGTCGAAGGCGTGTCAATACTGGGGAGTAAGAACTTGCCAAGGAATGTGGTAGTTGATGTTTTTTTTATATGTGTTTTCAGTAGGAGAGGATTGGGGGTGGCTTGTGTGTGTGCACGCATCCCCCCCAAGGGTCAGAAATGAGAAATTGGAGGAGAATACCAACAAAGTTCTTTCTTCAAGGCTTTAGCTCCAACCCTTCAGCTGTTCCCCCTACATGTTCTCTCATACGGTTGAGACAGCTCCCCCAATGGTCAGAGCTTTTTGTCGGACAGGATTGGAGAAAAGGGGCTAACAATCGACAATTGCCTCATAAGATGGACGGTGGCACCTAATATATCGCCATTGTGATCTTTGTGCATCATAGAAAATGAGTCGATAGATCAGCTTTTTGTTCGAAGTGATTGCAACATATGGGCAAAGGTCATGACACCTACTTGTACTACTTTTATTTCATGCAAGCTTGATGTTATGTCTTTCTTGGGGATCGGGTCCAATCCCAAGAATAGGAAAGATGTTATAAAGATGTCTTTTAAGCAGTTCAGCCCTTTTAAGGGGAAAAATGTTCGAAAGCAGTTCCTAGGCCGCTTCGCAGTGAAAGAGATGTTAGAATTTCCCGCCAAAGAGACAGATTGCCCAAAGAGACATTGGGAATTGTTACGGGTGGTGCCCTGGTATGGTTGAAATTCAATGATGATAGTGCAACAAGAAGACACTGGTCCAGCAATCATTGGAAGGGTATTGAGGTTGAGAAACAATTAGGAAGGTTTCATTATCTTTCCCTGGTCAGCAAGATGGAAGGAATTTAATGAAGGAGCCAATCGCTTGGAGTTGCACAGTCAAGCTCTCAAACTAAACAACCACCATTTAAAGTAACCAAAGAAATGCAATTACTTTGGATGAAATAATGAAAGGCCATCAGGCTGGGGCTAACATTTGTTCTAAGAGATACTGACATCAGTTATCTCATATCATATGTGTGCATAAACAAAGTGAATGGAGACTTAAGCAAAATAAGCAGTTGCAATGTAATCCATTAGCATATTCTAGAATATTTTATTTGGTGTTAGAATATAATTTTACTGGGTGTGATTTTGTAGTGAATGGATTTACCTCAACATACACACATCTCCTTTACTAAAACACTGGTTTTTCCTTTTTCTTTTTCTACTACCTCCTTTTTTGCTTTTAATCAATTTAAGAGGGGGAGTTGACACTTTCCATCCTCATCCTCACTTTTGAACAGGGGAATCAAATAGCAAACCAAGGATCAGTTATACAAGACAACTATAGTATCGTTTATTGGATAATTTAAAAAACTCTAGAAAAGACAATAAAAGAGATATAGCAGAAGACTTCCTTTCAGGATGATCAAAGAGCAGAAAATTCCATTTTGGCAGGTGAGATAAAATCTGTAGTCTCAGGGAACTGGGCACTTTGAAACTTAATAAAAATAACAATGATTTCTTCGTTGCTATGACATGGTGACTCCAGAATAAAAAATGTTACAGGTCAAACTTTTATCGAAGTGATATTTAAGTAACAGAAAAGTTGATTACAGGCTCAGGCAAGGAAAACAAACTCCTGACTACCATTTGAATTATGATATTAAATCAGTATGGATTGTAAGCAATGCAAACAGGTCCACGCATATCATAGGGCCAAATGGGGGTTAGAGGTCAGAAGGCTGATGCAAAACCCTATCGAAGAGGATTGTGTAGGTAATTTCCTCAGGAAGTTGTTGATATGGTTAGGAAAATCATCAAGCCATTCCATGGAATGAAAATCTCATTGCATGTTTCTGGGTAAATTTAAAAAATAGCCTAAAATTTTAAAATAATTCATTTGGACAGGGGAGATGAACTTAAATAAGCCCGTTTTCAGGGAGGAAATTCTAAGTTAAAAAGAAGCTATCCATGCTGACCATCAAAAAGAGATGGGCCGGACCTTCCTCAGTGGAAAGTGTGAGGCAGGAACTGGCCTCTAAGAGTGACACCATTATTATGGAAGATCATGACAACCTTCCAACTGGAAAGTAACTGGTTGAGTTGATGCAACATGAAGACCCCACATGCGCTGTCTGAAGACCCTATAGAAAAAGTGCTGAATATATGTTCCCTAAATGCAACTCCCACAATCAAGTCTAGAAGTCTGGAGAAACCCATATATTGAGTGCATTGCAGAGGAGCCTGCACGATTTTACTAAGTTCTTTGGGGTATCCTACACAATTGCAGTATAGAAATTTTAATGCTGAGCAGCAGGCAGATATGAAAGACCAATAATGACCTGTTGTTTAATGGAGATCAGTCATATGAGAATCAGGATTGCTGAAGTATAATGGAGGAAATCTATAATCAAGGAGAGTAAATAATATAAGAGGGGAGGTAATATGGTGTGATAAATCTAACTGGAAGTGGGGCAGGCATTGCCTAGGCACCTAAAAGTCTTAATGACACAAAGGTAATGTGTCATTCACAAACCTTTCTTTTTATCACCAGAATGTCATAAGGTTTGAAGGAGATCGCAAAATACCGACGTTAAAGTTGAAATCTACAAGCAAGTCAAGAAGGAAAATGACAGGGACAGGGTTTAGGAGATAATTTTGAGGCTACAGGTAACAGAGATCCTAATTTGCAGGAGGAAAGCAAAACAAATAGCGGAAGCACTGTCCTGATTGCATGCAGACAGTCTACATATTTGTGCAGGCACCGAGCCTCCTTATCTTGAGTTATCTTGAGGCAACAGTAAGAAGGGAGGCAATCTCACCGTTAATGGACTATATTGGGATGCAATAACCAGATTGGAAGCAGAACAGTGCAACATTTGATCACTTCCCTCTCCATCAACAGTATCTTACCTAGAAGTGACAACGCAAACATGTGCAGACTCCTCTATAAAATTTGATTAATAGGTCAGCTTTTGCTCAAGGGATTATATAGACAGTCAAGTATGATGAATGATTAGAGAATTTGACATATAGATCAACTTTTGCACAGGGCAAATGTAGAACTCGAGTAACCTGGGAGGGTCATATTGTGGGGATATCAACGAATGGTTTGTGTTAAGAAAATAACAACTTGTCTTTTTTCCCCCAATGAGTAGAACAACAAGACAGTCAACTCATGAATTTCTCATTCTAGTTAGAATGAAGGATGTCATTTTTATTTAAAAAAAAAAAAAAACCTAAAGGAAGAAAATTGACAGGGAAGGAAAAAGGAAATGCAAGGAAGGGCATCAGCAGTCTTGAAACCAACAGAAAAAATAGCATACCTTCTAAACCACAGTAATTGACTTCGTAAAGGGAGACCAAGGACAACCCATTTTTTATGAGTTTAATCTTCAGCCGGTAATTTTCTTCTAAAAAGAACAATCTATATACAATATTATCTAGCACAGGCAAGAGTAATGAAAAAGTCAAATGTGAGGACCAACAGAGCAAATGTGCCAGTGAGAATACGTCTTGATAGCCATCAGATAGACCCAAACATGTAAATTAGGCCAACTCACTCGAAAGATAACGTTTCACTCGAAAGATAACGTTTCATGTCCATTTAAGGAGAAAAAGTGGTTAATTCCTGTTAGCCCGTACCACATGCGTGACTGTGATCCACCTGATGCTTGGGCCAGACTTTTGAACCAAGGGTTGTCATGATGGCCCTTGCCTGATGAACAGATGTCATGAAACTCACAGATTATTTGCAACTGCATCATCCATTTGGATGCCCAATCCTAACTTTCAGAAGTTAGCCCCAGCAAGGCATGTGAGAAATACGTGTCAACCATTTTACAGCACTATGATGGTGGATAGATAATAATCATAAAGACGAGGAACAACGACTGAATGATAAGAAAATAAAACATGTATTACCACGAGTAGCGAACCAGCCATGAATGACCATAAGTGATGTGATGACACGAGCTGGTCAGAGATTACGCAAAGATAAACAACCAATAACGGAAATGAAAGATCCTATAACTTCTAAGGGAGAAGAAAGATGCCTCAACATATAGATAGAATAATCTCCCAAAATAGTCAGTCTAGAACTACAATCGATCTTCAATCCTCTAGAAGGATCGGAAGAAAGCTCCAGCAGGATTTCTATGATTATGTCCTCGCTCTCCAGATGCAAACCTAAAGGATCTAAGGAGAGGTACCTCTGGGAATGGAAGAACGAAATTAACTAGGGATCACCTTCTAGGGGTTGGAAAGTGCCCCCTAGCTTAAGTGGCAAGAATGAATGCCTGAATCAAGTTCTCAGCAGTACGCCTCTGCTCAGGTGTGCCAGATATCTGAGCCACACGCTCCAAGCGTGATGATTTCGAATCTCGAATCTCCACAACTGCTCCTGAGATCTGCATTTAGCCAACAGAACAAAAATTCAACAAATAAAATTCCAATGATAGACAAACATCAACGTGATTTCAGGTTTTAATGAGGCTATCGGTGGATCATATATGCATTTACATATATATATACACTTGTGTGTGTGTGTGTGTGGAGAGAGAGAGAGAGAGAGAGAGAGAGAGAGAGAGAGAGAGAGAGAGAGAGAGAAGAGCTATTCAGATTATAAGCTAGTGATCGTTCATGTGTATGCGAAAGTAGAGAGATAGATGAATGCAATCATAGAAAAGGTCATGGATCAAAAACAATTAGTAAAATCCTTCTTCATTGTCTCAAAAAAAAAAGACACTATTGACCAAAAAAAGACACTATTGACCCTAGGGCAGTATGGGGTACTTTTTAAGTGGCCATTTTTCTATTTCTAATTTGTTTTTCTGGATCAGTAACATCACGCAAACCCACAGCCATGTTGTTGCAACACTACTACTAGTAGTCAGTTAAGATGATGAATAAATGGAGCTGCTTTAAAATTTAAATATGAAGTGTAGGGATGTTATTTCCAGTAGAAGAATAACAATTAGGTAAATACAACATTAAAAAAAAGGCAAATACACACCTTCTGAATATTTGTTAAGTTAGATCCACCTTTTCCCATCACTCTACCCACAGCATTTCCAGGTATCACGATCTCAAGTATTGAGGACAACCTGCAGGAAGGTGCAATACAGAATCAGAAACGGATTTAAGGGAGGAAATGGGGAAAAATCAAATGACACAGCCAAGAAATCTGAGGTACAAATACAAACCCTCCATATGGTCTAGAAGAATATGGAGAGAGAGATCCATAGCTAGATCCATAGCCATTCTCGCCAACCTTCAATTAAAGCAAAAGCAAAAAGCAATGAGAATACAATGGGAGAAGCCTTTCCTTTTCCATCAGTAATGTAGGAAAAAATGGTACAGCCCAATCCAAATAGAGAATTCAAAAAATAAATAAATGAATCAAATGGTGAATTAAAAAAAATATGAACATTCCTAAAGCAGTTTGCTTAGCTCAAAATCAAAAGTTAGAAAAGTTTCAAATTTATGACTTGACCAAACAAATGAAGACACAAATGGAGTGTACTCAGTTTCAATGGGAAATTTCATTTAATTGGTGAGTTTCTAAATATTGTTGATTGAGGAAAGCAAAAAGGAGAACAATTCAAAGAAAGAATATGAGGATGTGTTTATTGCTGTGTAGAGTACCTGCAATGATCCATATCTATATAAGCTGCTTGAGGGTAGCATACCCATCCCACTGCCAGTTTCAACCCGTTGCTCATAACTCAAAGGAGCAACAGGGGGAATACTAGAGAAAGATGATGGGACAGAAAGACCACCTGAGTACAGAGAATCAGCAACAGGAGCACTACGAAGAGTGCTTGAGTAAAATGAATCAGGAGCAGGAGCACTACGAAGAGTGCTTGAGTAAAATGAATCAGAAGCAGGAGCATTACGAGAGCTGCCTGAGTACAGAGAATCAGTAGCAGGAGTAGTAGTCCTAGCACCTGGGAACAGAGAATCAGTAGGTGAAGCGCCACGAGGACCGTCCCTGTCCCTCAAGACAAAATCTCGGAGTCTCAAAACAATTTGGACAAGTGCATCTCTCACACTGCCGACCTCCCCAATCACCTGAATGATGATGGGAAAAAATATAAAACTATTCAAATATGTTAAAATAAGATAAAACAAGGTATGAAACAGACCTCAATCAGTTGATCATCATCAAGAGCACACTTTGGTTTTTTGCCTTTTGAGATGCGAACATCAGCTTTAGTACTCTTACGCATCTCATTTATAATTGAACCACCCTTACCAATAAGACAACCGATAGCCTTTGTTGGAACAAGCATTCGAAAGTTAACACTGTCGTTGTCATCATTATCATTTATCTTTCCTTGTAGCAGTAGAACAGCTTCTACTGCATTGGATTTTAGGTCGTCTGCGGACTGCCATTAAGAATCACATTTGACTATCAGTTAACACAGAGGCTGAGCAAACTATAAAAAAGAAGGAATATTAATATTAACAGGCCTAACCTCTGTAGAAGTGACAGTAATAACACATTGTTCGGAATCTGCTCTTGGATCCCCAACATCAACACGAGCACCACTTTCCTGCCTCACACTCTTAATAGAACTCCCTCCCCTACCAATAACACGGCCAAGCCTGTCAGAGGGGCACAATAGTTGTATTACCAACTCCTCAGATCGAGATGGACCACTGTATGCAGGAACAGCAGGGAGTGCAGACGTATATACAGGCCATGCAGTTCCAGCATCAGTATAGCTGTGAAGCTCCGATATGTGTGGAGCAGGTATGACTGGTGGAATGGATCCAGAAGGAGGAACCATAGCATCAGCACCAGCATAAAGGCCACCAGTTGGATAAATGGGAACATCTGCAGGAATTATAATGCTTGGGGAGAGTTCAGGAATAGTAGCATCAAGAGAGATCTCCTCTTTCGGAGGGAACTTGTACATGATTGCAGATACTGCAAACAAAGCTTTGTTCACATTTTCAGCATCACCAGTTATCTACTTGAGAGAAAAAAAGTGACAATTCATTAGGCATAATGGAGAAGATTTAAAAGAAAATGCAACGTGGCTAGCAAAAAAGAAAGGAACAACAATCACAAACAGGGCTAAATGCCATGATAACCAAGACATGGTTCCTTTTACCCAAAAAAAAAAAAAAACAAAGAACAGAAAAAGACATGGTTCGTGAGTAAGAATCGGAGCTCATATTGATCTGGCCAAAAGCTGATACATATCACTTTTGCCCTTTCTGAATGAAAAGAAATTATAAAAAATGAAAAAACTGGAGAATTGAATAAAAAACTTAAAGAATAAGTCTTTTTTTCAATCACCAGTAACATATGAATTGAACCCACAACCTCAACGTTGTAACAGGGAACACCTTCCACTATGCAACATAGTTTCGACAATTGAACTTCTATTGCAAAATGTTTAAGGGGTTGAATAGACTCGTACTGCTAACGGTAGGATTTTTTCACTGTGTAATAAAATGAAAAAGTTTTAAGAGAGAGAGAGAGTTGTTACTCAAAAAAACTTTTTTGTAATAAAATTAGAGAGAGAGAAAGTTGTTACTCAAACTATCCATTTTCCATCAATTGCAGCATGAATGAAGTGACAAGACTATGAAACCATTTAAAAAACACCATTGACATACAATGTAAATGATTTGTATTAAGTTAAATACATTTAAGAGATCAACATTACTATGAAAAATAAACTACTAGCAATTTTTTTGTTCTATTTAAATAAAAAAATAAAAATCATATATGCTGCATGGTTGGGAAATATATTCCGAAGTTATTCATGAAAAAAATAAAAATAAATACATAAATAAGAAAGAATGTAGAACAAAACCCATATGTACAGTTCGACAGTCCATGGCTACCAGTAACATGGCTTGTCTTTAAACCTTTGCAAATTCACGAATTCGTAAAACATTTTTAACCACTATATAACCTCTTAAAAGTAAAAATACCAAAATGGGCAAAAGAAAAAGGGAAAAAGATAGTGAAAAAATTATGAGTATGGAAAATTGTCCCCCAAAGCAGACTTGCATATGTAGTCCAGCTCTATGGGGTCCACTTGGGCCCACCTTCAATCAACCAGCTCCTTTCACATACTTTCCTCCCATGATCAAGCATGATTCCCAGTTCATGCTCATCAATCATTTCCTCGCCATCGGATTGATTCTCAAAAAAAAAATATGGTTAAAAGATCATTTAGCATTAAGGCTTTTAAATCCACAGCTAGGATAATCTGATGAGGCTATTTTTTGCACAGCCCTTATCCGTAAAGAAGCATTTCCATCTATCTTACCCCCGATGATACAAAAGCATCTAAGTGGGCCGCATGACCCGGACTGCAAAAGCAAAATATGCGGTGTGGCTAGAAGGTGAAAATGTTCCTTACTAATAATAGACATTCAGTTGCAATTATTGCCACCAAAACGAATCACCTAAAACATAAGTTTACATAAAGCAAGTATTTAATACAAAAATTCAAACTTGAATCCTAAGGTTTACCTGTAAATAGGATTCATTGTACAGATATACGAATTTCTTTCCCTAGGATTTGATATTGAATCATAGAATTCAGGATATTAAATAGGAATTTAACGACAATGCAAACTAGTATTGATGGATAAGTGGCAAAATGACCCGTCCTTCTTTTGCACACAATCTCCACAACATCATACAAGCAAGAGCTGGGGCAGCATAACACTATCCCGAAGATTAAAAAGGGAGAAACCCAATTTTCTTCACACAAAACAAAACTTCAATTTAGTTACTGCCGGCCCAACATCACATATATAAACGCTCATTGTCTTATGAAAAGGTGGAAATCCCTTTTGACAATCTACTAAGTAACTCAGCCACTTATGTTCTTAACAGAAAATTTTGAAATATATACTTAAATCATTACTCAATTTCGCCTTCTGCAAACAAAAACCATACTATTGGTGACTAAAAAAAGTGTATTTGGCCCTGTTTACTCTGTTTTACAAAGATGGGACAACAAAGTTGACAGAAAAAGCACATGCAATAGAGACATTTTCGTTGAGATGGACATGGAAAGTGACAAGAAAGAAAGAAGTGGCTACAAGTTTATAAGATCAGTTCCTCAAATTATGCTCTCATGTCATTATTGTCTATGAAAAAGTCGTGACATTTTTTAATTTTGGGGTTCTTCTAGGGATACTAATGGGCAAACATTATAAAAAATGTTAATTTCTAAATACTAAAAAATCAAAATACTAGAAAAGGCAATATAGTTAATAGATTTGTTAGCGACTTTAACTTTAATGTAAAAAATAGTTTTTTTATAGATTGGCTACCGACTTTCACTTTTTTTCTGATAATATCATTATTTTTTTATATATTTTTGGAAATGCTAGTTTGGTCATTGATTATTCATTAAAAAAGATCAGTTAAAACTAATTGCTTATTTTAGCAGAGAAATTCACAAAGCAACAAGCATATCAAAGGTGTATTATAATTTATAAACCATAAAATACTTGATATCTCCACTAAATCCTGAAGTTCTTAGAGAAGTTTTTATGCTCTGTCTTCCTGATACAATTTAATGTTTATTATATGAAACATTCAACCAGTAACATTGTGGTTGTGACAATAAGCACCACCAATTGTGCAATTGGCTAGTACCATGATATAATTCAAAATGGCGCACAGATCTTAAGAATTTTATCATCCAGCTTAATGCAGAAAACATCAGCAGTATGCTACAAAAAAATACCTGAACAATGTTGTCAAAGCTCATTGCAAAGGAATGGGTAGGATCATCGGGATCTTTTCGGGTGACCTTAATATTAGCCCCCGTCTTAGCTCTCAATTTCTTTATAGTGTTCCCAGACTTCCCAATCACATTTGCCACTTGGCTAGTTGGGACCAATATACGGACCTCTGCTTTGTATTCCTTGTCGGATTGGAAAAAATTGTCCACTGCAGTTGCTATAGTTGAATGCACTTTAAGGAGAGCATCCTGTGCGGCGCAAAGAGGTTCGATTTCATCTTCATGAACCTCCTTTTTGTCCTTGTCCTTCACATAACAGTATATTGTTATTACCCTCTCATTTGCACCTGGAAAGGGATCGACCACCTTTATTCTTGCCCACGTTTCTTGCCTCAAGGAATTTATCACCTTGCCATTCTTGCCAATCACGCATCCAATAACACTATCTCGGCAAAGAATGCGATAGACAATCAACTCCCCCTCATCTTTGTTGTGGTTTCTTCTCTTCTGGTATTTGTCATCATTTGTGTCATCCCTGTCGTTCCCTCTTCTCTTCTGGTATTTCTCGTCATCTGAGTTGTCCCTGTTGTTGGCTCTTCTCTTATGGTATCTGTCTTTGTTCTCAATATCCCTCTGGGGACGGGATCGCTTACCAGTCTCGCCCATATCAGCAATGAGTGTGCAGTCTTTGACGGAAGAAGAGTTGCCTCCTGAATGTACAAAAGCAAGAACAATAAATGCATTAAATTACAAAATGCAGTTAAAAGCACCAAATTCGCTGTGATGGTAAAAAATACACCAAAGAATGGAAACTAAGAAAGAAATGAAAAATATACAGTATAATATGTATAAATCATATTGTAGCCACAATTTAAAAAAAATATTAATGCAAAAATCATGAACCAAAAAATGTATTCCCCAATGTCAAAAATGGTATACTTGACCTATCAAAATTAAATCCAAGCACCCCACTGACCTTTCCTTTTTATTTGCTTTTACCTATAAACATATCAAAAGTGACCTCTGTCAAGAAAAGAAAACCCTAACCACAGTTGGCAGGATAACACTTAGATGTATACTCCCTACCTTTTGTATTCCCAGCGAATCCAATTTCACTAGTTCCACATCGGAATGTTCAAAACGCCCCCACTTAACAAGTAAAGATGACAAAGTTCACTTCAAAAACCCCACTTGTTGCTAACCTTACAAGTTCAATTCATTCAATCATGACATTGATTCAGTTTACTTGAGAAACACTACTCCATTTTGCACCAGGTTTTCTTTTTGAAGATTCACAAGTTCAGGTTCTCCTCAGATGTATCAAGCATAGGATTTGAGATGCAACGCTTTCATTAACAATAATGAGTAGAAGCAGTGACATAGATCCACCTAAAAGAAGTGTTTGGGAGCCGGGACTCATGCCCATGATTCATGAAATGAGCTCAGTAAATCCCAATAATTCATGAAATGAACTCACTATATCCAGACAAACCATGAATAAAATCACAGAGAGTAGTAGAACAATTCAATTCACTTCTCCAGGAAATGCAAGAACCTATATAAAACCTAACACTTGGTATAGAGAAGCAATATTAAAAGGCTAACATTTATCACCAATCGGAGAAGGAAAAAAAAACTGCAAAACCCAGCGGAGATCAACTCCAGCTCTTACAACATTTTGTTCTGAATTTTAATAATCCACTCCAACATAACGACCTAAAATGTGTCCAAAAACTCAATATAAAAAAAAACACCCATGATAGATTCAAGCCAAAGAAACTCCAACGAGAGAATAAAGGAAACATTCTAAAAATGCTAATCTGGTACAATTTGAAGAGAACAAAACAATCAGAGAAAACCCATAAAGCATGAGAATTCCATCAGAAAAAGAGACTCAAAAACACCCTCCAAAACTACATATCTAGAAACTATCAACAAAATTGAGCGACAAAGTGATATTATAGTGCTTGCAAATGCGGAGCAGATGCTAAAAGGAACAGATTTTGGCCATTGAATATGATTAATGAAGTCGGAAAAGCAAAAACCCTAAATTGAAAAGGCAAAAAAATAATCTCAATGGAGAAAAGAGAACTTACAATTCAAAGAATAAAAACCAAAAACCCATGCAAATAATGGTAAGTTCGAAAAAAGGGCGGAACTTTGCATGGCTATTTGATTGAAACTCAGAGACAAATCTCGAATCCGCCTTTGGAAGCCGTGTTGTACTAAAATATTGCAATATGGGTGTCCAAACGCATCCCAAATCGAATATCAACCGAACGAAAACAGAGGAAAGAAAAATAAGCACAAAGGTAGAAACGATTGGACAAACAGCAGAAAAGATTAGCAGCTTACCTGTGAGATAGAGGGAAGAAAACGAAGATGAAACCCTAACCCTAGAACGCACTGAATGGAGACAGATTCGCTGGGTGCATATGAAAAACTATCTTGAGGATATCTTTCAATAATGATACTGTATTTTTAAGACAACATCAAAAAGGCCCTTGTGTTATTTTGTGTTTTTATTAAAGCCCCCTTATGTAAAAATGAAACAAGTAATAAAATTTTATATGGAAAAAAACTAGTTAGATGACCTGTGCATCAAAAAGGCCCTTTGTAGTCTCCTAGGGTTAATTCAGTTTTTTTAACATTAGAGGTGAACGACAATATGCATAAAACCACGCCTCTAGAAAAACTCATTCAGTTTCTAATGTTTTGAAATCCATTAAATATCTAATTATTATTATTCATTGAAGATCATCATTTTACTTCCTTCTTTTCAAATCTATTGCCCTACAATTCAAGAGAAATCTCATCTTCTCATCCCATCTATTTCTTTTATGGGCATTATGTGTTCCATTTCATGTGTGACCAGCCCACTTACAATCTCCTTTTCCTCGTAGAGTTTGGATGACATCATCATTCATGTTGAGCAATAGAGCAAAAGGTCAGGACTCCACTCCAAATCGAGATGAGTTGTAGCGAAGAAAGACAAAAAACCGAAGAAACTGAAGCAAGAGAAAGGAAGGAAGGATTAAGAAGAAAAGCATAGTAGGGGAAAAGGGAGGCGAATACATGAGCGACGATATCGTGGCCTACTTATATTTAGGTGACGACATCGTCGCTCGATCAAACAAGCTAAAAAAAAAATAAGAAATCCAACAAGAGGGCCTTTTCTGTGTAATTTGACCTGTGAGATCCTTTTTCGTGCACGAGTTCTTTTCTCATAAAATCCTCCTTTTCAAAATTAGCAAATGTCACCAACTCTAATTCAAGTTGGTTGGTGTCTGCCTGAATGCATGATGACCAAGGAAGTGATGGTGGAACCATAAAATGTACCTACCTTAGTGGGGTCACTACGAAAAAAATTCTTAATAAGCGAGGGATTTAAAACTTTTTTATCAAAAATCTTGAATAATAGTACGCATGCCCATCCCATACATACGCCCTAGTTCGGCCCATGCAAGGGGGCATGACTATGGATCATGAATTAGGAAAATATTATCAAGCCAATCTAAAGTCGGCATATGTCTCAAAAGGCACAAGTAAAAGTGTTCAAACTTGATCTGACCCGCTAATTTAACCCTAACACTCTGGACCCAACAAACCTGACTGCATGAAATATGGGTTGGTAACAGGTCTTTTTCCACCCCGCATAAAAATGGGTTGGTTTGGGCTAACCTACTTAACACATGTGATTCATATTTGACCAAAAAAAAAAATTATTATATAATTCTTGAAATGAAATTGGACTTGGGCTAATCATTTACAAATGGCCCAAAACTAGATGGACTGGCTCAATGCATGGGCTAGAAATTTGTTAAAAGACATCGGCACCTCCTTTTACTGGGTAATGGACCTCATATAGTTCTAAAGTTGGGTTTGGGTTGAGGTTTTACAAATTGAGTCGCATGCCTTGATTGACCCACATAGTTTGCAGGTTATGCAACTCAATGTAAAGTCCCAAGTTGAACTGCATGAGTTGTGGGTCAATGGGCTGAGTTGAATTGAACCAGGAGTGGGTTAGAGATACCAAACAGGTTTTTTTAGTCTCTAAATTGTGGACCCCACATGTTGACCCTATCCATTTTGACCTGAGTTGACCTGTTTGCCAGCCCTAGTTAGAGCGAGGCAAGTTAAATAGTAAATATAGTCAATTTGTGGAGAATATGTGGGCCTCCACTAAAATATTTATTTGAGGGTGATGGAGGGAAGGCTAGTGATGGGGATAAACCAACATAATAATGGGTCAGGATATGCGATAATCCAACATAATAAAAGGTCACCAAATACAATAACAAATGAAGCTTCCATTTAGATAAACTTGTTAGATGAGGTCAAGTTTGAATAAAGAGGAATTCATTGCCAACAAAGGATTATTAGAGAGGTAACAGGTGCAGAGATTGGATAGAAATGCTGACTTTCTTAGGATTTGAATAATAAGGGTGATAGCTGGGCATTTATTTCAAATTTTCCTCTTTTTTTTTTTTAATTTCCCATTACAAGATAGATTATTTCCTGGCCATTTATGAGTATTCACATGTGTTTCTTCAAGTTTTAACCGCTTTTAAAAGAAATGCAAATCTTAAAAATCTTAGGAATTTAATTGCATGAAACAAATGGGCATTTAGAGTTTAAAAATACTTAAATTGAAAAAATGCCTACTTTCAGATGGCATTGTTTAGTTTAAAGGGAATTTTTGTCATATTATAGGGCATGTTTGTGCAGGCCCTTTTTATTATTTATTATGGAAACAAAAAGGTAAAGCATCTTTATATTCCACGTTGTCCATTTTTATCATTTGGTGTAAACAAGACTCTGGAAAATTCTTATTTTTGTGGGATCTTTTCTGTACGAGATAAGAAATGCGAGTCAGAAACCGTGTTTCCTCTTCAACGGAGTTAAACAAGCCCCTCAGGTCCATTTAAATCTATGTAACGTGCATAAATAGGACTAATTTTGCTTCTATCTTCTAAGATACTCTTGAGTCCAATCTTCAATCTTCCTCGAAGCATTTTGTTCTGTGTTAATGGTTTGAACAGCTGCAGATCTCTGTGTTTCAAAGAGGAAACGGCAAAATTGGATCAAAATCCTTACCCTTCAACAGAAGTCTGTTTTTATAATTCCTATTTCATGACAGAGAAAACAAGAAGGGAACTGGGAAGAAACATTTTCTTATTCAAGGAGGAATTTATCAAATGGGATACAGGACTTGTCCTCTTTGCCACAGTAATAATGATTTCCCTCAATTAGATAATCCTATTCACATTGTAGAATAAAGGAGATTATTAGAAATGATGATAGATTTGCGTCCTCCCATCCTCCAACACAGAACAGCCTGCAGCTACAGATCTCCGCGTCCTGCCAAAATTGAAAATTAGCCTTTATTAATGATAAAACTCCAAGCAGCCTTGAATATAGAAATTCCATCTTTCGAATTGGAAAAAGGTCAAAAAAAAAAAAATTTGTTCAAGAAAAGGTTGGACTCAGCCACTAAGGAAGAATATATGGTAAATGGCTATTCATCAACCTTATAACTCACGAGATCGGGCAGTCCATCACTCGGAACCTACTAAATGATGTCCAGGCAGCCACAAGGATATGCTGATGAATAGACTGGAGCAATAAGATAATAAGATGTTTACAATTGTACTGGTTTTGTGAAAGCTTTTCTAGATCATGTAAAAATGCATTCTTCAGATAATTTCCAAACAGCACAACATTTTGGCAACATGCATCCACGAGAAGGCAAAATAATCAGACCATCTGGATCCATCATGATACAGAACATAACGCTTTTAGGTTTGATACCATTTACCGAACAGAATCAAGGTCAATAGATTTTAAACTTCTCAGAAATCAACTTAAACTTCAGTCAAGCTGAATTGTCCAGCTGTGACTCAAGTACTAGCTAATTTCACAGAGTCTTCGGTTTTCTTCTTTTACCAGATTGAAGATGAAATTCAAGACAGATTTAGTCTAATTAGACAAGACTCATCTCAATGGTGATTGGCTACTGTAATATTTTCCTGGACAAAAGATGGTACGTTCAATTTGTTGGGAAGTCCCATATCGCCTAAGTAATAGGCTTGACATGTCTTAATATACCTGTATGGGCCTTCCACCTATCAGCCTAAGCTTTTGGGTTCGTGAATGGTTTCTTACATGGTATCAGAGCGTAGCCCACCGTCCATGAAATTTGTTGGGCCTAATTATAACTGATGCACGCAATACCATTTTGTATAATTTGATATATAGTACTTTGACCTGATCAGCCACTATTAATTCCCCAAACTGCATAACCTCATCAAGGTCTAGGCCATTTTGGACCATCGCTCTACTCCTCTCAACTTCCTGACTAAAGCCCGCCCTTCACAGGTTTCAGTCATGTTAACAATTGAAAAAAAAAAGCCTATTTGTAGGGTAGAAATATAAGGGTTGATCTTCCATGGCACAGGTGGTTTTAAGAAAATCTCTCATCTACAGTAGAATCCCCATCAGACCAATGGCTGGATGGCTGAATCATGGGTAACAAATACAAGTTAAATATGACAGACCATCATGATGAAGGTTGAGTACCGATTATCAGAAAGCTAGATGAGATTATTAGAGTTACCAGAGAAATAGATGCTATCGAACAGTAGAAAGAGATGACAAGTAACTAGAAATGATCATTGGTGTGAACCACAAGCATTAGAAAAACAATATTATAAACAAAAAAGGCGGAAAGGTAATACCAACTTTCAAGCCGAGTTGTCTAATGCTGAGGATTCCGCATTGGTGTGGAAAACAATTATTTTTCCTTGTGCGCATAACATTTAAGTGTTTTGGTGCAGCACTTCTTCAAAAGAGGTAATTTTTAACTAATTTACCTCCCGCATAAAAATGGGTTTTCATGGAGCGCCGAATCACAATGTTTCACAGACAAGCCCATAAAATTATGGCAATGAAGTACCAGCACAAGGAAGCAGTAATTAATCAATTTTGAAAAAAAAAAGAAAAAAAAAAACTTCTAATGTATGAGTATTTCTAACCTTTGGGATCAGAGTCTTCGTCCAAAGGAGTTTCTGATGTTGGGGAGGAAAGAGAAATGGAAGAGGCCTCTCGGGCACCAATCAACATTGCTATAACCTCTCTCATGGTCGGCCTTTCAAGAGGTGATGTGCTGGTACAAAACAAAGCAATTTTTAGAACCAGAGACATCTCCCGAACTGTCCTCCTGCTCAAATCCAGCCGACGGTCAAAAATACCAGATATGGGCATTGTCTTCTGGATTGACCTCCTCGCCCATGTAACCAGGTCGCCTCCTTGGTCAAGAGGCTGAACAGGAGACCTCCCTGTAACCAATTCCAGTAGAACAACTCCAAAGCTGTAAATGTCACATTTTTCAGTGACTTTCATTGTGTAAGCATACTCTGTAAAGAAGAAACATGTGAAATTGAGCCTGCAGAATCCAAAGAGTAATGAAATACCGAGCATACATGGATTTAAACATAATTTTTTCACCCCTACCCTCCATGGATGTTCTGAAACCACTTTAAAAAAGAAACGAAACCAACAACAACAACAACAAAGCTCTGTGTGCCTTAGAAGTACTTGTTACCAAAACAACAACAAAGAACTAAATAAAATACAAAAATACAAAAACACAAAATGGAAGTGGTCTAGTTCAAAGAAAACCATTTGCAACTGAAGGGTGGTACACATTTAAGTGGAGGGGTATTACGTATAGGACAGAAAAGCAGAAAACAGTTTCCACACCCAAAATGAATGCAATATATAGATAAATTGTTTTGTTTCAAGTCTCTCACCCACAGAGAGAGTTAGTGCTTTCAAAGTAACTTGTAAGTATTACGAGAGTAAAGTAGAAGTAAACATAAGCGGTCAAAACTGTTTACCCCAAGATTGGTTGATTAGTCATCATGACTTGAAGCGGGGCAAAAGATCAACTGTATGGAGTTTCTACTATTGTATTGTATGTTGTGTATGTTGTATGTATTACCATATCGGGGATCAATAAAAAAAGACTGGGCGGTTAGAAACACAAAGGTACACAAAGGATTAGTGATGAAGATAATGTAAGGTATCCAAAGGGATATTTCTGCATAACATAAAAGGAATCATAATGAGGGCCTTAAGTTCGTAGAAATGATCAAGTAGTACTTCCTCACGATTCTGATCCAAAGTATGCTTCTATCCACTGATTAAATAAATGACTGTCGAGAACGAAGTAATCCTTTGATTTTATTTTTTAGAAACCCCCCTTCTGAGTGAGAAAGAAGAACAGGAACGAAAGAAATGGAATGCAATAGGAAAACTGAATAATAAGAGATCTTTGTTTATTCTTTCTTTCCTCAATCCTATCCATATTCATACGGATAGAATTCTTATAATGATTTATCAACTATAACTCATTAATTAGTGTCTAATTATTTTTCGTACGAAAAGTATGGGTCGAAATATCTATTGAAACAACGAGTATTTTATTGAAGGATTAAGTTATTACTGAACTAAAAGAATTCTAAGTCTAATTAGAAAATAAAGGATGAGATCAATTCGGAAGCGCTTTTTTTTATTATGGCGGACGGAATTCCATTGGTCTAATCCGGGACTCTTCGATACATCGTTACTCTAATCTACACTACAAACATGCCGAGGTAATAATGAACCAGTCCTTAGATGTATCTGTGGCCATCGAGGAGCCGTATGAAGCTGAGGTCGCATGTGCGGTTCTGGAATAGCGATGGGAATAGTGATGTTATCATCGACTATGATTATCTAACAGTTCAAGGGCATGTGCAGGGATCTGTGTTTATGACAGAAATACTCAACCAAAACTGCATGGTTATGGTAATGAGCTTTGCATGGTTGTGATGTATAGATGCAGTATTGCATTTAAGATCATGATAATAGCAGATACATGATTGCATTTAAAGGTATAGGTTGTCCCTTCACGAGATGTCCGACAATGAATTGGAAGGGCATACTAGACAGCTATGCCGATTGACTTATAACTTTATGACAAATGATGAAAAAGAATGTGAAACTAAAACACCATATAAATGAAGTGCAATCGATCTCTGTTCTAGGCCCTCTGGAAGAGAGAAAAGCAAACCACTCAGGTGATGATCCCAAATGTTAAGCCTTATCAGGTCTGTCTGGAGTCGGACCAACAACATTTATTCTGGGTCATGAGGATACAAAACCAATAAGGTAAACGTCCCACATGTTGACCTGACCTCTACCAGTCCCATCCATAAGCCCACCAATGGTATGACTTTTCAATTAAATAAAGGCTAAAAAAACCTGAAATGATATCATATTCCCTGTCCAAAACCAGATACATATTAAAAGATAAGATTTGCTTTATCCAGATTTCAGCAATTGATAGGAAAAATTAATATACAATGGAAAGTTATCCTAGAGACAGACAAAACTTATCATTGTCCTTGTAAGTTGTAAGTCTCATGTCTGATAATAAAAACATAGCATTATCCCATCTATCTCAGGTAAAATAATAATAATAACTTTATTTAGAATCAGTCTTTGAAAAGAATCACTCAAGTAAAGTAAGAATAGCAGAAACAACAAATAGATCACATTTTATTGAACTCATCTGAAACACAAGAAGACTTTATGATGCCGATTCTAAATTTCTTAAGAAACCAAAGGACTTCCACTTCTCAATAATAAATTTGCAAGCAAGTTTCTAGACAGCATTGCAGTTTAAAACTTGCTCAAAAATCAGAAACTTTAATTCAAAACAGCAGAAAAGAAGCAGATAGGGGGGGGGGGGGGGGGGGGGGGGGGGGGGGGGGGGGGGGGCGGCGGTGGGGAAGGAACACATCAACATCAATGCAGGGGCAATAATGAACTACAAATATGCCAACAACAATATTAGAATGTTGGTTAGTGTGATCCCATAGAAGGAGAAGGAGATAGGACCCAGGATCAAGTTCATGATGGCTATTAATTATTAAACTAGTTTCAGTCATCCCTTAACTGCTAGGAGACAGGACCCAGGACATGAGTCATTTTATTGCTTTGGGTCCCACCTAGAAGCATGTGAATCATGAGGGGCACAGCGGTTGGAGAGGTCTCCCTAAGACCTACCTATGTGTAAAAAGTAGGAACTGGCCTCAAAGTTGACCAAATTCTAGTTTTAGATAAAGTATGACGGCGTCAAATTTTGCGTGATCAATTAGGGGGCTCACAACATTGAAATGAGAGCCAAATTGGGGGAGGAAAGGGAAAGAGAAGAGGTAGGGGCAGGGGCAGTAGTGGGTGTTAAGGGGTCAAATTGATGATGGGAGGAGCAAGGTATATCAGCAGGACAGGCAGGGTGGATCAGTCATTGGAAGGAACTCGGTCCGCTCCATGGGCCTGGACTTCCTTGGTTGGGAGGAGGAGGGATACTGGTGTGAAAGGTTCGATTAATCAAATGGAGGGGCCTGGCTGTCCTTCATAGACATATTTGGAAAACCCTCTCACGAAAGACACCTCTCAAGAGAGAGAACTTTGTTTACCTTCGCATGGGACCTTTCATGATCAATCCAACCCCTTCACATACTCAACTTTCAGTGCATTTCACAAAGAGTAGCTTAAGAAACCGTTAAACTATAAGGCCGCATAAATCAATGGCTGTGATCATAATGAGACCTTCCCATCACAATATCCTCCTATGATTGGCATGCATCCAAGTGGGTCCCACAAAGGACTTAGAATTTAGTCTCTCATGCAAGCCAGACGCCCTCAGGAGAGCATGACCCTATACATATATATATATATATATGAGAGAGAGAGAGAGGAGAGAGAGAGAGTTCAATGCATGGACTATGATTAGGATTTATTCTTTTTTTCTTACAGGATAAGCGTAAAGTTTTTTGTGTTTTAATGCTTCATCCCTTGCTTAATCTTTAAACTAGATGCATGCATCAAGTTGTTTGCTGTGCTGATGAAAGAAATTGCACTATAGATATCAAATGCTGATATAATAATTTTTTATTTTTTTCATTTTTTAACTTGAAAAACAAAGTTCAAAATTGAGCAAATATCAACTTGATTGAAACAAATTACAATATGTACCAATGAATAGTAAAGGTGCAATGCTATGTTGAAGGCAGGTTTTGACCAACCAAAATTCTGAAGGAAAAAAGAAGAAGAAAAGAAAGCAGGTATGAAGAAAACTCAGATGTATGAACAACTTTGTGATGCAACATTTGAAAGATATATGGAACACAGAAAATATGCCACAATAAAATTAAACACAAACACAAACAGAATTCGCATCGCCAGGTTAAGCAAGAAGGGGAAAGAAAAGCCGGATGTGTCAGCTGAAAAAAGAAAAGAAGCAAAAAAGAGACTATCCTTGCTTATGTGATGTTCAAGATGAGGAAAAATGGTATTCTTACCAGGAGCAATATAGCCATATGAACCTGCAACAGCAGACATGGATCTGGAGTATGAGAGGTCAATCAACTTGGCCAAGCCAAAATCTCCCACATGAGCTTCTAGTGTTTCATCCAGTAATATGTTATTGGACTTTATGTCACGATGAATGATTTGAGGCTTGCAGTCATGGTGGAGATAGCACAAACCCTCTGCAGCTCCAAAAGCAATCTTGTATCGAGTATTCCAGTCCAGTGAACATGCTTGCTTATTCCCATGGAGCAATTCTCCTAGGCTCCCATTTGCCATATATTCATATAGAAGAAGGTTCGACTCTTGGTGATAGCAGAAGCCATAGAGCTTTACGATGTTGCGATGTCTGATTTTTCCCAGGGTTGATATCTCAGCATGGAAACTGTTGCAGACACTAGACCCTTCCCCTTGGGACTTCAATTTCTTGACAGCAATCAGCTCTCCATCAGAGGTAATTGCCTTGTAGACTGTACCGCAGGCTCCTCTTCCTAACACTGCATTCTCTGAGAAATTACCTGTAGCTTCCAGAAGGTCGTGAAATGTGAAACCTTCTTTTGGAAAATAGTACTCTTCCGAAACATCGGGCTTTTCATCTTCAAATTTCACAAAGACGGGCGCACGGCGTTTTATAAACCAGCAAATCCCCACAGTTAAAAACAAAGAAATTGATCCTATAATCACAGCACAGATGCTGATTATTTTCTCTTTTGAAGCATCCTTCTCCATCCAACTTGAATGTGAGGAAACTGATGGCATTGAAGTCTGACATGCATTTGAACCAGATCTGCATAAGCCACTGTTACCGACAAAATTGCTAGCATCCATTCTCCTGAATACTGGAGTATTGGGTACAGTTCCTACCAGGTAATTGTTGGAGAGGTTGCACACCAAGAGGCTCGAGAGACCACCAAAGGATGCAGGTATTTCACCATCAAGCTGATTGTCATTCAAGTAGAGGGTCTCCAACATTTGCAAGCTTCCCAGCTCTGATGGTATCTCCCCAGAAAGAACATTGTGACTGATGTTAAGAGCAATTTGCAAAGCACTAAGATGGCCCAACTCAATAGGTATCCGACCAGAAAAATAATTCCCACCCATCTGCAACTCTGTCAGTCTGGACAAACGCCCTAAAGTATGTGGTATTGATCCATTCAGTCTGTTATCAGATAGCTTCAGCAGCTCCAGATTCACTAGATTGCCAAGCTCTTCTGGTGCATATCCTGTGAACTGATTTCTGCTAAGATCAAGCCTCTGAAGCCTTGTACAGTCTGCAAGCTCACGCGGAATATTTCCCGAAAACCAATTAGAGGAAATATTGAAGCTGACAAGCTTCATCAGTCCTCCAATCTCAGGAGGAATATGGCCAACAAAATAGTTATCGGATAAAAGGAGTCTCTCAAGGTTTTTGAGGTTGCCTAGTTCAGAGGATATTGGCCCTGAAAATTGGTTTTGATACAGTTCTAATGCGGTGAGATTAAGGAGCCCAGATAATTCAACAGGGAGGCTTCCTGTAAGCTGATTATCCCCCAACCTTAGCTGTACAAGAGACTTGCACGTTTTCACCCCATAAGGTATGTTACCAGAAAACCTATTGGACCAAAGGCTAAGGAAAATCAATTTCTGAAACTTGCAGAGTTGTGCTGGTATGCTACCTCCAAGTTTGTTCTCAGACACATCCAGTACAGAGAGATTACTGTGTGCTCCAATAAGAGGAGGTATTGTGCCCTCGAGATTATTGTCAAAGAGTTCAAAATACTCCAAGGAGGTAATGTTCTGGAAATCTACTGGAATCGTTCCTGTCAAGTTATTTATTGACAGATCAATCCTCCTCAGCTGGCCTAACTGTCCGAGCTCCCTGGGAATGCTTCCCTCTAGAAGGTTTTCGAAAAGATGAAGCAACCGAAGAGACTGAATCTGACCCAGCTCCATGGGAATGAACCCTGTTAACCGATTCTCAGATAGATCAATCTCTTCTGCACTTCTGCAATTGCCAAGCTCCCTTGGGATTGTTCCATTCAACTGATTGGTATACACATACAATTTTTTCAACTTCAATAAATTGCCAAGCTCCTTGGGAATACCTCCGCTGAAGCCGTTGTCATTCAAGGCAATCATCTCTAAATTACCGCAATTTCCAAGTTCAGGAGGAATTTCACCAGATAACTTGTTTTGCCAAAGAATCAAAGTGGTTAGATTCCGGAGCTTCGGAAGCTCCCTAGGAAGAAAGCCTTCAAGCTTGTTCTGTGCCAACCCTAGAATTTCTAGGTTTTCACAATCACTAATTTCAACAGGAATTGGACCCGACAAAAAATTCAGACCCGCCCTGATGATCCTAAGCCCTTTCAACATAGCAATTGATGTGGGAATTGCATCGGTGAGATTATTACTGTAAATGACAAGCTCTTCAAGAGAAATCAAGCTGCCGATCTCTGATGGGATCTTACCGTACAGGAAGTTCTCACTCAAGAAAAGTTTTTGTAGAGAAGACAGCCCACAAAGTTCAGGCGGTATTTCGCCATGGAACCTATTTGAGCTAAGGTCTAGAACCTCTAGATTACTACAATTACCAAGGTCCCAAGGGATAGGACCAGAGATCGCGTTCTTCGACACATTTAAACCAGTTAATTGATGGAGTTCACAAATGCTGGATGATAAACTACCACTTAAATTAAATTGATGGAGGTTTACGGAAGTTACCACAGAACCAACACAACTCACGCCACTCCAACCACAAGGTGTAGAATCTGATGAATTCCAGCTCCAGAGATTGTTATAATCATCAACAAGATTTTTCTTGAACTCCAGAAGCCACTTCCCTTCTTCATTTAGTGATGTTACAATGGCGATATGGTGAAAGAAGACGAAGAAGACCAGTGGCAGTAAGGAAATCCTTCTGATGTGAATTTTCAAAAGTAATGTCATTTTTACATCACACAAGAGTGAAAGAGAGGATGCATGAAATGCCAGAATCCTAGCAGTGGTAGAGATCATTTCCTATGTTAGGCCCTCAAAGCTCAAACAATCAGGAATCTGCATAATGGAAATGCTTCAAGGACATGAAATTTGAAGGAGTCCAGCATGGAAATACTAGATAGCAGTTTCCAAAGAGGTACAAGAAAACAGAAGTGAAATCGCAACGAATATGTTTTTGACTACCACCCCTCAAGCTATCAAAAATGGAATACAAATCGCCTCCTTGAGCAAATTCAATGAAGCAGCAACTACACCGAACATAAAAGAATTCACTAAAAATCCACAATTCGGAACAGAATAATAGAGCACAACACAGGATCAGCACAAGTCGATCTTCTAAAAGCTTCGGCAATCAAATATTCATGTAGGCACTACATATCAGGAAACAGAGCATCAACGAAGAACATGGAAAGAGATCGACTTACAAATGAAATACTGTAACTATACTCCACTGGAAAAAAAACAACAGCCGCACACAAAAACTAGATGGACAATGAACAAGAGAATGCGTCTAAACCTTCAATACAATCAAACAATCAAATTCTTCTGAACTCAACTGCAAGAACAAAAGAGATGAAGGGCCAAAAGGCGAACATGCCTCTAAAAGACACAGATCTCAATCAAAATCCTGATCTTGATTCAGATAGCCAAGAAATTCAACCAATGTTAACTGTTTGAAGTGAAACTTTCCGGAAAAAACAAGATCACCGATGGACAATTGACAGAACATTAACAAAATGAAGCATTTCGACAGAGAAATCGGCATCTAAGACTAGGAATTCTGAAACTTGATAAAATCATCGATCGAGGCCAAAGAAGGAAGAAAGATTTCGCATTTCCCAATTCGCAATTCCGGAAAGTAGATGTACAAAGTCTACGAAGGGGAAAGCCAATCGATTGAAGCAAAGAAAGAAATAGTAGAAAAGAAAAGGCGTAGTTGCCTGTGTTGGTAGGGGATCGCTTTAAAGAGAGAGCGCGAGAAGCTCGAGAGTCACGATCAGAGGCTCGTTTGGCAGGGATTCGAGTCAACGACGCTTTCCAGCTCGTGGATTTCGCTTTTGGAAGGGCGAGATCTAGGCCATTGAAGAAAGAGGGGATTTTGATGTCGCTGTTGTTGGTGATGTTGAGCAACGAAGAAGAAGAAGAAGCTATGATTTCCATGGCGACTCGAAGCACTAGTGGAGTGGAATCTGGCAATCTGCAGCTGCTGCTACCGCTGTTGCTGTCTTTCCCTCTCTCTCTAGCTTCCACTTTCTTCTACTGTCAAATCAAAGAGGACCAACGCATTTGGAATTTGAGGTGAGGAAAGGGATTTCATGGAAAATCTCGTCAATCTGTGTTTTTGTCTTCCATTTCCACTTGGAAATTGTTACATTGGCTGTCGATAAAATTCAAGAGGTAAGCATTTGCGTGTAAAACTAGTGATTGAAGAAAAATTACACTCGATCGCGTGTCTGTGCTTGTGCCTGGGAATTGTGTCTGTGTTTATATTTGCGTGTAAAACTAGCGATTGAAGAAAAATTACACTCGATCGCGTGTGTTTGCTTGTTCTCGTAACTAGTTATCATCTATTAGAAGAGAATTTTTCTGCGAGGTTCAAGTAGCAATCCATCTAAATCTAGCAATTAATATAAAATTTTTTTGATAGTCACTAATCTCAAGAATTGATACACATCTGAATGATCTGAGTTAGATCGAGAATTAAATATTTTTTTGTGAAGCTATTAAACTTGTGAGCCACGGATGAAAGGGTTAGGAGCATGAATTTGGAGTCAGACTTAATAGTTGGGGTGGTCTAACATAGATCTTTTCATCCCTCGATTCCATTCCTAAATGGAGCCCACAATTGGGCCCCACAAAAAAGTTAGCACATACCACCTGAATATTACCCCATAGAAATTAGATAAATAAAATCATATCATAAGTTAATTTTTGAATATTAAATGAGAGTTTTTGAAATCGAGCACTAAATAATCTTTCTCTTTATGAAAATAGAATTAAAGAAACTTGTGTCCTATCCACATCTCTATGCCGCGTGTCTTTCACCGTTTATCTCTTTACTAATCCGCTGATGCCGTCACATACAAGATTATAAAGTAGGTGACTAAATTACAAAATGTTTTTTTTATGATATTTCATTAGATGATATGTACCTCATTCGTTTTTCAAGACCGGTAAAACGCAAAAAGCTTTCTCCATTTGATGGGTGTTGAATGTAGGTCATTGGCGTGGGTGTTTTTCGTATCTTAGAGCATGTTGGTTACAGGATATCTAAGGATTCCTAGTTGAGAGATATTTAGAGAATTTTAAATGCACTCAATTAGCTAGAATGACATGTGCAAGGGCCCTTGATTGTTTTGAAAACCAAATACATTACAATTCAGAGAATTTTATAAGGCAAAAGATTCCTAAATATATGAGGAAATTGCAAAGAAAATAGGAAGATTTAGGAGTTGGGGAAATAGTTGCCGGCATACCGACAAAAGTTCTCATCGGCAAGAGTTTCCTTATTGCAAACAAATAAGCACTAAAGATGTTCATTAGAAGGTATGTTGCAATTTGCAAATGCTGCATGCTTGTTTGCATTTAATACAATGGAGCTAATTACATAGAAATCCAAGGCTGATAATAAAGGGGCTGCTCACTTGATTGGCAACCTCGCATGTCACCCAACTACCTAGGGGTAGGATCCACGGTATACTCTTCCCATGTTTGTTTGGTAAAAATACTTGTAGGGTGGAGTGAAGATTGTAGTGAGAATAAGATAACAGGGGGTCTATAATCATAGTATGATAAAAACAAATTATTTTTAGTGGCTCGATAATGAATTTTCTTGACTTTTGGGATAAAAAGTAGATGGATTTTTGTCTTTTAGTGGCATTAGAATGTTACTTTTTTTACCTTTTCTTTAAATGAAAGAGGAAATTTTAAAATTTTATATTTTTGATATGACACATACTCTTTTCATGTCTGGTGACAAAAGGCTTTATTTCACTCCACCTTACCAGTGAAGTGGCCAAACATCCTTGGGCTACTTTCATACTCTGTGGGCTTGACCCGGTTGGGGTAACTAAAAAAAAAAAAAGAATGGCCAATTAAGGATTTTTTAATGAGTGAGGGGCAAATGGTATGAGTTGAAGGGTGTAGGATGTAAGGTATTGATATATTGGCAGGCTATATCCAAGAACCACTTTTATGGAACCTGTGTTGATTTAAATGAATCAAATTCATCAAATCAATTCCACTATGATACTACATTTTGGCTAATAATATCATACACCACAAGCACAACTTACAAGGGGAAGATTTCCGCCTATGAGCAAACTGCATATTGTGTACATGAAGTTTGGCTCATGAAGGGCAACTTGGATACATTCCTTTCATTTGGGGTGGGATGGATAGGAAGGTTACTTTGTGGATAAGGCTTATGTAAAAATCAATCTCATCATATTAGATTATCCTAGTTCTTGATTTAAAAGCCTGAAGTTCTAAACGTCTTTAACCATGATCTTTCAGATATTCAATTCAAGAGTGACTAACAATTTGATGAACATGTTAAAATTTTATATGATTGTAGATCATGGGAGATAAGAGTGACTTGCACGCCCAAGTGGGTCTGCCAAGGAGTTTTTTTTTTTTTTTGTTCTGGCCATGGTTGGACTTTGGGCGGAACAGTGAAATAGAGAGAGAAGAGAAGAGAGAAGGAAATACTATATCGTGGAGTTTCTGTGAACATGAGCTGAAAAGGAAAACATTTTTAGGCCCAGCTGTGCTCTTTCAAGCCTTTTTTTTTTAAAAGATTCTTTCAATTTTGGGTAGAAGAGCTCATTCGGTTGTTGAACCTAACATTAGACCCAACTATCCGAACACTGTCAACCCAACCTCTCCCTCTCCCCCTTCCAATCTGAATTTAGATATGACAACAAGAACAGCATGTGGAGTTAGATGTGCCATCCGCATAGATGGTAGGGTGATTTCGATTTGATGTATGATGTGGAATCACACAGAAGATTTTGGGATCCGGACTCATTTGCATCCCATGAATTGGCGTTAGGCCCAAGTTTACACTCACTAAGTCTTTACTCATGATTGGATTGCATCTCAAGAAAATTTATGATGAAGAATGAATCAATGGTTAGGATAATCTAATGAGGCCGATTTTGTTGAACCCCCCGTGCTCATGACACATGAGGGGAGACCTTTTAATCTACTCTTCTCTCACCGATAAGCTTGCATTTAAGTAGGCCTCATAAACTAAATTACATATAAACTATATGCAGTCTACCTGTAGGAAATTATTTCCCAAATTATAACGGGAGGGAGGGAGAGAGCACGCATCAAGTTTGGCTTTTCCACCATGGGATTGGCCCAAAACTATCAGTCCCACTCACAATCTTAACTCCATTATTAGTTGCCATATTATCTAAAACTAATTGAAAACTCAAGGTTAAGTTATATAATATTAGCATGCAGTCCTCCAACTAGACATGTAGCCCCCACTGCCGACACCACAATCATCTCCTTACCTTGTCGACGCTAGCTTGCACGTACAAAGACAGACTCCCTTCTTCCAAAGCCTTCAAAACACAGCTAGCAAGTTTCATTTATATTTATAAACATCAATCAAAGTCATCACCGCTTGTGTTAGGGGACCGATCGATTCTCTTATTTCTCCTCTTCATGTCACGCAATCACAAGAAAAGAAAGAAAAAAGTTCCAGTAATTACTCCACTATCTCTCTTTCTCCTTTCTACTCTTTATAATTAAAAAGAATGACAAAAGGACACATTGTAATGTATAGTATCCACTCATTCTTACCTTCCTTGTTGGTTTCTGCTTCATTTTCTCTCTCAAAAATCATTTCCTTTGAAATGCATGTATAAAGTGAAGTATGGAGTCTTAAAGTGATATGATGTGGCTTTGTAGAATTCGTGATAAGTAGGTATGTGTAGCTTTTGTCTTCACACACCCACTTAACTGGGGGCCCTCAGAAGAGTCAACCAATTTGGTATCAACTTTTCTTTCTTTTCTGCTCGTGTGTGTGTGTGTGAGTGAGACTTGAGATTGTTGTGCACTGATGAGTGGTCACTGAAGCCCCACACTTACTATCTGTGGTGGGCTTTTATGGAGTGGGTATGATCTTAATCTTTCCAAAATGCTACTGTAGTCGGGTCCTGTATTGATAATGTAATGACAATTAAATAAATCATATAATGTCATGTAAGTGGAGCCTTTTTAGTTGCATTATATATAAATATAGGATTTCATAGGTTAACAAAATAGAGAAAGGCCGAGGCCCCTTAACCATGTTGACTTTTTATGATCAATCCGATCCCTTATACATACTCACTAACCTTTTGTGATTGGTAGAGGCTTAAATTTGTGACACCCGTCCAACTTACTTTTACTACTGTTAGATTGAAATTCAAAAAAACTGATGCATTCTTAAGATCATTAAATTTAAAAGCCATAGATTAAGGGATGGGGATGATCCGACAAAGTTTGAAATTCTCTACTCATAGAGATTTGCAATTTGGAACCCCCACCTTCCCATGATTGATGTGACCCCAGGGGGCTCTATGAGAGAGTCCATGAAAGGCATCTGCACCAGAGCACCACACCGCGCGCCCATGTTTAATGACAGTCTCGTCAAATGCTTTTGGCCATTCAAATGTTGAAAGGTTCATTGCTTTCATGTTAGTTCACCTGCTACCTAGATGATTTTTCCTTTAAGTTTGTAAAATAGAAGGGATGATTGCATGTTGCTTGTCACAAGAATAGATGGGATGGGAACCAACTCTTGGTCAACTAACTGCAATTCTTCTTAAAAAAGAAAAAATGATTTTTTTTTCCAATATGGCCACCATTAGCTGTTGATTTTCACACATGAGACCAAAGTTGAAATATATATTTCTTTGATGCTCAATTTTTGTGCTATCGCAAAACCTTATTGTAATATCGAAGAACTTTATTGGAATATTAAAAATGGGCATTGAAATACGAAAAAAAAAAAAGTATAGTCTTATTTGATATCACATAATTCAATACAAATTTTGTGATATTGCAATAAAGTTTTGCGATATTGAGAAAATAAAACAGTATGGAGAAAATACTTCTTCTTGGGTCACCTGCACACGCAATAATCAATGGCTAATGTAACTATACAAGAAGAAAAAAAAAACTAAATGCAATTTGTAATTTTGTATTATGTGGGGCCCACTTGAATGCATGTAGATTACACGTGGGAAATTAAAGGAGTACAGTAGAACCTCGATAATTTAATACCTGATTAATTAATTACCTCGTCAAAATAATATTTTTTTCCTGTCCCGAGTTGGGGACAACATGCTAAATTAATAATTCACTAAATTTATAAGATAATAGAAATTTGAGAATTCATATAGACCCCATGCAATATATTAATTAATAATGCCTTAATACATATGTAATTGATTATACATTTAGGATGACTTCATAAAGAATGAATCAATTGTGACTTGTTGCTTCTTGAAATTTATGTCACCTTGAATCTCATCTCGGACTTTTCTTAACATGGTAAGAATTTCTGGTGTTCTCTTCTCATGGTGCAACAAAAAATTATTCAATGTCTTCGTTGCTTTGAGAGCTTCCTTTCGTGAAGGCGGCTCCATAGCATCACTTTCATCTTCAACTTCATCACTTTGCTCATTTCCCATGATGTTGTGTTACAATTAGTTTTGCTTATTTAAATAGAGTTTTGCTTATTTAATGTTCATAAATGAAATAAGATAATTAATACATTGAACATCATACAAATATAATACATTGAACAATGTAATGTACATTGAACGATGTAATGTACATTGAAAAATATAATACATTGAACAAACTAACACATTTAATAATGTATACACAATAAATTAAAATTTTAAGTACATTGAACAAGGTACAACAATAAATATTTTGTTGAATTTTTTAAGAAAATAAATAATAGCTTGATAAATTAATAAGTTATTAATTAATGAATAAACTAATAAATTATTAATTTATCGATTATTTAATATCTTGCTAAATTAATAGATTTTACCAGTCCCGAGGCTATTAATTTAGAGAGGTTTAACTGTACGTGGTTAAGGGATTGGCAAAATATTAATTCTATCGAAATTATCCTAATATGTTGTTTTAAGGCCTCAATATTTAATGATATTTTAATAATCTTTTGTCACAATTTAATCAGAAAGTGTGCTTAATGTGTCTTTTTGGTACCCAGCTAAGGGGGCTTGAAGCCTAAGACCCAAGAGTGAGACTGCACGCATACAGAAAGACAACCTATTCAAGTGGGAAAGGAGCTCGCACGCGTGGGAAAAAAGCCTACACAAGTGGAAAGGGTGTCCACACCGCGGAAAAATAAGGCTCACCTAGGATTCGAACCTTGGACAGACAGAACCGCCACTCATTACCATTTGAATAAGTGTGTTTAATATTAAAAACATGTGAAGGCAAATTCCTACGGCCAATAGAAGTGACCCCAGATTCTTTTGAGGAGCTAATTAAGACATAGCACCATGTTCACTAGAGTGACCGTCCATACCATTTAACTAGGCTTGTAACTTAATTGATTTGAATTAGATCAGATATTAGCTCAACTCAAGCACTAACCAACTTGTACATGGGTAATATTCCCAGACCTATTCGACCTGAATGAAATTGAAACAGACCCAATTCAAGCCCTACATGAATTGTATAATATAGTATCTACACAAATATATTATTATTTGTATGTACTATGTTCATATGCCTATAGGGGAGTGAGCATGGTACTTGGTAGACGAGTCAAATTTGAGTAATGAAGTGTAAAATTGGACCCATCACAAATGTTATGTGGGTTTTAAATCTAGGACCAAGCTTGACCTGGATCTAAATATGTCTAAATTCATTCGATTTTGAACATGTTTGCAGATTTGGGTTTAGCCTGACCAAAGTTGTTTTGAACATGTTTTCTAATTGCACCATGTCATGTCATCATCCAAATTCAAATCTATTCACTTACCAGTGGGGCTTTTCTCACATCAACCAACTTTAAATTTAGCCCCTTTTCTGACATTTTTAATTTGTTCTTGGGACGCACCTTTACTTAATCCAAATCAAACATACCCAGCTACCCTAATTTTCAATTAACACTAACTCCTATTTTACACTAATCTGATCATTAACCATCATCGGATTCAATCACAAAAATAATTAACCTTAAAAAACCATTACACATTGAAGATTAAATATTGAGATGTTAGAATTATCTGATTAGAGTGATATTTGACCTATCCCCATCCTATATTCATGGAACTCACAATCATGAATAAGATGAGTCTCAAGTGGGCCCAAATGGGAGGAGACATTTCTTAGGAAGTGCACCTTGGTTAGCAGGAAAACGCCCTTCACCAGTGAAATTATCATAGGGGCAGGATTGGGCCTGCCCTCAGTCAACAAACCACGGCTTATTTATCTTGTTTCATAATTCATAATTTGTACCCATTCCATCTTTCAGAGTGGGGTAAATAAATCTAGTGGGCTCAATCAATTGGTGGGACTATCATCGTGTTTGGGTGGTTTGGACATTTCACATCTGTGGTGGTTAGTGTGTACATGGGCCGGGCCTTAGTAATATATTGGTCAAGGCAGGGACCATTTACAGCCACGTCCGATTGAGTGGCTCTCACTGTGTGATCGAGCACATGTTAGAAACATGACTAGACACTGATGTGGCATCGTTGTGGACGTGGTATTAATCACAATCTCCATGGTCAATTATATGGTGGGACCCTCTCCTTTTCAACTAAAACTTGAGAATCTGGATACGTAGGGGATGAGATTCATGGTGGACAGTTGGTACTATCTTTATGTGGGCCTTATGATGGAGTTTTAAAAATTTTGTTACACAATTTCGGTGCAGTAGCTATGCCAGAGGATCCTGACCCTCTTATCTGCCAGGGATGGGGGCAGTGGACCACATATTTGCCACGTTTGACGTTTTTTTGTTCTTAAAAAGGAGAATGGGGATTTTCAGAGGGGGTTTATCCATGGTAACCATGGTCCACCTACAGTTACCATGCAGACTGTTCTATAGTGATGTGGTGAACCGTGATACGTCACGGAATAAAACTTCACCAGATCGGACTCTTGGAAGGAGGTTCCTGCATGAAAGCTAGGCCGCCGGCCGCCGCCTTCTAAAATTATTACTATGGAATAGACCCCGGACGCAAGCAATGACATCAACCCAGAATGATTGAAGGCCCAAGAAACTGTAAAATAATTGAAAGCCGTCCGTGCTGTTAATCTAGTCACTGATGGACAATGGTGCCCTGCGAGAGATGTTACAATAAAAGAAAAAAAACAAAAACACTCCATTCATGGTATGATTCTCGTCAACAATAGTATACTATGAGCAGACTGCACATTAGCAATATACAGTTCAGGTCATAGGGTCCATTTAAATACATATTTATCAATGGAAGGAGGGCAGACGGTAAGATTTCCTCATAAATGAGGGAAAGCCAAAAAATCAGTCCCGTCGGAGTATCCTAACCCTTGATTTAACAACCTTTAAGTTCAATGATATCTTAAGAATATATTTTCTTGAGATTTAATCCAACGGCGGATGAAGGTCTCACGAGTGTAAAATTAGACCTGATGCCATGTTATGATACGGCAAATCCATCAAATGGGCTGCACTGATCAAAGGTGCGCCCAAGTAGGCCCCTACAAGCGGGACTGCAGATAAAGATAGCTGTTGCAGTCATTAATTTGCTATAGTTTTTATCTTATTCACCATCGATCGACCATTCATTTGCCAGTCATCATTCAAACTCAACCCAAACTCAACCAGAGGCGCCGCCCACCCCTCAGACTATAAATTTCGTCGACCCCTTCCCAATCACTCTCCCATACCACACAAAATCTAAAGACAATTAAACCCATTCCTTACCCAATTTCATACAACCTTTGTATTCCTATTTGTGGATTGTGATGGCTGATGAGGTAGTTGTGTTGGGTACAATTGCTAGCCCTTTTTCCAACAGAGCAAGAATAGCCCTATTAGAAAAGGGGGTCGAACATGATTTCATAGATGAAGATCTGGACAATAAGAGCCCTCTCCTGTTGAAATCAAACCCCATTCAAAAGAAAATCCCTGTTTTGATCCACAATGGAAGGCCCATCTGTGAATCTCTCACCATTGTCCAATACATTGATGAGACGTGGAACAAATCATCGCCCTTGCTGCCTGTGGACCCATTTGAACGGGCTAATGCAAGGTTCTGGGCCGAGTACATTGACAACAAGAAGGTGAGTCACTGTTTTCTGAGGCCCATTTCCCTTTTGTTATAATTTTAGGAAAAGTCAGGACTTTTTGACCTTTGAGTCGTGTCTAAGAGTCTAAATCCCCTGTTTCATTGAAACAAGGAGATACTGTTTCATTCAATCCACATTCACCACCTATACAAAGTCTTTTTCTTGATTTTTTTTTTCATTTTAAGGAAGCAATTGAGAGGGTACATTAGCTGGTATAAGGTTTTGTATAGGTGGCGAATGTGGATTGCATTATTTTCTAGGTATATGTGGGGAAAATATATATTAAAAAAAAAACTATAAAAAGAAGGGGATCATTTCTAGAGGGTATAGTTCACCGTGTGGACAAAACCCCAAAATCTTTTATCTTTTCATTCCAACGGTTTATAAATTATATTTGGTATATAACTTTTTTTTTTCTTGAACAATCTCAAGTTGAGTACAATTTTTAAAAGTTTTTAAAATACCCTTGACCCAAAATTGGCTAACCTAATAGACCAATCCGATCAACCTGAAATACAGGATGTAAATCTGATAATGTTTTGAGACTGATTTTCATTCTTATACACAGTTGTATGATTGTGGGTCGAGGATATGGAAGAAGGAAGGAGAAGCTCGAGAGGAGGCCAAGAAAGAGTTCATAGACTGTTTGAAGGTGTTGGAAGGGGCACTGGGCCAAAAACAGTACTTTGGAGGTGAGAACTTTGGGTATGTAGATGTGGCTCTTATCACTTTTGCATGCTGGTTTTACTCCTTTGAGAAATATGGGAACTTCAGTGTAGAGGAGGCGTGCCCAAAGCTCATGGCATGGGTGAGAAGATGCAGGGAGAGGGAGAGTGTGGCAAAAGTCCTTCCGGACTCAAACTGGGTACATGAGTTTATAGACGTCGTTTTGAAGAAGAGGTATGGTGTTGAGTAGTTGAAGAATTCACTTCCAAGGAGTATATCAAAATAAAGAGTCTGCTAAGTGTTACCATCTCATATGGATATGTATTGTGTTTGGTTAAAAATAATCAGAGTATGCTGAGTGTTGCTGCATACAAGGGACATAACATTAGATATATGTATTGCGTTTATTATGCTGTGTTTGGATTGTAATAGATGTGTTCTGCTTGTGTGTTGGGTGAATCTTAAAATCTATAAATACGATTGGTTGGACTAGGCCTTGAATAGAGGACTTGATTTATACCAAATTAAGCCCACTTACATTTATAAATATATATTAATTCTAATATCTTAATATTTTGTATGATGTTATAATTGAAGATCTTGATACTGGGCAGGAAGGCCCTCACAATGTCAAAAGCCCATGACCCAAATCCTGATCTAAATTTTATAGCATCTATGTAGTGGGCCTGAATTCTACACAATTAATACTAGGTCCAAAAATTTGATCCCCAGGTTTTAGGTGGAGTCATCTAATTATAGGATCCATAGACGACTCAGAATTATATTATTGTCTATTAGTAAATGTTATTTGCAACAATGAATTATTAAGCCAAACAAAAATTGAGGCTAAGGCTAGGGACGGTATCCAAGGGTTTTTTTAGTTCCTTAGCCGGACAGGTCCCGTGAGAGAGCCTACACACGGAGAAGAGGTCGCCCACATACGTGGGAAGAGGGAGCATACTCAAAGATAACCCTCGTTAGCTGGGCGAGAGACCGGGAGCAATCCCTTGTTCTCCATGGTATAGTATAGGGTTGAACAATGTCTGAATCAATTCAAGGCTTTGATGTGGCAAATCACACACACACACACAAAAAAAAAAAGAGGAATCTTTCTTACTTTTGTATAAAAAGTGGGTATTTTTATTTTTATTTTTATTTTTATCATTTAGTGGATAAAGGAGGTTGCTTTTTTAACTTTCTTTTTTTTTTAAAGAATTAGAGAATTTTGAAGACGTATACTTTTGATGTGACCTTATCTGAAAAATGAAAACTTTACATTACTTTCACTTTAATAGTAAATTGACAAACGGGCCCAAAAGTCTTTGACCAACCGAACTAATTTCTCCGATGGCCCACTAAACCCACATAAATGCACGCCCAAAAGGCAGTTTCGGGCACAATAGGTGGAGAGCAGTCCCACACCACTACAGTGACTCTCAGGTTGGTGGCACGCTAATACTATCTATATCGGTCTAAGATAAGCCTGACAAAGGCAGTAGCCACAAAGAGTTTGATCCATTACAAAAGGGAAGATTGAGTAAAAGATGATATTTTCCCCTTCCAATGGGGTAACAATTGGATTAAAAAGGTCAACCCAAATCCGCCTCTCATCTACCCTTGTTGAGTTGGTGTGGCTGTGGAAGTGTGATCCATATATCTGCCACGTTTCTTGTTCTTTTAACTGAGGTGGGCCACCCTAGGCTACTATAAATTTCCTTCCTCTCCACCCCATCATAATCTCTCACAGTCGCAGACCATAGAAGAAAACCCAAAGACTGATGATTCTGAGGAAGTTGTTGTTCTGGGTATGTGGGCTAGCCCTTTTGTCAAGAGGGTGACAATCTCCCTGTTAGAAAAGGGTGTTGGATATGAATACAAGGAAGAAGATCTGGTAAACAAGAGCGCACCCCTGTTGAACTCCAACCCAGTTCACAAGAAAGTCCCTGTTTTGATCCACAATGGAAGGCCCATCTGCGAATCTCTCATCATCGTCCAATACATTGAAGAGACGTCGACCAAAAGGTCACCCTCGCTGCCTGGAGATCGACCCATATGAACGGGCAAATGCCAGGTTCTGGGCTGATTACATAGACAAGAAGGTCAGTTTGTGTTTTCTGAAAGCCCATTTCCCTTTCTGTTGTATTTTAGGAGAAAAATCAAGGCCTTTCGGACCCTCATGTAGTCTATATAAATAAGAATTTATTCTCCCTCATGATAAGCACAACTCTATCTTATGGGAATAGACACAAAAATGTCCTTAATAGTGTGATATTGCAGTCTTTAATTTTTGTGATATATTACAAAACTGAACCAGCTTCTTTTTATGTGATATCATATACTTAATTCTCATGTGTCATTTGTGTAATATAGCATAAAAGATTATCATATCACATATATTATGGGTATTTCAGTCAATTTTCAATTTATACTGTTGGTTTAGGTACCTATGAGGAAAAAAAAAAGAAGAGGATTTTACCGGAAAAAACACTTTATCCGGTTATGTTACGCAATCAGACATTTTAGTGAATGCAGCACCAATTAGAGCAATTGGGTGCGAATTTTATTTTTTTTTACCAAAAGAGCACATCGTCATCGCCGACCTTATTTACACTTGAATAAGGTCGGCGATGACCTTATGTATACTTTAATTTTTTTTTACATAAAGAGCACATCGTCGGCGCCGACCTTATTTATACTTGAATAAGGTCGGCAATGACGCTGTTTGCGACCTTTTTTTAGGGCTAAAATCTATGTTTCGCTCATTATTCTCTTCTCCCTTCCACCATTGCGTCGAGACTGACCTAGGACGAGGGCGAAGAGCAGTTGCTTCCATTTATCCACAACCACCAGCGTTCTAACTGAATTTGTCAACATCTGCTCATAATCTCATCGTTTTTTCAATCAACTGTGATTGAAACCGACGCTCCAGAGGTTTGGATCTCCTTCCGTTTTTGAATCCTTGAATCCTTATCAAATTTTTTGTATTTTCACTTCCTTTTGTTTTCCCACCTGCCCGGCTTCCCGTATATGATATCTAACTGCATGGTTTGTTATCTTCAACGTTGTATTCGATTTGTACATTTGTTGTTTGCATTGATTAGGGTTTGTATATTTCAAATTTTGGATTTTTTCAGTTGAGAAGCACGATGGATGATTGGGTTTTGTTTTAACACTAACAGAAAGGTCTGAATGAGTTATTTTTGTTTTCCAAACTTGAGGATGTTGTATATGGTCAAATGGCAGTAGTGGTTCATTCGTTCCTTTTTGTGTTTCTTCATTTTGACAATGTGAATGGGTTGTTCATTCTGTTTCTTGAATTTGATTTTACGAACTTGGAAGTACCCTGGACATAGCATGTGTAAATCGCACATCACCCTTGTAGGTCTAAATCCCTAAAGCTGACAAAGTGTACCCAAACAAGTATAGGACTATATTGTCTGCACACTCCCAAACAAGTGTAGCCAAATGCTTACATATATGCACAAATTTACTCTGGAATCTTAAATAATCAACACTGCACTACTAAGGCTTGTTTCAGAAAGAGATCATTAAGGAACTACATTGTTAGTTCTTTGGACAACCAAATCAGTCATTTTATACTCAGCTAAGCCTCTAAGAATTATTCCACATAGGATGCATTTGGATGTGCCAAAACTACAATTTAGTTGGAAAACACTGGTTGAATGGATGGCTATCACTCTAGCTTGGGATTTGTGATGGTGATGGGATGATAGTACATTCTGACATTCTGCTAAGAAATCAAGAATAGAAGTTTGCCGTTTATGTGGTGTCCAATTTTCATACTGCTCCGGACACATACCAGCAACAGATGGTAACAACCTGTTTTGCAAAAAACTTGAAATCAGCTGCATTTCATGGTTCATCCAAACAACCCATAAACTTTTGATGGTGTATTATTTGTTTGTTTTGGCTTCTTAGTTAATGTGAATATCATGCATGTTGAGTTATGCCATACGATTGAATGCCAAACCATTCAAACTCATTCAACATTCTTGATTGATTTTATGAGTGTTTAAATTACTAAAGTGATATATG
Source organism: Litsea cubeba (assembly GCA_012931725.1). Classification (NCBI taxonomy): domain Eukaryota; kingdom Viridiplantae; phylum Streptophyta; class Magnoliopsida; order Laurales; family Lauraceae; genus Litsea; species Litsea cubeba. Next base: position 87,330,881 of record CM022945.1, on the reverse strand, counting down.
TGTTTTCATTTACCATTATAGGGGAGAGTATTGTGTTGTCAGTTTTGGATATTCGGCTTTCATAGTATGTTCATGCTTGCCTTGACAACATTCAATGCTATCATGTTTATTTTGGATGTACACAGATGTCTAAAGAGAATACAAGCAATGTTGAAGTGCCCCACATTTTTTAGAATAATTGGATTCGAGATGCTTCAAGGCTTAACCTCCCTCCACTACCTGTCTTACCCCCTGATTTGCAGTAAACATTTCTCGAGTTTTTAACATTCTTCCAAATGCGTTGTAGTGTAAATTGTAAACTAATGAATTACCGTGGTTTGTTTATGGGTTTCACATGATGGAAATAGTTGTTGTCTATATATGAGATGTAATTGTATATGGGATGTTGAGTCAATGTCAATTGAATGCGTATATTTGTCATTGAATGTTGTCCACCATGATTTTATTCTTATTTCGCGCATAGTTGTATTTTTGTTCAACTTGTCATACAAGCACTTCTTATTTTTTTACTTTTAAAATAAGATCATCACCGACTCTATAGCAGTAAAAATACTTGACAAAGCATGAAAAAGTTACAACTTTTTGTGACAAAACATTATATCTACGTTGGATGACCTTTTTTCTCTTTAAATAAGGTCATCATTGACGCTATATTCGATTTTCGCCAAAAAAGTTACAACTTTTGTTTAAAAAATAATAGACTTCTGCGTCGGTGATGACCTTAATTTACAAAGCTAAGGTCATCACCGACGTTGTATCCGATTTTTCCTTGAAAAAAGTTACAACTTTTGATTAAAATAAGGTACTTCTACATCGGTGATGACCTTATTTTACAAAGCTAAGGTCATCACCGACGTCACTTAGAAATTTTAGCAAGAATTGCCTGAAAAAAGTTACAACTTTTGATTAAAATAAAGTACTTCTGCATCGGTGATGACCTTATTTTACAAAACTAAGGTCATCACCGACGTCACTTAGAAATTTTACCAAAAACAGCCTGAAAAAGTTACAACTTTTGGTTGAAAATAAGAGACCTCTGCGTCGGTGATGACCTTAATTCACAAAGCTAAGGTCATCACCGACGCTGTATCCAATTTTTTCTTAAAAAAAGTTACAACTTTTGGTTAAAATAAGGTACTTCTGTGTCGGTGATGACCTTATTTTATAAAGATAAGGTCATCACTGACGCAGAATCCGAATTTCGCTTGAAAAAAGTTACAACTTTTGCTTATAATAAATGACTTCTGCGTCGGTGATGACCTTAATTTACAAAGCTAAGGTCATCACCGAACCTATAATGAGCTATCCACGAGCTACATGGCTAAAATTCCATGCATAGCCTTTACGTCGCGTACATGCATTACATATCTTCCACGATAAAATATCGGGTTCCACAACAACTCTTTCGAAAAAATAATAATTTATACAAATAGATCGCATCTTTTCAAAAAAATAATGGTACTTTATAAACATCCAAAAATACAGCAAAAACCATCACGGCCATTTTAATAAAGTTTCTATAAACATTCATACAAGAAAAACTCTCTAAAAAAAACAGAAAACTAAAAAATATTACATGAGCAACCCCAAAACATCAAATCCATCAACGTCATTGTGTAACTGGTGGATTTTTGCAGCTCCCACGGTTGTGACCCCTCTCTCTACATAACGAACAAGTTGCCACTCGTCGCTTGCGATTTCTATCTTCAACTCGGATCCTATTCTTCTTTGGTCGACCCGATTGCTTGCTAGCCAATGGTGGAAGGACTCTCCTGGTGGTTAAAACCTATTTCCATTGCTTTCTATTACGGGTGGCGTGAATGACATCTCTGTACGTCTTCTGATACGTGCTTGTAAGGTACCAGTGCTTGCAAAACTCATATGGATTCATATTCCGCGCTTTCATGGCGGCAACAGCATGGCAACATGGGATCCCAATGACGTCCCATTTTCGGCACGAGCATGACCTGCTATCTAGATTAACTACATCAACATACTCTGAAGATTGCACTTGATATTCATTCAATGCCGCTACCCGTACCATCAGCCTTCACGATTCTTCTATCTCTGTGGCTAGGTACTTCTCTGCGTACGGAGTTAGTAGTAAAGTGATGCTCTGTACTTGAGTTGACCGTCTCTGAAAGAATTCCATAAGTTTTGCACGTATCTCTTCCACTTGCTTCGTAATCGGGAGCACTCGGGTGTCTTTTAGGAGACTATTTGTGCACTTTGCAGCATTGCTGGTAAGCATGTCATACCTGCGTCCATGAGCAAATGCCGTTGCCCAGAACTGAGAGCCGATCGCATGGATGTAATTATATGCACACTCATCTAAACTTTTTATGTGGTCCATGCAAGCATCGTATTCACAAGGTCGGTATGCCCTTGCAGCGCTCCAGAATGTTCTTATAATGTCGTGGTCGTTGAAAGCCGCCTTTATGTTTTCCGCTATATGATGGCAACAAAAACAATGCTTTGCACTGGGCATCATGGCTTGTACTGCCGGAATCAGACCTTTCTGACGGTCTGATACAATTGTCTTATTTTTTGGGTCATCCAACGACAAGGACAAGTGTGCAAGAAACCACTCCCAACTATCACGCCGCTCCGCTTCAGCAAAGGCAAATGCAATGGGGAACAGTTGATAATTTACATCATGTGTTACGGCCACCATTAGCATTCCTGGATATTTGCCACGAAGGTGTGATCCATCCACTGCTATCAATGGCCTTAGAGAGGTTTGGAATGACCTTAAGCATGGACCAAAGGACCAAAAGAAGCGTCTAAATCAGTCGTCCGACCTGATGTCCAACGCAGTGTACGAACCGGGGTTGGTTCTATGTAATTCGTTGCAATATAGCGGCAATATCATAAAAGATTCCTCATACGATCCACGCACTTTGCAAAGTGCAAGCTCCTTTGCCATATGGGCTCTCCTGTAAGTAATGCGGGTCCCAAACTCAATCTGACATTCATTGATGATCTCCTTGGGCCTAAGATCGTTATTGCATCGCACCTTCTCTTCAATGAACTCTGCTACTAGCTTCGCGGCTGCTTGCCGATGTGCTGTTCCCATAAGTGGTTTAGAGCAACAATGTTTGTCCTTAAACTTTTGAACTCTGAAGTGTGGACCAGAATCTACCATGGAGGCATGTAATCGCCAGGGACAATCGATTCCTTTACAACTCACTGTAACAATCTTCATGTTAGTTCTCTCATGTTTCAAAGTAAAGTTATTGTATATGGCGTACTTCGCTATAGCTCTTCTAAAAGCTTCACGATCAGGAAACTCCATACCTAACCACATCTCCCTACCTGAACAGGTCCTTTCTTCGGGCACGACACTATAAGGGACCATCGTGTCCACCAGGGGAGCTTTTGAAAAGCTTTCAACACCTGATTTAATTAGTTCGCCAGTTGCTGAACTTCCATTCGCATCCACATTCGTTGCAGGAGCACCTATAAAACTGTGCACACTTTCGCTTCCATTTACATGAAGCACATCTACATTGATTTCTTTGAACATGGACTCATCATCGTCTGCAAAATAAGACAATGTTGTTGGGAATTTGATATCGTGATCCTCCTCTATATCGACCATGTAAATTTCTTTAAAAGGTGGTGGTGACGGTGGCAGCACACCCTTTAATTTTTTATCAGACAGTGTAGTGCTGGGAGTGTCTCGAATGATCTCGTTTCTTTCATCCTGTACAGACCTGCAATCTAGAGTTATGAGAAAAAAATTTACTTTCGATCCAGGCTGAATATATTGCAATATAGTTTTAACTTCTAAACATACCTATTGCCATGAATTTGTTGGAAAGTGCTTCCATCGCATTGCCTCCTTGAAACGAATAATAATATCCCTTTTGCTTCGCCTCTTGACGATTTTAACATACCATTGATATCATTGTCATCGTCGATATTTATCAACGAAAAAAAACTCCCATTGTGTGTATACATAAGGTCATCGCCGACCTTATTCAAGTGTAAATAAGGTCGGCGATGACGATGTGCTCTTTTGGGTAAAATAAAAATAAAATTCGCACCCAATTGCTCTAATTGGTGCTACACTCGCTAAAATGTTTGATTGCGTAAAATGACTGGATAAAGTGTTTTTTCCGGTAAAATCCTCAAAAAGAAAAGAAAAGAAAAGAAAAGTGGTTATTTCTTACCATACATCTCACAGTATGGGCTAAAGGCCTAAAGCCAAAAGATCAAATTAGAAATTTCGCTCTCTAAATCTACTATTTATCTATTCCACTGTAAATTAGGTTATCTTGTCACTCTAAATCTAGAGTTTGGAAGTCATATCATGTATATAACTTTTTTATTCCTAAACATGAGGAAGTCTAGGACAATTTCCATAAAATTTCAAAATACCCTTTGTAAGTGCCTAAAAATTAAGGACTTTAATGCAGGGATTAGGGTCTCTGATTCGGATGATTTGGATGAAGTTTGCTGTGGCTCCGACTGGACCTGAAAAGGAAAAGAGGGAAGAAGCGTCAAAGGACCCTGGCTGCAGGCAGCGCAAGGCTCTCCGATGCTTAAGTCAGTGCAATGAACGAGCAGGGGAGAAGGAGAGGAAATTGCAGAGTGATAGTGTGTATGATGGGTTGCGTACCTTTGGATGGAAGTGGATGCGCTATTTATAGGCGATGGGGTTGACCTTTGTGGGCGAGTTCCAAGACTGGGCCGGCCACTCGAGTGGCTACGTCCACTCAGCCCATAATGCATTAAATGCTGGCCCATGCTTCATTAAATGCTAGGCTTGCTGGGTCAGGCGGCGGTGCTGACTTTTGGGCCAGGTCCCATCAGGCCTGGCCTGGAGCCATGCCCTGGGGGCGCACGTGTCCTGTACGTGCCGTTTTGTCAGTAATGATAAGCTGCAGGGCATGCCTCGGCATGCGCCGCTGTTCTGTCGCTGGTCCCATCAGTCTCCGTCAAATCCGCTCTGCCGGGGTCGGGTAAGTCAAGTCTTCGAGAGCTCCCGCCTCGGCGAATGCCGCGGTCCTTCAGCCGCGGTCACCTTTGGCCCAGGGGAGGCGTAATCACTCTGTCCGGATGCCTGGGCTAGTGCTGATCTCGGCTTAGTGAAAACACCCCCACACAATTGCCCCCCAGTCTTCCGAGCTCTTAAGGGTGTCACAACTCTTTGAGGTCGGAAGGCTGACAGGTTTCGCCGAGATGCAATATGCCGTGGTGCCCAGATGACTTCCTGTCCGGGCTCGGGGGAGCCCAAACGTCTCCAGGCCTTCGGAATTCTACCGCCGTTTCGGTAGCTGGCGCCTTTACTCTTATCCGCTGTTGCTTCCGTACCCGAGGCATTAAATGGCGCACGAGAAACGGGCTGGCGCTTCCACGTGCCTCTCCCTATTTGGCTGGCCCGTCTTTTCACGGCGGCGCGCGCAGTGAAAAGACGCGCCCTTCTTGAAATTCGAAGAGGCGCCATGATTAGGCGCCTATTTTCTGGCTATAAGTAGGGGCTTGCCCCTTCTTCTCTCCCTTTTACTTGCATTCTGCCTCTCTTTCCTTTCCTTCTTCTTCCTCTCGCTTTCGGAGCCCTCGTCCTTCCTTTCCTGCCTTCATCTCTGCCGAAGGAGGCTGTTGCGCAGAGAATCTCTAGGCTTCACTGCCAGGACTCCGTTCTGCATCTTGACCACCTTGTAAGTCTCCTTCTTCCTCTCCCTGTTTCGTTCTGCTTTCTGCCTGGTCTAGGGTTTTCTCCGTTCAGGGTTTTTTCTGTTTTTAGGGTTTCTTCCTTCTCCTTAGTATACCTCTGGCGCTTTCGCCTAAGGGATGGGTATCTATAGCCATTGGATTGAGTCTGAGAGGGGCCTAGCTGACCTTAGGGCTAGGTATGATATACCTGAAGGAGTTCAGGTCATGGCGGCTATAGTCATATCTTATGCCCTTGGGGATTTTTGCGATGGCTGGATGCCGTTTCCCCTGGTTGCCGTGATCGAGGGCGGGGTTAGGTTTCCCCTCCGCCCTCTGCTTAGGGATTGTCTCCGAGCATGGCACCTCTGCCCCTGCCAACTGATGCCCAACAGTTTCAAAATTATAATGGGTACGGACGCGCTCAATACAATACTGGGCATCAGTCTCGGCGTCCACGATATCGAGGAGGCCTATGATATCTGTAAGTCCGGAAAGGACATGTACTACCTCCGCGTCAAGTCGGGGCGGAGGCCCTTCGTGCAGGCCTTAGAAGATTCCAATAAGTATGCCGGGGACGATCGCCTGATGGTCACTGGCGGTTGGGAGTTCGGTGAAGACGAGCCCATCTCGACAAGAAATTTCAGGATCCCTCGTCACTACGGCACCCCTCCAAGTAATTAAACCCTGAGTTCATCCTCTTACTTTTCGTCCCCTTTCCTACTTGCCGATCTGATATCTTTGGTTTGCTCTGCAGACGCTCCTCAGAGGAGAGCTGCCGCTTTCCGAGAAGGCTGGGAGCCGAATAGAGCTTGGATCCGAACTTTAGAGAGTTACCACGGCCACGGTGACAGGTCCGCGTGGAAGCTGCTGGGATACGAGCCCAGGTACCGCGGCTACCGGGAAAGGAAGGTGATTGCTCATCGCAGGCAAGCCGCGGCGGAGGTAGAGGGAGAGACCAGGGCGGACGAGGACCGGACCGCGGGGGACCGTTCTGCGACCAACTCTGAGGCGTCCACCTCGGGGTCCGAAGACAACGCCGAGACGATCGGTAAGGTCATCCTGTCCGATTCAGAGTCTGAGGGAGAAATGGACCGGACCCGTCCGAAGCCCGTCCTACGAAACCTGAAGGCCGTCCCAGTGACCGGCAAGGGTCAGGGCGCGCCTTCTTCTTCCCGCGCTCCCGCGCAGACGAGCGCGCCCTCGTCGTCTGCCGCGCACCCGCCTTCCAGTACGCCGCTCGCCGCGACCGGGAGCGGGACGCCTGGTCCGTCCACCATTGTAGCCACGCAGGGGGACGACCAAGCCCGCAAGAGGGCTCGGGTGGAGAGCTCGGCGGGTGGATCGTCCGGGCCTGTCATGGGAGCGCGGGATCACCCCGCTCCATGGAAGCCGAGCTTGATGGTCCAGCCCGGGAGGCCGCTGTCGGTGGAGGATCGCCTCTCGGGGGGACCGTCCGTGGTTGCCTGCTTGGGGAGCGCATGCGCCCTGCCGCGGGACATGGAAAACCATGACAAAATGGACGACATCTCCCTCCTGGCTGCGCAGATGAAGGCCAACCTGAGTGTAAGTCTGGTTTTGTACTTCAATATTTACTATTTGGTTATGGCTTCCGCTCTTTGGTGAATAACCTGCTTGGTTGTCTCCTGCTTTCTTGTAGAGCGTCCAGATGGCTCAGATTTCGGTGTCTCGTATCCAGAAGTGCCACGCTGAGGTGAAGAGACTCCAGGCTGTATGCGAACAGCAAAGGAAAGACCTGGAGGAGGCGAAGGTGAAGGTGTCTGAATACGAGGACACGCACCGATCCCTTTTCGCCGAACTTGACAAGCTCAAGTCGGCTTTTGATCTGACAAAAAGGAGGGAGGCCGAGTTGGAGAGGACGATCGCGGGGCTGGAGAGCCAAAAGGCTGATCTAGAACTCACCCTTCAAGCCGAAGTCAAACTCGCCTTCCAGGATGGCGTCGACGCAGCGGGCGATGAGTACGCTGCGCAAGTTAACGACATTCGGGTCTCGGCTTGGGAGATGGGCTAGAGGGCGGCTCTGGTCAAGATGGGCGTCTCCTGCGACCATCCGACCTATGCCAGGCCGGATGAGTATCCTTGCTCGGATGTCATCGAAGGTGCAGAGACGGGCCCCGGTGCCCAGCCGACACCGGAGCTTCCCTCCGTTTTGCCGGAGGCGTCTGCCGCGGTCGAGAACCCCGTCGCGGCATCCGCACCCGAAGCTCCTCCTGCCGCGTGAAGTCGGCCTGCTGTTATCCCTTTTGTTTGTTGCTTTTGATGTATCTTTTCTTTTGACGCATCGCGTCCTTTTATGTAAAAAAGGCGCTTTTTGAATGAAAGAACCTGTCTATGTCTTATCTGTTTGATTTGCTTGTTTTGAATGGCCGAGACCACTCTTCGTGGGCTATTAATTTTTAGCCGAAGAATCGAGCGCCATAGCGGGCGAGTGATATTAGCTTGGTGAGTGTCGCGGCAATTTAATGTGTAAGGCGATTCCCTTGGTTTGTGAACAGTGATCGAGCTGGCCATCCGGTACGTAGCCGAGATGCGCACCAAATGGAGATGCCCCCCGGCTCGTCACCAGGGGCCGTGCTGGCTATCTGGCGCGTAGCCGAGATGCGCACGAAATGGAGATGCCCCCCTGGCTCGTCACCAGGGGCCGTGCTGGCTATCTGGCGCGTAGCCGAGATGCGCACGAAATGGAGATGCCCCCCTGGCTCGTCACCAGGGGCCGTGCTGGCTATCTGGCGCGTAGCCGAGATGCGCACGGGATGGAGATGCCCCCCTGGCTCGTCACCAGGGGCCGTGCTGTCAATCTGGCGCGTAGCCGAGATGCGCACGAGATGGAGATGTCCCCCTGGCTCGTCACCAGGGGCCGTGCTGGGGAGTCGTTGTTGTTGATTTAGAACACAGACAGACTTTTTCTTGAGAGAAAATGAACTTCATTGATTTTGCGTAAACGGAATACATTCAAAAGTAAAATTTCTTCAGATGCGACGCGTTCCATGGCCGCGGCAGCGGTTTCCCGTCCATATCTTCAAGCTTGTATGCGGACCGCCCCGCGGTCGAGACTACCTTGAACGGACCGCGCCAGTTTGGGGCCAACTTGCCCTGATTCGGATCCTTATCTGCGGGCAGTGCCTTCTTCAGGACCAGCTCTCCGATGGAGAACTTTCTTTCCCGCACTTTTTGATTGTAACCCCTTGCCAGTCGTTGCTGATAGGCTGCTAAACGGATGGAGGCGGCTTCTCTGCGCTCTTCGGCCAGATCCAGTCCCAGGGTGAGGTTTTTATCGTTCTGGGCCTGGTCAAAGAGTTCAGATCTGAGGGTCGGGAGACCGATTTCGAGGGGGATCACGGCTTCCATTCCGTATGCCAAGGAAAAAGGAGTTTCTGAGGTGGAGCGTCGCGGAGTGGTCCTGTAGGCCCACAGCACGCTGGGTAGCTCTTCCACCCACCTTCCTTTGGCCCCATCAAGTCTTTTCTTGAGCCCATCCAAGACCACCTTGTTGGAGATTTCAGCCTGACCATTGCTCTGGGGGTAGGCCGGAGTCGAGTAGTGGTTTCTTATGCCGAGCTCCTTGCAAAAGTTCTTGAAGAGGCTGGAGTCAAATTGGGTCCCGTTGTCCGAGACCAAGACACGAGGGATGCCGAACCTCGTGACGATGCTCTTCCATACGAAGTTCTTGGAGTCCCGCTCTGTGATGGAAGATAGTGCTTCTGCCTCGATCCACTTTGTGAAATAGTCGGTGGCCACTATCAGCCACCTTTTATTCCCCGGAGCTCGGTGGAGAGGACCCACGATGTCCAGCCCCCACTGTGCAAAAGGCCATGGACTGGAGAGCGGGCTCAAATCCTGTGCGGGTTGATGGAGGTTGTGCGAGAATTTATGGCACTTTTCGCACTTCATAGCGTACATCTGTGCGTCCTTTTGCATGTATGGCCACTAGTATCCTTGGCTTATAGCCCGGTACGCTAGTGACCTTCCTCCGATGTGACTTCCGCAGATGCCTTCATGTATTTCGTAAAGGAAGTCTTCAACTCGGCTTGGGTGGACGCACTGGAGGTAGGGGCCCGTGAAGGATTTCCTGTACAGCTTTCCTTCTGGAGAGAGCCAGAACCGGGCTGCCCGGAGCCTGATCTTGTGAGCTTGCGCTCTGTCCTCGGGGAGTTGGTCGTCTTTGAGGTATGCGATGATGGGATCCATCCAACTGGGCCCGAGGTCGGCACACAGGACTTGCCGTGGTGGGCTGAGCTCTATGCTTGGCGATGTTAGCGAGCCAACTTCTATAGTTCTCTTTTTTCCAGCCTCGACGGCGGAGGCCAAGTTGGCGAGTGCGTCGGCATGCGAGTTAGAGTCTCTGCCGATTTGTTTGATCTCTGCTTCCGGGAATTGGGAGAGGAGTTTCTTGGCGAGGGCTAAATAGGCTGCCATTCTATCGTCGCGAGCCTGATAATCTCCAGTGAGCTGGCTCGTCACCAACTGCGAGTCACTGTAGATTACCAGCTGTTGAGCTCCGAGAACCTTTGCACTATTCAGCCCTGCCAGCAATGCTTCATACTCTGCCTCGTTATTTGACGCTCGGAAGTCGAGAGTCAGTGCTTGCTCAATTACTAGCCCTTCCGGAGACTGGAGGACTATGCCGACACCGGCCCTTCTAGAGGTGGAAGACCCGTCAACGAAGACCTTCCAAGCCGAATCTCGGGAGGCGTCCCGAGATAGCTCGTAATCAGTCTCCGGGACTAGGCCATCCTGCCCCTTGCCCCCCAGTGCGGGGGTCGAGTGGGCTCGGCGCCGAACTCGGAGGAGTGAACTCGACGATGAAGTCTGCCAAAATCTGCGCCTTGATCGCTGTTCGGGGCTGGTAATGGATGTCGTATTGCCCTAGCTCCACGGCCCATCTCGAAATTCGCCCAGAGAAGTCGGCCTTCCTGAAGACGGACTTGAGTTGGTGCTCCGTAATCACCACTATCTTGTGGGCCTGAAAATAGTGCGAGAGCTTCCGAGAGGCACTTACAAGGGCCAGTGCGAGTTTCTCCATTGGCAAGTATCTGGTTTCGGCGTCGAGGAAGGTTTTGCTGGTATAATAGATGGGTTTTTTGCTGCCCTTCATCTTCTCTGACCAGGACTGAGCTCACCGCGTGGCTGGGGACCGCCAAGTATAGGTACAATGTTTCGCCTTTCTTCGGGGTTGATAAGAGTGGAGGCGAGGCCAAATAGGCTTTGAGTTCCTGGAGGGCCGAGTCGCATTCTGGGGTCCACTCAAATCTCAGGTTCTTTCGCAGCAATTGGAAGAAAGGGCGACATTTGTCTGAAGACTTGCTGATGAAGCGGTTGAGGGCGGCGGCCATGCCAGTGAGCCTCTGCACCTGCTTTGTCGTTGCCGGGCTCTGAATTCCCAGGATCGCGGAGATCTGGTCCGGGTTTGCTTCAATACCGCGTCGCGTGACGAGGCTCCCTAAAAATTTGCCGGACCCGACCCCGAAGGCGCATTTGGAGGCGTTCAGCTTCAGCCCGAACTTCCGAAGAACTTCAAAAACTTGCCCGAGATCCGCCAGATGGTTGAGAGACTGGGTGGATTTGACGACCATGTCGTCGATGTATACCTCGACTGTCTTGCCGAGGTGCTCCTGGAACATTTTGGTGACCAGCCTCTGATAGGTTGCTCCCGCATTTTTGAGGCCGAATGGCATCACCTTATAGCAGTAGGTTCCCCTAGGAGTGATGAATGCCGTTTTCTCCTGATCCGGCTCGTACATGGGTATCTGGTGATAACCGCGGTAAGCGTCGAGAAAGCTCATCCTTTCGTGACCGGCGGTGGCGTCAATCATCTGGTCGATCTTCGGTAGAGGGAAGCAGTCTTTGGGACATGCTCTGTTGAGATCAGTGAAGTCGACGCAGACCCTCCATTTTCCGGTCTTCTTCTTCACCACCACGGTGTTTGCCAGCCACTTTGGGTATTGGACCTCCCTGATGGCGCTTGCTTCAAGCAGTTTTTCCACCTCTTCGACCACGGCTGCAGACTGGTCGATTCCGGACCTTCTTGCCTTTTGAACCACTGGCTTGGCCTGGGGGTCTACATTTAGCCTGTGGCTCATAACTTCTGGGTTTACGCCTGGCATTTCCTGCGGGGTCCAGGCGAAGACATCTCTGCTCTGCAATAGGAAACTGAGCAGCTCGGATCGCTCCTGCTCGGCGAGCTGGCTCCCAAGAAGGAAGTACCTCTCTGGATCACTGGGGTCGATCCTGACCTCGGTGAGGTCCTCGATACTCTTTTCTCCTGGATCACGGCCGACCCTCTCTAGCTCCGCTTCGAGCTCTGCCATGTGCACTTGCTTTGGCTCTTCCTCGCCGGACACCACGGCCATCATGCAACGTTTGGCCATCTGCTGATCCCCATTGACTGTGACCACCTCGACTCCGCCATCCCTTTCCAAAGGGAACTTGAGCTTTTGATGGTAGGAGGAGGGGACGGCTTCTATCTGGTGCAGCCAGCTCCGCCCTACGATGGCATTGTAGGGAGATGGGGTGTCCACTACGAGGAAGTCGGCCACCACTGACGCGCCACCTACTCGAACTTCGAGGGAGACTCTCCCTTTGGGGTACACGGGCTTGGCGCTGAACCCTATCAGGGGGGTCCGCGCCTCCTGGAGGTCTTCCTCCGTTAGCCCCATCCTGGTGAAGCAGTCGAAGTAGAGGATCTCGGACGAACTGCCGGAGTCGACGAGGATCCTTTGCACCTTGCAACTCCCCAACTTTAGGGTCATGATCAGTGGGTCATTGTGAGGGAGTTGGACCCCTTTCAGGTCCTCGTCTGAGAACCAGATCTTCGGCCTTTCTTTGCGGGCCTTCTTAGGGGACGGCCCGAGATCGGCCGACATGACCTGCTTCCCATGGGAGGCCCTCCTGGCCTCGGCGCGGGCTTGACTGCTGCTCTGCTTGGTAGGGGCCAGGTGGATGACGCTTATGAGCCTCTCTGACCCGTCGCTGTCGTGATTCTCTTCAGTTCGGCGCCGAGGTCGGTCGTTGCTCCCGCTGCCCGCTGCCTTGCAGAACTCCTTCAGGTGCCCGTCCTTGACGAGCCTTTCGAGATGGTCCTTGAGACAGTAGCAATCATTGGTGTTGTGCCCGTTCTGCTTGTGAAAAGCGCAGAACCTGTCTTGATCTCTTTTGGAGTTATCGCCCTGCAGGGGGCGCGGCCATTTGAAGTATGGTTTTCCCTGGATCTTTTCCAGGATTTGGTGAATCGGTTCTGTAAAAACCGTGTTGACCCTCTCACGCGAACGGTAAGATGGTTTGTGTCTCTTGCCTCCACCCGAGGTGCGAGCCCAGGACGAGGCCCGGTCGCCCGAGCGATGTTCTCGGCTTGCTTCATCTCTACGGGAGGTCTTCCTTTCTTCGTCTACGGACCGGTCCTCATGCCTGGATCGGTCTTCCTGCCGCGATCGGCCATCCTGCCGAGATCGGCTTCCCTGCCGAGATCGGCCCTTGGAGACGCCGAAACTTTCGTTGGCGCGCGCCTCGTCCTCCTCTTGCTCGATATATTTATTTACCCTCGTCATGAGGGCTGTGACGGAGGGCACAGGATTTCGAACGAGCTCTCTCCTGAGCTCGCACCCTGGTAGGAGGGCGTGCTTGAAAGATCTGATTGCCACGTCCTCGGAGGAGTTGTCAATCTCGCTGTATACTGTCCAGAACCTCTTTGCGAACTGAGTGACGCTTTCGCTCCACCTCATCCTGAGGGCCATGAGGTCGCTGTCAGTCTTCGGGATGACCCGGTGCGCCTGGAACTTTCCCAGGAAGGAGTCCCGCAACTGGGGCCAGCTAGAAATCGACCCCTCTGGGAGCCCACAGAACCACTTGAGGGGGAGATCCCCCAAGCTGGAAGAGAAAACTCGGCAGTTGAGGTGCCCGACGTCACCCCCAGACGGACAGCTTCTGGGTGAAATGCCGGAGGTGTGCTGATGGGTCCGAGGCTCCGTCATAGAGGACGAACCTCGGGACACTGAACTTCTTCGGGAGGGGGTACTCGATTATTTCTCTGGTGAAGGGTGACGAGTCGAGGCCAGCGAAGTCTGGGAGGTCCAGCTGGCTTTGAGCGAGCCCCGCCTCCTTTAGGGTGCTCTGGAGGGCCTGCTTGACCAGGCGGTTGATCAGAGCCTGCTGGTCCGCCGCCTCCGATCTCGGCATTGACCCCCTGTCTTCGTGGTCATGGTAAGAACTCCCGACGTGACTTCGCTCCCGACTCTTATCGTTCAGGTGGTCTCTCAAGTCTTTGCCGGTGACGGGATCCTTCCTGCCACGGGATCACCGCCCCCGGGGGCTACTCCTTTTCTCGGAGCTGCTGCCTGAGCTGGCGGATGAGATCATCTTTCTCCTGGAGGGCGAGATTCTGGGCCCTGATTGCGGCCTGAGCGGGGTCGGCTTTGTGAGGCCCCACCCCTTTGTGGGCCCTCCATTTGAATTTGAATACTATATATTAGCTTAATATATTAATTATATTAATTATGGGGGGGCTTAGTGGGGGCTAGTTATGCATTTTTCATAGGTTATAGATTAGGTTAGTTTAATTATGTGTTTAGTAGATTAATAAGGGGTTTTTCTTAGGAATTCTCTAGAACTACCCAATGACCAAAGCACCCTTACCCTAACCTTAATCCCATTTTAAACCCTAAGGGCTTTTTTGTCCTAAACCCAAAAATCCCAACCTATTTAAACTATGCCTTCCCCTACCAAACTAGAACACTATTCATCTCTCTTTCCCTCTTCTTCTCCAACGATCAACAACTGTGCCCTCCCTGCTGCTGGAATTCTTCCCTATATAAGTGGTTTCTATTCTTCTTCTTCTCTCTTCCTCCTGTTTGCAACTAATCAAGGCAAGTAACTCTATCTAAATAATGTAGAATGCATGATTTATCTTCCTCTTGATTCTGCGAATTCCAATTCTGTTTATACATGTTAGATATATCTTTGAGCTTGTCTTGTGGTTTTCTTTGGCCATTGATGGATTAATGGATGGTTGGGAATTGGAGTGGTATTCTGGTTTTGTTTGTTGAAATGGATGGAAAATGGGTGAGAAGGAGAATTCCAGAGGAGGGGTGTTCTGTATCAGGTTTCCGAAGAGGAAACAGTGGGAAACCCACTTTGTTGTGTGGAGACCGGGACCCAGGTGGGCCACCCTATGGTAAATCCGAGCCGTGGATCTGATAGAGAACGCACCGGCGACCCTAAAGGGGCTGGTCCCATGGTGTGTGGATACCCCATTGCCCTCAATCCAGCACCTGATCAGAGTAGGAAACGTATTAAAAGTAAAACCCAGTTTTGGCTTGAACTGTTGCGGGACCCACATATTGATCTGATCACAGATCTAGACCACCCATCAGACTTGATATGGTGGGGCGACCATGGGGATGTAGTCTGATCGGGATTTGACCAAGGAAGGGCCATGATCCATGTGATGGACACTAACTAGTTAAACCCAATTCGTGGCAAGGATTTATTCCGTTTTTTGGGTACTGTGGGGCCCATGTGGGCCACCTATGGAATCAGGACCCCACATCTGATAGAGGGGCCCTGGGCGACCCTAAGGGGAAAGACTGATCAAGGTTTTGATCAGAGGTGGGCCATCGCTTGTGGATGATGAACCCTGGGCGTCGTGTATGTTCTGTAACAGAACACAGGTTCTGTTACAGAACACACGTCTTGTGTAAAAGAAAGAGATGATGGGAGGTTTGGTAGTCCTTGGGTGCATGTGAAAAAGGAAGAAATGAGGGAGCATGGAGAAATTGTGATCCATCAACTTGTGGGGCCCAAGTAGGTCTTTGATTTCAGATCAGATCCGGACATTGGATCAGGGTCTGCTTAATGAACCTGATGATGAGTCCTGATCTAAGACTGGGACCCGTGGGGCCCACTAATCTAATGACCTATATGTTTTATTAATCAAACCTATGTTTTTATTTAAATAAAAAAATTAAACCTTAGCCTTTTTAATGAGACCCCTTGACCTAGTGACCTAGGTTTCCTTCTTATCATGGGTTTAGTGTATTAATAGGGGATTACTTACCCGGACCCATTAATTTAATTAATAAATTTCTTAGTTTCTATTTAAATACAATTGGACCCATTAATTTTAGAAAGTTTGAGGTGGGACCATTTAACCTAATGACCTGGGATTACTTTTAACCATGGGTTAGTATATTAATTAAGTACCTTGACCAATTAGTTTCATTAATTAAAATAAAACCTATTAGTCTTATTAATTAGAATAAGATCCTTAGTTTCTAATTTATACCTTTAGACCCATTAATTAGAGAGAGGTCCCTTAACCCTTTTGGAACCCAATCAGAACCCTTGTGCATAATCTGGATTTTTCCTCAGACCCAGAAATCAGTGTATGTGGTTGACCTAGCTTAGTCGTTTGGCCGAGCTCAGTAGATTGACCGAGCTTAGTGTTTGGCCGAGCTCCGTGTTCTAGCCGAGATCAGTGTTTGGCCGAGCTCAGTGTCTTAGCCGGGTTCAGTGTTTGGCCGAGCTCAGCGTCTTAGCCGAGCTCAGTGCTTTGACCGAACTCAGTGCTTAACCGAGCTCAGTGCTTGACCGATCTCAGTGCTTAACCGAGCCCAGTGCTTGACCAAGCTCAGTACTTATCCAAGCTCCGAGCCAAAAGACCGAGACCAGGTAACCGAGATCAGGAATTTTAGAAAGAGAGAAGCTGAAACCTGGGACACCCCCTTAGCCAGAATTTGCAGTGTGCGCGGTTAACCGACCAGGCCAGGAGGTTGACCGAACACACTGGAAATTCCAATAATTCAGGACTATACCTGAAGGGTGAATACTCTCTGATCCCAGTGTGCCGGGTTGACCCCAGGCCAGGAGATCAATCGAGCACACTGTGTACAGTAAGTTTCCCAGACTTTAGTTTCTCATGTTGTGATCGTTTGTTGGGCCCATTGACCATCCAAATGACTCCATCACTGTGCCAACCACGAGTCAATGGTGTAGCTCAGCCTTGACTCGTGGGGTCCACTGATTAGGGTCCATGTTATGTAATCTGAGATGATTCGACCTTTATACGTTACTAATGATGCACATACATTCTAAGCACCAAACACAATATTCCTTAGCATCTGTGGTTTCACTTAAAGATCGAATTACCTGAGATGGACCTGTATCCGAAAGTGGACCATTTACCTAGGTTGGACTGTTGCTATCTCCCTATGATTCGTGTACTTGGAGGTTCATCTTCCTCATATTATCACTGTCACTCTATTGTCCTTGTGATTGCTTATACCTATTATTAAATGGAAAAATGGAGGACCTAAACCTAGGACTACTTAGAGGTGACCCGGTAGTGTGATTGGGGTGAACATTGACCCGTGTCTGTGGCTAGGCGGGCCCTTTTGTTGGCCTAAGTTTGGGTGTGGATTACCCTAGATGGGAGATGTTAGATTGAATGGGCTTGTAACCCATTATGGATATAGATGGATTATATGTTAATGGATATGGACGTGTATATCATTTGGACTGTTCTAAACCAGACCATGTATATGGTGGGCCTTGGTATGGATCCAATAATTGGGCTTGAACTTGGATCATGTTCCATGGATTACTTGGACCTTTTAGAGACTTGTTAGGACCTTGCTCGCGCAAGGCAAAGCCTAGACAGACACAGACCTTTGTTGTTTCCTAAGTCGGCATAAACATTCACTCGGTTGATTTAAGCTTAGCCAGTTGGACTGATCATCACTGGTAGGAGCTATTGAGAGGATTGTGTGGCTATCATGATGAGCACTGTTGGGACGGACGGTGTGATGCCGGTTCCGGTCGTTGTGGATGATGTTGATGATATTTTGCAGGGTTAGTAATCCCTAGCATTAGCTTAGGATCCCTACCGCGACTGTGTTCAGTATGGGAGGGCCGCGGCATAATATCCCGCGGTGACCAGCTTATGTGGATGTGTCATATTGTGTAGGTTTATTACTGTTATGTTTATTATGATTCTACATGGTTATCTTGCACGACTGCATAGCATATGTACCTTTGTTACTCTCTTAACTTTATACATGTCTCTACTCATTTGATGCATACATTCTATATTATCTGCATATTGTGACTTGCCAGATCTTTAGATCTGACCCACTCTTGGTGCTTAGGTCTTGACCCCGAGTTCGAGGGCGATGCGTTCGCACTCGTTGAGGTGCCCGTAGTAGGCGACTACGGATGGGGGCCGGCCGACCATGAGGTCGAGCCGGAAGGTGGAGAGCCGACACTAGCTGCAGGGGGTTTGAGCGTTCTTTTATTTAGGGTTTTGAGAGACATTTGTTGTGAGTTGGGTAATAATGAAAAATATGTAATTAAACTTTGATTTGTTATCACTATACATCTAGGCTGGACTTCAGCCCTTCTACATTTGACATATATACAATGATACCTTATGCTTCCGCTATCTCTGTATGGCTTCCGCTTATAATACGCTTCCGCGATAACAACTATTGTTACATTATTGTCCAAAAAGTTTTAAATTAGACCTCACTGCGGACCTACGATCTTGGAAGTTCTCGGATTTTCCGGGAAGTAGCGCGCCAATTTCGGTACCTTGACGATCTTTTCGGTATCCGGAATTGGGGCGTTACAGGCTTTGTTGCCGTCGCGGTTCGAGTGGCTCCCGGATCGATGTGACCCCTCCGCAGCCGGGGCCTTGTCCTTCGGGAAGCGCTCCTGAAGGGCAGCGTTCAGCCGCGGCGGATCCTCCGCCTCTAGTGGTGATGACGCGGACTCAGTGTGGTAGCTTTCTACCTCTGCGACTTCCCTTGACGCGTAGGGCAATGGTCCAGGGAGAACCAGCGGCCCTGGGGGAAGGGACTTCGGGTGCTCTGCGCCTCTCTTGTTCCTCGGAGCCATTGGTGATTGAAAAGAATTTTGGGAAAGGTTTTGAGGTATGGGTTAGTACTTCCCCACAGACGGCGCCAATTGTAAGTGCCTAAAAATTAAGGACTTCAATGCAGGGATTAAGGTCTCTGATTCGGATGATTTGGATGAAGTTTGTTGTGGCTCCGACTGGACCTGAAAAGGAAAAGAGGGAAGAAGCGTCAAAGGACCCTGGCTGCAGGCAGCGCAAGGCTCTCCGATGCTTAAGTCAGTGCAATGAACGAGCAGGGGAGAAGGAGAGGAAATTGCAGAGTGATAGTGTGTATGATGGGTTGCGTACCTTTGGATGGAAGTGGATGCGCTATTTATAGGCGATGGGGTTGACCTTTGTGGGCGAGTTCCAAGACTGGGCCGGCCACTCGAGTGGCTACGTCCACTCAGCCCATAATGCATTAAATGCTGGCCCATGCTTCATTAAATGCTAGGCTTGCTGGGTCAGGCGGCGGTGCTGACTTTTGGGCCAGGTCCCATCAGGCCTGGCCTGGAGCCATGCCCTGGGGGCGCACGTGTCCTGTACGCGCCGTTTTGTCAGTAATGATAAGCTGCAGGGCATGCCTCGGCATGCGCCGCTGTTCTGTCGCTGGTCCCATCAGTCTCCGTCAAATCCGCTCTGCCGGGGTCGGGTAAGTCAAGTCTTCGAGAGCTCCCGCCTCGGCGAATGCCGCGGTCCTTCAGCCGCGGTCACCTTTGGCCCAGGGGAGGCGTAATCACTCTGTCCGGATGCCTGGGCTAGTGCTGATCTCGGCTTAGTGAAAACACCCCCACACACCCTTAGACCCAGAATTGGCTAACTTAATTGACTAATCTAATGAACCTGAAACAAAGGAGGTGAATGTAAATCTATTAATGTTTCGAGTCTTGTTTTCGTTATGATTGTGGGTCTAAGGATATGGAAGAACAAAGGAGAAGCTAGAGAGGAGGCCAAGAAAGAGTTTATAGACTGTTTGAAGGTGTTGGAAGGGGCACTGGGCCAGAAACAGTACTTTGGAGGTGAGAGCTTTGGGTATGTAGATGTGGCTTTTATCCCTTTTGCATGCTGGTTTTATGCCTATGAGAAACATGGGAACTTCAGTGTAGAGGAGGAGTGCCCAAAGCTAATGACATGGGTGAGAAGATGCATGAAGAGGGAGAGTATGGCTAAAGTCCTTCCGGACTCTCCAAGGTCTATGAGTTTATAGGCGTTCTAAAGAAGAGGTTTGGCATTGAGTAGTTGAAAGAATTCACGTCCAAGGAATATTGTATAAAAATAATTAGAGTCTACTTAACAAAAACTAATCAGAGTCTCTGCTTAGTGTTGCCATATATATATATATATCCCACCATGGATGTTCGATAGCGTTCTATAAATGGTGGTTGAGCGGTTGAGCTCACAACGTCTTCTTTCAATCTGTTGATAGGCTTTTTGGAGAGGAATGCTTTTTGGAGAGGAATGAATGGAATGGGAAGGAGAAGGCAACAGAGACATGTAGTTCGACTATATAGTAATCTTATAATGAACCCATTGACAAATTCTTATTTATTTCATGTATTGGAGTTTAAGGACACCTGAAGGCCAAGAGCTATGATACGTAAATAATGATTGTGTTTATTTGTAAGATTGTAATTTGTAATTGGAACAGATTTCAGTTTATTGAAAATAGTTTATTTTCTTATTCCATGCCATTGAGTTTAAAGGGGACCAAGTGATGTTTAATGGAATTCATAATCTACCCAATAGTAAGGTGTCTTACTCTCTTGTGTGAGGTTGCTCACTGTCTTATCCATTTTTTTTTTCTATTGGTTGTTGCACACGATTATTGTCACTTTTTGAGCCATTATTGGAGCAGTGGATGTCAGCCACTACAAGTGTGTTGGTAGATTCATATTTGCTTCTGATTTGATCCCACCAAACTTGTATATTTTCTTTTCCAAAACCACATTCATATCTTTTGTTTCAATATACCCTACATAACGTGTGATTAGAGAGGCAAAAGCAATACTTTAACACATCTAGCAATTTGCTTCACTTGCATGTGTTCTTCATATCCATCCTAGGAAAACTCTTGAGGCTCTCTAGTTGAAAAAATGCTAGCATTATTGATGAACACAGGCGATGGAGCTAAATTTGCATTCCACGGGCGATGGAGCTAAATTTGCATTCCACGCTTTGTCAACTCTTACAGCAGACAAGATCTTTCAACCTCCATCACCTCAACCTAAGTGAAGCCATCAGTCCAGACATTTCATTCTGCCATTGAATCCATCCGAGTGCTACCTTCTTAGAATCACCCATCTCCTTTTCTTTGTGGAAATTAGAGGTGGATGGATTGTGAGTTTTATCGGGGCATACATTCCAAAATGCCAAGAGAGGACTTTATTAGACGGATGGATTGGTGATTTCATCAGGGCTCACACACACTAAAATAATCATGCCACAATTGTAACACTTCTCATTATTGATCATAGAATAAATAAAAAGGATATCAATCGGAAGGAAGTCGTTTTATCCCAAGAAGATAATGATGAGAATATTACAAAAAATTGAACCCCCTAATATACAAGAATTTCATTTTTTTTACATCTAACTTATCACTTTAGTTAAGCCTTTTGAATCTTAAACCATTAAACAGAGACGTTCAGTTCTGAAGCCTTCTCTATGCTTTTGTCCAGTCAGGGCCGGCTCACCCTATAGGCAAGTGAAGCAAGTGGTGGGGGCCTCACCATGAGAGGGCCTCATAATTTTGTTGGATTAGTAACATTAACATGATAAAACTAAAAAGAGAAAATCATGGTACATTTGAAAACCAAAATCAAACCAGAGAAGAAGATAGACGAAGAAGAAGCACAGTAAAAATAAAAATATTCTAAAATAAGTACGTTTTTAAAGGTATCAAATCTCGCTGGGAATCATCTTAAATGAATTCAAATGAACTCGAGCTAGAAGAGAAAATTCATCACAATTTGACCCGTTTTCTAATGAAACTGAATTCATCGAAAAATTCCATCATTGAAAAATTTTCATAAAATCAGAATTTCAAATAAGTCCTTTGTTTTATAGAAAATACCCTGTTTTTCATAAAATGGCATTTCAAATCAACCTTGACTCATGGGGTCCACTAATTAGGATACTATTGAGTCTTTTTCAAACTTATATATTGCTTATTGAATACTATTAACAGTACCGGTTACAGTTGCTTCCACCGAAAAAAGTTTTTCGAAATTAAAGTTAATAAAATCTTATCTATGATCAACTATGTCAGAAGAGGGATTAAGCGGGTTAGCCATTTTATCTATTATGAAGAAAATTTTGGAAAACCTTGAATACAAAAAATTGATCAATAAGTTTGCATCACAAAAGGCAAGAAAGGTTAAATTCACTTAAAAAAATAAATCCCTCAACAAGCTCTAAAAATAAAAACCCAAAAAAAAAAAAAAAAAACCAAAATTTTTTTTAAGTCCGCCAATGTACTACTCATAGTGTACATTGCCGGTCCCAAATTAACCCGGATTAAGGACGAGGGTTTTCTCGTGTCACACATAGAAGCTAGGGGCCTCGTTTATACTTTCGCCTGGGGCCACATATTGTCTTGAGACGGCCCTGTGTCCAGTGCATCTGCAGTTTCTGAAGAGATGCCACTGATGCTATCTAAGAAAAGAAAAAAGCCAACACAACTGAAAATCATTACCTCAATTAGCACTAATGTAAACATTACAGAAATGAAGAGGAAACAAAGAGAAGAATGAAGTTCGCAAGCAAGACCAAGACCCATCACAGAATCAATGAGAATAAGCTAAAACCCATAGTACCCATCTCATAAAAAAAAGTTAGAAGTAGGCAAAGAAACAGCCTCAAATGCATAACCCATTTGAGAGAGTTAGAGAGACAGAAGACCCATTTCAAAAAATGAATAGAAAACCAAGATTACAGTCTCTAATATCCATTTCAGCAATTATCACACTCACTTCATCCACAAGGATCAACTATCATTACTGAATGGACGAAACTCATCTGACCTCCTCATGGATGGCCCTCGTGAAAGTATCCAGATGGTAAATCTAATAGGCCCCATTTCGATGAGAGAAACAGAAAGATGCCTTGTCCAAGGGTAGCTTCCTCCATCTACATTTCCTCCTCATCCAAACAAGCCCTAATCAACCCAACATAAAATAAAATAATTAGATTTTCATGTAGAGAATGAAGAAGAAGAAAGAAAGAAAACCCAAAAAATCTATCTCCAGAGATTTTTCTGATGTGTGAAAGAAAAAGGTTTTTCCGCGTGAAAGAAAAAGGTTTTTCCACGTGCAGGCGAGAGAGGGAGAGAGGATATGGCTGGAGATGGGAGTGCATGGCGGAGAGAGGCCACGCACGGTTCCTGCGCGAAGGAGAGTGCCCATGCAAGGGAGCTTTTCTAGATCTCGCCAGAGAGAGGGAGTGCAAACGAGAGAGGGAGAGACGAGATAGTATTCGCTGCGGCGAGACACACGACACTCAGGAGAGATGGAGACTAGCTAGTTGAGAGGAGAGATGACCGAGGGAGGCGTGCAGAGAGAGAGAGCAACATAGATGAGAAAGTTCTCTTCGTTTAGGTTTTAGGGGGAAATCAGAAATGGATGAGCCGGCCCTGAAAATTTCTTTTTTTTTCCCTGCCACACGCATGAGTCGCACATTCCAGCTGATAATCCCCTAAGCTACAGCTTAGGGGAATCATTCCCCTCTCTCTATATATATTAGTGATTGTCCGTACCTGAAGGCACGGCGCACCATGTTTTGAGCACAAATAAATCTAATCACTCTTCTTTTGACCACCTAACAACTAACCTGAATTTTGGCACCCTATGAGGGGTAATTCGGTCCACCATATTTAACGATGTCCTGATTAGGTCCCGAGTCAAAGATCACCTATTATTCCTGGACCTCCAATTGCCTGAGGAATTGGCTCATTACAATCTGTTCGTCGGGGGCTTTTCGTCCATATATAGAACTCCGAGATCCGACGGGCGGATCAAAAATCATAATAGCACGTCCCGCACCCCCGGGGTGCCCACCTGAAAAATCACTTATCACTTCTAGACTCCTTTTTCCCTCGAAATTGGCTCATCGCGATCTACTCATCGAAGGCTTTCCATCCATATATAGAACTTTGAAATCCGACGGGCGGATCAAAATTTGCGAAACCTGTGTCCCAGTGATTATTGCCGAGACCGGACCCCACTGCAGCCCACCTTTTGGGCCCCAAACCTCTGATCCAGACCCTGATTGGGCCCTTAACTAAACCCGTCAGGCCTGACCTGAACCTGACCTAATCCAACCCATCAAACTTTAGCCTAAATCAATCCGAACCCAAATCCAACCCAAACTCATCTAACTTGAACCTAACCCCAGACCTGGCCCAGAATCCTTGACCCGTCGCCCGGATAAGGGAGAAAGAGTCCAGGGATTTGGGGAAGTAGTGTCCCAGATCTCTGGACACTCAAACCCCCTTAAACCCTCCAACCCCTTTCCTCTTAATCTCAGCCCTAGGATTTATGTACATAAATCCAAGAGTCCAAAATATGGGGAATTCAAAAATTGAGCTCCCTTACAAAAGAATTTCTTTTTCTTTTTTGCTTTTGACACCTTTTTTATAAATAGCAGAACAATAAGAAAGTAAACACTCTTACTTTTCTTTTAAATGAAGAAGGGATGACAATACCTGTAAATAACTCTAACTTGCTGCCCATTTTTGCGCCGTACAAACCAAGATGTGAACGTGCTTTTGATGGGGATGACAAAAACTTGTAAATTTCTCCAACTTTTAGCCCCGTTTTTCATCCCCCTCTTAAATCCAAGGGTCCAAAATATGGGGAATTCAAAAACTGAGCTCCCTTATTATATAGATATATATGTAGGGTGACATCAGATATGGATATGTTACATAAATGTTTGTTATGCTGTGTGTTTAGATTTTAGTAGATGTGTTGTGTTTATGTGCTGCGTGATTATGAAAATCTAGATGCTTTTGGTGATCAATTATATTTTGTTGTTTTTTGGACTGTTGACGCTCCTTATTCTAATGGTAATTAAGAAGCTACAGTTTTTAGTGGGTGGTCTAGGCTTCGAACCTGTCCTTTCCCATATATGTGACTTGTAATCACCTCGCATGTGTGAGTTACGTCTCCTCGCATGTGAGAGGATAAGAACAGGATGGGTTGGGGAGTTGGTTTCTACGCCTGAGAGAGTCTTATGCGTATGAAGTGGATGGAGGCATGCGTGATGATGGAGAGGGACGGTCTGGGAGCCTTGTGATCTGCGCTGGGATATGGGATGGAGATGGCGGCGAGATGGAGATAAAGATGAGAGGAGGTATGCGCGGATGGGGAAGAGATCTAGGATTTGAATTGCCGAGGTTTGTTTTTATAGCTTTGAGAGAGGAAGAGTCCATATGGGAAAGGGAAGGAAAAAATTGCGTGGGTGACGTCCATGGATTAGGCTAGGATGAGAAATTCAAACAGAGATGAGGATGGAAAAGATAAAGATTTCTCAAAGGGTAAGGATCATCCCACAATTTAGAAAAAAAGGTTGTTGAAGGGGAAAACGATAGGAGGAAGAAGGGGAAAATAGAAAAATAGGGTTTCAGGCGATTAAGCGACGACGTCTTCACACGTTTAAATCTTTATTAAAAAAAATGAAAATGATCACAAGGAACCACTTCCGTGCAATATTGACAAGTGACCTGTTTTTTTGTTAGTGGCCATCTAGGTCCTTTTTTTTTTGGTAATTTTCTCTATATTATTTTTCAAAGTTTTTATTTAATAAATCATTTAAGAGAAATCATAAATGAAGATGAAAAATTTTGCCAATTTTTAAAATCAAATAAAATATTGAAAAGGCCAGTTGTAATTATTTGTCCGAATTAAAAAGGCCCAACTAGCTGTCGCAAGGGACCCAGGGCAAGAGAGGGGGGTGTAAGCAATGACCTCCATATGTTGTCAGTTTTGACTAGACCCAAATTCTGTAAGCGATGACCTCAACCCAGACGTAAGTAATAAATTCCCAAGAAACTGTTCAAAGAAAAAAAAATTGTATTCCTCGAAGAATTGTTCAGATTGTGAACACAGATCATTTCTGATCATTCCTTCTTTTTCACCATCAACCATAGATTTGCTGCTGGTCACCATTCAAAGTTTCAGTCTATAAATTGTTGACCAATCCAATCACACAATGACTGTGGCCCACTTAGCCCATCACAACTCCAATCATGATAGATAATGATATTCTCTTCTATGTTTAGACAATCTCAATGTATCCATCCTTGTCATGTATGATCCCTAACTAATAGGATCTTGATATGATATCTCTGTAAAGGGTCTAGGATCTTACAAGAATCTCAATACTGTAATATAAATATACTATCAATACAAGGTTTATGTGTATTCCGATCATAGAACTTGTTTATGGTATCAGAGCACTCGATTCTATTTTCTGAGTGGTTTGTCTTGCTTGGTGCATCATAGTTCAGATCTGTGTAGGTCTTTCATTGACGTGTCTGTGAGTGGATAAGTCCTCAAGCACCTTGCTCTACTTCATATCTGTGTGGGTATATGAATTTGTTATCTGCAGAATAGTGTGCAGTATTCTGCTGCCTGGTCACAGTACATCTATGTGGAAGTATCTCTCCACCTGTTGCTCTTTTGTCCACATGTTGTTTCTCTAAAGTGCAGTATTCAGATATGCATCTCAAAGTCTATCCTAGTGCAGTCTCTTTGCCTGCAACTTAAGGACGTGTTGCTGCCTCTCCAAGTCCACTTTCCAACGTCTTGGATTTCTTCATAGTGGTTGCTGCCACATCGATACACGAAGTATCGCATTCTGTCTACGCGCCTCTTTGATAAGTATCAGGGATCTCTTTAGTTGTTGCTCTTGTCATGGCTGCATCAGGCACTTCTTATGGCACGATCTCTATATCTAATATTGCCAATCTCATCTCTATTCGTTTAGACAGGGACAATTATTTATTATGGAAGAGTCAGTTTCTTCCGGTTCTCAGGGCAAATAAATTACTAAAATATATTGATGGAACTGCTCATTGCCCTGAGAAATTTCTCAAAGATAAGGATGGGATGCTCTCTTCTACTGTCAATCCTGCCTTTGAGGTTTGGGTTGAGCAAGATGCCCTTGTTCTTCTTTGGATCAATGCCACTCTCACCCCCCAAGTGCTACAAAGAGTTGTGGGTCTCCAATCTGCTTATGAAGTTTGGCAGCGATTGGAGAATCTCCATTTGATTCAATCACGCTCTAAGGTTTTACAGTTGAAACAACAATTTCAAAATCTCAAGAAAGGGGGTCTCTCTATCACAGAATATCTTGATAAGATGAAGGGCATTTCTGATGCCCTCGAGGCCATTGCTCAGCCTGTTACAGAGTATGATCTTTGCAACCAAATACTAAATGGCCTAGGACCAGAATATGATCCGGTTCATACTTCTGTTGTGAACCGTGAGACTCCCATTAATTTTGAAGAACTTTTTGGGCAACTTTTAACCTTCGAGCTACGACTCGAATCACATCATTCTACTCATGTTGTGGAGCAACCAGCTACTGCTTTATATACCAATAATAATTCCCAAGGACGATATGGCTCCCACGGGCGTGGCCATGGGCGTGGTCGTGGACGCGCTCAGAATAATCGCGGTGGCTCTTCCTCTACATCAGCTAATCAGTCTCAGTCATCCAAGCCACGACCTTTATGTCAAATCTGCAATCGGGTTGGGCATCTAGCTCTTGATTGCTTCAATCGATTGGACTTATCCTTTCAAGGACGTCACCCTCCCGAGAAGCTCTAAGCAATGGCAGCTGCAAAACAAGGGGAGACAACATGGTTCACTGATACAGGGGTTACCAATCATGTGACACCAGATCTTAGCAACCTCTCCATACACTCAGACTATGTGGGTAATGATAAACTTGCTGTTGGCAATGGTAAGGGACTTTCCATCTCAAACACTGGTTCTTCTCAGTATTTTTCTAATGGTAATATGGTATCTTTACATAATATTCTTCATGTGCCTACTATTTCACAAAATTTATTGTCAGTCTCTCAATTTACCAAAGACAATGATTGTTATTTTGTCTTCACTTCATCTGGTTTCTATGTGAAGGAAAACAAATCGGGGAAGATCCTCTTCCACGGAGCGACCAGTAATGGACTCTATCCGCTCTATCTAAACCAAAGCATCAAGAATAAGTCCACCTCTTCATCTGCCTTCAGCAGTACACGAGTCTCTCGTAACCTATGGCATCACAGATTGGGCCACCCCTCACATCAGATCCTACAACAACTTGCAACATCGCTCTCAATCAATGGGACATCTAAGATTGACTCTGTGTGCACTGCGTGTCAAATGGGGAAACGGTCAAGATTACCTTTTCAACCTTCTATTTGTGTTTCATCTTTTCCTTTAGAGTAAGTACATTCTGATGTTTGGGGATATTCTCCCACATCATCCCTGAGTGGGGCTAGATTTTATGTGACTTTCATTGATGACTTTAGTAGATATTGTTGGTTTTTCCCGCTTCAATCTAAGTCTCAAGTATTTGATGTATTTCAAGATTTTAAATCTTTGGCTGAGAATATGTTTGATTATAAAATCAAGGCTTTTCAATCTGATGGTGGTAGAGAGTTTACTAGCACTCGATTTAAAAAAATTTTAGTTCAACATGGCATCTCTTACCGCATTTCTTGTCCACACACACCTGAACAAAATGGATTAGCTGAAAGAAAACACTGTCACATCGTTGAAACTGGGCTATCCCTTTTGGCCCATTCTGGTGTTCCTTTATCCTTTTGGGATGCTGCATTTGATACCGCAGTATTTTTAATCAATCGTATGCCAACTCGTGTGCTTAATCACATTTCACCTTATGAGAAATTATTGCAAATCTCTCCAGATTATACTATTTTACGAGCTTTTGGCTGTGTTTGCTTTCCTTATCTTAGACCATACACAACTGGTAAATTGTCATTTCGAACTATTCCATGTGTTTTTCTTGGCTATGGGCATAACCATAAAGGATATAAATGTATTGATCCTGTTACCAAAAGGATTTACATGAGCAAACATGTGGTGTTTGATGAGATGGTATATCCTTTTCTTACTAACAATTTGCAGGCTACCACCCCACAAACTGGGTCAAATGAACAAGTTATACTTGGTCATCGTCATGTACACAATGTGCTCAACTTGCCTCATTCTATTGAAGTTCCTGTTGTACCACCACGTCTGGATGATGGCAACTCCTCTAATGCAGTGGGCACCACACAGCCAATTACTCCCATAAATGTTGATGGGTTAGACCCATCACAGCCATCGCCATGGCAGTCAACTAGGACCCAACTGGGTTCAGCCTGTGATCACTCAAACCACTCTAACCGTGGCCTTGATGGGTTAGACCCATCACAGCCATCGCCATGGCAGTCAACTAGGACCCAACTGGGTTCAGCCTGTGATCACTCAAACCACTCTAACCGTGGCCAATTTCAGCATTCTATTGCTGCCCAGATCGGGCCACCTTATACTGCTGATGCTCCAAGAATAGACCCCACTGCTACTACTTGGGTGGAGCCACAACGTCATACTGACATGGCATCATTACCACAACATGATGCACAATGTGTGCAACCTGCACCTCATAAAGACATGGCTGATGTGTCCCCCCCTACAGGTTTTATAATGCTTATGTCTACATCATTATTTGAACAACAGTCCACTCATGTACATCAACATCATGCTGATTCAATGGATGCATTGCCACATGTTGCTACCGGAACTCCTCCATCACTCGAGCCAGCACATGACAATGTTGTTCCCATCACCAACCCATTCCCACATCTTCAGCGCACCCACACTATGCGCACCCGGGCTGTGGATGGTATCTTTAAGCCCAAAACATTAAATGCTACTAAACACCCATTACCAAAGGTGTTTCAGACTGCACTTGCACCTACTGAACCTACGTGCTTTTCTCAAGCTGTAAAATCAATAGAGTGGTGGTCGGACCCCAAGTGTAGGGTGCGATTGTAGTAATAATCTGGTGAGACCAGGTCGATCCACATGGAGCAATGTAAATTAAGGTTCCTTCTCAACTTGTACTTACCCTAAATTAAAAATCTAAATCTAGCCTAAAAACTAAAAAAAATTACAACCATCGTTCTTACTTTCCAAAAATTACATTAATTACAATCCAATGAAAAGAAAACTTCCTAAATCTAAAAATCCTAAACTAAAAACTAAAATTGCTACAAAAGAACAAACAAGTTAGAACATCAAGAATAAAAAGTACCAAAATAAAAAAAAGAAACTACACTAGAAACAAAAGAAACCTAAGTTAGAAAGTTAGTAATGCAATGCATGCCATGCTATCTAGCTCCAAACATAAACTTTGCAAAAATAGACATAAAATTGAATTGATCATAAAAATAAAGACAATAAATAAAAGTTCAAGAATTTAAATGTGTGGTGAAAACAAGAATTTAAATGTGTTGTTTTAACATAAATTTAAATGTGTGGAAGAACATAAATTTAAATGTGTGGAAGTGTATTCTTCTCTTTCAAAATTTTTTTCTAAGCGGGGTCATAATTTGAATCATGCTCTTAGGGCCTTTGGGTCGTCAATCCAAACACCAACAAGAAAAGAAACATAAAACAAGCACCAATCACCCAAGGATAAGAAAGAAAATTGAAAAGAGAAAGCAACACTTTTACTAATATGCAAAGTCTTACATAAGATAAAAAAAATAAACCAAGACAATTACATACTAGGATGAGAAGCCTCTTCTAGATGAAAAACCCAAGGGTGTAGTGTGATTTCCGGGCTAAATCTCCTTGAGGACTTCAATGGAGAGAAAGAGAGAGGAAGAAGATGGAGTGTAGTAGTAATTCTAGAGAGAGCTGGTCCATCTTCCCATAGGAGGAGAGGGATGCTTATGCCTTCAATTTATAGATTTTTGCTCCCTTTCTTTCCTTTTTTGTTCCAAGCTTGTAGCATGCAATCTTGTTTGTATGGCAAGTCCTTTCCTTGGCCAACAAGTCTTCAAAGAAATAGCAAGGTGAGTGAGAGATTCTTGGTGCTTTCCATGTGCAAAATTACAATCCCGAGTAGAAATTATAGCACCAACTTCCAGAGGCCATATCGTCCTCATTTTAGCTCCTATTGACACAATCTTGGGTTCTAAAGATATCTACTCGAAAAGAGCTTTCCAACTGTGCATGGATTGCGCCAATCCGACGGTTGGATTAAGAGTTATGACCATTTTAATCTTGCTGCCCCTGAAAAATCCGAGAATACTTATGCACATATGGAATGCTAGCTGTGCAATGGGGTGTGTGGGACCCATGTGGACGTCCAAAGGGATCTTGGGATCTTTCTTTCCTTGTTTCTTGACTCCCCTTCTATCTTTAGTTTGCTTCCAAGCTTCTTTGATTGACTAGTCAACTCTTCTAGCACACTTTCCTTTCTTAAATTTCTTTATTGATTTTTGAGTTTTCAAACTTAGTAAGAATTAGATCTTACCAAATCTGAAGTTTCTTTTCTTGATCTTAAGATCACAAATCTATCTTTCCATTGTTGACTTTTCAAACTCTCCAAAAATACCAAGATATGTGGGTCCACTATGACTCTCCTACCCTTGATCTCTCTCAAATTTCACCAATGTGGGTCCCATTCTTGATTTCTCCTACACAAATTAAAATAAATGGATTCAAGAATAATTCTATGTAAGGAATTTAAATGGACGATGCATGGGACCCTACTTGATGCACCCAAAATAACCGACTTTTCAAAAACAAATCTCCAAAAATGACAGGTTTCATGAATTTATGCAAAAAGTGCGATTTTTTAGCAAATTACGCATGAATGCACTACAATGGACCCTAAATGCATAAAAATATGATTTGACACTAAATAAAGCTCTTTAATATTAATAAGCCCTTAAATTGGTCCAAAATATATATGAAAATGTGCGCTTTTGAGGACTCATCAAGTGGCGTGCGGCAATGGCACTCGAATTTGATGCCCTTCATCGACAAGGTACATGGACTCTAGTTCCTTTACCATCTGGTCGAAATAGTGTTGGGTGTCGCTGGGTCTACAAAATTAAACAAAGAGCAGATGGGACTATAGAGCGATATAAAGCCCGACTTGTTGCCAAGGGGTTCCATCAAAAGCCAGGTCTGGATTATATTGACACATTTAGTCCAGTGGTGAAACACACCACAGTTAGACTTGTTCTTTCTTTTGCTCTTCAACTTGGATGGCCAATCCATCAGCTTGATGTTCACAATGCGTTCCTGCATGGTGTACTCTCTAAGGAAGTCTATATGGACCAGCCCCAAGGCTTTGTTGATCCTAACCATCCAACCCATGTATGTAAACTTCACAAGGCAATTTATGGGTTGAAACAAGCCCCACGCGAGTGGTATCTTCGTCTTACAAATTACCTTCAAAGTTTAGGGTTCAATGGTTCCTCAGCAGATACATCCTTGTTTGTTCGGAATTTTGGAGGAGAATTTATTATCTTGTTGATTTATGTTGATGACATAGTGGTTACAAGTAATAAAACAAGTGCCTTGCCTAAGTTATTGCGGGAGCTTAGTCGGCTATTTGCCATGAAAGACTTGGGGCCACTACATTACTTTCTTGGAATTGAAGTTAAAAGAGCTCCCTCAGCTATGTATCTCACACGGACTAAATATGTGCTGGACCTACTTCACCGGGCCAACATGCATGATGCCAAGCCACTTAAGTCACCGGTGCAACCTGGTTTAAAATTATCTCGGTATGATGGTGATCCTCTTTCTAATGCTCAAGAATACTGTAGTATTGTTGGAGCTCTTCAATATGTCACACTGACTAGGCCGGACATAGCCTTTGCAGTAAACCAGGTTTGCCAATTTATGCATGATCCTCGTTCAACACATTGGATGGCGGTCAAGCGTATTCTTCGTTTTCTTAAAGGGACAATTACACATGGCTTACACTTTCGTAAAGGTACATTTGCAGTCACTGCATATTCTGATGCAGACTAGGCCGGGGACCCAGATGATAGACGCTCCACATCTGGCTATGCAATATTCATTGGTCCTAATCTTATATCCTGGAATGCAAAAAAGCAACCGACGTTTTCCCGATCAAGCACAGAATCTGAGTACCGGTCTCTAGCACTTACCGCTGCAGAACTCTATTGGGTCCGCAGGTTGATGAAAGATTTAGGAATTTATCTTAAAATTCCTCCCACAATTTATTGTGATAATATTAGTGCAATTGCCGTGGCATCTAACCCAGTCTATCATGCACGCACCAAGCATATCGAGGTTGATTATCATTTCATTAGAGAGAAAGTTTTACGAGGAGACATTCAAGTCTGCTTCGTCACTTCTGTGGATCAATTGGCAGATGTTTTTACAAAAGGGGGAAGTTCAACAAGATTTACATTGTTAAAGAACAAGCTACACATCACTGATCGGTCGTTTAGCTTGCAGGGGGCTGTTGACCAATCCAATCACACAATGACTATGGCCCACTTAGCCCATCACAACTCCAATCATGATAGATAATGATCTTCTCTTCTATGTTTAGACAATCTCATTGTATCCATCCTTGTCATGTATGATCCCTAACTAATAGGATCTTGATATGATATCTCTGTATATATCTCTATTATATAGGGTCTACCCTATTATATAGGGTCTAGGATCTTACAAGAATCTCAATACTGTAATATAAATATACTATCAATACAAGGTTTATGTGTATTCCGATCATAGAACTTGTTTATAAATATCATCCACTCTCTTCCTAGTCTCATACACAGTCCTCATAACAAACACCAGAGAATTCTGATGGCGGATACAGTGGTTGTTCTGGGTACATGGGCTAGTCCCTTTTCCAACAGAGCAAGAATCGCCCTGTTAGAAAAGGGTGTCGAATACGAATACATAGAAGAAGATCTGGTAAACAAGAGCCCTCTCCTGTTGAAATCTAACCCTGTTCACAAGAAGATCCCGGTTTTGATCCACAACGAAAGGCCCATCTGCGAGTCCCTCATCATCGTCCAATACATCGATGAGACATGGAACAAAACATCGCCCTTAATGCCTGGAGAACCATATGAACGGGCAAATGCCAGGTTCTGGGCTGATTACATAGACAGGAAGGTGAGTTTGTATTTTCTGAAAGTCCATTTCCCTTTCTGTCATTTATTTACAAATATGATATGTACAACTTTAATTTATTTACAAAAACGTCCTTACTAGTGTGATATTGCAATTTTTAATTTTTGTGATACCGCAGAACTGATTGTCGTTCTTGTACACAGATGTATGATTGTGGGTCGAGGATATGGACGAAGAAAGGAGAAGCTCGAGAGGAGGCCAAGAAAGAGTTTATAGATTGTTTGAAGGTGTTGGAAGGGGCACTGGGCCAGAAACAGTACTTCGGAGGTGAGAGGTTTGGGTATGTAGATGTGGCTCTTATCTCTTCCGCATCCTGGTTTTACGCCTATGAGAAACATGGGAACTTCAGTGTGGAGGAGGAGTGCCCAAAGCTGATGGCATGGGTGAGAAGATGCATGAAGAGGGAGAGCGTGGCTAAAGTCCTTCCGGACTCTCACAAGGTCTATGAGTTTACAGGCGTTCTGAAGAAGAGGTATGGCATTGAGTTGTAGAAAGAACTCACGTCCAAGGAATGTATCAAAATAATCAGTCTACTTAACAAAAACTAAAATCAAAATCTGCTTAGTGTTACTCTATAGGAGGGACATCAAATAAGGATATGTACGTTTGTTATGTTGTGTTTGGTGATTATGAAAATCTAAATGCTTTTGGTGATCAATGATGATGTTGAAGTGCAGCTTGGTGAGGTCCCTTACAACATTTACTTTGGACTGTTTAGGCTGATCCGGAGTGCCTTTCCGGTTTCTGTGAGTTCAGGAGGATCAAGACCCTCTTCGACTCCAGATCGTCTGAGGCTCTTGTTTGGAGGAATCTTTGAGTTCAAGGAGTGGAACATTACACTGAGCCATCTGTCTAGAATTTGAGCAGCTCAAAATGAATGCCGATCATTGTGTTTGGGATATCTTGAATTTGATTGCAATAGGATTTATTTTGCATCATAAGATTGGTCATTTTATTAGTAATATGATTAACACAGTATTTTATATCATTAATCATATACATAATTACGTTATTATGGGACCGACTTTTAGTGAAGTAAATTATTATATTTGGGCCGGATTGGGCTTCGGGCTCTCTACAACAGAATCCAAGCTTGGCCCATCTATTAAATGGGCCGAAATCAAAATTTACCCCCACCCCATAACGGCATAACCCAACGAGCAAGACCTGCCCAAAGTGGGCGCGGCCCAGTCCAGATTCGGGTTGGCTTGGTCCATAAGCACCCCAACCAAATGGTGCTTGTGAGACGACGGTTTGGCCTTTTCCCTCTAGTTTGCTTCTGCCATCACCGGTTGGGCTGAGACCAGCGCTAATTTATGCGTGTTATGTGAATCAGATTCTTCATAATCAGATTCTTCAAATATGAAGACTATACCTTTTGGAATAGGTAGATGCAGGGTCCTCTCCTTATTTGGTAGGCATCTATCTATATTATAAGATAAATTAAATTCATGGATAGAAAGTCCTATCACGTGTGTCAATAATATAAAATTTTTATTATTTAACTTGACAGTACTTTCCTTAAACATTTAATACTCTCTTCTCACATTTTCTTAAACATTAAATACCCATGGATGGAAAATCCTGCCATGTGTCAACAATCTAAAATTTTTATTATTTGACACTTGACAGGATTTTAGTAATATTTTTTAGACCCGGACTTAGCACGAATCTTTTTTGCTAGTAAAGACTAATGGGTTTTACAAATTCTGCCATGTGTCATACTTATATTAATTTTTTAATTTACAATTTTTGTCGCAGGATTTGGTTCTGAATTGATTTGTACAATAGACTCATGAATGGACCATTGGTCATATATAATAGGGCAGCCATGGTACAGTAGATGCTTAGCCATACAAGGGCTTGAGAGCTGTCTATGTGGTGGGACCATGAAAGAAATGTCAAACCTAATGAATTAACTCCTGTTGGACCTCTACATGGATCTGATTAAAGTTCTGTAAATCTGGAACCAAAACACTTTCTAATGTTTAGGATCCATACCCGACTCATAAGTTGTGCATTATACAAGTAAGCATAAAATAACCTATACGAGCTCATGGTAAAAAAAAAGGGCATTCGGCGATAGGTCCCTGAACATTTCACTTTATTGCCTTAGGTTCACAAGAAAAAGTCATAGAGCCAAAAAGGTCCTCTCACAATTATTCACACATAAAATGTTCAATTTGCCCTTTCTTTTAATCATATCCCATGATTGGTGGGATATCCCATTAATAATAGCCAACTAACATTTAATTGCCCACGATTAATGGAATCCCCAGATTTCCAAATAAATTCTAAAAACACACAAATAAATTTCAAAATAACAAAAATAAATTTTAAAAAAATGAAATAATTTCAAAAAATGCAATAAGTTTAAAAAAAGCAATATGTAATCAAATAACGTAAATAAATTTAAAAAGATGTAAATAAGTTTCAAAATATCCAAATAAATTTTAGAAAATATAAATAAATTTCAAAAGACTCAAATAAAACTCAAAAGATCCAAAGAAAATTTCAAAAAATGTAAATAAATTTAAAATAACGAAAATAAATTTTAAAAAATGAAATAATTTCAAAAAACGGAATGAATTTGAAAAGACACAAATAAATTTCAAAAGGCACAAATAACATTAAAATACACAAATAGATTTCAAAAAACGCAAATAGATTTGCCAAAAAACTCAGTTAAATTTTAAAAAATAACCCAGATGAATTTGCCAAAAATATAGTTAACTTTGAAAAAAACACGGATAAATTTGACAAAAACATAGATAACTTTGACAAAAACGCAGATAAATTTGTCCAGAATACAGATAAATTTGACAAAAATACAGATAAATTTGACAAAAAAACAGATAACTTTGTCAAAAATACAGATAAATTTGTCCAGAACTCAGATAAATTGATCAAACACTAAGCTGGGCTTAGTCATAAACTCAGATAGATTTGTCCAAAATTCAGAGAAATTTGTATGAGAATTCAAATAAATTTGCGCAAAAATGAAATAAATTTGATAAAAATGAAAAACTCAGATAAATTTCATAAAAACTCATAGATTTCTCAAAAAACTCAAATAATTTTTTCAAAAACTAAGATGAATTTATCAAACACGAAGATGGGCTTCTCTGCGCAAACTGGGTCGGGTCAGACTGGACCTGGACTGACCCAATACCTGGGACGGCCCAACTGGGTCTTCTTCCTCTTCGATATCTGTTCTCTGCTACAGAACATAGAACGCAGCGCCCAGGCTCTTCTGCGGTTGTCTTCCGCGGCGACGATGGATCTGGGCTGTGGGCTGGGCTTCTGTAGCAACGAAGACAAACCCAACCTGACTTGGCCGAAGGTCGTCTTCTTCCTTCTGGTTTCTGTAACCAGAAACGGACAACAACAAGCATATTGCCTTCTTCCTCGATTCTGGTGATGGCATGGTGCAGTGTATGGTGACGATCCCCCTTCTCCGGCGACATGCATGAACGGTGGTGGCGCAGGAAATCCATCATCAATTTATGCATTTCGTCTGTTCGTACTGTAACACCTCAACCCACGCCACCACACTATCACGTGACTTGTCTTCAAATCCTCTTTTTACAAGATCAGAACTCATAAGATCTAACGTAACTTGTCTTCCAATCCTCTTTCTACAAGATCAGAATTCAGAAGATCTAATCACACGTGACATGGCATGAACGATATGGCCCCGAGCCTACCAACCGCTCCAACAAAACGATTGCCACAAACGTTACAGTCTCGAGTATGGAAACAAAGATCGATCTCAACTGTTGAGATCCAATACGTCGATGTCCATGTCCGGATTGAAAAAGAAGAGGGAGAATGGAAGATTTAAAATTTTAAATTTGAAGAAGAGGAAGAATGGAAGATTTAAAATTTAAAATTTAAAATTTTTATTCCTAATCAGTTGAAAGGGCAAATCAGTAATGAAAAGGTATGAGGTGGCATATCTAGGGACCTCTCTCACATAGGTGGCGTATCTAGGGACCTCTCACCGAAATATGTCCAAGCTGCATGGACTACATGCCTTAGAGAAAAAGTTGATGGACTGGAGGGCCTTACAAGACCTCTATGAGGGACCTTTCGCTAATTTACTCTAAAAAAGGGGAGGGGAAATACATGAAAATTTGAATATTTTAAAAAAGTACAAAGGTTTTTCACAAGTCTTTCAATCAAGTCTTCTCCATAATTCTTTTTGGTAAAGACAAAACTAACCTTCTTTTATGATAGGTTTTTGTCTTCCTCTTTCCTCCCCATAACTGGTCATTCTCATTTTGATGATCCTAGCTATTTAATGAAGCTAGTTTTTTTCATCATTTGGAATCCCCCTTTTTAACCATCCACGCACCACTAAGTTATTTGGGTTGGACTTTTATTTTTCTTAAATAATTTATTAAAGGAAGCACTAGAAAAATGACATAAGGGTATTTTTGTCAGTTCTTAGAGTTTTTCTTATGGAGAGGACTTGATTGAAAAATCGTATGTAACTTTTACACTTTTTTTGAAATATTCAAATCTTCATGTACTTTTATTGAAAATTAGCCAAAAGTTTTATACCTTTTTAAAAATTTTCCAAAAAAAAATAACAAAAAGAAATTACGCCAATGTTTAAAATCAAATAAGAAATCGAAAAGGCCCGTTGTAATTATTAGTTTGAATAAGAAGGCCCAACTAGCTCTGTCAATCGGTCAGTCTGGGTAGGGTTCGGATCATGGTTTAAAATATCGGCCAATACCGATTCGTATTGAGGTTCGGATCATGGTTTAAAATATCGGCTGATACGAACCAGTATCGGCCCGGACCGTTATGACATCATGCTGTGATATTGGTATCATGACGGTCCATATCACAAAAATATCGGCTACGTATCGGCATATATAAA
The DNA here is from genome assembly GCA_012931725.1 of Litsea cubeba. NCBI lineage: Eukaryota > Viridiplantae > Streptophyta > Magnoliopsida > Laurales > Lauraceae > Litsea > Litsea cubeba. The sequence goes on along the minus strand of CM022945.1, from coordinate 87,292,210 downwards.
AAGGAAGAGGAACAGAGAAAAATGAAATATGCATTTGCAGAAAAGCAAAAAAAAAAGGGGGGGGGGGGGGACACAACAACATGTAATTTAAAAAAAAAAAAAAAAGAAAGAAAAAAAACATAAATATGGATCACCATTAAAAAGGGAAAAAAAAGTTCATACCTAGATCTTTTGAGAGGCTAAATGTGGTTGGCCCAGCGCCTTTTTCCTCTCCTCTTCTTCTTTTTCTTCCCCTCTCTTCTCCTCTTTCCCACTTTCTTTTCCGTCTCCCAACTCCTCGTTGTGTCTCCGGCATAAATGAAAAAGGCTGTGGGGCTTTCTCTCTCCATTTGTTTCCTAGAGAGTGAGTCTTCCACATTTATTGTGGCCCATATTTTTAAAAACTAAACTATATATTTAAACAAAAAGTCTACATGGACTAAACGTCACCAACCTCTTTTCGAACAACCCCTTATTGTCAAACCTGTTAGCTCGGTTCGGTATGGAATTCTTAAACCGCCTCCCTCCATTCCCAAGTCATGGGAGAAGTTCGTCCCGCGCCTCCAGGAACTGCAATTGAGTTCTAATTGTCTATTTCCAATTGATCTGAAATCAAATCTGAAATCTCATTCTAATTCTAATTTTTTCTCTTCCGATTGATCAGACAAGCTGGTTGAAGAATTTTTCCCACCCGGATGGAGAGACCAATGCTCGAACTCAACTGCTTGATGATCTCGGCTTGATGCCAAAACCAAAGACTTTCCTCCAGGTTGATCTTTAAAGTAGCTCCAACTAATCACTGAACTATTGGCAGAACGCCTACTTCAATTCACCGAGTTCGCTCTGTCAGCTGCATCGGATGAGTCCGACAGCAACCCTTCTTTATCTACTAGACTAGTTGGAAAAGCAAAAGCCAAAAACAATGGACTTTTTAAATGTAGCCTCTTAAATGGTCTCACAAATCACAATTAATTTTTTATTTGAAAATCTAAACCATTAAATGCCCTCCCTTATTCTCTAAACTATTAAATGCCCCTTTTTAGTTTCCCCACCCAAAATAAATGCCTTTTATATGGAACCTCAACAAATATTAATAAATTTAGTGTTGGCCTAATGTCACATTGATCACTTATAATCATACAAATAAAATGTTAAAAAAGAAAAAAAGTATCCAAATGCTTTATTTTATTAGTAAGCCTCTAACAAGGTATACTAGTAAAAAATTTAATCCATTAAAAATAAACTTCCTTCTCAAGAGTGACAAATTTTTTAATTGATTGGATTTGGAATTTAAATTGTGGTCTACTTGATTGATTTTTAAATGATATGTATGGACTAAGGATAAAACATTAAAACTTGACATATTCAACAATTTCAGATAAAACAACGATACAGGATGCTTTGCCTGAGGGGGACCGATATTTTACTTTACGATGTATGCTAATGGGAAAAGATAATATTTTCAAGCATTTTCTAATATTCTGAATTTTTTTAGATATTTTTGGATTAAAAAGAAATTCACACTACGACGACTGTGATAGACCGATAACCACGACCAATACAAATATTATATCAGTTTTTTATCCCGGCCGATACCACGTATGATATGTGATTTTGAACCATGGTTCTGATTAAATTTGAGTAGGGGCGTTCAGGAACTAGGCTAGCCTGAGTCCGAGCTTACCCTAGCCCGGTTTGGTATGGGCTTCTAGGCCCTTAAATTTTACTACTCGGGCAAGGCTTGAATTGGGTTATTTAAGTGGCCAGTTTAGTAAACAGGCAGTAGAAAGCCCGGTTGTCAAAGTAAGTAAAATGGCAAGGGGAATTAAGACAGAGGACTCGAACACTTGATATTTCCAAGACACAAGAATGACTGACCTACAGAAAGATGACACTATAGTAATAGTCGGGTTAAAATATAGTCAACAAAAATCCCTATCTCGCCTAGCAGTGGTAGGGATAGTGGACCCACTGTCTGCATGAAGGCTCGTGATCTTATCTATAAGTCGTCAGTTTTGACTATAGACTTGGTTGGCACAGTGTGAATCAGTAGAAAGGAGTCCCAAGAAACTGTTCAAATAAAAGAATTGTATTCCTCGACCCGGAAAAAATCAAGGTTCGTTTGCTCGAGTTTGATCAATCGATCAAAAACCGTTCATGCTATGAATCCAAAAATCACTGATAGCCGTTGCACTTCATAATCCATAGTTGTTCAGATAGTGAACACAGATCATTTCTGTAAGTGCACAAAAATTCACGGACCCGGGGGGGAGGTGTTCTTGCGACTCACTGAGGAAGACGAAGGCTGAGGCTCCCCGTTTCCTCGTTGAAGGTGGAAGAACCGATGCCTGAGAACCTGGAAGAGGGAGAAGAAACAGGTCAGAGGACCCTGGCTGTGGGCAGCGCAGGGCTCTCCGATGCCTAAGTCAGTGTGTGTACTGGACAGTAGGAGGAGATTTTGGGGGAGAAGGTGATACCAGTGGTTCTCTCGGACCGGAGAGGAAGAGTCCGTTTGCTGTTCTGGTTTGGCCCCTTTTATAGAGGAGGAGAGGCGACAAGGAGGTGACCCTGTCAGGGAGCTATCCCATCGTGACATGTCGTGTCGCATCGGGCCATACCCTGGCGTCTGTGGACGCCGTTCTGTCAGAGGACGTGGGCGGCATGGGAGGCTCTGTCAGAGAGCGTGGGCGTGCCCTTGTCCTGCCGCACGTGCTGTTGCGTGCGGGAGTGTCCATGGGAGGACAGCTGTCAGGCCCTGCCTTGGCTAGCCCTGGCACCCTGACCGAGGTCAGGGTGTGATGCTGAGGTCGGGGAGCCGAGGGCGGAAACCGCTGAGGTCGGGGGGCCGAGGGCGGAAGCCGAGGTGAGGCTTTTGCCGAAGTGGGATCACTTGGCCGAGCTGGTGGAGGTTTGAGATGAGCTTTGCCGAGGTGGATTAGCCGGCGCGGCAGCACGGGATGGAGAATCAGGCCAGTTATCCGGTGAGCTAGGAAATATCCCCACACAATAGCCCCCCAGCTTCTGAGCTCAATAGACTGCTCTTTGAGGTCAGAAGGTAAGTATCACGGAGGATGACTGGCTGGCAATGGACCAGAGCTAGAGGTCGGCATCACTGCTAAGCTGTAACAGGTGAGGCTTTTGCCGAAATGGAGAGTGGGTATCGAGAGGCGCTTATGGAGATCCCACTGGCTCCCACCAGGGGCCTGTGCCGGGCATTCGGCGCGTGGCCGAGATGCGCCTGCCGCACGCAATGGAGATCCCACTGGCTCGTCACCAGGGGCCTGTGCCGGGCATCTGGCGCGAGGGCCGAGATGCGCCTGCCGCACGCAATGGAGATCCCACTGGCTCGCCACCAGGGGCCTGTGCCGGGCATCTGGCGCGAGGGCCGAGATGCGCCTGCCGCACGCAATGGAGATCCCACTGGCTCGTCACCAGGGGCCTGTGCCGGGCATCTGGCGCGAGGGCCGAGATGCGCCTGCCGCACGCAATGGAGATCCCACTGGCTCGCCACCAGGGGCCTGTGCCGGGCATCTGGCGCGAGGGCCGAGATGCGCCTGCCGCACGCAATGGAGATCCCACTGGCTCGTCACCAGGGGCCTGTGCCGGGCATCTGGCGCGAGGGCCGAGATGCGCCTGCCGCACGCAATGGAGATCCCACTGGCTCGTCACCAGGGGCCTGTGCCGGGCATCTGGCGCGAGGGCCGAGATGCGCCTGCCGCACGCAATGGAGATCCCACTGGCTCGTCACCAGGGGCCTGTGCCGGGCATCTGGCGCGAGGGCCGAGATGCGCCTGCCGCACGCAATGGAGATCCCACTGGCTCGTCACCAGGGGCCTGTGCCGGGCATCTGGCGCGAGGGCCGAGATGCGCCTGCCGCACGCAATGGAGATCCCACTGGCTCGTCACCAGGGGCCTGTGCCGGGCATCTGGCGCGAGGGCCGAGATGCGCCTGCCGCACGCAATGGAGATCCCACTGGCTCGTCACCAGGGGCCTGTGCCGGGCATCTGGCGCGAGGGCCGAGATGCGCCTGCCGCACGCAATGGAGATCCCACTGGCTTGTCACCAGGGGCCTGTGCCGGGCATCGGGCGCGAGGCCGAGATGCGCCTGCCGCACGCAATGGAGATCCCACTGGCTCGTCACCAGGGGTACGAAGCTCTGGACGACTAGTGGCGGCAGAGGACCGTGCGATCAAGGCTGACAGCAGAGGGTCGTACCGACGTCGTCGCAGCCGACGGCGCCATCGAAGCTGACAGTAGAGGACCGTGCCGCCAGAAATGACGGTAGAGGGTCGTGCGATCAAAGCTGACGGGCGGTCGAAGCTGAAAGATGATAGGAGGCTTCAGCAGCCCCCCGAGCTGGAGGAGACTTCTGTCATGGAGGCGTCCGCCGAGATGGACGCTGCTGCGGAGCTGGAGGCATCCGCCGAGATGGAGGCGTCCGCCGAGATGGACGGTGCTGCGGAGCTGGAGGCATCCGCCGAGATGGAGGCGTCCGCCGAGATGGACGCTGCCGCGGAGCTGGAGGCATCCGCCGAGATGGAGGCGTCCGCCGAGATGGACGCTGCCTGTTGATTGTTGTTGAAATGCTTCTGGGCTCGGGCTTCGTCCGCTTCTTGCCTGACGAACTGGTTTACCCTGGTCATCAGTGCTGCCATAGTGACCACAGGGTGCATGACCAGGTCCCTTCGTAGCTCGTTGCCTGGCAGGAGGGCTTGTTGGAAAGACAGGATCGCTATCGCATCTGTAGTATCCTCGATCTGGCTGTAGACAGTCCAGAACCTTTTGGCGAACTGCGTGACGTTCTCGGTCTGCTTCATTCTGAGGGCCATCAGGTCGGCGGCCGACCTGGGGACGGCCCTATGAGCTTGGAACTTCGTCATGAAGGAATTCCGGAGCTGCTGCCAACTGTTGATTGATCCTTGGGGGAGTGCGCAGAACCACTTCAGGGGGAGGTCCCCGAGGCTGGAGGAGAAGACTCTGCAGTTCAGGTGGCCTGCATCGCCCCACACCGACATTCTCTGAGTGAAGTGCCGGAGGTGTGCTGCTGGATCCGAGGTTCCATCGTAAACGATGAACCTCGGGACTTTGAAATCTTCGGGGAGGGGGAATCTCCTGATCTCTGGAGAGAGGGGAGATGTGCCGAGATCGTCAGAGTTCGGCCGAACTCGAGCGAAACCGGCAGCCTCCAAGTTTTGTCGTACTGCTTGCTCGATGCGTTGATCAAGCCATTTTCTGGTGTCGTGGTTGTTGCCCGGAGCTTGGTTGCTTCCGTTGTCCTTCAGGGTGCGCTTTTTGGAAGGTGGGGTCGAGGTCGAACCCTTAGAGGATGAACCCGACTGAGTACCCTGCTGTCGGACGCTCGCTGGATTAGATCTTGCTCTTGACCTTTCCCGGTGGGGGACCGTCGGCAGCTGTGTCGACAGTGTCAGCGGTTCCTTTCCCTTTCTGGTTCTCCGAGGCATGGTGTTTGGGAAGATGGCTTTTTGTAGCGTTTCCCACAGACGGCGCCAATTGTAAGTGCACAAAAATTCACGGACCCGGGGGGGAGGTGTTCTTGCGACTCACTGAGGAAGACGAAGGCTGAGGCTCCCCGTTTCCTCGTTGAAGGTGGAAGAACCGATGCCTGAGAACCTGGAAGAGGGAGAAGAAACAGGTCAGAGGACCCTGGCTGTGGGCAGCGCAGGGCTCTCCGATGCCTAAGTCAGTGTGTGTACTGGACAGTAGGAGGAGATTTTGGGGGAGAAGGTGATACCAGTGGTTCTCTCGGACCGGAGAGGAAGAGTCCGTTTGCTGTTCTGGTTTGGCCCCTTTTATAGAGGAGGAGAGGCGACAAGGAGGTGACCCTGTCAGGGAGCTATCCCATCGTGACATGTCGTGTCGCATCGGGCCATACCCTGGCGTCTGTGGACGCCGTTCTGTCAGAGGACGTGGGCGGCATGGGAGGCTCTGTCAGAGAGCGTGGGCGTGCCCTTGTCCTGCCGCACGTGCTGTTGCGTGCGGGAGTGTCCATGGGAGGACAGCTGTCAGGCCCTGCCTTGGCTAGCCCTGGCACCCTGACCGAGGTCAGGGTGTGATGCTGAGGTCGGGGAGCCGAGGGCGGAAACCGCTGAGGTCGGGGGGCCGAGGGCGGAAGCCGAGGTGAGGCTTTTGCCGAAGTGGGATCACTTGGCCGAGCTGGTGGAGGTTTGAGATGAGCTTTGCCGAGGTGGATTAGCCGGCGCGGCAGCACGGGATGGAGAATCAGGCCAGTTATCCGGTGAGCTAGGAAATATCCCCACACAATAGCCCCCCAGCTTCTGAGCTCAATAGACTGCTCTTTGAGGTCAGAAGGTAAGTATCACGGAGGATGACTGGCTGGCAATGGACCAGAGCTAGAGGTCGGCATCACTGCTAAGCTGTAACAGGTGAGGCTTTTGCCGAAATGGAGAGTGGGTATCGAGAGGCGCTTATGGAGATCCCACTGGCTCCCACCAGGGGCCTGTGCCGGGCATTCGGCGCGTGGCCGAGATGCGCCTGCCGCACGCAATGGAGATCCCACTGGCTCGTCACCAGGGGCCTGTGCCGGGCATCTGGCGCGAGGGCCGAGATGCGCCTGCCGCACGCAATGGAGATCCCACTGGCTCGCCACCAGGGGCCTGTGCCGGGCATCTGGCGCGAGGGCCGAGATGCGCCTGCCGCACGCAATGGAGATCCCACTGGCTCGTCACCAGGGGCCTGTGCCGGGCATCTGGCGCGAGGGCCGAGATGCGCCTGCCGCACGCAATGGAGATCCCACTGGCTCGCCACCAGGGGCCTGTGCCGGGCATCTGGCGCGAGGGCCGAGATGCGCCTGCCGCACGCAATGGAGATCCCACTGGCTCGTCACCAGGGGCCTGTGCCGGGCATCTGGCGCGAGGGCCGAGATGCGCCTGCCGCACGCAATGGAGATCCCACTGGCTCGTCACCAGGGGCCTGTGCCGGGCATCTGGCGCGAGGGCCGAGATGCGCCTGCCGCACGCAATGGAGATCCCACTGGCTCGTCACCAGGGGCCTGTGCCGGGCATCTGGCGCGAGGGCCGAGATGCGCCTGCCGCACGCAATGGAGATCCCACTGGCTCGTCACCAGGGGCCTGTGCCGGGCATCTGGCGCGAGGGCCGAGATGCGCCTGCCGCACGCAATGGAGATCCCACTGGCTCGTCACCAGGGGCCTGTGCCGGGCATCTGGCGCGAGGGCCGAGATGCGCCTGCCGCACGCAATGGAGATCCCACTGGCTCGTCACCAGGGGCCTGTGCCGGGCATCTGGCGCGAGGGCCGAGATGCGCCTGCCGCACGCAATGGAGATCCCACTGGCTTGTCACCAGGGGCCTGTGCCGGGCATCGGGCGCGAGGCCGAGATGCGCCTGCCGCACGCAATGGAGATCCCACTGGCTCGTCACCAGGGGTACGAAGCTCTGGACGACTAGTGGCGGCAGAGGACCGTGCGATCAAGGCTGACAGCAGAGGGTCGTACCGACGTCGTCGCAGCCGACGGCGCCATCGAAGCTGACAGTAGAGGACCGTGCCGCCAGAAATGACGGTAGAGGGTCGTGCGATCAAAGCTGACGGGCGGTCGAAGCTGAAAGATGATAGGAGGCTTCAGCAGCCCCCCGAGCTGGAGGAGACTTCTGTCATGGAGGCGTCCGCCGAGATGGACGCTGCTGCGGAGCTGGAGGCATCCGCCGAGATGGAGGCGTCCGCCGAGATGGACGGTGCTGCGGAGCTGGAGGCATCCGCCGAGATGGAGGCGTCCGCCGAGATGGACGCTGCCGCGGAGCTGGAGGCATCCGCCGAGATGGAGGCGTCCGCCGAGATGGACGCTGCCTGTTGATTGTTGTTGAAATGCTTCTGGGCTCGGGCTTCGTCCGCTTCTTGCCTGACGAACTGGTTTACCCTGGTCATCAGTGCTGCCATAGTGACCACAGGGTGCATGACCAGGTCCCTTCGTAGCTCGTTGCCTGGCAGGAGGGCTTGTTGGAAAGACAGGATCGCTATCGCATCTGTAGTATCCTCGATCTGGCTGTAGACAGTCCAGAACCTTTTGGCGAACTGCGTGACGTTCTCGGTCTGCTTCATTCTGAGGGCCATCAGGTCGGCGGCCGACCTGGGGACGGCCCTATGAGCTTGGAACTTCGTCATGAAGGAATTCCGGAGCTGCTGCCAACTGTTGATTGATCCTTGGGGGAGTGCGCAGAACCACTTCAGGGGGAGGTCCCCGAGGCTGGAGGAGAAGACTCTGCAGTTCAGGTGGCCTGCATCGCCCCACACCGACATTCTCTGAGTGAAGTGCCGGAGGTGTGCTGCTGGATCCGAGGTTCCATCGTAAACGATGAACCTCGGGACTTTGAAATCTTCGGGGAGGGGGAATCTCCTGATCTCTGGAGAGAGGGGAGATGTGCCGAGATCGTCAGAGTTCGGCCGAACTCGAGCGAAACCGGCAGCCTCCAAGTTTTGTCGTACTGCTTGCTCGATGCGTTGATCAAGCCATTTTCTGGTGTCGTGGTTGTTGCCCGGAGCTTGGTTGCTTCCGTTGTCCTTCAGGGTGCGCTTTTTGGAAGGTGGGGTCGAGGTCGAACCCTTAGAGGATGAACCCGACTGAGTACCCTGCTGTCGGACGCTCGCTGGATTAGATCTTGCTCTTGACCTTTCCCGGTGGGGGACCGTCGGCAGCTGTGTCGACAGTGTCAGCGGTTCCTTTCCCTTTCTGGTTCTCCGAGGCATGGTGTTTGGGAAGATGGCTTTTTGTAGCGTTTCCCACAGACGGCGCCAATTGTAAGTGCACAAAAATTCACGGACCCGGGGGGGAGGTGTTCTTGCGACTCACTGAGGAAGACGAAGGCTGAGGCTCCCCGTTTCCTCGTTGAAGGTGGAAGAACCGATGCCTGAGAACCTGGAAGAGGGAGAAGAAACAGGTCAGAGGACCCTGGCTGTGGGCAGCGCAGGGCTCTCCGATGCCTAAGTCAGTGTGTGTACTGGACAGTAGGAGGAGATTTTGGGGGAGAAGGTGATACCAGTGGTTCTCTCGGACCGGAGAGGAAGAGTCCGTTTGCTGTTCTGGTTTGGCCCCTTTTATAGAGGAGGAGAGGCGACAAGGAGGTGACCCTGTCAGGGAGCTATCCCATCGTGACATGTCGTGTCGCATCGGGCCATACCCTGGCGTCTGTGGACGCCGTTCTGTCAGAGGACGTGGGCGGCATGGGAGGCTCTGTCAGAGAGCGTGGGCGTGCCCTTGTCCTGCCGCACGTGCTGTTGCGTGCGGGAGTGTCCATGGGAGGACAGCTGTCAGGCCCTGCCTTGGCTAGCCCTGGCACCCTGACCGAGGTCAGGGTGTGATGCTGAGGTCGGGGAGCCGAGGGCGGAAACCGCTGAGGTCGGGGGGCCGAGGGCGGAAGCCGAGGTGAGGCTTTTGCCGAAGTGGGATCACTTGGCCGAGCTGGTGGAGGTTTGAGATGAGCTTTGCCGAGGTGGATTAGCCGGCGCGGCAGCACGGGATGGAGAATCAGGCCAGTTATCCGGTGAGCTAGGAAATATCCCCACACAATTTCCAATCATTCCTTCTGCTTCACCATCGACCATAGATTTAGTGGTCACCATTCAAATTAAACCCAAATGAGATATCATATCCATCCAAGCTGGACCACCCCTTTCAACGTTTCATTCGGTCTATAAATATCACTCACTCCCTTCCTAGTTCCTACTTCCTAGTCTCACACACAGACCTCAGAACAAACGTCACAGAATTCTGATGGCGGATACAGTAGTTGTTCTGGGTACATGGTATAGCATGTTTTCCAACAGAGTGAGAATCGCCCTGTTAGAAAAGGGTGTCGAATACGAATACAAAGAAGAGGATCTGCAAAACAAGAGCCCTCTCCTGTTGGAATCGAACCCTATTCAGAAGAAGATCCCTGTTTTGATCCACAACGAAAGACCCATCTGCGAGTCCCTCATCATCGTCCAATACATCGACGAGACATGGAACAAAACATCGCCCTTGATGCCTGGAGACCCATTTGAACGGGCAAATTCAAGGTTCTGGGGTGACTTCATTGATAAGAAGGTGAGTGATTTCCTGATGTTCATTTCCCTTTTGTTATAGGTTTAGGAGAAATCACACTGGGGGTTTAACAGTGGCAGACCCAAGTGTTATCACGCACCCGCCTGATTCGAAAAACCCCTTAGATACTATCGAAAAAACTTCAAATGAAAATCGATCCTGAATCTGCCGTTGAATTTACATGGTTCTCAGATAGACCACTCCTAATAAATTTTACACCGCAGCGCGATCGCCGCTGCACAGCATGCATGAGGATCCCCTGTGCACCTCTCTATGCGAACCCCTTAATCAAGGCCCACAAGTTTCACCGCTAGAAAAAGTGTGCAAATTAAAAGTGTGCAAAATGTGTATTTATTTGAAAGTGTAAGACTGGGTTTTCTTCTTGTATCCAGATATATGATTGTGGGACGAGATTATCATGGAAGAGCAAAGGAGAGGACCGAGATGAGGCCAAGAAGGAGTTCATAGAATCTTTGAAGGTGTTGGAAGGGGAATTAGGCCAGAAACCATATTTTGGAGGTGAAAGCTTTGGTTACGTAGATGTGGCTCTTATCACTTTTGGATGCCATTTTAAGACCTATGAGAAAACTGGGAAATTCAGTGTAGAGGAGGAGTGCCCAAAGCTGATGGCATGGGTGAGAAGATGCATGGAGAGGGAGAGTGTGGCTAAGGTCCTTCCGGACTCCGACAAGATCTGCGAGTTTATAGATGCTATTAAGAAGAGGTTTGGTCTTGAGTAGTTGAAGAATTCACTTCCAAGGAGTATATCAAAATAATCAGAGTCTGCTTAGTGTTACCATCAGATATGGATATGTATTGTGTTTGGTTAAAAATAATCAGAGTATGCTGAGTGTTACTGCATACAAGGGACATAACATTAGATATATGTATTGCATTTATTATGCTGTGTTTGGATTGTAATAGATGTGATCTACTTGTGTGTTGGGTGATTCTTAAAATCTATAAATACGATTGGTTGGACAGATTTTATTGAAGACCTGACCTTGGACTAGGCCTTGAATAGAGGGCTCTATTTATACCAAATTAAGCCCACTTACATTTATAAATATATATTAATTTTAATATCTTAATATTTTGTATGATGTTATAATTGAAGGTCTTGATACTGGGCAGGAAGGCCCTCACAATGTCAAAAACCCATGACCCAAATCCTGATCTAAATTGTATAGCATCTATGTAGTGGGCCTGAATTCTACTCAATTTAATTCTGGGTCCAAAAATTTGATCCCCAGGTTTTCGGTGGAGTCATCTAATTAATAGGATCCAGAGACGACTCAGAATTATATTATTGTCTATTCGTAAATGTTATTTGTAATAATGAATTATTAAGCCAAACAAAAATCAAGGCTAAGGCTAGGGACGGTATCCAAGGTTTTTTTTTTTTTAGTACCCCAGCCAGACAGGTCCCGAGAGAGAGTCCAGTAGTCCACACACGGAGAAGAGGTTGCCCACACACGTGGGTAGAGGGAGCATACTCAAAGATAACCCTAGTTAGATGGGCGAGAGACGGGGAGCAATCCCTGGTTCTCCATGGTATAGTAGGGTTGAACAATGTCTGAATCAATTCAAGGCTTTGATATGGCCAATCACACCAAAATAAAAAAGGAGGAGGAATCTTTTTTACTTTTTGCAGAAAAAATGGGTATTTTTTTATCATTCCTTTTTTTACTTTTTTTTTTTTTTAAGAATAAGAGAATTTTGAATATATATACTTTTGATGTGACCTTATCTAAAAAATGAAGATTTTATATTACTTTTATTTTAATAGTAAATTGACAAACGGGCCCAGACCAACATAACTAATTTCTCCGATGGGGTCCACTAAATCCACGTAAATGCACGCCCAAAAGGCAGTTTCGGGTACAAGATGTGGATAGCAGGCCCACACCACTACACTGACTCAAGTTAGTAGCACACATTAATCCTATCTATCTCGGTCTAAGATTAGCCTGACAAAGGCAGTAGCCCCAAAGAGGATGCATTTTGAGTTCAAACTGACCATAACAGGCCCAGATCGACCCACTTAAGATATCACTTATGTCCCACCCTCTTTCCTTCCATCAAGAAGCCACTGCACATTCAACAAAGAGTTAAGTCAAGAATCTAGGATTTGATCAATTACAAGGGAAGATTGAGTAACCAAAAAGATGATATTTTACCCTTCCAATGGGCTTAACAATTTGATTAAAAAGGTCAACCCAGATCCCCCTCTCATCTACCCTTGGTGAGTTGGTGTGGCTGTGGAAGTGTGGATCCATATATCTGCCACGTTTCTTGTTCTTTTAAATGAGGTTCCTACGCCAAGGCAAGGCTGCCACCGCTGTTAGTTACTCATAACTCTTAAATTGTTCCGATGGACTTGACCCATGACGCATGCAATGACATCAAGCCAATAATCATAGAATGCCTCAGAAACTGTGACACGAAGGAAAAAAATTTTTCTGAGGTGGGCCGCCCTAGGCTACTATAAATTTCCTTCCTCTCCACCCTATCATAATCTCTCAAGAGTCACGGACCATATAAGAAAATCCAAAGACGGATGATATCACATATATTATGGGTATTTCAGTCAATTTTCAATTTATACTGTTGGTTTAGGTACCTATGAGAAAAGTTAAAAAAATAAGAAAAGGGGTTATTTCTGACCATACATCTCACAGTATAGGTAAAGCCAAAAAATCAAATTAGAAATTTACAAGATTTCACTCTCTAAATCTACAGTTTATCTATTCCACTCTAAATTTACAGGTTATCTTTTCACTCTAAATCTTGAGTTTGTAAGTCATATCATCTATATAACTTTTTTTTCCCTAAACATGAGGAAGTCTAGAACAATTTTCATAAACTCTCAAAATACCCTTGGACCCAAAATTGGCTAACCTAATGGACCAATCTAATTGACCGGAAACACAGGAGGTAAGTGTAAATCTATTAATGTTTGAGTCTGGTTTTCGTTCTTGTACACAGATCTATGATTGTGGGTCAAGGATATGGAAGAACAAAGGAGAAACTAGAGAGGAGGCCAAGAAAGAGTTTATAGACTGTTTGAAGGTGTTGGTATGGGCACTGGGCCAGAAACAGTACTTTGGAGGTGAGAGCTTTGGGTATGTAAATGTGGCATTTATCCCTTTTACATGCTGGTTTTACGCCTATGAGAAACATGGGAACTTCAGTGTAGAGGAGGAGTGCCCAAAGCTGATGGCATTGGTGCGAAGATGCATGAAGAGGGAGAGTGTGGCTAAAGTCCTTCCGGACTCTCACAAGGTCTATGAGTTTATAGGCGTTCTAAAGTAGAAGTTTGGCATTGAGTAGTAGAAAGAATTCACGTCCAAGGAATATTGTATAAAAATAATAAGAGTCTACTTAACAAAAACTAATCAACAATCTCTGCTTAGTGTTGCTGTATATATATACGGGGGATATTGCTGTACATCATTCCCTCACCATATGGTGAGGAACAAACTTAATGGGGCCCACCTAGGGACCCACTGATCATAAGACTTGTGGGGGATGGGAAGAGACACATTAGATGAGACCATATATCAAATTTGGGATCAATCACATGCTTCTAACCTCTTCATCTGTGGCCCACAAATTTAATGACTTTATATTAAAGAAAAACATTTCACCGTCGATCCAACGGTCCAATCCATTTGGATATGTGAAAATTTAATGAGTCTAGTGTTCTTAAGGGGGTTTCATGTGTGTGGATGGTTCGGATGTGTTATGAAGTCAACCCTACTATGTTGTCCCTCACCATAACATGGTGAGGGATGGATGCACATGAATATTTTCATATATATCTATATAATAAGTAAGCTCAGTTTTTAAATCCTTGGATATTTTGGACCTTTGAATTTGTGTACATATTTCTGTACATAGATCCTAAAGCTGAGAAGAGATTTAAGATCCTATTACAAAGGAAAAGAGGATATGGGTGTGCCTTTGGTTTTCTGTGAAATTATGAAACGTGCCATTATCTTTTCCAAGAGGATATGGGAGTGCCCTTGGTTTTCTGTGAAATTACGAAACGTGCCATTATCTTTTTAAAACTTCCAAGCAAGTAAAGATATGATTCAATACACGGCTATGATTGCAATTGAGTGATTGAACGGGGTGGAATTTGGGGCTCACAACTTACCAGTTTACCCCTTCACATATATATGTTGTTTTTCACGGATTGTGGAATCTGAGTTAACTTAGATTGTTTTGGTAGCAGATGCAAACGTGATTTGCATGCAATTGAACTAGACTGCTTATAGTAGTGGGCTACTCTGGTTTTCAATGGTGGTTAAACAAGGGTCCAATTGGCTGGAGTGTTTTACCTAAAAAAAAAAATCCGGCCGGGCTTGATTTGAAGCTGATTGATCCGATGGGCCACATAGAAAATTTGTGTTAAATTTATTAAATTCTAGACGGTGTGGGTTTGGTTTGCCCATATTTAGTTGTGCTCAAAACGTGGTGCGCCGTGCCTTCAGGCACGGGCAATGACTAGTCTATATATATATATATATAAGGCAACGCTCTCCTAAGCTTAAGCTTATGATAAGATTCTGTAAGCTAACTCTTCTAGGGCTCATCATTGGTCCATCCAAATGGACCAAAACATGACCCCCCTTAATAACACATGCCCACTAACTTTTGGTGAGATCCAAATTTACTAAATCGTTGGATCGACAGTGTTCCGATCCGAATGGACCGTTGACCATTAAACTTTTGGTGCCCAAATGGAGATGATAGAAATCACGGTTGGGGCGGATTTTTTGCTGTAAGAAGGGTCCTACGGAGTCCTTGAAATCCACCCCACCCCCATCCCCAAGTGGGCCCCACCATACAATTGAGCTTACTTCAGCTTACCTTATCCTAAGCTTCAGCTTAGGAGGGCTGGCCCCATATATATATATATATATAAATAGAGCTCAGTTTTTGAATTCCTTATATTTTGGACCCTTGGATTTTAAAGGGGAATGAAAAAGGGGGCTAAAAGTTGGAGAAATTTACATGTTTTTGTCATCCCCATCAAAAGCACGTTCACATCTTGATTTGTACGGCGCAAAAAGGGGCAGCAAGTTTGAGTTATTTACAGGTATTGCCATCCCTTCTTTATTTAAAAGAAAAGCAAGAGTGTTTACTTTCTTATTGTTCTGTCATTAATAAAAAAGATGTCAAAAGTAAAAAAAAAAAAGCTTCTTTTGTAAGGGAGCTCAGTTTTTGAATTCTCCATATTTTGGACTCTTGGATTTATGTACATAAATCCTAGGGTTGAGATTAAGAGGAAGGGGGTTGAGGGGTTTAAGGGGGTTTGGGAGTCCAGAGATCTGGGACACTACTTCCCCAGATCCCTGGACTCTTTCTCCCTTATCCGGGCGATGGGTCAAGGAGTCTGGGCCAGGTCTGGGGTTAGGTTCAGGTTAGATGGGTTGGGGTTGGAATTGGGTTCGGATTGATTTGGGCTAGGGTTTGATGGGTCAGGTTCAAGTCAGGTCTAACAGGTTTAGTTAAGGGCCCAATTAAGGTCTGGATCAGAGGTTTGGGGCCCAAAAGGTAGGCTGCAGCGGGGTCCGATCTAAGCAATAATCATGGGACCCAGGTTTCGCAAATTTTGATCCGCCCGTCGAATTTCAAAGTTCTATATATGGATGGAAAGCCCTCGATGAGTAGATCACGATGAGCTAACTTTCGGGGCGATCAGGGGTCTAGAAGTGATAGGTGATTTTTCAGGTGGACACCCCGGGGGTGCGAGACCTGCTATTATGATTTTTGATCCACTTCTATATAAGGACGGAAAGCCATCGACGAACAGATTGTAATTAGCCAATTCCTAGGGCAATCAGAGGTCCAGGAATAATAGGTGATTTTTTATTCAGAGTACCTAATCAGGACATCGTTAAATAGGGTGGACCAAATTACCCCTCATAGGGTGTCAAAATTCAAGTTAGTTGTTAAGTGGTCAAAAGAAGAGTAATTAGATTTCATTGTGCTCAGAACATGGTGCGCCGTACCTTCAAGTACGGGCAATCACTAGAATATATATATAGGAGGGACATCAGATATGGATATGTATGTTTGTTATATTGTGTGTTTAGATTGTAGTAGATATGTTGTGTTTATGTGTTGGGTGATTATGAAAAATCTAAATGCTTTTGGTGATCAATTATATTTTGTTGTGTTTTCGACTATTGACGCTTGTAATTGCCTTTCCAGTTTCTGCAAGTAAAAAGAGGATCAAGACCCTCTTCGAGTCCAGATTGTCTGAGGCTCTGATTTGGAGAAATCTTTGGGAGTTGAGGAAGTGGAAGTTCATAGTGTGCCACCTGTGAGGATATGAAGACCCCATTGAAGAGGTGCTAGAGGTGAATCTTGTGGACGTCTCAGATAGACGACATCAACATGTGAAGTATTTCCTTTTAGGGCCTTCCAAGGCCTTTTTGAAGTCTGGATTTGTAGAAATAGATGCTGAGAAGAAGAGGGTATTATATAGAAATGCTGAATCTAAATTATATGAGGACAGCGAAATGAATGTTCTTTTTTCACACTAATTTTCAGTTGCTAATCAATACATCTAAATTGTTTTGGAGTTAAAAAGGTGCGGCAAATTAACTATTAAACAATCCATATAAATAATTAGGAGAGATTTAGGTGAAATTCAAATCAGTCAAAATAGGGACCTGCTGCTATTACAATGTTCCTTCAAAATTACTCTTTATTACACTTACCAAGAACACATTTTGTAAAATTGATGTCAATACAATTGTCTTTTTTATTTTTGCAAGGCATGTTGTTCTTTAATTTGGAGCTTACATTTGTAAAAACACTTTCTGTAACGAACTTATAGATTTGTATCAATCTAAGCGTTACTATTTTGCATATTGTTGAAGTTGTGTTCGAGTAATCGGGAAGTGCTTTTGTGAAATATGAATGTAATCGTGCCTCTCTTGAAGTAAAAGATTGTAAGAGCTGCTACAACGATAGTGTAATGGTTATGATTCTGAATGATACTTGCAGACTGAATGTAAGCCATTTGTCACTAACATTAGGCATTTAGGGATCATAAAGAATGAAAAGTGTACGGACAGTAGCATTGTGAGACCCCACCCCTGGTGGGCCCTCAATGTGAATTTGAATACTATATATTAGCCTAAGTATTTTAATTATATTAATTATGGGACTTAGTGAGGGTAGTTATGTATTTTCCTAGGGTTAGTCTAGTGGTGTAATTAGTAGAGTCAATAGGGGGTCTTTTGTTATTTTTAGAGTTAGGGAGTTTGTTAGAGGCCCTAGCTAGAGTTTTGTTTTTACTATAGGGGGTTTGCACCAAAGAATCTTCTAGAAGCCCACCTAAAGACCTAAATACCCTCTACCCTAACCCTAATCCTATTATAACCCTAAGGGCATTTTTGTCCATAACCCAAAAACCCAACCTATATAAACTAAACCCTCCCCTGCCCTAACAACTACTGTTCATCTCCTTTTCTCTCAAGTTCCAATCTCTTCTCTCTTCTTCTTCCCCAATTCCCTCCAACGAACCCTCATCTCCCCCTCCAATCTCTCTTCTCTTCCTCGCCCCAGAAATCCCTGACAGAAGGCCAGCCAAGATCGACCTGCACCGTAGGAGCAACTGCCGAGACCCTTCCTTTTTGGTTTCCCTGTGGTTTTCTCTCTCTTTTCCTTCTACCTTCAATTGATCAAGGCAAGTGCACTGTGCTGGTAGTCTAGATTGCATGTTTCCTTCCTTTGATTTGCAGTAGAATTCCAATTTGTAATATATATGTTTAGATCGATCCTTGAGCATGTTTGTTTGGTTCCTTTGGCCGTTGATGGATGGGATTACCTCATTTGGATGATCAATGGCCGGTTGGTGATGGGTGGATGATGTAGGAATGATTTATTTTGCTTCTGTAATGGTCTATGGAGAATCCCAGAAGAATTGGGTCACGGAAATGAGTTTCCGGAGATGGAATGACAAGAACCCATCTCGCAGTATTGAGATCGGAATCGAAGTAGGACCACCCTTGGTAGATCAGGACCCTACGTCTATGTGAGGGGGCCTGTGCGACCATGGGGTGCTACTTGATCTGGATTTGATCAGAGGTGGACCACCATTCCTGTGCTTAATGAAGAGAAGTTGTGTCCTGTCGCAGAACTTGGTTCTGTAACAGAACACAACACTGATAGGAGAGATGGACAGAGTCCAGCGATGGCCGAGCTCAGCACTTGCAGAGCCCAGCGGTTGCCGAGCTCAGCATTAGTGCGGCTCAGCAACTGCCGAACTCAGCACTTGTAGAGCCCAGCTGTTGCCGAGCTCAGCGTTAGCGCAGCTCAGCAACTGCCGAGCTCAGCACTGGCCGAACTCAGCGATGGCTGGATTCAACACTAGCCGAACTCAGGGTTCTGCCGAGCATAATGGTTAGGATGAGATTCGCGTTTAGCCGAGCTAAGTGTCTAGCCGAGCTCAGTGCTCAAAGCCGAGTTCAGTGTTACGGCCGAACTCAGTGTTATGGCCGAACTCAGTGTTTTACTGAGCTCAGCGCCAGACCGGGTTCCGTGCCAGACCGGACTTCGAGCTTAGCCGAACTCAGTGCTTAACCGAGCTGAGAGCTAAACCAACCTCAATGCTCTGCCAAGCTCAATGCATTTTCCCGAACTCAGCTGGGTTGCCGAACTGAGCTAGGCCCTTTGCCGAACTGAGCTAGGCCCTTTGCCGAGCTGAGCTGGGTGGCCGAACTGAGTATTCAATTGAGCTCCATTGCTTAGCCGAACTCCGAGATGGATTTCCAAAAAGGTGGGATTTCAACAAAGGAGACTAGAACCTGGGACATTCCCTTCAGCCAGAATTCTTAGTGTGCACGGCCAACTACCCAGGCCAGGGAGTTAGCCGAACTCACAGGAAGTCCTGGACAAACAGGCTTTGCCTGTAGGGTGTTTTTCCTTCTCTGGTCCCAGTGTGCCGAGCTGACCGCCCAGGCCAGGAGGTCGGCTGAGCACACTGTGTACAGTGACGATCCCCAGATTCTAATTTCTATTGTTGCAATCATATGTAGGGCCCATTGACCATTCAAATAGACTTCCATCACTGTGCCAGCCACGAGTCAATGGTACGGCTCAACCTCGACTCGTGGGGTCCACTAATTAAAGTCCAGGTTATGTAATCTAAGATGATTCGACCTTTATACGTTACCAAAATGATGCACATAACTTCTAAGCACCAAACACAATATTCCTTAGCATCTGTGGTTTCACTTAAAGATCGAATTACCTGAGATAGACCTGTATCCGAAAGTGGACCATTTACCTAGGTTGGACTGTTGCTATCTCCCTATGATTCGTGTACTTGGAGATTCATCTCCCTCATACTACGACTATCACTCTATTGTCCTTATTATTGCTCATACCTGTTAATTAAATGGAAAATGGAGGACCCGAACCTAGGACTACTTAGAGGTGACCCGGTAATATAATTGGGTGAACATTGACCCGTGTCTGTGGCTAGGCGGGCCCTTTTTATGGCCTAAGTTGGATGTGAATTACCCTAGAATGGAGAGGTTAGATTGTATGGGCTTGTGACCCATTATGGACGTAGATGGATCATATGTCATTGAACATGGACTTGTGTCTCATATGGATTGTTATAGACCAGGCCAAGTATTTGGTGGGCCTTGGTACGGATCCAATGATTGGAATTGGACTTGAACTATGATCCACAATTTGTATTGAGTACTTAGACCTCTTAGGGACTTTTGTTAGGACCTTGTTCACGCAAGGCAAAGCCTAGACAGACACAGACCTTTATTGTTTCCGAGTCGGCATAGACATTCACTCAGTTGATTTAAGCTCAGCCAGTTGGACTGATCATCACTGGTAGGAGCTATTGAGATTTGTTGTGTGGCTATCATGATGAGCACTGTTGGGACGGACGGTGTGATGTCGGTTCCGGTCGTTGTGGATGATGTTGGTGATATTTTGCAGGGTTAGTAATCCCTAGCATTAGCTTAGGATCCCTACCGCGACTGTGTTCAGTATGGGAGGGCCGCGGCATAATATCCCGCGGTGACCAGCTTATGTGGATGTGCCATATTGTGTAGGTCTATTACTGTTATGCTTATTATGATTCTACATTGTTATCTTGCACGACTGCATAGCATACGTACCTTTGTTACTCTCTTAACTTTATACATGTCTCTACTCATTTGATGCATACATTCTATATTATCTGCATATTGTGACTTGCCAGATCTTTAGATCTGACCCACTCTTGGTGCTTAGGTCTTGACCCAGAGTTCGAGGGCGATGCGTTCGCACTCATTGAGGTGCCCGTAGCAGGCGACTACGGATGGGGACAGGCCGACCATGAGGTCGAGCCGGTGATTGGAGAGCCTACACCTGGGGTTGAGTGATATCTTTGTTTTGGGATTTTTGAGAGACATTTGTTGTGAGTTGGGTAGTAATAAAAAGTATGTAATTAAACTTTGATTTGTTATCACTATACATTTAGGCTGGACTTCAGCCATTCTACATTTGACATATATACGATGGTACCTTATACTTCCGCTATCTCTGATATGGCTTCCGCTATACTATCATGCTTCCGCAATTAACCATTGTTATTATGTTGATGAAAAAGTTTTAAATTGGACCTCACTGCGGACCTACGATCTTGGAAGTTCTCGGATTTTCCGGGAAGTAGCGCGCCAATTTCGGTACTTTGACGATTTTCTCGGTATCCGGAATTGGGGCGTTACAAGCATCCAGGGATCATAGAGAATGAAGCCTCTCTTGAAAAGCCGAACGCACCAGCTGATGGTCATAATCATCAAAATAACGGGGAATCTTCATCTCACGATGCAACCTTTTTATCCGCCAAATCAATGTGTTTATGTCAGACTTGGGAGTTTGTATCACAATATCCATACTGGGAGGTGCAGTAATCGGAGTCGTGAAGACCTCATCTACACATGGCACGATTGGAGATGCGAACTTAGCTGATGCCGGAGGTGAGATTGTGGACGAATCCAGAAGTATTGCCTCATTCATCACAGTTTGTCCCTCCGAATATTGTAGTTTCCTTACGGCAGGCGATACGTTCGTTCGGTCCCTCGCCTTTGGGACTGCCCTTTTCTTTGATACTGAAGATGAACCCTACATGCACCATCGAAGTTTATAAAGAAACATAAATAACACATCATATATCCACTTCTATTTGCATTCAGCTATATATTTGGAATCTATGTGTCACTACATAATTACCTCATTCTTGTCCTCATCTGACTGAGAGGTCGAACAAGATTATGCACCAATGCCTTCGAAAGCGGTGGCGAAAGCATCTCTAAAGCTTATTATCTTCTTCCACGATCAGGCTGTAAAATCTCCCAATTTAATATTCTTGCAATCTACACGAAAGGATGACCGACCGCTCTACGTGGTCCAAGAAATCAACTACCTAAGATAAACAATGAGGAAATTTGTAAATATATAGTTTTTTTAATTCATATTTCAAACAAATAATAGAGACGGATGCTCACATTCTTGGAAGTAGCATCATCCCATGAATGGTGTGCACCCTTGCTGTCTTTCTCATCTACCACCATCTCCTTTAGGTAGCGTTTGGTTCGCTGGAATGGTTGTAGGCGGGAATGGAATGAAGATCGGAATGAGTTTGGAATGGAATGAGGTAGGAATAGTCATTATCATTCTAGCGTTTGGTACGCTGGAGGAATCAACCCACTGATTCATGTTCCTGTGTTTGGTACGATGGAATGATGCCCGGAATGGAATAAATTTTACATAAATATGACCAAAATACCATTGTTAGATGATGTATGGATTATATTATTATTTTATAGGTGGGGCTCACACAAGTTCTTCTCTTTTAGAAGAGTAATAATATATAGATTATATTATTATTATCTAAGTGGGGCCCACACAAGTTGTCATTTTGTTCTTAATAATAATAATAATGTATAAATTATATTATTATATAGGTGGGGCCCACACAAGTTCTTTTCCTTTATAATCTTATAATAATAATAATAATAATGTATAGATTATATTATTATTATATAGGTGGGGCCCACACAAGTTCTTCTCCTTTATAATCTTATAATAATAATAAGAATAATAATATATTATTATTATATAGATGGGGCCCATACAAGTTCTTCTCCTTTATAATCTTATAATAATAATAATAATGTATAGATTATATTATTATTATATAGGTGGTGCCCACACAAGTTCCTCTCCTTTATAATCTTAATATAATAATGTATAGATTATATTATGATTATATAGGTGGGCCCACACAAGTTCTTCTCTTTAATAATAATAATAATAATAATAATGTATATATTATATTATTTTTATATAGGTGGGGCCCACACAAGTTCTTCTTTTTTATAATCTTATAATAATAATAATGATGATGTATAGATTATATTATTATTATATAGATGGGGCCCACACAAGTTTTTCTCTTTCATAATAGTGGTAGATGTGAAACAAGGGTATTTTAGTTTCAACGAAAAGTAGAAAGGAATGGAATGGTCATTCCTTCCCATCCCCAATGGAATGACCATTCCTCTACATAAGGGAATGAGATTCCGGAGGTAATGGTCATTCCGTCAATTTTTTGCGAACCAAACGCTGTAATGACCATTCCATTCCTACCTTCATTACAGCGAACCAAACGCTACCTTAGTATTTTTGGGTGGGTACTTGCTCTAGCTGCTCCTTCGTCTATAACTGGTGATCGCCGTCCTTCACCATCCACATCGCAAACAATCTCCATAATGGTGTTCAATCAATGCCAAAGAAGATAATCGTCACTATGTTTGGCAGAAGAGTCTTTCTTCCTTGATAAAAGTGATGTTCTCCTTGACTCCCATATTTTGAATTCATATGGATGGTTTTGTGTGTAGTCAATAACACATCGTTCTATGTACTCGCTCCGCTTGAATGGCAAGGAGAAGGGTGGGGGAACTGATTGGAGAATGCCAAATTGCTTCGTTACGCGATTTGCACTGTGCCTCTCGAAGACCCAATAATGGATAAGGAAAGTGCTTGACATGAACAATTGATTGTCTTCTTTTGGCACTAATTGAAATGGTTTATTTGGCATCTTCTTGTACGATTGTCATAAGAACTACACAGAATAGCAAACCATGCTCACATCTTTACCTTTAAAGTGAATGTATTGAAAAAAAAATGATAAATGAAACTTTGAACGGCATGAGTACCCCATCTTCTTTTAGGCTGTTGATGTGGGCGTGGATTTCTTTCATGTTTGTCAACTTTTTCGAGCCTTCAAATCGGGCTTAGGGCACCTCCCAATAGCCATCCTAGAGTAGGCCCAAATCTACAAGTATGAAACAACAAAGATAGTTAAAGCGAAATATCTAGTTACTTCATGTAATATCCAAAAAAAGAGGTTGACCAATTAAAAATATAATCACCTGTATCAGCTGAAGAGGGCCTATTAAAGTTTTGAGCAATGTGATTTTTTCACTTTCTTTTTTCTCCTTTTTCTCCTCAACTTCCCCTTCCTCTTCTGTGTCCTCCCCATCTCTTAAAAGTCTTGTAGCTCTTAAAAGCATCTTGTACAAGCTTGCAAGGTAAGCTGGACCCCATGCATAGGGCTTGAACTCCCTAAAGAGTTCTAGCTGCCAAGCTGGCCCCCTTGCACCAGAAGAGTTTGCAAAGATCTGACCAGACACCAAGAAAAATAGGTATCTCTAGTCTTGCACACTTCACTCCTCTTCTTCAAGGGCTTGAAATTATCCTCCAACCATTTGAACTTTATAATAAGGCCAATGGTATCTTTTTTCGGACGCGGGGCAAGGCCTAACAATTCTTTACATACCTCCGGGACGAAGGCATTATTGAAGGTTCTTCCCGTTACCAGTTCACCATCAATAGGGAGTCCATAAATATAAGCAACGCCTTCCAAAGTGATAGTTGCTTCACTCGTTGGTAGCTGAAATGTATTGGTTTCAGGCCTCTCCACCTTTCAACAAGCCCAGATATTAGAGCATGGTCTATCCTCATATAGTCTATCTCTGACAAATGTGATAAACCAACATCCCTCACATGCTCTTTCTGTTTTTCAGTCAATACCCATATCCTTTTGTCAGGATTGGTATTGATGCATCTGTAACTTCCAGGTTCAACCCCTTTTAATATCGCCTTTGAAACATGTTCATCATGTTCATACAATAACTCTCCCTCATCATCAGAAGCAACGTCTTTCGCCATCTATTCAGTTCAAAGCCATGTAATATGAAGCATATACAAGTATGAGTTAACCAAAATGCATTGGAAATAGAAATCTTGAATGATTTTTCTATCAATGTAAACATACCAAAACAAGATTTACATTCAATTCATGATCAAGCATAGGTCCTCACCAATATGTGAGTTGTAGATTAGCAATTTCGTGCGCCCAAGTGCAAGTTTTTTGTTACAAAAAAAAAAAGATATAAATGAAGGCCTTAAAGACCGTTTAAAGGTAAAGATTTCAAACACTACCCTTTTTCAAGCATCGACCAAACAAAAGATCAGGTTTTATATGCTTTTTGGACTGCCCTTTTCTAGGAAGTCTACAATATAATTCAGGACTGCCCATTTAAGAGCATGACACCTCCCCTTATTTATCTGGGACTAATGTCCTTTAGAACACAAATCTGCCCTTCTCCCAAGCAGACATGAAAATCACCACCAGATCATCAATCATGGGGTAGTCTTGACTGTATGTCTCATAGTGGTTCACACAATTCATCAAAAGCAGCTGCATTTTTTTTAAGATCATTTCTGACATGCATCAAATGTAAGTCTCATAGTGGATGCTCTTTTCCATTCATCATCATCAACTCTCTATCCTTTTACATTACAAAGAGGTCACAATATTTTCACATTATCTTGTACAACTCAAAAATCTCTCAACGGCAAAAAAAATTGAAAAAAAAATCACTTCATGTTCCTATTTTGATCTCACAGTACATGATAATAAGTGTGTGGTGTATGTATTCTTTCACGAATGAAAATGGAAGAAGATAGTAAGTCTTTTGCCATGATTGTTACATTTCATCAAACAATCAGCATGCGCGAGTGCAAACTATGTGGAAACGAGTAAATCTTCGAAACAAATGAACAGAGTGGGTTACAAAATAAAAAACAATGAAGAACTAATACTCCAAACATACATCTTCCTGCGGAATGACACAATACACATTTCATACCCAACACAATGCATCAAGAACTCCAAACATACATAATGATTCGCAAATAATCCGAAAAAACGTATGTAATGTGACGTACCTTCGCGTAGACGTGCGATATCGGAGATAGGTTGATGGGTTGTAGGGAAGTAAACCCTAGTTGAAGCGGCGTCGTCACTCAGCTGAAGGAGGATAAGTTATAGACGGTAAAAAGGTAAAAAAACACTAGGGTTTATACATATAGGTAGCGTTTGGTCCGCTGGAATAGTTGTAGGCGGGAATGGAATGGAGATCGGAATGAGTCTGGAATGGAATGAGGCAGGAATGGGCATTTTCATTCCGGCGTTTGGTATGCTGAGGAATCAACCCACTTGATTCCTATTCCTGCGTTTGGTATGCTGGAATGAGTCTTGGATTGGAATAAAATTTACATAAGACTGACCAAAATACCCTTGTTAGAATTTTATCTTTGGCTCAGTCAATGTATAGATTATAATATTATTAAATAGGTGGAGCCCACACAAGGTCTTCTATTTTATAATAATAATAATATATAGATTATATTATTATTATATAGGTGGGGCACACACAAGCTCTTCTATTCTATAATCTTATAATAATAATAATAATATATAGATTATATTATAATTATATAGGTGGGGCCCACATAAGTTCTTCTATTTTATAATATAATAATAATAATAATGTATATATTATATTATTATTACATAGGTGGGGCCCACACAAGTTCTTCTAATTTATAATCTTATAATAATAATAATAATGTATAGATTATATTATTATTATATAGGTGGGGCCCACACACGTTCTTCTCTTTTATAATCTTATTATGTTAATAATAATGTATATATCATATTATTATTATATAGATGGGGCCCACACAAGTTCTTCTATTTTATAATCTTATAATAATAATAATAATGTATATATTATATTATTATTATATAGGTGGGGCCTATGCAAATTTTTCTCTTTTATAATCTTATTATTTTAATAATACTGTATAGATTTGAAGGAGGGTCTTTTGATCTCAAAAAAAAGTAGAAAGGAATGGAATGGCCATTCCTTCCCATCCCGGATGGAATGGTCATTCCTCTATATAAGGGAATGAGATTCCGGAGGTAATGGTCATTACGTCATTTTTTGCGAACCAAACGCTATAATGACCATTCCGTTGGAATAACCATTCCATTCCGACCTCCATTACAGCGAACCAAACATTACCATAGTGATTGACGAAAAGTGACGCTGGCGTCACTGTCGTCAGAAACCCAGTGACGCTAGCGTCACTCACCCCAGGCTTAAAATAAAAAATAAAAAAATAGCACTGACGGACCAAATTGGTGCCAGGACCCATTGGGATAAATGGTTGTATTTGAGGTTTTTACTGGTAAAATCCTCTATAATACACCTGTAGCCACTGGGCATAAAATAACAATCCGTCATAAGAAATCATGCTCGCGTTGAATTGGGAAAATTATTGTTAGAAAAGAGAATGTATCCTAGGGTTGGACAATGGCCCGATTGAACCAGGCCAAGGCTTTGATAAGGCCCAGCACACATTAGTACAATAGTACTTACCATAAGTCTAAGTGAGAGATAACAGATAAGCCAGACAAGGAGGTGGGCCTCAAGACGTTGGGCTTAAATTCAGACTTTGACAGCCCCATCCCGACCTATTTTAGAAATTGTTTTTTTACAACAGATGTAAATTTTCAAAAAGGTATAAAATCTTTTAGTTCGTTTTTCAAAAAGTAATAAGAATTTGAATATTTTAAAAAATATTAAAATTTTTCACAATTCTTTCAATCAAGTCCTTTCTATTAAAAAAATTACGAGAAGCGACAAAAATACTATTATATTATTTTTAAAAATTTTATTTTAATAAATCATTTAAGAGAAATCATAAATGTAGATGAAAAAAATATGACAATTTTTAAAATCAAATAAAATATTAAAAAGTCTAGTTGTAATTATTAGTCCGAATTAAAAAGGCCCAACTAGCTGTCGCAATCGGCCAGACTTGATCGGGTTCGAATTGTGTTGAGCACCATGGATACCATGTAATAGTCTGGTTGAAATGGGGAACCTAAATCCCGATCCCATCCGGCCTACTGTTTCCATGAAACAGGAAAATACTCTTTCGACCTATCTGCCACCTATACGAAATGCCAATTTTTGCGTTTTTCATTCCAAAAAAGTAACTGACTCTGAACATGCCGAAATAGTATTTCCCCGTTTCCGTCCAGACTCTTATCTCACCTGCAAGTGGTAGAGCCCAGTGGATCTACATATTTTCCGTCCAGACTCTTTATCTCACCGGCAAGTGGTAGAGCCCAGTGGATCTACATATCTACCAAGTTTCTCATTTAAAGGAGCAAGCAATGACCTCTAGATGTCGTCAGTTTTGACTTGACCCAAATTCTGTGAGTAAGCAATGACCTCAACCCAGACAAAACACGTACAGATCATTTCTTATCACTCCTTTTTCACCATCGACCATAGATTTGCTGCTGGTCACCATTCAAAGTTTCAGTCTATAAATATCATTCACTCTCTTCCTCGTCTCACACACGGACCTCATAACAAACACCAGAGAATTCTGATGGCGGATACAGTGGTTGTTCTGGGTACATGGGCTAGCCCCTTTTCCAACAGAGCAAGAATCGCCCTGTTAGAAAAGGGTGTCGAATACGAATACAAAGAAGAAGATCTGGTAAACAAGAGCCCTCTCCTGTTGAAATCTAACCATATTCACAAGAAGATCCCGGTTTTGATCCACAACGAAAGGCCCATCTGCGAGTCCCTCATCATCGTCCAATACATCGATGAGACATGGAACAAAACATCGCCCTTAATGCCTGGAGACCCATATGAACGGGCAAATGCCAGGTTCTGGGCTGATTACATAGACAAGAAGGTGAGTTTGTATTTTTTGAAAGTCCATTTCCCTTTCTGTCGTATTTTAGGAAAAACCAAGGCCTTTCTTTTGACCCTCATATGTCTAGACTAGATAAAAATTTATCCGGCCCCTTCTCTCTCTCTTGAAATTTTAAGAAGAGTTTTTCCTAATTAAATATGATATGTCCAACTTTAATTTATTTACAAAAATGTCCTTAATAGTGTGATATTGCAATTTTTAATTTTTGTGATACCGCAGAACTGATTGTCGTTCTTGTACACAGATCTATGATTGTGGGTCGAGGATATGGAGGAAGAAAGGAGAAGCTCGAGAGGAGGCCAAGAAAGAGTTTATAGATTGTTTGAAGGTGTTGGAAGGGGCATTGGGCCAGAAACAGTACTTCGGAGGTGAGAGCTTTGGGTATGTAGATGTCGCTCTTATCCCTTCCGCATGCTGGTTTTACGCCTATGAGAAACATGGGAACTTCAGTGTGGAGGAGGAGTGCCCAAAGCTGATGGCATGGGTGAGAAGATGCATGAAGAGGGAGAGCGTGGCTAAAGTCCTTCCGGACTCTCACAAGGTCTATGACTTTACAGGCGTTCTGAAGAAGAGGTTTGGCGTTGAGTAGTAGAAAGAACTCACGTCCAAGGAACGTATCAAAATAATCGGAGTCTACTTAACAAAAACTAAAATAAAAATCTGCTTAGTGTTACTCTATAGGAGGGACATCAAATAAGGATATGTACGTTTGTTATGTTGTGTTTGGTGATTATGAAAATCTAAATGCTTTTGGTGATTAATGATGATGTTGAAGTGCAGCTTGGTGAGGTCCCTTACAACATTTACTTTGGACTGTTTAGGCTGATCCGGAGTGCCTTTCCAGTTTGTGTGAGTTCAAGAGGATCAAGACCCTCTTCAGTCCAGATCGTCTGACGCTCTGGTTTGGAGGAATCTTTGAGTTCAAGGAGTGAAACTTCAAGGAGAGCCAACTATTCAGAATTTGAGCAGTTCAAAATGAATGCCTGTCACTGTGTTTGGGATATCCTGTGTTTGGGATATCCTGAATTTCATTGCAATAGTATTTATTTTGCATCATAAGATTGGTCATTTTATTAGTAATATGATTAACACAGTATTTTATATCGTTAATCATATACATAATTACATTATTATGGGACCAACTTTTAGTGAAGTAAATTATTATATTCGGGCCGGATTGGGCTTCAGGCTCTCTACAACAGAATCCAAGCTTGGGCCATCTATTAAATGGGCCGAAATCAAAATTAACCCCCACCCCATAACGGCATAACCCAACGAGCAAGACCTGCCCAAAGTGGGCACGGCCCAGTCTAGACACGGTTTGGCCTTTTCCCTCTAGTTTGCTTCTGCCATCACAGGTTGGGCTGAGACAAACCCTAATTTATGCCTGTTATGTGAATCAGATTCTTCAAAGAGAAAGTCCACACAGCCCCAAAAATGTGATCGGGCCGTGGCACGGTTCCCCATGGAGACCATTGGATCCCACTGGGATCCCCCCTGGAGACCGTTGGATCTCACTAGGATCCACTGGGTTGGCTTGGTCCATAAGCACCCCATCCAAATGGTGTTTGTGAGACCAGCCCTAATTTATGCGTGTTATGTGAATCAGATTCTTCAAAGAGAAAATCCACACAGCCCAAAATATGAGACCGGGCTGCCACAGCCCGGTCTCATTTTTCGCTGGGATTCAACGGTCCCCGGGGGTACTGTGCCACCGCCCGGTCTCATTTTTTGGGCTGTGTAGCACGGCTGTTCTTCAAATATGGAGACTTTACCTTTTGGAATAGGTAGATTCAAGGTCCTCTCGTTATTTGGTAGGCATAATGACTTATGGGTTTTACAAATTCCGCCACGTGTCATACTTATATTAATCTTTTAATTTACAATTTTTGTCGTAGGATTTGGTTCTGAATTGATTTGTACAGTAGACTCATGAATGGACCATTGGTCATAATAGGGCAGCCATGATACAGTAGGTGCTTAGCCATACAAGGGCTTGAGAGCTGTCTATGTGGTGGGACCATGAAAGAAATGTCAAACCTAATGAATTAACTCCTGTTGGACCTCTACCTGGATCTGATTAAAGTTCTGTAAATCTTGAACCAAAACACTTTCTAATGTTTAGGATCCATACCCGACTCATAAGTTGTGTATTATACAAGTAAGCATAAAATAACCTATATGAGCTCATGGTAAAAAAAAATATATGAAAATTTGAATATATAAAAAAAAATACAAAGATTTTCCACAAGTCTTTCAATCAAATCCTCTCCATAATTCTCTTTTGTAAAGACAAAACTAACCTTCTTTTATGATATATAGGTTTTTGTCTTCCTCTTTCCTCCCCATAACTGGTCATTCTCATTTTGATGATCATAGCTATTTAATAAAGCTAGTTTTTTTCATCATTTGGAATCCCCTTTTGTAACCATCCACGCACCACTAAGTTATTTGGGTTGGACTTTTATTTTTCTTAAATAATTTATTAAAGGAAGAACTAGAAAAATGACATAAGGGTATTTTTGTCAGTTCTTAGAGTTTTTCTTATGGAGAGGACTTGATTGAAAAATCGTATGTAACTTTTACACTTTTTTTGAAATATTCAAATCTTCATGTACTTTTATTGAAAATTAGCTAAAAGTTTTATACCTTTTTAAAAGTTTTCCAAAAAAAATAACAAAAAGAAATTACGCCAATGTTTAAAATCAAATAAGAAATCGAAAAGGCCCGTTGTAATTATTAGTTTGAATAAGAAGGCCCAACTAGCTCTGTCAATCGGCCAGTCTGGGTAGGGTTTGGATCATGGTTTAAAATATCGAACGGTACCGGTTCGTATCGAGGTTCGGATCATGGTTTAAAATATCGGCCGATACGATCCGGTATAGGCCTGGACTGTTATGATATCGTGCTGCGATATTGGTACCGTGACGGTCCATATCACAAAAATATCATATATAAAGAGGAAGAGGAATAGAGAAATATGCATTTGCAGAAAAAAAGAGGAAACATACAACATGTAATTTTTGTTTTAAAGAAAGAAAGAAAAGAACATAAATATGGATCACCATTAGAAAGGAAAAAAAAAAGTTCATACCTAGATCTTTTGAGAAGCTAAACGTGGTTGCCCAGCGCCTTTCTCCTCTCCTCCTCTTCTTCTTTTTCTTCCTCCCTCTTTCCCTCTTTCCCTCTTTCTTTTTCGTCTCTCCACTCGTTGTTGTGTCTCCCACGGAAATGAAAAAGGCTGTGGGGGCTATCTCTCTCCATTTGTTTCCTAGAGAGTGAGTCTTCCACATTTATTGTGGCCCATATTCTAAAAACTAAACTACATAAATGTAGCCTCTTAAATGGTCTCACAAATCACAATGAATTTTTTATTTGAAAATCTAAACCATTAAATGCCCTCCCTTATTCTCTAAACTATTAAATGCCCCTTTTTAGTTTCCCCATCCAAAATAAATGCCCCTTTTATATGGAACCTCAACAAATATTAATAAATTTAGTGTTGGCCTAATGTCACATTGATCACTTATAATCATACAAAAAAAAATGTTAAAAAAGAAAAAAAGTATCCAAATGCTTTATTTTATTAGTAAGCCTCTAACAAGGTATACTAATAAAAAAATCTAATCCATTAAAAATAAACTTCCTTCTCAAGTGTGACAATTAACAAAAAGTCTACATGGACTAACCCCATCATAATTGATTGGATTTGGAATTTAAATTGTGGTCTACTTGATTGATTTTTAAATGATATGTATGGACTAAGGATAAAACATTAAAACTTGACATATTCAACAATTTCAGATAAAACAACGATGCAGGATGTTTTGCCTGAAGGGGACCGATATTTTACTTTACGATGTATACTAATGGGAAAAGATATTGTTTTCCAGCATTTTTTAATATTCTTAATTTTTTTAGATATTTTTGGATTAAAAAGAAATTTACACTGCGACGACTGCGATAAATCGATAACCACGACCGATACTAATATTATATTAGTTTTTTGTCCCGGCCAATACCATGTGTGATACGCGATTTTGAACCATGGTTTAGATTGAGTTTGAATAGGGGTATTCACGAACTAGGCTAGCTTGAGTCCGAGCTTACCCTAGCCCGGTTTGGCATGGGCTTTTTGGCCCTTAAATTTTACTACTCGGGCAAGGCTTGGCTTGGGTTATTTAAGTGGCCAGTTTAGTAAACAGGCAGTAGAAAGCCCGGTTGTCAAAGTAAAATGGCAAGGGGAATTAAGACAGAGGACTCGAACGTTTGATACTTCCAAGACACAAGAATAACTGACCTACAGAAAGATGACACTATAGTAATAGTCGGGTTAAAATATAGTCAACAAAAATCCCTATCTCGCCTAGCAGTGGTAGGGATAGTGGACCCACTGTCTGCATGAAGGCTCGTGATCTTATCTATAAGTCGTCAGTCGTCAGCTTTGACTATAGACTTGGCACAGTGTGAATCAGTAGAAACGAGTCCCAAGAAACTGTTCAAATAAAAGAATTGTATTCCTCGACCCGGAAAAAATCAAGGTTCGTTTGCTCGAGTTTGATCAATCGATCAAAAACCGTTCATGCTATGAATCCAAAAATCACTGATAGCCGTTGCACTTCATAATCCATAGTTGTTCAGATTGTGAACACAGATCATTTCCAATCATTCCTTCTGCTTCACCATCGACCATAGATTTAGTGGTCACCATTCAAATTAAACCCAAATGAGATATCATATCCATCCAAGCTGGACCACCCCTTTCAACGTTTCATTCGGTCTATAAATATCACTCACTCCCTTCCTAGTTCATACTTCCTAGTCTCACACACAGACCTCATAACAAACATCACAGAATTCTGATGGCGGATACAGTAGTTGTTCTGGGTACATGGCATAGTATGTTTTCCAACCGAGTGAGAATCGCCCTGTTAGAAAAGGGTGTCGAATACGAATACAAAGAAGAGGATCTGCAAAACAAGAGCCCTCTCCTGTTGGAATCGAACCCTATTCAGAAGAAGATCCCTGTTTTGATCCACAACGAAAGACCCATCTGCGAGTCCCTCATCATCGTCCAATACATCGACGAGACATGGAACAAAACATCGCCCTTGATGCCTGGAGACCCATTTGAACGGGCAAATTCAAGGTTCTGGGGTGACTTCATTGATAAGAAGGTGAGTGATTTTCTGATGTTCATTTCCCTTTTGTTATAGGTTTAGGAGAAATCACACTGGGGGTTTAACAGTGGCAGACCCAAGTGTTATCACGCACCCGCCTGATTCGAAAAACCCCTTAGATACTATCGAAAAAACTTCAAATGAAAATCGATCCTGAATCTGCCGTTGAATTTACATGGTTCTCAGATAGACCACTCCTAATAAATTTTACACCGCAGCGCGATCGCCGCTGCACAGCATGCATGAGGATCCCCTGTGCACCTCTCTATGGGAACCCCTTAATCAAGGCCCAGTACAAGTTTCACCGCTAGAAAAAGTGTGCAAAATGTGTATTTATTTGAAAGTGTAAGACTGGGTTTTCTTCTTGTATCCAGATATATGATTGTGGGATCAGATTATCATGGAAGAGCAAAGGAGAGGACCGAGATGAGGCCAAGAAGGAGTTCATAGAATCTTTGAAGGTGTTGGAAGGGGAATTAGACCAGAAACCATATTTTGGAGGTGAAAGCTTTGGGTACGTAGACGTAGCTCTTATCACTTTTGGATGCTATTTTAAGACCTATGGGAAAACTGGGAAATTCAGTGTAGAGGAGGAGTGCCCAAAGCTGATGGCATGGGTGAGAAGATGCATGGAGAGGGAGAGTGTGGCTAAGGTCCTTCCGGACTCCGACAAGATCTGCGAGTTTATAGATGCTATTAAGAAGAGGTTTGGTCTTGAGTAGTTGAAGAATTCACTTCCAAGGAGTATATCAAAATAATCAGAGTTACCATCAGATATGGATATGTATTGTGTTTGGTTAAAAATAATAGAGTATGCTGAGTGTTACTGCATACAGGGGACATAACATTAGATTTATGTATTGCGTTTATTATGATGTGTTTGGATTGTCTGCTTGTGTGTTGGGTGATTCTTAAAATCTATAAATACGATTGGTTGGACAGATTTTATTGAAGACCTGACCTTGGACTAGGCCTTGAATAGAGGGCTCTATTTATACCAAATTATGTGGGGAGATTTCCAGAACCACAGGTTTACGCTAATCACAGCCATCAGATGAGACTAAGCACTCTCGCGTGCCATCCGCGTGCCATCCACGTGGCACCAAGCTCACCCCGGCTACCAGGACAGGAGGTCCGGCCGAAGTCAGGCAGCTCCGGGCCACTAGCGCCGAACTGGCCCACCCCGGGCGCCATCTCGGCAGGGAGCTTCACCTCGGCTGGGCCACCCCGGACGCCATTTCGGCAGAAAGCTCCACCTCGGCTGAAGAAGCCGGGACGGAAGCCGAAGCAAGAGAGAACCTCCACTTGCGCCCCTCATCCCCTACGTCATCAGGCACGTGGAGAAATAGGGGCACGAGCTAGTGGGACAGACACGACATCCAGCCGCTCACAATCTTCGCCATATCCTGACAGGGCGGCATCCAGCGGCTGAGGCCACATCAGGGCAAGGCCCGAGGGCAGATCCCACGATCCCCTACCGCCAAAGGCGTCCAACACGATCTGGCCCAACAAGACGCGCATTAAATGCGACGTGGGCTGATCCGACGCGCATTTAATGCAGAGTGGGCTGGATTGGACCGCATTAATGGCAACGTGGGCTGATCATGACTTCCCAGTCGAATCATGAGACCCATGCCAAGATGTCGTCCAAGATATCTTCCAAATCGTCTATAAAAGGATGGCATTTCCACATGCAAGGTACACACAATTTTATACACAGAGCCGTTACTCTGTCTCTCTTCTTCCTCTCTTTCCATTGTTCCAGTTCCTACACTGACTTTGGCATCGGAGAGCCTTGCGCCGCCCAGGCCAGGGTCCTCTGACCGTTTGCTCTTCTCTTTCAGGCTTTCGGACGGTACCCAGTCATTCCCATTCATCATCTTTTCTTCATCTTCTCGGATAAGTCCTCTAAGGCTCCCCGATTATTGTGGGTCATTATTTTCTGCACCTACAATTGGCGCCGTCTGTGGGAAAGTAATATCCCAACCTTCCCAACCTTCCCAACCTTCTTAACCTCAATCTCTCAGAAGCCATGCCTCCGAAAGCTAGGAAGGGCGTAGAGTCCTCAAGAGCAGCGCTCGAGCTGCCACCACCGTCAACGGACGTCCCTCCTCAAGGGCGCTCCCGCACGGTGCATGGCACGTCTGCAGGCGAGGGCCGCTTAGGCTCTCAGCTCTTTGTCGAGTTCCCACTCCAAGAGGGACTCGAGGCCTCGATCTCAGCAGAAGAAGTCATGCCACCCAGACGCGATGAGCGTCGGCATGAGCGTCCTCGGAAGGACAAAGTCGTGGCCGTAGGAGAGACGCGCCACGTTCAACCCCCTGCCACTGGAGAGGTTCTCGAAGCCCAAACTGCTCTCCTCCAGAAGCAAGAGCAGATGATTCACGAACTCCAGCAGCAGCTGAGGGCAGCGCAAACTGCCTCCTTGAGGCAGGTCTCTGAGCCTCAAGGGAAGAAGAGGGACGCCCCCAGCAGGGCAGCCCAGCCTCCCCGCGAGGACCTCAGAAATCATCTGGACCATAAACGGAGCCAGATTCGTGACGAAGGCTCGAGCAACAGCCGGAGTCATCATAGCCGCGATGGCCGAACTCATAGCCATCGTAGCCCGAACCGCTCCAAGCGAAAGCCGAAGGCCCAGACTCCAGAGAAGGACGACGAGCAGGAGCGATTTGACAAAAGCGTCAGATTGGCTCTCCAGCGCAACCTGGACGTGCGGGACCAGAAGCAGATCTGTGGTCACACTGATTTGGGGGGCTCACCCTTCACAAAAGAGATCGAGCGCACCCCCTTGCCCAGAAAGTTCTCCGTCCCGCGGTTCGTCCCCTACGACGGACTGTCCGACCCATCCGCTCACCTCCGACACTTCTCCCAGAAGATGTCCATCTGGGGGAATGAGGGTCACCTAAACTGCAAAATCTTCTCCTCCAGTTTGGGTGACCTCCCCCTGAAATGGTTCTGTTCTCTCCCAGAGAAGTCCATTTCGAGTTGGAAGGAGCTCCAGCTCTCCTTCCTTAAGAAGTTCCAAGCCTACAGCGTCGTCCCCAAGAAGGAAGGGGACCTCCTCGCCCTGAAGATGAAGCAGGGTGAGACCCTCGCCAAGTTCGCCCAGCGATTCTGGGCGGTCTACAGCCAAATCGAGGGCACCAGGGAAGAGATAGCAATCTACGCCTTCCAGCATGCCCTGATCCCCGGCCACGACTTGCGAAAAGACTTGGCCGGGAACCCTCCAGAATCCATGCCAGAGTTGATGTCCCGGGTCAAGCGCTTCATCGCCCAGGAGGAAGACGAGATCCGAGCCCGGGATCAAGACGGGCATCCGGAGCTCGAGCAGAAGAGTAGCCAGCCTCGGCAGAGAGGCGGGAGGCCCTCCCAGAAGCAGGAGCCCAAGCAGGCCTGGGTCTCCAGTTCGGCGAAGCCTGCGTCGTCCAGGTCTGGGGGCACCTGGCAGCCCAGACCTCCCACCAGCGCCAGTCAGAGCGTCAACGTCGTCTTCAAGGAGCCGATCTACCGTATCCTGACCAAGATAAAGACCAAGCCATTCTTCAAGTGGCCTCCGCCCTTGAGGAATGAGCCCGCCTCCGGCAGCAGGAGCAAGCTCTACTGCTCTTACCACAAAGGTAGCGGGCACAAGACCGAGGACTGCAACTCCTTGCAGTGGTATCTGGAGAAGTTGGCCGAAGAAGGCCACATTCCAGAGTTCGTTGAGGCAGGAGATGCTGGCGGCAGCGAGGGCCGAGTTCACCAGAGCGCAGCCCAGGTTCCAGACAGTGAGGATTCGGAGAAGATCATTATGTGATCCAGCTGGC
Source organism: Litsea cubeba (assembly GCA_012931725.1). Taxonomy (NCBI): domain Eukaryota; kingdom Viridiplantae; phylum Streptophyta; class Magnoliopsida; order Laurales; family Lauraceae; genus Litsea; species Litsea cubeba. Next base: position 87,254,978 of record CM022945.1, on the reverse strand, counting down.
GTCCTCAGCTCCCGCTTCCTCGTCCCGGGGCAGCTCCCAGGCCCGCGCCGATGCCAGGCGGGCATCACGCGGGAAGGAGGTGGTGAAGGCCGAACTCGCGCTAGCGTCCAAAAAAGGCCGCTGACAGAGCCAAACAAGGGGGAGTTGGCCCCGAACTGGCATGGCCCGTTCAGAGCAGTCTCACTGGCAAGAAAATCCAGCCTACAAGCTTGAAGACTTGGTGGGCAAGCCGCTGCCGAGACCGTGGAGTTCGGACATAGCTTTCGCCCCGTCATCAATCTTCAATTTCTAAAAGATGTAATGAATCTCTGAATCAATGGAAATAGCTTTCGCCCCGTCATCAATCTGTCATCTCTCTTTGATCGACTTCGGCTACAAGGGTTAACAGCCCTGGAAAAGGCCTCGAGTTCGGACACTCGGCCAATTCCTAAACTCAGGGTCTTCACCCATCTACAAGGGTTAACAGCCCTGGAAAAGGCCTCGAGTTCGGACACTCGGCCAATTCCTAAACTCAGGGTGTTCACCCATCTACACAAGGGTTAACAGCCCTGGAAAAAGCCTCGAGTTCGGACACTCGGCCAATTCCTAAACTCAGGGTGTTCACCCATCTACAAGGGTTAACAGCCCTGGAAAAGGCCTCGAGTTCGGACACTCGACCAATTCCTAAACTCAGGGTTTTCACCCATCTACAAGGGTTAACAGCCCTGGAAAAGGCCTCGAGTTCGGACACTCGGCCAATTCCTCAACTCAGGGTCTTCACCCATCTCCAAGGGTTAACAGCCCTGGAAAAGGCCTCGAGTTCGGACACTCGGCCAATTCCTAAACTCAGGGTCTTCACCCATCTCCAAGAGTTAACAGCCCTGGAAAAGGCCTCGAGTTCGGACACTCGGCCAATTCCTAAACTCAGGGTTTTCACCCATCTACAAGGGTTAACAGCCCTGGAAAAGGCTTCGAGTTCGGACACTCGGCCAATTCCTAAACTCAGGGTTTTCACCCATCTACAAGGGTTAACAGCCCTGGAAAAGGCCTCGAGTTCGGACACTCGGCCAATTCCTAAACTCAGGGTCTTCACCCATCTCCAAGGGTTAACAGCCCTGGAAAAGGCCTCGAGTTCGGACACTCGGCCAATTCCTAAACTCAGGGTTTTCACCCATCTACAAGGGTTAACAGCCCTGGAAAAGGCCTCGAGTTCGGACACTCGGCCAATTCCTAAACTCAGGGTTTTCACCCATCTACAAGGGTTAACAGCCCTGGATACAGCCTTGAGTTCGGACATTCGGCCAATTCCTAAACTCAGGGTTTTTACCCATCCACATGGGTCTACGCCCTGGATACAGCCTTGAGTTCTTACACTCGGCCGAATTCCTAAAGTCCTCGGGTTTTGAACCCATGGGTCTACGCCCTGGATATAGCCTGGAGTTCTTACACTCGGCCGAATTCCTAAAGTCCTCGGGTTTTGAACCCACGGGTCTACCGCCCTGGAAAAGACCTCGAGTCCAGACTCGGTCGTTTCCTAAAGCTCCGGGTCTTGGACCCTGGAAAAGGCCTCGAGTTCGGACACTCAGCCGAATTCCTAAAATCAGGGTTTTTACACCCCTCAAAGATCATTGCCGAGCTCACACTCCCATAGCCGAAACTAGCGAGGTGATGCATCCACTTCGGGACAAGGCAGCTCGTCTCGGCCAAAGCCAGCCATTTCGGCCAAGGACAGCTTTTCATAAAGAGAGAGCTGTGCCGGTACTCAAACACACAAAAATGCAAGCATTCCGGAACAGTGCAAGGAAAGTGAGAAAGAACTCAAAAGCATTGTACACAGTTTGGGTGATCACAGAATTCCTCCTTTTTATTCATTGTAAACTGCTTCATTACAAGGGTTGCAGAACAGAAAAGAAAAATACAGAAAGGAGGATCGCAGTCCTCTAAAAACAGAAAAGCTGAGAAGCAAAAATTTTACATAAAAGAAGACAGAAATGTAGAGGAGCCCGGCTACTGTGGTTTCGGCGACTCGACCAGGTCGATCACCGTATCTGCCGAACCAGCAGCTTCGGCCGAAACCATGACCTTGCTTGGAGCGTCACTGACAGAAGGGGCTTCAACTGGTACCTCAGCCGAAGCAGGGGCAGAAGAGGCATCACCTTGAGGCACGGCCGAAGCATCGCTGGCGACCGGGGCATCGCTCAAGACCGGGGCAGCTGGAGCGTCGTCAGCGGCAGGAGCAATTGCAGGAGCTTCGACTGGGGCACTTTCGGCTGCAGGAGCGGAGTTCGGCTCGGGAGCAGAGTCCGAGTACTTCGGCAGGTCCCGATAGACAGGATGATCTTCGGGGACCCCCGCACGTCTCAGTGCGGCCAAGGCATCCTTCCTCGAACAGGATGGCGGTGATCTCCTCCACCTGCTTCTCATATAGCTCGGAGGCATGATCCACCCCATCCTGGAAAGCAGACTGGGCCTCAGAAAGAAGAGAAGCTTTCCCCTTCTCCAGCTCGGCGTTCGCCGTCGTCAACTTCGCCGTTTCGGCTCGCCCAGCCAGCACTTCCCCGCGCAGCCTCGTCCCCTCGGCCGTCGATTCAGCCTTTAACCTGGCCAGCTCCGACTCCAGCTCGGCAGTCTTCCTGTTCCTTGCCCAGACCTCGCCCTTCAGCTGGTTTGCCTTCGCCGTAAGTTCGGCGACATCAGCCAGAGCTGATGCCAGCCGAGCGGCCTCCTCAGCGCTGGCCTTCTTCATCCGCTCCATTCCCGCCTGCAGCTCCTCCAGCTCCTTTTTCAGCTTGTCCCTCTCGGACTCCAGCTGAGTGACCCGTGCAGCATTCCTATCACTCCGCCCCACCACGGTCAGGAGCCTCTGCACGTTCTGCAAACGGAGAAAGATGAGTCAAGCTGGGGCAGTCGAGCCAGATTACTTGGAAGGAAAACACTGAAAGCACTTACCAAGAGGTTAGCCTGGATCGCCGAAACCATCAGGCTCTCGTTATCGAACCTCTCGTGCGTCTCCATATCCCGTGGCAGAGCGCAGACCTTGGCGAGAGCCCCGATGACGTCGGCGTTCCCCATCAGCCGGTCCTCGACGTTCAGAGGCTTACCGGGCTGAGTCTCCATCCTCGGCTTCCATGGCGCCGGGACAGTTCGGGGTCCGGAGGACGACCCGGATCCTTGCCCCGCCGAGGTGCAATGCTCGCGAGTCATCCCGCCAGGTGGCTTGCCCGCCGGCACGCCCTTCTCAGCAGGTGCGCTCTTCTCCGCTGGTGCACTCTTGTCCGTTGGAGCCTTGGCTCCGGGGGCCCGCGCAGGGGTCTTACTCTTCGGAGGCTGTTCGGCCCCCGAATCCTTCTCCCCCGCCTTGGACTTCTTCCTAGGCGGGGACCCCTCCCTCGGGCGCTCCGGCGAGCGTCGCCGAACTCCCGCATTCGAAGCAGGAGCAGGAGCAGGAGCAGAAGCCGGAGCAGGAGCGGAAGTGTCGCCAGCACCTCCCGAGCTCGAAGCTGCTCGGGTGCTGGCAGGAGATGGCGTCGCAGAGGAAGAGGGCCCCCGCCTGAACTTGGCCGCTAGGTCCTTGACGGCAGGCTCCCTCGACCTTCCCGCCATGTCTTCCTCCCGATCGGAAGAATAAGCGTCCACTATCTGCCTCAGGTTCGACGGTTCCGAACTTGAAAGTGGACGCCTCGGATCCAGATGCAGCTCGGCTAGCGGCAGGATCGCTCAAGGGGATCCCGGAAGGTACAGCAAGGGAGACGGTTGGATGATCAGGATGCGCCTCGTCCACCTCGGGTACCCCGGTCCTCTGGTAGTGGCCGCGGTATCTCGGCGTGTATCCGAGCAGCTTCCAGGCCGACCTAGTCTCGTGCCCCTTGTACCTCTCGACCTTGTTGATGTCGTCGGGGTTCCTCCTCCACCCTTCACTCGCAGCTCGGCGTCGTCTCGCACCTGCCTCTGCATAGCAAACAATAGAGGAGTCAGCTCGGCATCATCAAAATCAAGCAAAGAAAATGAATGAAAGGGAGCGATGTTTACTTGGGACTGTCCCAGGGCGGCGCGGGACCGCTAGCCTCCTACTTTCGCCAGCGCCGAACTCCCAGTCTCCCGAAACACAGAAGAAGGCTTCTTCGGCATTCTTACTTGAATCTTCCAAGGCCAGGACGAAGCCTCTTCGCTGCGGCTTCACCCGGAGATAATATTTCCCTTCCCCGGCCTTGCAGATATCGTAGGTGTCCTCGATGTCATGAACACCTATGTCGGTCCCCAGAATCTCATTCAGTTTCGCCGTGCCCATGATGACCTTATAGCCATTGGGCATCAGCTGGCACGGGGTAAGAGACCAGGTACTGAGGCAAGCTCTAAGTAGAGGGTGCAGGGGGAATCTGACCCCGCCCTCGATCACAGAGATCAGAGGGAACGGCATCCAGCCGCCGGACCAGCGCATCGTGGCATAGTCGACGGAGTCTGCTGGCTTGAGCAGGACTCGCTCCGGAATATCGAAGGCAGCCCTAAATCTGGCTATGCCCTCTTCGGTGTCTAAATTGAACCTAGGGGTGCCCATGTCTAGAAAGAAAGATACAGCAAAAGAAAAAAACCCTAAAGGCTGCTGAACCCTAGGAAAAAGCTACACAGAGGCGTGAAGCGACTTACAGAGACGAAAAGAGGCAACTCGAGTATAGATCCAGACACGCCCTACGGTCGTCCTCGCTAGAAAGATCTTGAGCAGCAGAGCAGAAATCGGAGATGAAGGCAAAGGCGAAAAGAAATCAGAAACGAGAAGAGAAGAAGATGACCCTATTTATGGAGAAGAAACCCTCGGCGCGCGCTGCTTTCGAAATTCGAAAGGACGGATTTCGCGATCCGCGCCCGTTCCATCAAAAAGACAGCACAATCGGTGAGGAGGCTACACGTGTAGTCGTCGACTCGCTTCCCAGTACAAACGGGACAGAGCATTTATTGCTTCAGAACAGTTGAAGCGACACCAGACGATGATCGCCGCATCCCCAGACGGATTCTTCTAACTTTCGACCACTAAAGGCTAGGGCGCTTAAGAGGTCAAAAGCTAGGGGGCAATTGTGTGGGGAGATTTCCAGAACCCAGGATTACGCTAATCACAGCCATCAGATGAGACTAAGCACTCTCGCGTGCCATCCGCGTGCCATCCACGTGGCACCAAGCTCACCCCGGCTACCAGGACAGGAGGTTCGGCCGAAGTCAGGCAGCTCCGGGCCACTAGCGCCGAACTGGCCCACCCCGGGCGCCATCTCGGCAGGGAGCTTCACCTCGGCTGGGCCACCCCGGACGCCATTTCGGCAGAAAGCTCCACCTCGGCTGAAGAAGCCGGGACGGAAGCCGAAGCAAGAGAGAACCTCCACTTGCGCCCCTCATCCCCCACGTCATCAGGCACGTGGAGAAATAGGGGCACGAGCTAGTGGGACAGACACGACATCCAGCCGCTCACAATCTTCGCCATATCCTGACAGGGCGGCATCCAGCGGCTGAGGCCACATCAGGGCAAGGCCCGAGGGCAGATCCCACGATCCCCTACCGCCAAAGGCGTCCAACACGATCTGGCCCAACAAGACGCGCATTAAATGCGACGTGGGCTGATCCGACGCGCATTTAATGCAGAGTGGGCTGGATTGGACCGCATTAATGGCAACGTGGGCTGATCATGACTTCCCAGTCGAATCATGAGACCCATGCCAAGATGTCGTCCAAGATATCTTCCAAATCGTCTATAAAAGGATTGCATTTCCACATGCAAGGTACGCACAATTTTATACACAGAGCCGTTACTCTGTCTCTCTTCTTCCTCTCTTTCCATTGTTCCAGTTCCTACACTGACTTTGGCATCGGAGAGCCTTGCGCCGCCCAGGCCAGGGTCCTCTGACCGTTTGCTCTTCTCTTTCAGGCTTTCGGACGGTACCCAGTCATTCCCATTCATCATCTTTTCTTCATCTTCTCGGATAAGTCCTCTAAGGCTCCCCGATTATTGTGGGTCATTATTTTCTGCACCTACAGATATGTATGGTGTTTGGTTAAAAATAATAGAGTATGCTGAGTGTTACTGCATACAGGGGACATAACATTAGATTTATGTATTGCGTTTATTATGCTGTGTTTGGATTGTAATAGATGTGTTCTGCTTGTGTGTTGGGTGATTCTTAAAATCTATAAATACGATTGGTTGGACAGATTTTATTGAAGACCTGACCTTGGACTAGGCCTTGAATAGAGGGCTCTATTTATACCAAATTAAGCCCACTTACATTTATAAATATATATTAATTTTAATATCTTAATATTTTGTATGATGTTATAATTGAAGATCTTGATACTGGGCAGGAAGGCCCTCACAATGTCAAAAACCCATGACCCAAATCCTGATCTAAATTGTATAGCATCTATGTAGTGGGCCTGAATTCTACTGGAGTCATCTAATTATAGGATCCATAGACGACTGAGAACTATATTATTGTCTATTCGTAAATGTTATTTGTAATAATGAATTATGAAGCCCAACAAAAATCGTGGCTGAGGTTGCCCACACACGTGGGTAGAGGGAGCATACTCAAAAGATAATCCTAGTGAAATGGGCGAGAGACAGGGAGCAATCCCTTGTTCTCCATGGTATAGTAGGGTTGAACAATGTCTGAATCAATTCAAGGCTTTGATATGGCCAATCACACCAAAAAAAAAAAAAAAAAAAGGAGGAATCTTTTTTTACTTTTTGTATAAAAAGTGGATATTTTTTTATCATTTAGTGGATAAAGAGGTTCTTTTTTTTTTTAAGAATTATAGAATTTGAAAGATGTGTACTTTTGATGTGATCTTATTTAAAAATAAAGATTTTACATTATTTTTATTTTAATAATAAATTAACAAACGGGCCAAAAGTCTTTGACCAACATAACTAATTTTTCGGTGCCACCCACTAAATCCACGTAAATGCACGCCCAAAAGGCTGTTTCGGGTACAAGATGTGGATAGCAGCCCCACACCACTACACTGTCTCAAGTTAGCAGCATACATTAATCCTATCTATCTCTGTCTAAGATTAGCCTGACAAAGGCAGTAGCCCCAAAGAGGATGCACTTTGAGTTCAAACTGACTATAACAGCCCCAAATCGACCAACTTAAGATATCACTTATGTCAGACCACCCTCATTTCCTTCCATCAGGAAGCCACTGCACATTCAACAAAGAATTAGAATCTAGGATTTGATCAATTACAAGGGAAGACTGAGTAACCTAAAAGATGATATTTTACCCTTCCAATGGACTTAACAATTGAATTAAAAAGGTCAACCCTAATACCCCTCTCATCTACCCTTGGTGAGTTTAGTGTGGCTGTGGAAGTGTGGATCCATATATCTGCCACGTTTCTTGTTCTTTTAAATGAGGTTCCTACACCAATGCAAGGCTGCCACCTGTTACTCATAACTCGTAAATTGTTCCTATGGAAACTTGACCCATGACGCATGCAATGACATCAAGCCAATAATCATAGAATGCCCCAGAAACTGTGATATGAAGGAAAAAAAAAAAAAAAACTCTGAGGTGGGCCACCCTAGGCTACTTTAAATTTCCTTCCTCTCCACCCCCATCATAATCTCTCAGAGTCACAGACCATATAAGAAAATCCAAAGACTGATGATGGCTGAGGAAGTTGTTGTTAATTCTGGGTATGTGGGCTAGCCCTTTTGTCACGAGGGTGACAATGTCCCTGTTAGAAAATGGTGTTGGATATGAATACAAGGAAGAAGATCTGGTAAACAAGAGCCCACTCCTGTTGAACTCCAACCCAGTTCACAAGAAAGTCCCTGTTGTGATCCACAATGGAAGGCCCATCTGCGAATCTCTCATCATCGTCCAGTACATTGAAGAGACGTGGACCAAAAGGTCACCCTTAATGCCTGGAGACCCATATGAACGGGCAAAATGCCAGGTTCTGGGCTGATTACATAGACAAGAAGGTCAGTCTGTGTTTTCTGAAAGCCCATTTCCCTTTCTGTTATATTTTAGGAGAAAAATCAAGGCCTTTTGAACCCTCATGTAGTCTATATAAATAAGAATTTATTCTCCCTCATGATAAGCACAACTCTTATCTTATGGGAATAGACACAAAAATGTCCTTAATAGTGTGATATTGCAGTTTTAATTTTTGTGATACATCACAAAACTGAACCAGCTTCTTTTTATGTGATATCATATACTTAATTTTCATGTGTCATTTGTGTAATATAGCATAAAAGGTTATGATATCACATATATTATGGGTATTTCAGTCAATTTTCAATTTATACTGTTGGTTTAGGTACCTATGAGAAAAGTTAAAAAAAAAAAAAGAAAAGGGGTTATTTCTAACCATACATCTCACAGTTTAGGTAAAGCCAAAAAATCAAATTAGAAATTTACAAGATTTCACTCTATAAATCTACAGTTTATCTATTCCACTCTAAATTTACAGGTTATCTTTTCACTCTAAATCTAGAGTTTGTAAGTCATATCATCTATATAACTTTTTTTTCCCTAAACATGAGGAAGTCTAGAACAATTTTCATAAACTCTCAAAATACCCTTGGACCCAAAATTGGCTAACCTAATGGACCAATCTAATTGACCTGAAACACTGGAGGTAAGTGTAAATCTATTAATGTTTGAGTCTGGTTTTCGATCTTGTACACAGATCTATGATTGTGGGTCAAGGATATGGAAGAACAAAGGAGAAACTCAAGAGGAGGCCAAGAAAGAGTTTATAGACTGTTTGAAGGTAGCTAAAGTCCTTCCGGACTCTCACAAGGTCTATGAGTTTATAGGCGTTCTGAAGAAGAAGTTTGGCATTGAGTAGTAGAAAGAATTCACGTCCAAGGAATATTGTATAAAAATAATAAGAGTCTACTTAACAAAAACTAATCAAGAGTCTCTGCTTAGTGTTGTTGTATATATATACGGGGGATATACCTGTGCATCCTTCCCTCACCATATTGTGAGGAACAAACTTAATGAGGCCCACCTAGGGACCCACTGATCATAAGACTTGTGGGGGATGGTAAGAGACACCTTGGATGAGACCATATATCAAATTTGGGATCAATCACATGCTTCTAACCTCTTCATCTGTAGCCCACAAATTTAATGACTTTATATTAAAGAAAAACATTTCACCCTCGATCCAACGGTCCAATCCATTTGGCCATGTGAAAATTCAATGAGTCTACTGTTCTTAAGGGGGTTTCATGTGTGTGGATTGTTCGGATATGTCATGAAGTGAACTCTACTATGTTGTCCCTCACCATAACAGGGTGAGGGATGGATGCACATGAATATTTTCATATATATATATATATATATCTATATAATAAGGGAGCTCAGTTTTTGAATCCTTGGATATTTTGGACCCTTGGATTTATGTACATATTTCTGTACATAAATCCTAAGGCTGAGAAGATATTTAAGATCCTATTACAAAGGACAAGAGGATATGGGAGTGCCCTTGGTTTTCTGTGAAATTATGAAACGTGCCTTTATCTTTTTCAAGAGGATATGGGAGTGCCCTTGGTTTTCTGTGAAATTACAAAACGTGCCATTATCTTTTCAAAACTTTCATGCAAGTAAAGATATGATTAAATACACGGCTATGATGGCAATTGAGTGATTGAACGGGGTGGAATTTAGGCTCACAACTTACCAGTTTGCCCCTTCACATATATATGTTGTTTTTTACGGATTGTGGAATCTGAGCTAATTTGGATTGTTTTGGTAGCAGATGCAAACGTGATTTGCATGCAATTGAACTAGACTGCTTATAGTAGTGGGCCACTCTGGTTTTCAATGGTGGTTAAATAAGGGTCCAATTGGCTGGACTGTTTTACCTAAAAAAAAATCCGACCGGGCTTGATTTGAAGCTGATTGATCCGATGGGCCACATAGAAAATTTGGGTTAAATTTGTTAAATTATGGATGGTGTGGGTTTGGTTTCCCATATTTAGTTGTGCTCAAAACGTGGTGCGCCTGAACTAGTATATATATATAGGGCAAGACTCTCCTAAGCTTAAGCTTATGATAAGATTCCGTAAGCTAACGCTTCTAGGGCACATCCTTGGTCCATCCAAATGGACCAAACACATGACCCCCCTTATTAGCACATGCCCACTAACTTTTGGTGAGATCCAAATTTACTAGATCGTTGGATCGACAGTGTACCGATCCGAATGGACCGTTGACCATTAAACTTTTGGTGCCGAAATGGAGATGATAGAAACCACGGTTGGGGCTGATTTTTTGCTGTAAGAAGGGTCCTAGGAAGTCCTTGAAATCCCCCCCACCCCCATCCCCATGTGGATCCCCAAGTGGGCCCCACCATACAATTGAGCTTACTTCAGCTTACTTTATCCTAAGCTTCAGCTTAGGAGGGCTGGCCCCATATATATATATATATAATGAGGGAGCTCATTTTTTGAATTCTCTATATTTTGGACCCTTGGATTTATGTAAATAAATCCTAGGGATATTTTGGACCCTTGGATTTAAGAGGGGAATGAAAAAGGGGGCTAAAAGTTAGAGAAATTTACATGTTTTTGTCATCTCCAGCAAAAACACGTTCACATCTTGGTTTGTACGGCGCAAAAGGGGCAGCAAGTTTGAGTTATTTACAGGTATTGCATCCCTTCTTTATTTAAAAGAAAAGAAAGAGTGTTTGCTTTCTTATTGTTCTGCCATTAATCAAAAAGATGTCAAAAGCAAAAAAAAGAAAACTTCTTTTGTAAGGGAGCTCAGTTTTTGAATTCTCCATATTTTGGACCCTTGAATTTATGTACATAAATCCTAGGGCTGAGATTAAGAGGAAAAGGGTTGAGGGGTTTAAGGGGGTTTGAGAGTCCAGAGATCTGGGACACTACTTCCCCAGATCCATGGACTCTTTCTCCCTTATCCGGGCGACGGGTCAAGGAGTCTGGGCCAGGTCTGGGGTTATGTTCAAGTTAGTTGGGTTGGGGTTGGAATTGGGTTCGGATTGATTTGGGCTAGAGTTTGATGGATTGGATTCGGTCAGGTTCAGGTCAGGTTTGACAAGTTTAGTTAATGGCCCAATTAGGGTCTAGATCAGATGTTTGGGGCCCAAAAGGTAGGCTGCAATGGGGTCCGGTCTGGGCAAAATCACTGAGACCCAGGTTTTGCAATCCGCCCGTCGGATTTCAAAGTTCTATATATGGATGGAAATCCCTCGATGAGTAGATCGCGATGAGCCAACTTTCGGGGCGATCAGGGGTCTAGAAGTGATAGGTGATTTTTCAGGTGGGCACCCCGGGGGTGCGAGACCTGCTATTATGATTTTTGATCCGCCCGTCGGATCTCGAAGTTCTATATATGGACGGAAAGCCCCCGACGAGCAGATTGCAATTAGCCAATTCTTATGACAATTAGAGGTCCAGGAATAATAGGTGATTTTTTACTCGGAGTACCTAATCAGGACATCGTTAAATAGGGTGGACCGAATTACCCCTCATAGGGTGTCAAAATTCAAGTTAGTTGTTAAGTGGTCAAAAGAAGACTAATTAGATTTCGTTGTGCTCAGAACATGTTGCGCCGTACCTTCAGGTACGGGCAATCACTAGAATATATATATAGGACGGACATCAGATATGGATATGTATGTTATATTGTGTGTTTAGATTGTAGTAGATATGTTGTGTTTATGTGTTGGGTGATTATGAAAATCTAAATGCTTTTGGTGATCATTTATATTTTGTTGTGTTTTGGACTGTTGACGCTTGTAATTGCCTTTCCAGTTTCCGCAAGTAAAAAGAGGATCAAGACCCTCTTCGAGTCCAGATCGTCTGAGGCTCTGATTTGGAGAAGTCTTTGGGAGTTGAGCAAGTGGAAGTTCATAGTGTGCCACCTGTGAGGATATGAAGACCCCATTGAAGAGGTGCTATAGGTGAATCTTGTGGACGTCTCAGATAGACGACATCAACATGTGAAGTATTTCCTTTTAGGGCCTTCCAAGGCCTTTTTGAAGTCTGGATTTGTAGAAATAGACGCTGAGAAGAAGAGGGTATGGTATAGAAGTGCTGAATCTAAATTATATGAGGACAGCGAAATGAATGTTCTTTTTTCTCACTCATTTTCAGTTGCTAATCATTACATCTAAATTGTTTAGGAGTTAAAAAAAAGGTGCGGCAAATTGACTATTAAACAATCCATATAAATAATTAGGAGAGATTCAGGTGAAACTCAAATCAGTCAAAATAGGGACCTGCTGCTATTACAATGTTCCTTCAAAATTGCTCTTTGTTACACTTACCAAGAACACATTTTGTAAAATTGATGTCAATACAATTGTCTTTTTTTATTTTTGCAAGGCATGTTGTTCTTTAATTTGGAGCTTACATTTGTAAAAACACTTTCTGTAAGAAACTTATAGATATGTATCAATCTAAGCGTTACTATTTTGCATATTGTTGAAGTTGTGTTGAGTAATCGGGAAGTGCTTTTGTGAAATATGAATGTAATCGTGCCTCTCTTGAAGTAGAAGATTGTAAGAGTTGCTACAACGATAGCGTAATGGTTATAATTCTGAATGATACTTGCAGACTGAATGTAAGCCATTTGTCACTAACATTAGGCATCTAGGGATCATAGAGAATGAAAAGTGTACGGACAGTAGCATCCAGGGATCATAGAGAATGAAGCCTCTCTTGAAAAGCCGACCGCACCAGCTGATGGTCATAATCATCAAAATAACGGGGAATCTTCCTCTCACGATGCAACCTTTTTATCCGCCAAATCAATGTGTTTATGTCAGACTTGGGAGTTTGTATCACAATATCCATACTGGGAGGTGCATTAACCGGAGTCGTGAAGACCTCATCTACACATGGCACGATTGGGGATGCGAACCTAACTGATGCCGGAGGTGAGATTATGGACGAATCCAGAAGTATTGCCTCATTCATCACAGTTTGTCCCTCCGAATATTGTAGTTTCCTTGCGGCAGGCGATACGTTCGTTCGGTCCCTCGCCTTTGGGACTGCCCTTTTCTTTGATACTGAAGATGAACCCTACATGCACCATCGAAGTTTATAAAGAAACATAAATAACACATCATATATCCACTTCTATTTGCATTCAGTTATATATTTGGAATCTATGTGTCACTACATAATTACCTCATTCTTGTCCCCATATGACTGAGAGGTCGAACAAGATTATGCACCAATGCCTTCGAAAGCGGTGGCGAAAGCATCTCTAAAGCTTTTTATCTTCTTCCACAATCAGGCTGTAAAATCTCCCAATTTAATATTCTTGCAATCTACACGAAAGGATGACCACTCTACGTGGTCCAAGAAACCAACTACCTGAGATAAACAACGAGAAAATTTATAAATATATAGTTTTTTTTAATTCATATTTCGACCAAATAATGGAGACGGATCCTCACATGCTTGGAAGTAGCATCATCCCATGAATGGTGTGCACCCTTGCTGTCTTTCTCATCTACCACCCTCTACTTTAGTGTTTTTGGGTGGGTACTTGCTCTAGCAGCTCCTTCGTCTATAACAGGTGATCGTCGTCCTTCACCATCCACACCGCAAACAATCTCCATAATGGTGTTCAATCCATACCAAAGAAGATAATCATCACTATGTTTGGCAGAAGAGTCTTTCTTCCCTAATAAAAGTGATGTTCTCCTTGACTCCCATATTTTGAGTTCATATGGATGGTATTATGTGTAGTCAATAACACATCGTTCTATGTGCTCGCTCCGCTTGAATGGCAAGGAGAATGGTAGGGGAACTGATTGGAGAATGCCAAATTGCTTCGTTACACGATTTGCATTGTGCCTCTCAAAGACCCAATAATGGATAAGGATAGTGCTTGACATGAACAATTGCTTGTCTTCTTTTGGCACTTCTTTTGGCACTAATTGAAAAATAGTTTATTTGGCATCTTCTTGTACGGTTGTCATAAGAACTACACAGAAAAGCAAACCATGCTCACATCTTTACCTTTAAAGTGAATGTATTGAAAAAAATGATAAATGAAACTTTGAACGGCATGAGTACCCCATCTTCTTTTAGGCTGTTGATGTGGGCGTGGATTTCTTTCATGTTTGTCAACTTTTTCAAGCCTTCAATTCTTTTCTCCCATGTCTTTAACAATGGAAATTGAAGATCATTCTGCCAACTAGGATCGGGCTTAGGGCACCTCCCAATAGCCATCCTAGAGTAGGCCCAAATCTATAAGTATGAAACAACAAAGATAGTTAACGCGAAATATCTAGTTGCTTCATGTAATAACCAAAAAAAGAGGTTGACCAATTAAAAATATAATCACCTGTATCAGCTGAAGAGGGCCTATTAAAGTTTTGAGCAATGTGATTTTTTCACTTTCTTTTTTCTCCTTTTTCTCCTCAACTTCCCCTTCCTCTTCACTGTCTTCCTTGTCACGACCCCAAACTCGAGGGGCCGTGAAATTAGGAGTTAAGTAATGATTATGTTTCTCCCAAGATCCGCGTGTGTGAGGATAACACGTTCCAACACATCCTGAATATTTTTGCGGAAGCTTTCGTGGCGTTGCGGCCCGAGGTTCGTGGCCATCGGTTTCCGTGTCGCACTCAACCCAAGCATATGATTATCTTATCAATGAACATATCAGACCGGAACAAACCATTATAACAAAATACAGAGCTGACGGTAACTGGATATTACATTCCCATATATATTCAAGTTACAAATAACAATGTGCATTAATTACAATCCCAATAAACAGGCTAATCAAAGCCATACAAAAACAAGCTAATAATCTCTACCCCATATGTGGCGTAGCTCCGATCTCAAGCCCAATGTCTACACGACATAGCTGACAAAACAACCTGCAAGCTCATGGCTCCATAGCCAAAACGTGCACTCATCTCGGGCAAGAAATCTAGACCTGAGTACCAAAGTAGTGGGTCAGACACAACGGTCTGGCAGGTGGGTGAAAAGATAATACAAGTAATGAAGAATAAAACATATGATAAATCATGGTATTTGACAAAATCCTGTATTCCTTTAAAGCATGTATAAAACATGTATACTTAGCAAGTCGGGAATCCCATGTAAAATGACATGGCAATAATTTAAAACAATGATACCTTGCAAGAGCGTAAAAAACCTGTATATAAATAATGAATTTCATAAAAGGAAGATACATCATTTACAAGAGATATATATGAAATAAAAACATGTAAAGGTACCAAAGATCAGGAACTGTTAAGATGGCAACCACACGAAGCTAAAACCTCTCTCATTAAAGTGATGAGAGCAAGTCAGGGCGTTGACCTCAGTCACACGAGGTGAGGAGAGTCAACGACGTTGACCTCAGTCACACGTGGTGAGGAGTGTCAACGGTTTTATATAATAATATACATATAGCAAGACATGAACATTAGGGGTGGAAGAAACCGAACCGAACCGAACTCTGGACCGTAAACCGAACCGTAAAATTAAGTTCGGTTCGGTTTATCGGTTTTCGGTTCGGTTTCGGTTTTGAGTTTTTGGCAAGTTCGGTTTTCGGTTCGGTTTCGGTTTTTAGAAAATAATTTCGGTTTAAACCGAAAAACCGAACTATATTTCATATTTTGAATTAAATATATATATATGCTAGTATTAGACAGACTATTACTGTAATTTATACAGACTAATAGACTATAATCTAAAGACTAAAAGAGTAAAAGACCAAATGGGAAAGGAAAAACCGAAAAACCAAACATTTAATTGAAAAATTCGGTTTAAACCGAAAAACCGAAAACCAAACCGTTTAATTATTTTCGGTTCGGTTCAGTTTTACATCTTATTCGGTCCGGTTCGGTTTGTAATATTTTGACATTTCGGTTTTTGGTTTTTTTCGGTTTCGGTTTAAAACCGAACCGAAAACCGTACTTCCACCCCTAATGAACATGGTAGCGAACCAGATAGCAAGACAAGATCCAGGCTGCAGCTGGCAGGACAAGAGGGGGATCTCCAAACCGGTGGATCACACCGATAAGGTACATCCAAGCTTAGTGGTGCCGACTCATAGGTCATGTGCAAGAAAACAAAACAATACGTACATATATCAGGGCAAGATGCTCGTCAGCATAAGACATATCATATCAGGTCAAGTAGGAACAAGATAACAATTATGCTAAAAACCATATCCGGGGCAAGACTAGTTACAAGGCACGAAACTTGAAATCTACAAGTGAAATTCGGTAAAATCAGGTACAAATGAATTCTATAAATCTCTGGGCCAAGTGTTAAAGGTTCAAGATTTAAATCAATGCGTATAGGGTCTCGATTGTCAATTGAACGTATATTTGGTACTCCATAAGAATTAGAGACAATCCGGGACCTTACGCCCATTGATAAGTCTAAAAGACCTTTGAGGAGATTAGAATGATGGTCCTTCTTCCTCACTATAGTCTTACAATTCTTCAGAAATAATCAATTAAATTCTATGGTTTCGGTCAGCTTTTCGGTTGGCTGTCGGCTAGTCGAAAGGCTGACCTATGGCTGACCGAAATTCTGACCGAGTACAGAAATGGGAGAAAGTAGCTCTCTGGAATTCGAATCGAAACATTTCGGTTAGCCGAAACTCCACAATCAGAATTTAACAAAAACTGCAGCTCTCTGGAATTCGAACCGAAATATTTCGGTTAGCTTTTTGGTTAGCCGAAATGCCACAATCAGAATTTGAAAGAAATTGCAGCTCTTTGGAATTTGAACGGAAAACATTTCGGTTAGCAGAAATTCTGACCGAAACTGTTACGTGACTGATTTCTGAAGCTGTTTTCAGTCATCCCTTCCTTCAAACCCTTCTCATTTTTAAGGGTCAGATCCCTACACAATATTGAGTTGAAAACTCCACCATTTCTACATTGAAAATTTCCATTCTCATCACTTCAAATCCACCATTTGAATCTCCAAAGCATTCACCCAACACCTCATTTCCATCCATTCAATTCATGTGGAATCCATTACAACATATGCCATTCAATTTTTAACATAGAACAATGCACATTTGCAAGAGATAGAATGAGATAAAAAGATACATTAATTGGTGCATTTGAAATCAATATAAGACAAGTCATAACCATGATTTAAGCAAATCAAATCATAAATGAGAAAATTAAGAACATGCATAAATATGATTTTCACATTAAATGAATCATTTATCCACTTGCCTTAGGTCCAAAGCTAGCAAATCAACCTCTAATCACACTCCAAGCCAAGAAATCACAACCTATTCAAAAACCCCCCAAAAACAAGCCCTAAAATGTCAAAACCAAGAAATAGGAAAAGATAACTCCTAATAATCAAGATGAAGCTTCTCAAAGGCTAGGAGAACACAAATCTAGGAGATGGAGACAAAAGCTTACTAGCAAGGTCTTCAATGAGCAAGATTGAGTTCAAAGAGAACTCCAATGGTGGTGGATTCCTTCACAAATGGTGTCAATGGGATGCCTTCAAGATGAGGAAGAAGATGGTGAAGACCATTTCTCAAATGGGTGCAAGATGTGGATGGATTGGAGATGGAGAACCAAGAAGAAAGGGAAGAAGAATACCCCAGGCAGCACAGCCACTCTTCTCCCACGTTTTCGACCAGCAAGGAGTGAAGTGGGAAGATGGGTTCTCTTTATAAAGGGGATGAAGGTGGGTCCCACAACTTAAAACACTTAAAACTTGCAAATGGAGATTAGGGGGCCTTCTAGACATCGGATCAAGAAACTTAAAACATGAAAAGTGTCCGAAATAAAATTATCTTTCCAACAAGGTAAATGTTGACATACTTCCGGGGTCCACAGAAAAAGTCAACTGTTTGGTCAAGGGGATCAAAATAATGGATTCAAGTATTAAGACATCGATTTCTGGGCCTCGAATGCGATTGACAAAGAAGAGAGAAATGTTTCTTATAAAATCTAGTTTTCAAAAAGTATATATTTGGCAAGGTTCTGAGATCTCGAAATTTGGATCCAGATTCAATGTGAAAAGACTGATTTTGCCCCAGGGCTGGAAAAACTGACTTTCGGAGCTTCGGATGGGCACGGAGTGAACACGAAAGTTGTAGGGAATGGCGAGATAAGTCAAACGAAGCTGAAATGGAAATTTTCAGAAATCAAAGAGAATCTCTCCAAAATGACCACACAAAACAAATAGGATCTTACAGTCACTGTCTAGGTTCACTGACTCTCCATACTAAAGAAAATATAATCAAACTCAGAAATTCGATCAAACAACCTGTAAACCCATTGAGAAAATAAATCCATGATTAAAACCACGCTAAATCAGGAAATCTGGGGTCGGGTTCTCACACTCCCCATCTCTTAAAAGTCTTGTAGCTCTTGAAAGCATCCTGTACATGCTTGCAAGGCAAGCTGGACCCCATGCATCGGGCTTGAACTCCCTAAAGAGTTTTAGCTGCCAAGCTGGCCCCCTTGCACCAGAAGAGTTTGCAAAGATCTGACCAGACACCAAGAAAAATAGGTATGCTCTAGTCTTGCATACTTCACTCTTCTTCTTCGAGGGCTTGAAATTATCCTCCAACCATTTAAACTTTATAGTAAGGCCAATGGTATCTTTTTTCGGACGCGGGGCAAGGCCTAACAATTCTTTACATACCTCCGGGACAAAGGCATTATTGAAGGTTCTTCCCGTTACCGGTTCACCATCAATAGGGAGTCCATAAATATAAGCAACGCCTTCCAAAGTGATAGTTACTTCACTCGTTGGTAGGTGAAATGTATTGGTTTCAGGCCTCCACCTTTCAACAAGCCCAGATATTAGAGCCCTTTTAATATCGCCTTTGAAACATGTTCATTATGTTCATACAATAACTCTCCCTCATCATCAGAAGCAACGTCTTTCGCCATCTATTCAGTTCAAAGTCATGTAATATAAAGCATACACAAGTATGAGTTAGCCAAGATGAATTGGAAATAGAAATCTTGAGTGATTTTTCTATCAATGTAAACATACCAAAATAAGATTTACATCCAATTCATGATCAAGCATAGGTCCTCACCAATATGTGAGTTGTAGATTAGCAATTTCGTGCTCCCAAGTGCAAGTTTTTTGTTACGAAAAAAAAAGATATAAACGAAGGCCTTAAAGACCGTTTAAAGGTAAAGATTTCAAACACTACCCTTTTTCAAGCATCAACCAAACAAAAGATCAGGTTTTATATGCTTTTTGGACTGCCCTTTTCTAGGAAGTCTACAATATAATTTTGGACTGCCCATTTAAGAGCATGACACCTCCCCTTATTTATTCGGGACCAATGTCCTTCAGAGCACAAATCTGCTTTTCTCCCAAGCAGACATGAAAGTCACCACCAGATCATCAATCATGGGGTAGTCTTGACTGTATGTCTCATAGTGGTTCACACAATTCATCAAAAGCAGCTGCATTTTTTTAAAGATCATTTCTGACATGCATCAATTGTAAGTCTCATAGTGGATGCTCTTTTCCATTCATCATCATCAACTCTCTATCCTTTTACATTACAAAGAGGTCACAATATTTTCACATTATCTTGTACAACTCGAAAATCTCTCAACGGCAAAAAAACCGAAAAAAAAATCACTTCATGTTCCTATTTTGATCTCACAGTACATGATAATAAGTGTGTGGTGTATGTATTCTTCACTAATGAAAATGGAAGAAAATAGTAAGTCTTTTGCCATGATTGTGACATTTCATCAAACAATTAGCATGTGCGAGTGCAAACTATGTGGAAACAAGTAAATCTTCGAATCAAATGAACAGAATGGGTTACAAAATAAAAAACAATGAAGAACTAATACTCCAAACATACATCTTCTTGCGGAATGACACAATACACATTTCATACCCAACACAATGCATCAAGAACTCCAAACATGCATAATGATTCGTAAATAATCCGAAAAAAATGTATGTAATGTGACGTACCTTCGTGTAGACTTGCGATATCGGAGATAGGTTGATGGATTGTAGAGAAGTAAACCCTAGTTGAAGCGGCGTCGTCACTCAGCTGAAGGAGGAGAAGTTACAGACGGTAAAAAGGTAAAAAAACGCTAGGGTTTATACATATAGTGATTGACGAAAAGTGACGCTAGCGTCACTCACCCCAGGCTTAAAATAAAAAATAAAAAAATAGCATTGACGGACCAAATTGGTGCCAGGACCCATTGGGATAAATGGTTGTATTTGTGGATTTTACCGATAAAACCCTCTATAATACACCTGTAGCCACTGGGCATAAAATAACAATCCGTCATAAGAAATCATGCTCGCATTGAATTGGGAAAATTATTGTTAGAAAAGAGAATGTATCCTAGGGTTGGACAATGGCCTGATCGAACCAGGCCAAGGCTTTGATAAGGCCCAGCACACATTAGTACAATAGTACTTACCATCAGTCTAAGGGCCCGTTTCTTTACTAGAATTCATAGAATTCATGTCTGGTGGTTGTTTGAAAATTTCAAATCATGGTATTTGAAATGCTACCAAATTCTGAAATTCTAAATTCGTTGTTTCATTCATGGCCTGAATGCCTACCTGAGCTCCCGGAAGGCCTTTGTCCCTCTTCCGGAATTTATGTGACAAGTGAGATTTCCAAATCCTACTTGTTAAAGTGATTTTTCAAATGCTTGGTTTTTTGAAATTTGAAATGCCTGGAATTTCAAATGCCCAGGAATTCTGTGGGAATTCTGGTAATGAAACACAAAATTCCTGACAGGAATTCTGAATTCCCAGACAGCCTAAATTCCTGTCAGGAATTCTAGTAAGTAAACGGGCCCTAAGTGAGAGATAAGCCAGACAAGGAGGTGGGCCTCAAGACGTTGGGCTTAAATTCAGACTTTGACAGCCCCATCCCGACCTACTTTAGAAATTGTTTTTTTACAACAAATGGAAATTTTCAAAAAGGTATAAAATCTTCTAGTTTGTTTTTCAAAAAGTATGAGAATTTGAGTATTTTAAAAAATATTAAAATTTTTCACAATTCTTTCAATCAAGTCATTTCTATTAAAACAATCGCGAGAAATGACAAAAATATTATTATATTATTTTTGAAAATAATCTTTTAATAAATCATTTAAGAGAAATCATAAATGTAAATGAAAAAAATATGACAATTTTTAAAATCAAATAAAATATTAAAAAGTCTAGTTGTAATTATTAGTCCGAATTAAAAAACTAGCTGTCGCAATCGGCCATACTTGATCGGGTTTGAATTGTGTTGAGCACCATGGATACCATGTCACCCATCCGGGTTGAGCACCATGGATACCATGTCACCCATCCGGCCTACTGTTTCAATAAAATAGAAAAATACTATTTCGACCTATTTGCCACCTAGGGGTGTGCATGGATCGGTTTGGATCGGTTTTGGGTTAAAACCGCCAACCGAACCGACCATGTCGGTTTGTATATTATGTGAACTGAACCGAATCGACACAATGGATTTATCCAATCCGCAACCGACCCGACTAGTGTCCACCATATCCACCATCCGATCCAACCCGATTTTTTCATGGATATCCACCACCCGATCCAGCTATATCCACCGACCCTACTAGTGTCCACAAATACATAGTTGGACTAGATGCATTTTTACCTTTTATGAATCTTTGATAGAGCATGCTTTGATGAGGAAGAAATCCATTTTAGACCCCATGTTGCAGACATTTCAAAGGAGCCAGGGGGATGAGGAGCGACTGAAGTGAATGAGGAAGAACCCATGCTGCAGACGTCCTTATCTTTTGCATTTTTTAAAAGTTGGATGTTTTGTCTTCCACACTTTAATGTGCATATTTGTATTCCACTGAGGTGATATGTTAGAAGCAATTAGACTTGTAGTAAACTCACTGTTTTGAAACTTGCAACGATTGGAAAGCAACCTCCATTTTCCTTTTTGCATGCATCCCCATTTAATGCATGGGTAAGGTGAAGGGACATATATGAAAAGTGATGGAAGTTTGTAGCTTGTAGACTAGTACTTGAAACTTGTAAGGGGCTTGTAGACTTGTAGACTAGTACTTGAAACTTGTAAGGGAATGAACAAATGGTATGGACATTCACGTGGTATGAATGTAGACTGGGTCGGGTCGGTTATAATTGGATATATGCACACCCCTATCCGAGAACCGAACCGACCCAGTCGGGTTAACAGTTTTTTAAACCGATCCGAACCGACCCTAATTAGATAACCGACCCGTTTGCCACGGTTTGGGTCGGGTCGGTCGGTTTTGTCGGGTCAGATGGATTAATTATGCACACCCCTACTGCCACCTATACGAAATGCCAGTTTTTGCGTTTTTCATTCCAAAAAATTAACTGACTCTGAACATGCCGAAATAGTATTTCCCCGTTGAGAAAGTCCACACGGTCCGAACCCCAGCCCGGGCCGCCCCGGGCTGGGTTTCGGACCGTGTAGCACGGCTGTTCCCCGTTTCCGTCCAGACTATTTATCTCACCTGCAAGTGGTAGAGCCCAGTGGATCTACATATCTACCAAGTTTCTCATTTAAAGGAGCAAGCAATGACATCTAGCTAGATGTCGTCAGTTTTGACTTGACCCAAATTCTGCGAGTAAGCAATGACCTCAACCCAGACATAAGTAGAAAATTCCCAAGAAACCGTTCAAAGAAAAAAAATTTGTATTCATCGAAGAATTGTTCAAATTGTGAACACAGATCATTTCTGATCATTCCTTCTTTTTCACCATCGACCATAGATTTGCTGCGGGTCACCATTCAAAGTTTCAGTCTATAAATATCATCCACTCTCTTCTTAGTCTCATACACAGTCCTCATAACAAACACCAACACCAGAGAATTCTGATGGCGGATACAGTGGTTGTTCTGGGTACATGGGCTAGTCCCTTTTCCAACAGAGCAAGAATCGCCCTGTTAGAAAAGGGTGTCGAATACGAATACATAGAAGAAGATCTGGTAAACAAGAGCCCTCTCCTGTTGAAATCTAACCATATTCACAAGAAGATCCCGGTTATGATCCACAACGAAAGGCCCATCTGCGAGTCCCTCATCATCGTCCAATACATTGATGAGACATGGAACAAAACATCGCCCTTAATGCCTGGAGACCCATATGAACGGGCAAATGCCAGGTTCTGGGCTGATTACATAGACAAGAAGGTGAGTTTGTATTTTCTGATCGAAAGTCCATTTCCCTTTCTGTCCTATTTTAGGAAAAACCCAAGGCCTCTCTTTTGACCCTCATATGTCTAGACTAGATAAAAATTTATCCGGCCCCTTCTTTCTCTCTTGAAATTTTAAGAAGAGTTTTCCTAATTAAATATGATATGTACAACTTCAATTTATTTACAAAAATGTCCTTAATAGTGTGATATTGCAATTTTTAACTTTTGTGATACCGCAGAACTGATTTTCGTTCTTGTACACAGATGTATGATAGTGGGTCGAGGATATGGAGGAAGAAAGGAGAAGCTCGAGAGGAGGCCAAGAAAGATTTTCTAGACTGTTTGAAGGTGTTGGAAGGGGCACTGGGTCAGAAACAGTACTTTGGAGGTGAGAGCTTTGGATATGTAGATGTGGCTCTTATCCCTTTTGCATGCTTGTTTTACGCCTATGAGAAACATGGCAACTTCAGTGTGGAGGAGGAGTGCCCAAAGCTGATGGCATGGGTGAGAAGATGCATGAAGAGGGAGAGCGTGGCTAAAGTCCTTCCGGATTCTCACAAGGTCTATGAGCATATAGACGTTCTGAAGAAGAGGTTTGGCATTGAGTAGTAGAAAGAATTCACGTCCAAGGAATGTATCAAAATAATCAGAGTCTACTTAACAAAAACTAAAATCAAAACCTGCTTAGTGTTACTCTATAGGAGGGACATCAGATAAGGATATGTACGTTTGTTATGTTGTGTTTGGTGATTATGAAAATCTAAATGCTTTTGGTGATCAATTATGTTGTTGAACTGCAGCTTGGTGAGGTCCCTTACAACATTACTATCACCATTATTATATTCAGGCTGGGCTGGGCTTCGGGCTCTCTACAACTAAATTCAAGACTGGCCCATCTATTAAATCATCTATTAAATGGACCTAAATTAAAACTGAGTCCACCATGAGTACTATAACCCAAGGACCAAGACCTGCCCAATGTGGGATGGGCCCGATCCGGATTCGGGCCGGCTTGGTCCATAAGCACCCCTACCAAATTGTGCTTGTGAGACGACGGTTTCGTCTTTACCCTTTAGTTTGCTACTGCCATCACAGGTTGGGCTGAGACCTGTCCTAATTTATGTGTGTTATGTGAATCAGATTCTTCAAATATGAAGACTATACCTTTTGGTATAGGTAGATGCAAGGTCCTCTCCTTATTTGGTAGGTATAATGACTTTTGGATTTTACAAACTTTGTCACATGCCATATTTATAATTATCATTTAATTTACAATTTTAATTGTAGGGTTTGGTTCTGAATTGATTTATACGGTAGACTCAAGAATGGACCATTGGTCATAATGGAGCAGCCATTGTAGAGTAGATGCTTTAGCCACACAATGGCTAATTGAGAGAGTCTATGTGGTGGGACCATGAAATTAAAGAAATGTCAAACCTAATGAATTAACTCCTGTTGGACCTCTACCTGGATCTGATTAGAGTTCTGTGTATCTGGAACCAAAACATTTTCTAATGTTTAGGATCCATACCCGACTCATAACCTAATCTAATATTTATACTCTATGTATAATACACCTGCAGCCATTGGGCATAAAATAATCTATATGAGTTTAGGCTCGCGGTAAATAACAATCCGTCATAAGGATGTTGGGTCAACAGAAAACAATCATCCTTGCATTGAATTGGGAAAATTATTGTTAGAAAAGAGAATGTATACTAGGGTTGGACAATGGCCCGATTGAATCAAACCTAGGCTTTGATAAGGGCCCCCACACGTAAGTACAATAGTATTATCAATCTAGGTGAGAGATAAGCCCGACGAGGTGGTGGGCCTCAAGACAATGGTTTTGAGTTCAAACTTTGACAGCCCCGGCTCAACCTACTTTAGAAATCACTTTTAAAGCAAATGAAATTTAAATCCTTCGTAATAGAAAGGGTGAGATTTTATTTATGTTTTATAAGTATGTGGGTGTCTATGATTCTTAATGAAGTAGAGATGTTAGCTATCTTACAAACTCTTCGTTGTTTCTCGAGACTATTATGTGACGACATTATTGTTGAGAGTGATTCTACTAATGCCATTGCATGACCGTCTAATCGGAAGGCAAACCTGTGGAAACTCAAATTTCTCTTTAATGAAATTCGTCGTCTATCTTCTAGATTAGGCATTGTCTTCTACCATGTGCTAAGATCGGCCAATTCTTTCGCAAATCGATGCATTGGCCAAGCAGGGGGTTGAAAGGTCGTCTCCTTGGGAGGTCATTGTATTGTAATGGTGGAGTGGTTGAGGGTACATTCCTCTTGTCCCTTTTTTTGATTATTTTCTTTTCCTTTTTCTTATAATCCCTTTGTCCTTTTAATGTAACTGCTTGTTACCGATTTGAAAAAAAAATGAAATTTAAGTCCTTCGTCCTCCTATTAGAGCAACTCCAACAGTCCTATTATTTGTCCACATAAGCCTCCAACGGCTATAAATGGCACGAGATAAAGTCTTGCACATGCTCCAAGAGAGTAGCCTTTTCCTTGTTGGCATTTGGCATACCATGAGGTATGCCAAAAATGGCATAGGATAAAGTGACATGCCATTTTGTTTTTTTTGCATTAAATAATGGTTTGGAGCTGTTGCATTTTGAATGAAGGAGCCGTTGCACAGTGAATTTAAGAGTCGTTGCACAGTGAATGAAGGAACTCCAACACAGTGAATGAAAGAGCCGTTGCACAGTGAGAAATTTTTTTTTATCGTTTGAAAATTTTAATTATGTTAATTTGAGAAATCTTTGGAGCTGGGATATCTATAAATAAGGAATGTTTGAAGTCTTGTTTTTCCTCATTCACACTATGGATTCTCAATTATCTCAATTTCCTAATTTTTCTACCCAAGATTCACAATATTCCGGTGAGGCATCCGAATTCCCTACTGATGATGCCCCAAAGAAAAAAAGTATTGGTCGAGTTGCCGGCTTCAGTATAGAAGAAGACCGTCTTCTCATCAGTTCGTGGTTAAACACCAGTCTGGATGCTGTGCATGGAAACGAACAGAAACTTGGAGCCTTTTGGGAACGAGTGGGTGAGTACTATCACAACAATAAGCAATTTCCCAGTGCTCGAACAGAAAAAATGTTGTCACAGCGATGGCAAAAGATTCAAGCTTCTGTCAACAAATTTTGTGGATGTCTTGCCACAATTATTTCCAGAAATTAAAGTGGCACGAATGAACAAGATAAGGTAAATTTAAATATATATATATATGAAGTTTATATTTTATTCTTAATTTGAGCTTACATTTAATTTTCAGATTGCAGAAGCAAGAAAAGTTTTCGAACATCTATACGGATCAAGATTCACCTTGGACCATGCTTGGATCTTGTTGAGGCACCAACCGAAGTGGATACAACTGCAGCAACAAGTACTAGAGAAGACATCCGTAAAAAGAGCAAAATCTTCAACTTCTGGCTACTCATCATCTTCTAATCCAAGCACTCCCATAAATATTGATGAGGATGAGACAATTAACAATGCTTATTATGATCCCATGACGAGACCACCAGGCAGAAAGGCTGAGAAGAGAAAGATGAAGCAAACCGCTATCAACGAGCCCACACCTGTTGCAGATCTCATCCAAAAAATGATGGATGATAAAAAGGAAAGAGATGAAAAAAAAATAGAGCTTCTTAAGCAAAAAATCGAGCAAGATGAGAAGAAGGTGTAATTAAAGAAAATACAAATGGAGATGGAGATCATAAGTATGGATACGTCCAATATGTTTGCGGAGCAACAACAATACTATGCTAAAAAAAGACTTGAAATTCTGCGAGGAGGGTTAGGTGGTGGTTTCTGAATTGTATTTTATTTTTAGAATTAATATGTATTATTTATTTTTAATTATTGAATTATTGTTTGTTTAAATATAATATTGTACTTTAGTTATATAAAGTTGTCATGCCACTAGCCATTTTATAGCCGTTGGAGAAAACTAGCCGTTTAATAGCCGTTGTAGAAAAAACTAGCCGTTTTATAGCCGTTGGATAAAACTAGTCATTTTATAGCAGTTGGAGAAAACTAGCCGTTGGAATATTTCATATATATAGACCACTCTGGAAAAAAAAACTCCTGCACCCCAAATTCTTACTTCTCTTCATCTCAAAATAAGAAAATCTTTGGTTCATTACTTCAGAGATGTCTCAAAATTATACTGATTCCTCTTCCGACACGACGGACGATCTATGGCATACTATCATAAATTCCGATTCGGACGAAGAATTGCAGATGTTGTGTAGGGTTGCTCTGGAAGAAGAAAGAGAAAACTTACGAAGGAGAACGAGAGTACATCGTGGTTCTATTCAAGGTCACGCAGTCATCCAGAGAGGACGAATCTCAGGACATCACAGGCTTTATAATGACTACTTCAGTGAAAACCCTGTCTACACTTCCTCTCAATTTCGAAGGAGGTTTCGAATGCACAAACCTCTTTTTCTTCGAATTGTAAATGCAGTGGAGGCTCATGACCCATACTTTCAACAGAAAAGAAACTGTGCAGGCAGTCTTGGTTTATCAGCTCTTCAAAAGGTCACAGCGGCAGTGAGGATGCTTGCTTATGGAGTTGCGGCGGATGCTGTGGACGATTACGTGAGGATCGCTGAAAGTACCTCTATAGAATCATTGAAAAGGTTTGTTCAAGCGATCATTGATGTTTTTGGCAACGAGTACTTGAGAACACCAAATAATGCTGACATTTGTAGATTGTTATTGGAAGGTGAGAAACGTGGATTTCCTGGGATGCTAGGTAGTATATACTGTATGCACTGGAAGTGGAAGAACTGTCCAGTTGCGTGGAAAGGCATGTATGCTCGTGGAGACCACTGCGAGCCTTCTTTGGTTCTTGAAGCCGTGGCATCGTATGATTTTTGGATATGGCATGCTTTTTTTGGACTACACGGATCGCACAATGATATCAATGTGTTGGATCGATCTCCTATATTTACCGACCTCGCTGAAGGCCGAGCTCCTTCTGCCAACTACTCAATCAATGGTCATGAATATACAACTGGCTACTATCTTGCTGATGGCATATATCCATCGTAGGCGACATTTGTCAAGACAATTCCATGTCCTAATGGGCCAAAGGCCACAAATTTTGCTGCAGCTCAAAAGTCCGCAAGGAAGGATGTGGAGCGTGCGTTTGGAGTGCTACAGGCACGTTTTGCAATTGTTCGTGGGCCTGCTCGTTTCTGGGATCGTCAAACACTTCAGCATATAATGAAGGCATGCATCATAATGCATAACATGATTATCAAAGATGAACGCGATGAGAGTCTTCCACCCAATTACGATGCACGAGAGCGTGAATGCACTGACCTTCCTGTGTCACGTGACCACACTGTAGAATTTCAGTATTTCATTCAAAACCATTTGCGTATTCGTGACAAGAGAACACATTCTCAACTCTAAGCCGATCTGGTGGAGCACCTGTGGCATTTCCAAGGTCAATATGAAGAAGCTTGTGATTGACTATAATATTATGTAATTTGATTTTACATTTTCAATGAAAAATGGGTTTCAATAAACAATATTTTTTTAAATAATTTATTACTTTAACAACATTTAAATCGTACCAAATCCCATTAAATATAAATAAGATGTATGTAATAAAGTAAATGAGTATTAAATGAAAAATGAATAAAATAATAGTTTGACATCTCTCTTGGAGTTGCCCAAGTGAGATGTCAAATTTTCATATGCCATTTTTACCACATAAGCCTTCATTTTTGAAAAAGGCATATGGATAAATGGAGTAACTGTTGGAGATGCTCTTAGACTACTCTTGTACCTTCCATCAAGAAGCTAACTCTCACTTCAATGGAGAGTGTAAAGTCAACACTCTGGAATTAATCAATTAAGAAGGAGAATTGAGGGAGAAAAAGAAAAGTGTCCCTCTTTTTTTTTCTTCTTCTTATTATTATTACAAGGAAAATTATGTTATGTGTGGAGCCTGATTTCATCCGGGTCAGACCATTAATTCAGGTCCACTGTCGCGGATCCAACTATGCTATAATGTAATATTACCATGTGCTATCATGTAACCCTAGAATAGCCGCCAGAAAAGTTGTATCCTATATTCTCATATTCTGCCTTTGAGCATAGTGAAATCAATGTGATCCGTGGAGGTACCACAAGATCGAGGGAACTACGTAAATTTGTGCATCATCTGTATGTAGTTGCTTGCACCTTTTGTTCTTTTCTTCTTAACAAATTCAAACCCATGTACATACACACATCATGTCCTCTAAAAGATAATTTTGAGCCCCCAAAACGAAGGAGAAATTTTTAAAAAGTATAAAACTTTTGGCTCGTGTTAAAAAATACATGAAAATCTAATTATTTCAAAAAAGTACGAAGGTTTTCCACAAGTCTTTCAATCAAGTCCTCTCCATAATTCTCTTGAGTAAAGGCAAAACTAACCTTCTTTTATGATAGGCTTTTGTCTTTCTCTTTCCTCCGCATAACTGGTCATTCTCATTTTGATGATGATAACTATTTAATGAAGTTAGTTTTTTAATCATTTGGAATCTCTTTTTTTAACCATCCACGCATAAAGGTAGTTGAAGTGGGCCCCACTAAGTTATTTGGGTTCGACTTGATTATTTTTCTTAAATTATTTATTAAAAGAAGAATTAGTAAAATGACATAAGGGTATTTTTGTCATTTCTTAGAACTCTTTTATGGAGAGGACTTCCCTGAAAAATCGTAGATAACTTTTACACTTTTTTGAAATATTCAAATCTTCATGTACTTTTTTTAAAAAATTAGCCAAAAGTTTTATACAATTATACCTTTTTAAAAATTTTCCATAAAAAAATACAAAAAGAAATTACGCCAATGTTTAAAATGAAATAAGAATTGAAAAGGCCCCTTGTAATTATTAGTTTGAATAAGAAGGCCCAACTAGCTTTGTCATTCGGTCAATCTAGATAGGGTTCAGATTAAGTTTGAGTAGGGGGTGTTCATGGACTAGGCTAGCTTGTACCCTAGCCTGGTTTGGCCCGGGTTTTTTGGCCTTTAAATTTGACTACTCGGGCAAGGCGTGGGTTATTTAAGTGGCCAGTTTAGTAAACGGGCAGTAGAGAGCCCAAGCTCAGCTCGGCTCGGTTGTCAAAGTAAAATGGCGAGGGGAATTAAAACAGAGGCCTCGAACACTTGAAATTTCTGAGATACAAGAATAACCAAACCGACTGAGCTATCGAAGATGGCACTATCTGTAATAGTCGGGTTAAAATATTGTGAACAAAAAATCCCTATCCCACCTGCCAGTGGTAGGGCTAGTGGACCCACTGTCTGTAAGAAGGCTCTTGTCCTTATCTATAAGTCTGGCAGTCGGCAGTCGGCAGTCTTGACTATAGACTTGGCCCGGTGTATTAGTAGAAAAGTAGAAAAGTAGAAAACTCAAAAGAGTCCCAAGAAACTGATGCACTCCGTAGTCCATAAATTTGCGGGTCACCATTCAAATTAAACCCAAATGAAATATCATATCCATCCAAGCTGGGCCACCCCTTTCAACGTTTCATCATCATCAGTTAGTTACGACTCTCACACAGACCTCATAACAAACATTAGAGAATTCTGATGGCGGATACAGTCGTTGTTCTGGGTACATGGCATAGCATGTTTTCCAACAGAGTGAGAATCGCCCTGTTAGAAAAGGGTGTCGAATACGAATACAAAGAAGAGGATCTGCAAAACAAGAGCCCTCTCCTGTTGGAATCGAACCCTATTCAGAAGAAGATCCCTGTTTTGATCCACAACGAAAGACCCATCTGCGAGTCCCTCATCATCGTCCAATACATCGACGAGACATGGAACAAAACATCGCCCTTGATGCCTGGAGACCCATTTGAACGGGCAAATTTAAGGTTCTGGGGTGACTTCATTGATAAGAAGGTGAGTGATTTTCTGATGTTCATTTCCCTTTTGTTTTAGGTTTAGGAGAAATCACACTAGGAGTTTCACAGTGGCAGACCCAAGTGTTATCACGCATCGATCCGCCTGATTCGAAAAACCCCTTAGATTCTATCGAAAAAATTTCAAATGAAAATCCTGAATATGCCGTTGAATTTACATGGTTCTCAGATAGACCACTCTTAATAAATTTTACACCGCAGCGCGATCCCCGCTGCACAGCATGCATGAGGATCCCCTGTGCACCTCTCTATGGGAACCCCTTAATCAAGGCCCACAAGTTTCACCCCTAGAAAAAGTGTGCAAAATGTGTATTTATTTAAAAGTGTAAGACTGGGTTTTCTTCTTGTATCCAGATATATGATTGTGGGACGAGAATATTATGGAAGAGCAAAGGAGAGGACCGAGATGAGGCCAAGAAGGAGTTCATAGAATCTTTGAAGGTGTTGGAAGGGGAATTAGGCCAGAAACCATATTTTGGAGGTGAAAGCTTTGGGTACGTAGATGTTGCTCTTATCACTTTTGGATGCTGGTTTAAGGCCTATGAGAAATCTGGGAAATTCAGTGTAGAGGAGTGCCCAAAGCTGATGGCATGGGTGAGAAGATGCATGGAAAGGGAGAGTGTGGCTAAGGTCCTTCCGGACTCCGACAAGATGTGCGAGTATATAGATGCTATTAAGAAGAGGTTTGGTGTCGAGTAGTTGTAGAATTCACTCCCAAGGAACAGGTAAAAATAATCAATGTCTGCTTAGTGTTTTTGTATCCAGGGGATATCAGAGATGGATTTGTATTGCGCAGACTGCGTAGTTTATGTTGTGTTTGGATTGTAATGAATATGTTGTGTTTGAGTTGAGTGATTATGAAAATTTAATGCTTTATGGTGATCAATTAGATTTTGTAATTGAAGTGCAACTTGGAGAGGTCCCTTTATTAAGTTCCACATTTACTTTGGACAATTAACACTTAAGTGCCTTCCTGATTCCTTTAAGTCCAAGAGGATTATGACCCTCTTTTAAGTCTGGTTTGAGTAAGTAGCAAGGGTCAACTTTATTTCCGTTAACACCTCTAATCGATAGTGAGTGAAAATGACCAAGTATGGAGGGTCCACTCGGAAAAAAAAAAACCTATGCAGGTACCACCTGGGTTGTTGGGATCTGCTATATTTAGCACTCTTCCTCTGTAAAAATGGGGAACTGCATAAGTTTTCCTCAACATGCATATGCGACAGGTTAAGCATACAGATGCAAACGATTTGACTGCATGATGAACCTAATTTCATATTCAATTTAGATAGACATAGTAGAACTTGGACTTCATATTGGACAAGCATTTTAATTGTGTCATGCCAAAAAGCCCCCTTTCCTTATATTCTCAGAATGTGAGCCTCTACTTATAATGACACGAGAGATGCAATTAGGGCTATCTGCAACACTCTGAAAACTAACTAAGCTCTAAAAGATGAAATAAGAGCTTATTTGAAGATTTCCAAACACCTTAGCCGCCTTTTACGTGAAGATCGTTCACAGGACTGTGACTCATCTTTTATCTATCCATTTGTGTTAATTTTCTATTTTTGAAGGAAATAGTGATAGAACTTTAGCTAGCTTAAATGTCCAGTCTATCTTCGTGTTGCAAATTAGATATTATTTGAGGAGAGGAGGGGTACGGTCAATTTTTTAATGCAAATCTTTAAGCTCTCTCCACCCTTTCCCTATTACTGCAATAAATATAAATTGATGTTGGCCTTTTATTTATTTTTGAAATCCCTTTATTAATTTTTTTAATAAATATTTCATAAAGGATTCACATTAGAGAAAAATCACGAAATGGGTTGTTATATTCAAAATCACGTTTTCCACCTCATTACAGTTTCTGTCCAACTTCCATTCCTTGTGGCAATTGGCCATTACACGAAAATCTGATTTATTTTTACCTTAGAAGCACAAGATGCTAGATTAGTGCAAGTTAGGGGGTGTTCATGGGCCACAAAAAACCAGAGTAAACCGGTTCATGTAGCCCATCCATCCCACGGGCGCTAGACGTTTTCATCTAGGTTGTCAAAAGAGCCGGGCTGAAGTAAGCCATTGCGTCACAGTCATATATGTGGGTCGGGCCTAGGTCGATACCCTACACTCAAGGGCTAGCGCTTGAAAAAGACAAAAGGAAATGGCTTTTGTCAGTATGTGTTATCTATAATATTTTTCTAAACCACCATCGACTTTAAACCTTAAGCCGACCCACCTTTATCCGAGCAAAATACTGGAATAATGGAAAAGCCAATCTTATGCTTAGATTAGATCCTTTCTAAATAAGATGTTTAGCATGTGTGGTTCAAACATATATTAGACACTTTAATTTCCTAAGTTTCTCTGTCTCTCATTTTAATTGTGAAGTGCGCGCCCACCTTTTTTAGCACATGCATGGGACCATATGATCAATCCAATCTCTTCACTTTTATCCCAAATTTGGTATTCAATCCAATCCAGATCCCCAAAACCCATATGATATCGGTTTGTGACCGTGGCACTTATCATGAGTAGACCCCACACTTGTGATCATCACTTTTCACTCACTAACTATATATATATATATATATTAATTATTGCATTTATTTGTTAATCATTTATGCTTATTCATCATGGTGGACTCGACCCCCCGTGACTCGACCCAGGCAAAAAGAAGGAAGAAAGAAAAGAAAGGAAGAAAATATAGGTTTTCCACTATATAATTAAGAGGAAAAATTGCAAATTCCGGTTTTCCACTGTCTCGACCTATGGAAAATCAGCAAATGCTGCATTTTCGCTGTTACTATCATTGGAAAACCTTAAAATGATGTTTTCCGCTCTTCCTATTGGCGAAAAACTTTCATGATAATGCATGACCATATGATTAACAAATATATGAAATAACATGAAAATAGTAAATGATTAGTGAATGAAATGCGATCACAAGCGAAATCATGCATTCATAGTTATGCATTTTTTATATGGACCCTACAACGAATTCAATCCAGACCGGGAGGGGAAAAACCGGAACATGCAAGTTTTCCTCCACTCTTAGCAAGGGAAAGGTTGCATATGCGTTTTGCCGCCTTCTATAACAGTGGTTAAAGCTGCAGTTTGGATCCCTCTCGCCCTGCTTCAAATTGATGTTATTTTCCCATGTTTTGTTGCTAATAGGGACGTCTGACAGTTATCCCGTGAATTTTCTTTTTGCTCACCATGCACACATCATAGTGGGGCCTGGCTAATGACCCATCTGGTTACAGAGGACACCCCAGAATTACGCCGATCTCATTTTTTACACTCAGCAGAATGGTCTGTACCATTTGATCTACGGGTTAACTTTTAAAAATGTTGAATCTTGTTGGCCATTGATATAAAGGGATTAGGATGATCACATGGCTGTTAGTTATTGTTATTAATTATTTTATTGCATTTAGTTGTTAATCTTGTGTGCTCTAGTGGAGTTGACCCTCAATCCATAGACCAAGCCCGTGACTTGACCGAGGAAAAAAGAAAAGAAAGGAAGAAAATATAAATGCTGCCTTTCCTCTATTTTGATCGGCGGAAAACCTTTAAATGAGGGTTTTCCTTCCAATCGGCGAAAAACTTGTAGTCGTAGGTTTTTACTTTGAAGCAGTCTTTCATGATGATGTATGAGCGCATGATTAACAAATAAATGCAATAACTTGAAAATAGTAAATAATTAGCGAATGAGATGTGATCACAAGGGTGAGGTTCACTCGTGATAGGTCCTACGGTCGCAAATCAAAATCATCTGGATTCTTGAGATTGGGTCCTTACAATGTGAGAGATTAGGTTTCAGTGTGTATTTCTTGTAGCATGAGAGAAGTGGTTGGATCTTCATCTTTTAAGAGTTTGCAAATCTTGTAACAATCCAACAATCCTTATCTAATTCAGATCCTCTTATCTTAGACTTTGTCCATCTAAAGGCGTGATCCGCTGAATTTAACTGGGTCCATGTGATGAATCGCATTGATGAATTTAATAAAGATGTTTTTGATTAAATCATGTCTTTTATTTGGGTCAGGTGAGGCCTTGAACTCTCTGCCATTGAATCCTAGTCCATCCCGTATCTTAAACCTACACAGATTTTAGGTCCAAGTTTGGCCTGATTACCAAAACCTAAGGCTAAAGCCTGTCCCAAAGCAGGTTGGATCCCAGTTAGGCTCATGTTGGCTTAGTCCATGAACACCCATATCTGGATCAACCATTACACCTGTGCCAATTGAAGAATCCCTATCCTAATCTTAGAAAACACAGCACCCCTTATTTGAAATCTCTAATCCGAGTTTCAAAAATCTCTAACCATAAAATTAAAACATTCCCAATTCGAGAAATCTCTAACCCCTGCAAATTGAGATTCCCAATAATAATTAAAAAAAAAACATATTCCCAATTTCATAAATCACTAAACCCAAGTTCGAAAAACCTGATAAAAATGTAGAAATTCCTAACCTCAAAATCAAAATACTTTCAATTTAAAAAAAATATTTAACCCCAAATTGAAATCTCTAAAAGGAAATCTGAAAATCCTTAACCCAAAATTTGAAATCCCCATTCAGAAATCTATAAAGTTTTTGAAATCTTAAATGAAAAAGGAAATAACTAAAAAACTCAGATCATATATCAATAAAAGAAATTGTAAGATAGAGGCTTACTAAACTAAATTAAACAATGAGAAAAATGACATAAGTACTTGGCCAAAGTCTGGCCCACTTGAGAAAGGTTAAGCCTGAGCCCGTGTGGATCATGTTTTTATAAAAACAATGTCTTATACTAACTACCTAAAGCAATTGTTTTTACTTGGAGATGCTCCTAGTGAGTGAAAAGCGATCACAAGGGTGGGGTCTACTCGTGATAAGTGTTACGGTCACAAATCGATATCATATGGCTTTTGGGGATCGGGTCCTTAAAATATTAATTAGTTGAATAAATATCAAATTTGAGACGAAAGTGACTAGATTAAATTGGTCATATGGTCTCATGGGATAAAAAAAGGGTGGGTGCTCACTTCATGTTATCCCTAACAAAGACATTAATAAAAGAGAAAGAAACTTAGGAAAAGTGTCTAATCTAAATCTTTTTAAATGAAAATAGCCCCTATCCAAATAAGAAGGTTAGTCCGAGTCTCCATGCAACGAGAAATCGATGTTCACTAGAAATCTATCATGTGCCCCACATAATGATAATCCGAACCATTCAAAATGAATTTCCCATCCAATGATATATACTAAATTCTCATTTCAGACATAGATCCCCCTATTATTAACCTTTCGTACTTTAATCTTGAGTACTAAAATCTCTCATAATCTAGGCTCTCCATGTATAAAAGATTTTTTTTCTTCCTATTATATATAATGTTTTTTTACTTCATTTTTTCCTGAAATTAGACAATCTTTCTCATCATAATCATCCTATTATATGGGTCAAGCTTTAGCCTTAGGTTTTGGTACACAAGCCAAACTTTAACCTAAAATCTATATAGGTTTAAGATACTGGCCGGGCTTGGACATAATGGCATAGAGCTCAAAGCCAGGTCTGACCCAAATAAGATACACAATTTACTATAAAACAACTTTATTAAAGAGATGTAGACTCAAACACATGCACTTTCTCACATGCATACACATTCCAACAAGTGAGCTATTGTGTGGAGCTGATAGTGGAAATATTTTTGTTTTATATAAACATTACTCACCCGGGCTAAGGCCTTACCTTTTTAAAACG
Organism: Litsea cubeba; assembly: GCA_012931725.1. NCBI lineage: Eukaryota > Viridiplantae > Streptophyta > Magnoliopsida > Laurales > Lauraceae > Litsea > Litsea cubeba. Next base: position 87,218,129 of record CM022945.1, on the reverse strand, counting down.
GGCCGGGCCAAGTACTATGCCACCGAATAAAATTGTATACTATCATTGATTCCTTTTGTTCAAGTAGTACAATAAATCTTTAGTATAGAAATTTAGATCATTAAAAATTCTACATGATATCATCTTATTATTTATTGTTTAGAAACATTTTAAGTAATTAGTTTATATTTTGTTAGATGATTTCATAGTTTGAAGTTATAAGAGGATTTTACAAAAAAAAAAAAAAAAAAAAAAAAAGATTAGGTGACCAGTGGACTGAAAAGATGATTTTAATTGACCTTGCACCAGATCAGTCATTTTGCCCGAAAACGTTTTTTTTTTTTTTTAGCACTTTCTACTAGCGTCCCTATGGACCTTTGTTTTATAACGTTAAGGGTCCATAGCGACCCTTAGCGACCCTACGGTGTACGCTTATAAATGAACGAAACTCATCCTCATTCCCTGTTCTTGGTGAAAAATCGACGACACTCGACTTGCTTCCCCTCCATAGGTCATTCCCACCTTTTGAAGACTATTAAAACCACGTGCCTTTGTTTGGCGGAGAAATTGTTTGGTGGAGAACATTAAAGTGCAGTCACATTCCTTTCTTCAACATCTTCCTTTTCCTTTGATTCAACAACAATTTATCCACCACAACCAATATGAAGCTCCATCGCTTCTTCAAATACCATGAGATTTCACCGCCACCTCATCGTTAGCCACTGCCTCCTCAAAAACCTCATCCCCTTCCGAATCCCTCCTCCTGTGAAATTCAGAAACCCCTCTCCTCAATTCCCGACTGCAAATCCTCGTTTTCTACCACCATCGACTCTCCGACATCATCAACACTGTTTTCCAACACAAAAAAGGGGATTACTCTACAAAACCTTAAATTCAACTCAAAAACCTCAAACTGCAAATCCACAGCTCAAATAAACCCTAATATCAAATCAGATTTCACAACAAAGATGTAAAAAACTGAACTCTGAGATGAGAAACAAAAGGCAATCTGATTAATCGATTCAAACGAGAGACTGGGGAAGCAAGAACAGTAATTTCTATGGTTTTTGTGAATGAAATGACCGATTAAAGAGACCAAATCAACATCGAAAGGAGAAATAACTGAGATCATTGACCTTTTAATCTTCTATCTTCTGTTGCTGTTGCAGTCGAGATTGGGGTTTCTAGGGACTTCTTCGAATTTTTGTGAAGGTTACGATACACTGCAGGGTTGTTAGGGACCCTTAATGTTATAAACAAAGGTCGTTAGGGATGCTAGTACAAAGTGCTAAAAAAAACATGTTTTCAGGCAAAATGACTGATCTGGTGCAAGGTTAGTTCAAATAATCTTTTTAGTTTACTGGTCACCTAATCTATTTTTTTTGGTAAAATCCTCAAGTTTGAATTAACTACGCGATCGTGTTAAGCATAGATAGGTTAAAAAGGGCTTCATAAAGAAACCTAAATCTATACAAGGCATGGGATAAGAAATCTCCTAATTAAAAGAGGAGATAACTGTAGAGAGAAATTGGAAGTTCAATTGAGCAATCAATTGCATTCTAAACCATTTGATAATTGGACTTGATTTTAAATAGTTAATATTTTTATTTAAGTAGTTATTATTCACCTGGTCCGGAGTCGGCAATTTAAAACTGATGACTGGATTCTAATTTGAAACTTATCTTTTACATTGACATTTATCTAACAAACTATGTAATATGTAATATTTTTTCTTTTATTTTTTTTATTATAATGTTTTCTTGCATATATATATATAGATTTATGAATTTGGAGGGAATCCAAAATTGGCTTGATTTGATATGCAGCTAAGCGTATAATAATATCCAAACCGCTTCATTTGCACTGCGGCTACGCGTATAAATATCCGAACCTACGCGTATAATATCCCGGACGCGTAGCGTACAATATCCGAACCTCGCAATCGTCGGCTACGCGTATAAATATCCGAACCCCTTCCATCTTGCGCGCGCTCTATCTCTACGGGTAGATTCAAAAATATTTTTCTTGCGTGGAACGTTTTCTCAATCTCAAATTCTCAATCCTTCCTAGAGATCGAGAGATCATGCGGATACGAGAGAGAAGATGGAGAATCGAAGGCCTCTTCCTCTGTAGGTATGTAATCTTCAGTTTTAATTTCAAGGGATTTCTTGTTCATGATGTTTCTTCTTGGATGGAATTTTTAGTTGGAATTGCTAGGGTTCTTGTTTTGTTATATTCGAATATGGTGTTGGCTTGGTTTCGAATCGGCCAGAGTTAGGGTTTTCTTTCTCTCTTTTTGTTAAGGATTCTTATTGTTTTGTTGTTGTTGTTTGAGAATTATAAGGTTTGATGGAAACGCAAATCTTCGCATGGGTTTGTTACGAACTGGGAGAATCGAAGGCCGGCAAAGAGGTCAGCCTGTTGCAAAGAGTTCTATCTTGGCCTCTGTTTTGTTTGAGTTTGGATTGTGTGATTCTTGTTGTGAAATATTGTTAGATCATGTTGTGCTTCTCTCTTTGGTTTTTAGGGATGTTTGCAGTGAATGTGTTCTTGATATTAGGGGTGAGCAAAAACCGAACCGACCGATTTACCAAACCGAACCGTAGCCGAAATTTAATTTCGGTTCGGTTATTTCGGGTAATTCGGTCCAGTTCGGGTAAATTTCCTGGCAAATTCGGTTATATAATTTCGGTTCGGTTAATGATCTTATTTAACCGATTAACCGATTAACCGAAATATATACAATTTTGTTTTGAATATTTTTATTACCCATTACCCAACCTATTAAATATTTTTAGACTTGTTAGTTGGAGTGTTGTTTATGGTTATTGTCTATTTGTGTAATTGTGTTTAATGTATTTTCAAGCACTTCTATGATATATCATTTATGGATAATGGATTTATGGGCCAATTATTAAGCCCAATTTCATAAATGAAATGTATATAATATAGCAATCTAGTTCTAAATTTTAAAAAAACTTGGGCAATTATTAAGTCCAACAAAATGCATCACATTAACCGAACCGACCGAAAACCGAACCTAAATAATTCGGTTCGGCTCGGTTCGGTTAAAAATTTTACAAAACAAAAAATCGGTTCGGTTCGGTTAATACATTAAAGTGGTCAAAAAATCGGTTTGGTCAAAAAATTTTAAAATAACCGACCGATTAACCGATTGCTCACCCCTACTTGATATGAAGGTTTTCTTGGGGACCCGTTTCTTATTTATTTGTTTTTTTATGCTAAAGTCGTCGGTTTCTTAAGAATTCCTCTCTCTCTCTCTGAGGGTTTCTTCAAAACCTAAACAATTGATTTGTGTTTGTGAAATGGGTTTCTTCAGAACACTTCCTATTCTTCATTTGTACTGGCTTTTCCTTTTATTTTGATAGGTTTGTAAAGGACCAGTTCTTTACTTTTTTATTTGCAGGTAGTTCTTTTTTTACTTTTTGAGGAAAACCTAATTCAGTGTTGCTGCTTTCATGGGTTTCCTCAATTCATACCAACAAACCCTTCGGGGGTATAGAAGAAGGGAATACCATGAATTGCATAGTGAGCAAATTTCAATCAAGGGACTATCTTTTTCTAGTTTTGTTGCTCGGAGGGTCAATTTAACTTAATAGATCACTATCTATTTAAGCCTCCAAAAGTTAATGGCTTATACATGAAGGATTTTGTGATGAAGAAAAAGGAGGTGGATATCAGTTGGATTGGCGGTATTAGTTTTTAGGTAGATTTGTGAGTAAGAGGGTGGTACCAATCCTTGAACCCTTGACCTCTTGTATTAATTTAGGTAGATTTGGTCGAAAGGAAATAATACTGCATAGGGATAAGGTGAGACCAATTGAGCTGGTAACTGAAAGAGTGACTTCTTGACCTTTTAAACTAAACTGGGAATGATAAAAGTAAAGGCATAATGGTTGCTCCCATTATCCAGGTTTGTGAATTTGATTCTTGATGGAATGAGAAAGGTGAGGATCTGATGAAATACTGTGGATTGGCGAAGGAAATCAATGTGAATTAGGTGAAGATTAGAGCACATGGGATGGAGTGTTCAATATTCGGATCTTTTTTGGGTGATTGGTAGTGGAAGGATATTTTAGCTTTTCAGTTTATAGAGCACGTTGTAATTTTGTTCTTCAATGACATTATGGTCATTGTTAACGACGTACATGTGGCTTGTGTCATGTATTAAATGAAGAAACTGACTCTTAGCTAAAGTTTATATGTTAAGTGACTAAAACTTAAATTCCTCCCCTCATTTTTTTTTTCATATGAATAATATCTTGTTACCAAATATATATTGCCTGTATAGCTGTCTTGACCAGTGTCTAAATCTAAATAAGGAGTTTCTAAGGTATAGAATAGTTTTCAAATTTTAGCTGTAAAAGTGCATAGCCTGTTTTTAATATTAAAAAATATACAGAAAAATTCAGAGGATGTTTGTTGTCATGACTAAATAGCTGCTGGGTTGTTTGCTGGTGCAATGTTTTTGTTGTATTCCTGCTGTTAGTGTAATAGTTTTTTCACTTTTCGTTTTTAAATAAAATCATTAATCTAATTGACTTGGGTGTCAAGTTTCCTAAAGGAATGAAAAGATCACTAACTGAAGAGGAACATGGAAGAAAAAAGAACAAAAATATTTGGATGCGGATGGCTGGCCTGACCTTACCTCAGTTGTCTTTGGGTTGAATACAAAATAGAAATGGAATTGAAGAAGCTGCATTTATGAATGTTGGCATCCCCAACCAGCCACTGGATAGTTAGATATACATCAATCTAACATTGTATATCACTTCAAATGAAGTGAAATTTGGGTGTGTTCGACACCTACCTCTGTTGGCCACCACCCATAGTTTTAACCGGTGTATGTGGATAGGAGGGTTTTTTGCATGTGCCCCTAGGGATTAGTTCTCGGTTGTTCAGATTCGAGTGTCCCTCGGGCTTAGGGCCAAAGGCCCTTGGGCCAGGCTAGGTGGGAGATACCCTGTGTTATAAAAAAAATGAAGTGAAATTTGGGTGAATGCATAATTAGGAAAGGGAAGGGCTCAGAAATTTGATGGCTTTAATGAAGTAAATATGGGCCTCTTACCAACTAGTCAATCCTCTTGTATGGAAATTCAATTAAGTTTTATATAAACCTCTTTTCCTTTATTCTTTGTTTTGCACGATCAATTGCACAATCTAATGTCATTCAGTCATATCGTGAATCTTCTGTAACTGACATTATCTCTATTAACCTTGATCAAATGGATCTCTGAAGTTATAAATTTTGCCTTGTGGGATCTTGACATCCCAATTTCTTCGAGAATGGGATAACCATACCTGTCACCGTAATTTTCATTTGATGTCGTTCGTGCATAGTTGAACCCTCTAATTCCACGTGTGGATACCTAATTAAAATTTGGAGGTTGTTCTTCAAAATCTTGATCAACGTTGGAATCGGTTGTATCATCGATGCCTTTATTTGGATGTGCGTCAAAGATTCGACCACTAAAAACATCACTCTCTTCATAGCTATCAAATTTCCGCGTTTCATCCACAACTTGATATTCGTCTTGGACTTGGTACCCAATAGCAATTGAACAACCACAAATGGGAGAATATGATTGTTTCATTGTCATGTTAAAGTCAAATTCACATTAATTCCTAAATTCAATCTTCGATCAAATTCATGATCACCTATTGATAGTGTACAATTATTACACCACGATCTTATTTCGGCTCATCAACATTATCCTTGTAATCACCAACTACAGTCCAACATGGTAAAAAAACCATCAAGCTATATTATGCTTTTCTTGTAATCATCCATAAGTACCAAGGAAAGAAAATCAACTATGAAGAGTCCTAATTATGTTGATAATGAAGTTCTTAAGGAAAGATATAAACAAATTCATTGAAGATTCTTCATTTGGAGTCCAAATCTTCTAGACATTTGTTCCTTTCTAGTGACTTGCCCATTTTATTAAGTCTCCAAAAAGGGAAGGAAAGTATTTTAGTGTTAATTTGGAAGTCCTGTTTGCATTGACCTCGGCCCTTCATTCCGTGTTTTGACTAATATCGCAGCAACGTGGATGTTGAAATCTTTTGATGCATATGGACGATCCAGATGATCTCGTAGTAAATCTCTCGTGTATCCGCATAGTGAAAGATGATATTGGAACTCATAGACTACCTTAGGATTTCCATGTTGTCATTTTTGCTAAGTACCGTGGAAAGAAATATATTTTATCTAGACCTTATAACTTTAATAATGAAGTTTCCAAAAGAAGAAAGAAACGAATTCATTTATTATTCTTCGCTTGGAGTCCACATTTTGTTGATATTTAGCCCCTTGTTTCTTTCTTTGGACGTGCCCATTTTGATAAACTTCGTCACCGAGTCGGGGAAAAATAGTTCACCGAATCTTTTTCCTCTCATAGCAATATTGGGTATTTCTTCGGTGGGGTAGTGGATCCCCACTAGCGGTACTTTTAGGAGCACGCACGTAGCCTGCTTTGGGAACTAGGATTGGTCGGCAAAGGGGCTCGGTTGGGATTGTGAAAATGCAGGTCCCTTCCCTCGCATTGTTGTCGACTTAATTTCACACCGATGGACTCTTAGGATAGATATTGGGATTGGGGGATGCCATCAACTGATCACATTTTTGTAATTTGGACCCTATATAATCTCGACTATTTTAGTATTAATTTGGAAGTCCTTTTTGCATCGACCTTGGTCCTTCATCCTGTGTTTTGACTAATATCACAGTAACATGGATGTTGAAATCTTTTGATGCATACTGACGATCCGGATGATCGCATAGTAAACCTGTCTTGTATCTGCATAGTGAAAGATCATATTGGAACTCATAAACTACCTTAGGATTTCCATTATGTCGTTTTTGCTAAGTGCCGTGGAAAGAAATAAATTTTATCTAGAACTTATAACTTCAATAATAAAGTTTCCAAAAGAAGAAAGAAACAAATTCATTTATTATTCTACGCTTGGAGTTCACATTTTGTTGATATTTGGCCCCTTGTTTCTTTCTTTGGACGTGCCCATTTTGATTAACTTCGTCAGTGAGTGGGGGAAAAATAGTTCACCTAATATTTTTCCTCTCATGCAATATTGGGCATTTCTTCGATGGGGCAGTGGACCCCCGCTATCGGTACTTGTATGAGCATGCGCCTAGCTGGCTTTGGGAACTAGGATCGGTCGGGAATTAGGGGCTCGATTGGGATTGTGAAAATGCAGGTCCCTTCCCTCGCATTGTTGTCCACTTAATTGTACACTGATGGACTCTTTGGGTAGAAATTGGGATTGGGGGATGCCATGAACTGATCGCATATTATTGTAATTTAGACCCTATATAATTCCAAATATTTTAGTTTTAATTTGAAAGTCCTTATTGCATCGACCTTGGCCCTTCATTCCGTGTTTTCACTAATATCGTAGCAACATGGATGTGGAAATCTTTTGATGCTTACTGACGATCCAGATGATCGCGTAGTAAATCTGTCGTGTATCCGCCTAGTGAAAGATGATATTGGAACTCATAAACTACCTTAGGATTTCCATGTTGTCGTTTTTGCTAAGTGCCATGGAAAGAGATATATTTTATCTAGAACTTACAACTCCAATAATGAAGTTTCCAAAAGAAGAAAGAAACATATTCATTTATTATTCTTCGCTTGGAGTCCACGTTTTGTTGATATTTGGCCACTTTTTTCTTTCTTCGGATTTGCTCATTTTCATTAACTTCGTCACTGAGCGGGGGAAAAATAGTTCACCTAATCTTTTACTTCTCATAGCAATATTGGGCATTTCTTCGGTGGGAAGTGGACCCCCACTACCGGTACTTGTATGAGCGCGCGCCTTGCTAGCTTGGGGAACAAGGTTCGGTTGGGAATAAGGGGCTCGGTTGGGATTGAGAAAATACAGCTCCCTTCCCTCGCATTATTGTCCACTTAATTGTATACCGATGGACTCTTTGGTTAGAAATTGGGAGTGGGGGATGCCATCAACTGATCTCATATTTTTGTAATTTGGACCCTATATAATCCGGAATTTTTTTTATTGTTAATTTGAGAGTCCTTATTGCATCGACCTTGGCCCTTCATTCCGTGTTTTGACTAATATCGCAGCAACACGATGTGAAAATGTTTTGATGCTTACTGACGATCCAGATGATCGCGTAGTAAATCTGTCTTGTATCTGCGTAGTGAAAGATCATATTGGAATGCGTAAACTACCTTAGGATTTCCATGTTGTCTTTTTTGCTAAGTGTCGTTGAAATATATATATATATATATTTTATTTAAAACTTACAACTTCAATTTGTTGATATTTGGCCCCTTGTTTCTTTCTTTGGACGGCCCATTTTGTTTAACTTCGTCACTGAGTGGGGGAAAAATAGTTCACCTAATCGTTTTCCTCTCATAGTAATATTGGGCATTTCTTCGGTGGGGCAGTGGACCCTCACTAGCGATAGTTGTACGAGCACGCACGTTGTTGTTTTAGGGAACTTGGATCGGTCGGCAAATTCGGGCTCGGTTTGCATTATGAAAATGTAGGTCCCTTCCCTCGCATCGTTGTCCACTTAATTGTACACCGATGGACTCTTTGGGTAGAAATTGGGATTAGGGGATGCCAATTGATCGCTTATTTTTGTAATTTGGATCCTACATAATCCAGAATAATTTAGTGTTAATTAGAAAGTCCTGTTTGCATTGACCTTGGCCCTTCATTATGTGTTTTGACTACCATCGCAGCAACATGGATGTTGAAATCTTTTGATGCATAGTGACGATCCAGATGATCTCGTATTAAATCTGTCGTGTATCCGCATAGTGAAAGATGATATTGGAACTCATAAACTACCTTAGGATTTCCATGTTGTCGTTTTTTGCTAAGTGACGTGGAAAGAAATATATTTGATCTGGAACTTACAACGTCAATAACGAAGTTTCCAAAAGAAGAAATAAACGGATTCATTTATTATTCTTCGCTTGGAGTCTACATTTTGTTGATATTTGGCCTCTTGTTTCTTTCTTCGGGTGTGCCCATTTTGATCAACTTCGTCACCGGTTCGGGGGAAAATAGTTCACCGAATCTTTTACCTCTCAAAGCAATATTGGGCATTTCTTCGGTGGGGCAGTGGACTCCCACTAGCGGTACTTGTAGGAGCGCGCCCATAGCCTGCTTTGGGAGCTGGCATCGGTCGGTAATTATGGGCTCGGTTGGGATTGTGAAAATGCAGGTCCCTTCCCTCGCATTGTTGTCCACTTAATTGTACACCGATGGACTCTTTGGGTAGAAATTGGGATTGGGGGATGCCATCAACTGATCGCATATTTTTGTCACTTGGACCCTATATAATCCCGAATATTTTAGTTTTAATTTGGAAGTCCTGGTTGAATCAACCTTCGCCCTTCATTTCGTGTTTTGACGAATATCGCAGCACCATGGATGTTTAAATCTTTTGATGCATACTGACGATCCAGATGATCAAGTAGTAAATCTGTTGTGTATCCGCGTAGCGAAAGTTGATATTGGAACTCATAAACTACCTTAGGATTTCCATGTTGACGTTTTTGCTAAGTGCCGTGGAAAGAAATATATATTATCTAGAACTTATAACTTCAATAATGAAGTTTCCAAAAGAAGAAAGAAACAAATGCATTTATTATTCTTCGCTTGGAGTCCACATTTTGTTGATATTTCGCTCCTTGTTTCTTTCTTCGGGCTTGCCCATTTTGATAAACTTCGTCACCGAGTTGGGGAAAAATAGTTCATCGAATCTTTTTCCTCTTATAGCAATATTGGGCATTTCTTCGGTGGGGCAGTGGTCCCCCACTATCGGTACTTGTAGGAGCTCGCACGTTGCCTGCTTTGTGAATTAGGATTGGTCGACAGTTAGGGGCTCGGTTGGGATTGTGAAAATGAAGGTCCCTTTTCTCACATTGTTGTCCACTTAATTGTACATCGATGGACTCTTTGGGTAGAAATTGGGATTGGGGGATACCAACAACTGATCGCATATTTTTGTAAGTTGGACCCTACATAATCCCGAATATTTTCGTGTTAATTTGAAAGTCCTTTGCATCGACCTCGGCCTTTCATTACGTGTTTCGACAAATATCGCATTAACATGGATGTTGAAATCTTTTGATGCATACGGACGATCCAGATGATCTCGTAGTAAATCTGTCGTGTAAGCGCATAGTGAAAGATGATATTGGAACTCATAAACTACCTTAGGATTTCCATGTTGTCGTTTTTGCTAAGTGTCGTGGAAAGAAATATTTGATCTAGAACTTACAACGTCAATAACGAAGCTTCAAAAAGAAGAAAGAAACGAATTCATTTATTATTCTTCGCTTCGAGTCCACATTTTGTTGATATTTGGACCCTTGTTTCTTTCTTCGGACGTGCCCATTTTGATTAACTTCGTCACCGGGTCGGGGGAAAATAGTTCACCTAATCTTTTTCCTGATTGCAATATTGGGCATTTCTTCGGTGGGGCAGTGGACCCTCACCAGCGGTACATGTACGAGTACGCGCGTAGCCTGCTTTGGGAGCTAGGATCGGTCGGCAATCAGGGGCTCGGTAGGGATTGTTAAAATGCAGGTCTTTTTGCCTCGCATTGTTGTCCATTTAATTGTACACCGATGGACTCTTTGGGTAGAAATTGGGATTGGGGGATGCCATCAACCGATAGCCTATTTTTGTAATTTGGATCCTACATAATCCCAAATATTTTAGTGTTAATTTGAAAGTCCTGTTTGCATCGACCTTGGCCCTTCATTCCGTGTTTCGACTAATATCGCAGCAATATGGATGTTGAAATCTTTTGATGCATACTGACTATCCAGATGATCTCGTAGTAAATCTGTGGTGTATCCGCATAGTGAAAGATGATATTGGAACTCATAAACTACCTTAGGATTTCCATGTTGTCGTTTTTGCTAAGTGCCGTGGAAGAAATATATTTTATCTAGAACTTATAACTTCAATAATGAAGTTTCCAAAAGAAGAAAGAAACAAATTCATATATGATTCTTCGCTTGGAGTCCATATTTTGTTGATATTTGGCCTCTTGTTTCTTTCTTCATGCGTGCCCATTTTGATCAACTTCGTCACCGGGTCGGGGGAGAATAGTTCACCGAATCTTTTTCCTCTAATATCAATATTGGGCATTTCTTCGGTGGGGCAGTGGACCCCCACCAGCTGTACTTGTAGGTGCACGCCCGCAGCCTGCTTTGGGAACTAGCATCGGTCGGAAATTTGGCGCTCGGTTGGGATTGTGAAAATGCAGGTCCCTTCCCTCGCATTGTTGTCCACTTAATTGTACAACGATGGACTCTTTGGGTAGAAATTGGGATTGGGGGATGCCATCAAATGATCGCATATTTTTGTAATTTGGATCCTACATAATCCCAAATACTATAGTGTTAATTTGAAAGTCCTGTTTGCATCGACCTTGGCCCTTCATTCCGTGTTTTGACTAATATCGCAGCAACATGGATGTTGAAATCTTTTGATGCATACTCACTATCTAGATGATCTCGTAGTAAATCTGTCGTGTATCCGCATAGTGAAAGATGATATTGGAACTCATAAACTACCTTAGGATTTCCATGTTGTCGTTTTTGCCAAGTGCCGTGGAAGAAATATATTTTATCTAGAACTTATAACTTCAATAATGAAGTTTCCAAAAGAAGAAAGAAACAAATTCATTTATTATTCTTCGCTTGGAGTCCACATTTTGCTGATATTTGGTCTCTTGTTTCTTTCTTCATGCGTGCCCATTTTGATCAACTTCGTCACCGGGTCGGGGGAAAATAGTTCACCGAATCTTTTTCCGCTAATATCAGTATTGGGCATTTCTTCGGTGGGGCAGTGGGCCCCCATCAGCGGTACTTGTAGGAGCACGCCCGTAGCCTGCTTTAGGAACTAGCATCGGTCGGCAATTTGGGGCTCAATTGAGTTTGTGAAAATGCAGTTCCCTTTCCTCGCATTGTTGTCCACTTAATTGTACACAGATGGAATCTTTGGGTTGAAATTGGGATTGGGGGATGCCATCAACTGATCGCATTTTTATGTAAATTGCACCTTACATAATCCCGAATATTTTAGTGTTAATTTGAACGTCCTGTTTGCATCGACCTTGGCCCTTCATTCTGTGTTTCGACTAATATCGCAGCAATATGGATGTTGAAATCTTTTGATGCATACGGACGATCCAGATGATCTCGTAGTTAATCTGTCGTGTATCCGCAAAGTGAAAGATGATTTTGGAACTCATGAACTACCTTAGGATTTCCATATTGTCGTTTTTGCTAAGTGTCGTGGAAAGAAATATATCGGATCTAGAACTTACAACGACAATAACGAAGTTTCCAAAAGAAGAAAGAAACGAATTCATTTATTATTCTTTGCTTGGAGTCCACATTTTGTTGACCCTTGTTGCTTTCTTCGGACGTGCCCATTTTGATTAACTTCGTCACTGAGTGGGGGAAAAATAGTTCACCTAATCTTTTTCCTCATTGCAATATTGGGCATTTCTTCGGTGGGGCAGTGGACCCTCACCAGCGGTACTTGTACGAGTACGTGCGTAACCTGCTTTGGGAGCTAGGATCGGTCGGTTCTTAGGGGCTTGGTAGGGATTGTTAAAATGCAGGTCTTTTGCCTCACATTGTTGTACATTTAATTGTACAACGATGGACTCTTTGGGTAGAAATTGGGATTGGGGGATACCATCAACCGATCGCATATTTTTGTAATTTGGATCCTACATAATCCCAAATATTTTAGTGTTAATTTGAAATTCCTGTTTGCATCGACCTTGGCCCGTCATTCCGTGTTTTGACTAATATCGCAGCAACATGGATGTTGAAATCTTTTGATGCATACTGACTATCCAGATGATCTCGTAGTAAAATTGTCGTGTATCCGCATAGTGAAAGATGATATTGGAACTCATAAACTACCTTAGGATTTCCATGTTGTCGTTTTTGCTAAGTGCCGTGGAAGAAATATATTTTATCTAGAACTTATAACTTCAATAAAGAAGTTTCCAAAAGAAGAAAGAAACAAATTCATTTATTATTCTTCGCTTGGAGTCCACATTTTGTTGATATTTGGCCTCTTGTTTCTTTCTTCATGCGTGCCCATTTTGATCAACTTCGTCACCGGGTCGGGGGAAAATAGTTCACGGAATCGTTTTCCTCTCATATCAATATTGGGCATTTCTTAGGTGGGGCAGTGGACCCCCACTAGCGGTACTTGTAGGAGCACGCCCGTAGCCTGCTTTGGGAACTAGCATCGGTCGAAAATTTGACGCTCGGTTGGGATTGTGAAAATGCAGATCCCTTCCCTCGCATTGTTGTCCACTTAATTTTAACACCGATGGACTCTTTGGGTAGAAATTGGGATTGGGGGATGCCATCAACTGATCCCATTTTTATGTAAATTGCGCCTTACGTAATCCCGAAAATCTTAGTGTTAATTTGAAAGTCCTGTTTGCATCGTCCTTGGCCCTTCATTCCGTGTTTCGACAAATATTGCAGCAATATGGATGTTGAAATCTTTTGATGCATACGGACGATCCAGATGATCTCGTAGTTAATCCGTCGTCTATCCGCGTAGTGAAAGATGATATTGGAACTCATAAACTACCTTAGTATTTCCATATTGTCGTTTTTGCTAAGTGTCGTGGAAATAAATATATCTGATCTAAAACTTACAACGTCAATAACGAAGCTTCAAAAAGAAGAAAGAAACGAATTCATTTATTATTCTTCGCTTCGAGTCCACATTTTGTTGATATTTGGACCCTTGTTTCTTTCTTCGGACGTGCCCATTTTGATTTACTTCGTCCCTGAGTGGTGGAAAAGTAGTTCACCTAATCTTTTTCCTCATTGCAATATTGGGCATTTCTTCGGTGGGGTAGTGGACCCTCACCTGCGGTATTTGTACGAGTACGCGCGTAGCCTGCTTTGGGAGCTAGGATAGGTCGGCAGTTAGGGGCTCGGTAGGGATTGTTAAAATGCAGGTCTTTTGCCTCGCATTGTTGTCCATTTAATTATACACCGATGGACTCTTTGGGTAGAAAGTGGGATTGGGGGAAGCCATGAACCGATCACCTATTTTTGTAATTTGGATCCTACATAATCCCAAATATTTTAGTGTTAATTTGAAAGTCCTGTTTGCATCGACCTTGGCCCTTCATTCCGTGTTTTGACTAATATCGCAGCAACATGGATGTTGAAATCTTTTGATGCATACTGACTATCCAGATGATGTCGTAGTAAATCTGTCGTGTATCCGCATAGTGAAAGATGATATTGGAACTCATAAACTACCTTAGGATTTCCATGTTGTTGTTTTTGCTCAGTGCCGTGGAAGAAATATATTTTATCTAGAACTTATAACTTCAATAAAGAAGTTTCCAAAAGAAGAAAGAAACAAATTCATTTATTATTCTTCGCTTGGAGTCCACATTTTGTTGATATTTGGCCTCTTGTTTCTTTCTCCATGCGTGCCCATTTTGATCAACTTCGTCACCGGGTCGGGGGAAAATAGTTGACGGAATCGTTTTCCTCTCATATCAATATTGGGCATTTCTTAGGTGGGGCAGTGGACCCCCACCAGCGGTACTTGAAGGAGCACGCCCGTAGCCTGCTTTGGGAACTAGCATCGGTCGGAAATTTGGCGCTCGGTTGGGATTGTGAAAATGCAGATCCCTTCCCTCGCATTGTTGTCCACTTAATTTTAACACCGATGGACTCTTTGGGTAGAAATTGGGATTGGGGGATGCCATCAACTGATCGCATTTTTATGTAAATTGCACCCTACGTAATCCCGAAAATCTTAGTGTTAATTTGAAAGTCCTGTTTGCATCGTCCTTGGCCCTTCATTCCGTGTTTCGACAAATATCGCAGCAACATGGATGTTGAAATCTTTTGATGCATACTGACTATCTAGATGATCTCGTAGTAAATCTGTCGTGTATCCGAATAGTGAAAGATGATATTGGAACTCATAAACTACCTTAGGATTTCCATGTTGTCGTTTTTGCTAAGTGCCGTGGAAGGAATATATCTGATCTAGAACTTATAACTTTAATAAAGAAGTTTCCAAAAGAAGAAAGAAACAAAATCATTTATTATTCTTCTCTTGGAGTCCACATTTTGTTGATATTTGGCCTCTTGTTTCTTTCTTCATGCGTGCCCATTTTGATCAACTTCGTCACCGGGTCGGGGGAAAATCTTTGACCGAATCATTTTCCTCTCATATCAATATTTGGCATTTCTTCGGTGGGGCAGTGGAACCCCCCCCCAGCGGTACTTGTAGGAGCACGCCCGTAGCCTGCTTTGGGAACTAGCGTCGGTCGGAAATTGGTCGCTCGGTTGGGATTGTGAAAATGCAGAGCCCTTCCCTCGCATTGTTGTCCACTTAATTTTAACACCGATGGACTCTTTGGGTAGAAATTGGGATTGGGCGGTGCCATCAACTGATCGCATTTTTATGTAAATTGCGCCCTACGTAATCCCGAAAATCTTAATGTTAATTTGAAAGTCCTGTTTGCATCGTCCTTGGCCCTTCATTCCGTGTTTCGACAAATATTGCAGCAATATGGATGTTGAAATGTTTTGATGCATACGGACGATCCAGATGATTTCGTCGTTAATCTGTTGTGTATCCGCCTAGTGAAAGATGATATTGGAACTCATGAACTACCTTAGGATTTCCATTTTGTCGTTTTTGCTATGTGTCGTGGAAAGAATTATATCTGATCTAGAACTTACAACGTCAATAACGAAGTTTCCAAAAGAAGAAAGAAACAAATTCATTTATTATTCTTCGCTTGGAGTCCACATTTTGTTGATATTTGGCCTCTTGTTTCTCTCTTCATGCGTGCCCATTTTGATCAACTTCGTCACCGGGTAGGGGGAAAATAGTTGACCGAATCTTTTTCCTCTCATAGCAATATTTGGCATTTCTTGGGCGGGACTATGGACTCCCATTAGCGGTACTTCTAGGACTACGCCCTTAGCTCGCTTTGGGAACTGGCATTGGTCGGCAATTAGGCTCTCGGTTGAGTTTGGAAAATGCAGGTCCCTTCCCTCGCATTGTCTTCCACTTAATTGTACACCGATGGACACTTTGGGTTAAAATTGGGATTGGGGGATGCCATCAACTAATCGCATTTGTATGTAAATTGCACCCTAGATAATCTCGAAAATTTTAGTGTTAATTTGAAAGTCCTGTTTGCATCGACCTTGGCCCTTCATTCCATGTTTCGACTAATATCGCAACAATATGGATGTTGAAATCTTTTGATGCATACGGACGTTCCCGATGATCTCGTAGTTAATCTGTCGTGTATCCGCATAGTGAAAGATGATATTGGAACTCATAAACTACCTTAGGATTTCCATATTGTCGTTTTTGCTCAGTGTCGTGGAAAGAAATATATCTGATCTAGAACTTACAACGTCAATAACGAAGTTTCCAAAAGAAGAAAGAAACAGATTCATTTATTATTCTTCGCTTGGAGTCCACATTTTGTTGATATTTGGCCTCTTGTTTCTTTCTTCATGCGTGCCCATTTTGATCAACTTCGTCCCTGGGTCGGGGGAAATTTTCCTCTCACAACAATATTTGGCATTTCTTCGGTGGGACTATGGACTCCCACTAGCGGTACTTGTTGGACCACGCCCTTAGCTCGCTTTGGGAACTGGCATCGGTCGGCAATTAGGGGCTCGGTTGAGTTTGTGAAAATGCAGGTCCCTTCCCTCGCATTGTTGTCCACTTAATTGTACACCGATGGACACTTTGGGTTAAAATTGGGATTGGGGGATGCCATCAACTAATCGCATTTGTATGTAACCGAATATTTTAGTGTTAATTTGAACGTCCTGTTTGCATCGACCTTGGCCCTTCATTCCGTGTTTCGACTAATATCGCAGCAATATGGATGTTGAAATCTTTTGATGCATACGGACGAACCAGATGATCTCGTAGTTAATCTGTCGTGTATCCGCATAGCGAAAGATGATATTGGAACTCATAAACTACCTTAGGATTTCCATTTTGTCGTTTTTGCTAAGTGTCGTGGAAAGAAATATATCTGATCTAGAACTTACAACGTCAATAACGAAGTTTCCAAAAGAAGAAAGAAACGAATTCATTTATTATTCTTCGCTTGGAGTCCACATTTTGTTGACCCTTGTTTCTTTCTTCGGACGTGCCCATTTTGATTAACTTCGTCACTGAGTGGGGGAAAAATAGTTCACCTTGTCTTTTTCCTCATTGCAATATTGGGCATTTCTTTGGTGGGGAAGTGGACCCTCACCAGCGGTACTTGTACGAGTACGGGCGTAGCCTGCTTTGGGAGCTAAGATCGGTTGGCAATTAGGGGCTCGGTAGGGATTGCTAAAATGCAGGTCTTTTGCCTCGCATTGTTGTACATTTAATTGTAAACCGATGGACTCTTTGGGTAGAAATTGGGATTGGGGGATGCCATCAACCGATCGCATATTTTTGTAATTTGGATCCTACATAATCCCAAATATTTTAGTGTTAATTTGAAATTCCTATTTGCATCGACCTTGGCCCTTCATTCCGTTTTTTGACTAATATCGCAGCAACATGGATGTTGAAATCTTTTGATGCATAGTGACTATCCTGATGATCTCGTAGTAAATCTGTCGTGTATCCGCATAGTGAAAGATGATATTGGAACTCATAAACTACCTTAGGATTTCCATCATGTCGTTTTTGCTAAGTGCCGTGGAAGAAATATATTTATCTAGAACTTATAACTTCAGTAAAGAAGTTTCCAAAAGAAGAAAGAAACAAATTCATTTATTATTCTTCGCTTGGAGTCCACATTTTGTTTATATTTGGCCTCTTGTTTCTTTCTTCATGCGTGCCCATTTTGATCAACTTCGTCACCGGGTCGGGGAAAATATTTCACCGAATCTTTTTCCTCTCTTTTCAATACTGGGCATTTCTTTGGTGGGGCTGTGGACCCCCCACCAGCGGTACTTGCAGGAGCACGCACGTAGCCTGCTTTGGGAACTAGCATCGGTCGGCAAATTTGGCGCTCGGTTGGGATTGTGAAAATGCAGGTCCCTTCCCTCGCATTGTTGTCCACTTAATGGTACAACGATGGACTCTTTGGGTAGAAATTGGGATTGGGGGATGCCATCAACCGATCACGTATTTTTGTAATTTGGATCCTAGATAATCCCAAATATTTTAGTCTTAATTTGAAATTCCTGTTTGCATCGACCTTGGCCATTCATTCCGTGTTTGGACTAATATCGGAGCAACATGGATGCTGAAATCTTTTGATGCATAGTGAGTATCCTGATGATCTCATTGTAATTCTGTCGTATATCCGCGTAGTGAAAGATGATATTGGAACTCATAAACTACCTTAGGATTTCCATGTTGTCGTTTTTGCTAAGTGCCGTGGAAGAAATATATTTTATCTAGAACTTATAACTTCAATAAAGAAGTTTCCAAAAGAAGAAAGAAACAAATTCATTTATTATTCTTCGCTTGGAGTCCACATTTTGTTGATATTTGGCCTCTTGTTTCTTTCTTCATGCGTGCCCATTTTGATCAACTTCGTCACCGGGTCGGGGGAAAATATTTCTCCGAATCTCTTTCCTCTCTTATCAATACTGGGCATTTCTTCGGTGGGGCTGTGGACCCCCACCATCGGTACTTGTATGATCACGCACGTAGCCTGCTTTAGGAACTACCATCGGTCGGAAACTTGGCGCTCGGTTGGGATTGTGAAAATGCAGATCCCTTCCCTCGCATTGTTGTCCACTTAATTTTAAAACCGATGGACTCTTTGGGTAGAAATTGGGATTGGGGGATGCCATCAACTGATCACATTTTTATGTAAATTGCACCCTACGTAATCCCGAAAATCTTAGTGTTAATTTGAAAGTCCTGTTTGCATCGACCTTGGCCCTTCATTCCGTGTTTCGACTAATATCGCAGCAATATGGATGTTGAAATCTTTTGATGCATACGGACGATCCAGATGATCTCGTAGTTAATCTGTCGTGTATCCGCATAGTGAAAGATGATATTGGAACTCATAAACTACCATAGTATTTCCATATCGTCGTTTTTGCTAAGTGTCGTGGAAAGAAATATATCTGATCTAGAACTTACTACGTCAATAACGAAGTTTCCAAATGAAGAAAGAAACGAATTCATTTATTATTCTTCGCTTGGAGTCCACATTTTGTTGATATTTGGACCCTTGTTTCTTTCTTTGGACTTGCCCGTTTTGATTAACTTCGTCCCTGAGTGGGGGAAAAGTAGTTCACCTAATCTTTTTCCTCATTGCAATATTGGGAATTTCTTCGGTGGGGCAGTGGACCCTCACCAGCGATACTTGTCCGAGTACGCGCGTAGCCTGCTTTGGGACCTAGGGTCGGTCAGCAATTAGGGGCTCGGTAGGGATTGTTAAAATGCAGGTCTTTTGCCTCGCATTGTTGTCCATTTAATTGTACACCGATGGACTCTTTGGGGAGAAATTGGGATTGGGGGATGCCATGAGCCGACCGCATATTTTTGTAATTTGGATCCTACATAATCCCAAATACTATAGTGTTAATTTGAAAGTCCTGTTTGCATCGACCTTGGCCCTTCATTCCGTGTTTTGACTAATATCGCAGCAACATGGATGTTGAAATCTTTTGATGCATACTGACTATCTAGATGATCTCGTAGTAAATCTGTCGTGTATCTGCGTAGTGAAAGATGATATTGGAACTCATAAACTCCCTTAGGATTTCCATGTTGTCGTTTTTGCCAAGTGCCGTGGAAGAACTATATTTTATCTAGAACTTATAACTTCAATAATGAAGTTTCCAAAAGAAGAAAGAAACAAATTCATTTATTATTCTTTGCTTGGAGTCCACATTTTGTGGATATTTGGCCTCTTGTTTCTTTCTTCATGCGTGCCCATTTTGATCAACTTCGTCAAAAGGGTCGGGGGAAAATAGTTCACAGAATCTTTTTCCTCTCTTAGCAATATTTGGCATTTCTTCGGTGGGACTGTGGACTCCCACCAGCGGTACTTGTAGGAGCACGCACGTAGCCTGCTTTGGGAACTAGGATCGGTCGGAAATTTGGCGCTCGGTTGGGATTGTGAAAATGTAGATCCCTTCCCTCGCATTGTTGTCCACTTAATTTTAACACCGATGGACTCTGTGGGTAGAAATTGGGATTGGGGGATGCCATCAACTGATCGCATTTATATGTAAATTGCACCCTACGTAATTCCGAAAATCTTAGTGTTAATTTGAAAGTTCTGTTTGCATCGACCTTGGCCCTTCATTCCTTGTTTCGACTAATATCACAGCAATATGGATGTTGAAATCTTTTGATGCATACGGACGATGCAGATGATCTTGTAGTTAATCTGTCGTGTATCCGCATAGTGAAAGATGATATTGGAACTCATAAACTACCATAGTATTTCCAT
The DNA here is from genome assembly GCA_012931725.1 of Litsea cubeba. Taxonomy (NCBI): domain Eukaryota; kingdom Viridiplantae; phylum Streptophyta; class Magnoliopsida; order Laurales; family Lauraceae; genus Litsea; species Litsea cubeba. Next base: position 87,197,641 of record CM022945.1, on the reverse strand, counting down.
ATTGTCGTTTTTACTAAGTGTCGTGGAAAGAAATATATCTGATCTAGAACTTACAACGTCAATAAAGAAGCTTCCAAAAGAAGAAAGAAACGAATTAATTTATTATTCTTCGCTTCGAGTCCACTTTTCTTTGTTATTTGGACCGTTGTTTCTTTCTTCGGTGGGGCAATGGACCCTCACCAGCGGTACTTGTTCGAGTACGCGCGTAGCCTGCTTTGGGAGCGAGGATCGGTCGGCAATTAGCGGCACGGTAGGGATTGTTAAAATGCAGGTCTTTTGCCTCGCATTGTTGTCCATTTAATTGTACACCGATGGACTCTTTGGGTAGAAATTGGGATTGGGGGATGCCATCAACCGATCGCATATTTTTGTAATTTGGATCCTACATAATCCCAAATACTTTAGTGTTAATTTGAAAGTCCTGTTTGCATCAACCTTGGCCCTTCATTTCGTGTTTTGACTAATATCGCATCAACATGGATGTTGAAATCTTTTGATGCATACTGACTATCTAGATGATGTTGTAGTAAATCTGTCGTGTATCCGCATAGTGAAAGATGATATTGGAACTCATAAACTACCTTAGGATTTCCATGTTGTCGTTTTTGCTAAGTGCCGTGGAAGGAATATATTTTATCCAGAACTTATAACTTCAATAATGAAGTTTCCAAAAGAAGAAAGAAACAAATTCATTCATTATTCTACGCTTGGAGTCCAAATTTTGTTGATATTTGGCCTCTTGTTTCTTTCTTCATGCGTGCCCATTTTGATCAACTTCGTCACCGGGTTGGGGGAAAATAGTTCACCGAGTCTTTTTCCGCTAATATCAATATTGGGCATTTCTTCGGTGGGGCTGTGGACCCCCACCAGCGGTACTTGTAGGAGCACGCCCGTAGCCTGCTTTGGGAACTAGCATCGGTCGGCAATTTGGCGCTCGGTTGGGATTGTGAAAATGCAGGTCCCTTCCCTCGAATGTTGTCCAACGATGGACTCTTTGGGTAGAAATTGGGATTGGGGGATGCCATCAACCGATTGCATATTTTTGTCATTTCGATCCCACATAATTCCAAATATTTTAGTGTTAATTTGAAATTCCTGTTTGCATTGACATTGGCCCTTCATTCCGTGTTTTGACTGATATCGCCTAGCAACATGGATGTTTGAAATTTTTTGATGCATAGTGACTATCCTGATGATCTCGTAGTAAATCTGTGGTGTATCTGCATAGTGAAAGATGATATTGGAACTCATAAACTACCTTAGGATTTCCATGTTGTCGTTTTTGCTAAGTGCCGTGGAAGGAATATATCTGATCTAGAACTTATAACTTGAATAAAGAAGTTTCCAAAAGAAGAAAGAAACAAAATCATTTATTATTCTTCTCTTGGAGTCCACATTTTGTTGATATTTGGCCTCTTGTTTCTTTCTTCATGCGTGCCCATTTTGATCAACTTCGTCACCAAGTCGGGGGTAAATAGTTCACCGAATCTTTTTCCTCTAATATCAATATTGGGCATTTCTTCGGTGGGGCAGTGGACCCCCACCAGCGGTACTTGTAGGAGCACGCCCGTAGCCTGCTTTGGGAACTTGCATCGGTCGGCAATTTGGCGCTCGGTTGGGATTGTGAAAATGCAGGTCCGTTTCCATGCATTGTTGTCCACTTAATTGTACACCGATGGACTCTTTGGGTTGAAAATGGGATTGGGGGATGCCATCAACTGATCGCATTGTTATGTAAATTGCACCCTACATAATCCCGAATATTTTAGTGTTAATTTGAACGTCCTGTTTGCATCGACCTTGGCCCTTCATTCCGTGTTTCGACTAATATCACAGCAACATGGATGTTGAAATCTTTTGATGCATACGGACGATCCAGATGATCTCGTAGTTAATTTGTCGTGTATCCGCATAGTGAAAGATGATTTTGGAACTCATGAACTACCTTAGGATTTCCATATTGTCGTATTTGCTAAGTGTCGTGGAAAGAAATATATCTGATCTAGAACTTACAACGTCAATAACGAAGTTTCCAAAAGAAGAAAGAAACGAATTCATTTATTATTCTTCGCTTGGACTCCACATTTTGTTGACCCTTGTTTCTTTTCTTCGGACGTGCCCATTTTGATTAACTTCGTCCCTGTGTGGGGGAAAAGTAGTTCTCCTAATCTTTTTCCTCATTGCAATATTGGGCATTTCTTCGGTGGGGCAGTGGACCCTCACCAGTGGTACTTGTACGAGTACGCGCGTAGCCTGCTTTGGGAGCTAGGGTCGGTCGGTAATTAGGGGCTCGGTAGGGATTGTTAAAATGCAGGTCTTTTGCCTCGCTTTGTTGTCCATTTAATTGTACACCGATGGACTCTTTGGGTAGAAATTGGGATTGGGGGATGCCATCAACTAATCGCATATTTTTGTAATTTGGATCCTACATAATCCCAAATATTTTTAAGTGTTAATTTGAAAGTTCTGTTTGCATCGACCTTGGCCATTGATTCCGTGTTTTGACTAATATCGCAGCAACATGGATGTTGAAATCTTTTGATGCATATTGACTATCCAGATGATCTTGTAGTAAATCTGTCATGTATCCGCATGGTGAAAGATGATATTGGAACTCATAAACTACCTTAGGATTTCCATGTTGTGGTTTTTGCTAAGTGCCGTGGAAGAAATATATTTTATCTAGAACTTAGAACTTCAATAAAGAAGTTTCCAAAAAAAAGAAAGAAACAAATTCATTTATTATTCTTCGCTTGGAGTCCACATTTTGTTGATATTTGGCCTCTTGTTTCTTTCTTCATGCGTGCCCATTTCGATCAACTTCATCACCGGGTCGGGGGTAAATAGTTCGCCGAATCTTTTTCCTCTAATATCAATATTGGGCATTTCTTCGGTGGGGCAGTGGACCCCCACCAGCGGTACTTATAGGAGCACTTCCGAGCCTGCTTTGGGAACTAGCATTGGTCGGCAATTTGGTGCTCGGTCGGGATTGTGAAAATGCAGGTCCCTTCCCTCGAATTGTTGTCCAACGATGGACTCATTGGGTAGAAATTGGGATTGGGGGATGCCATCAACCGATTGCATATTTTTGTCATTTCGATCCCACATAATTCCAAATATTTTAGTGTTAATTTGAAATTCCTGTTTGCATCGACGTTGGCCCTTCATTCCGTGTTTTGACTGATATCGCAGCAACATGGATGTTGAAATCTTTTGATGCATAGTGACTATCCTGATGATCTCGTAGTAAATCTGTGGTGTATCTGCATAGTGAAAGATGATATTGGAACTCATAAACTACCTTAGGATTTCCATGTTGTCGTTTTTGCTAAGTGCCGTGGAAGGAATATATCTGATCTAGAACTTATAACTTGAATAAAGAAGTTTCCAAAAGAAGAAAGAAACAAAATCATTTATTATTCTTCTCCTTGGAGTCCACATTTTATGGATATTTGGCCTCTTGTTTCTTTCTTCATGCGTGCCCATTTTGATCAACTTCGTCACCGGGTCGGGGGTAAATAGTTCACCGAATCTTTTTCCTCTAATATCAATATTGGGCATTTCTTCGGTGGGGCAGTGGACCCCCACCAGCGGTACTTGTAGGAGCACGCCCTTAGCCTGCTTTGGGAACTAGCATCGGTCGGCAATTTGGCGCTCGGTTGGGATTGTGAAAATGCAGATCCCTTCCCTCGCTTTGTTGTCCACTTAATTTTAAAACCGATGGACTCTTTGGGTAGAAATTGGGATTGGGGGATGCCATCAACTGATCGCATTTTTATGTAAATTGCACCCTACGTAATCCCGAAAATCTTAGTGTTAATTTGAAAGTCCTGTTTGCATCGACCTTGGCCCTTCATTCCGTGTTTCGACTAATATCGCAGCAATATGGATGTTGAAATCTTTTGATGCATACGGACGATCCAGATGATCTAGTAGTTAATTTGTCTTGTATCCGCATAGTGAAAGATGATATTGGAACTCATAAACTACCTTAGTATTTCCATATTGTCGTTTTTGCTAAGTGTCGCGGAAAGAAAAATATCTGATCTAGAACTTACAACGTCAATAACGAATTTTCCAAATGAAGAAAGAAACGAATTCATTTATTATTCTTCGCTTGGAGTCCACATTTTGTTGATATTTGGACCCTTGTTTCTTTCTTCGGACGTGTCCATTTTGATTAACTTCGTCCCTGAGTGGGGGAAATGTAGTTCACCTAATCTTCTTCCTCATTGCAATATTGGGCATTTCTTCGGTGGGGCAGTGGATCCTCACCAGTTGTACTTGTACGAGTACGCGCGTAGCCTGCTTTGGGAGCTAGCATTGGTCGGCATTCAAGGGTTTGGTAGGGATTGTTAAAATGCAGGTGTTTTGCCTTGCATTGCTGTCCATTTAATTGTACACCGATGGACTCTTTGGGTAGAAATTCGGATTGGGGGATGCCATGAACCGATCGCATATTTTTGTAATTTGGATCCTACATAATCCCAAATATTTTAGTGTTAATTTGAAATTCCTGTTTGCATCGACCTTGGCCCTTCATTCCGTGTTTTGACTAATATCGCAGCAACATGGATGTTGAAATCTTTTGATGCATACTGACTATCCAGATGATCTCGTAGTAAATCTGTGGTGTATCCGCATAGTGAAAGATGATATTGGAACTCATAAACTACCTTAGGATTTCCATGTTGTCGTTTTTGCTGAGTGCCGTGGAAGTAATATATTTTATCTAGAACTTATAACTTCAATAATGAAGTTCCCTAAAGTAGAAAGAAACGAATTCATTTATTATTCTTCGCTTGGAGTCCACATTTTGTTGATATTTGGCCTCTTGTTTCTTTCTTCAAACGTGCCCATTTTGATCAACTTCGTCCCTGAGTGGGGGATAAGTAGTTCACCTAATCTTTTTCCTCATTGCAATACTGGGCATTTCTTCGGTGGGGCAGTGGACCCTCACCAGCGGTACTTGTACGAGTACGCGCGTAGCCTGCTTTGGGAGCTAGGGTCGGTCGGTAATTAGGGGCTCGGTAGGGATTGTTAAAATGCTGGTCTTTTGCCTCGCATTGTTGTCCATTTAATTGTACACCGATGGACTCTTTGGGTAGAAATTGGGATTGGGGGATGCCATCAACCGATCGCATATTTTTGTAATTTGGATCCTACATAATCCCAAATATTTTTAAGTGTTAATTTGAATGTCCTGTTTGCATCGACCTTGGCCCTTCATTCCGTGTTTTGACTAATATCACAACAACATGGATGTTGAAATCTTTTGATGCATACTGACTATCCAGATGATCTCGTAGTAAATCTGTCGTGTATCCGCATAGTGAAAGATGATATTGGAACTCATAAACTACCTTAGGATTTCCATGTTGTCGTTTTTGCCAAGTGTCGTGGAAGAAATATATTTTATCTAGAACTTATAACTTCAATAAAGAAGTTTCCAAAGAAGAAAGAAACAAATTCTTTTATTATTCTTCGCTTGGAGTCCACATTTTGTTGATATTTGGCCTCTTGTTTCTTTCTTCATGCTTGCCCATTTTTATCAACTTCGTCACCGGGTCGGGGGAAAATAGTTCACCGAGTCTTTTTCCGCTAATATCAATATTGGGCTTTTCTTCGGTGGGGCTGTGGACCCCCACCAGCGGCACTTGTAGGAGCACGCCCGTAGCCTGCTTTGGGAACTAGCATCGGTCGGCAATTTGGCGCTCGGTTGGGATTGTGAAAATGCAGGTCGCTTCCCTCGCATTGTTGTCCACTTAATTGTACAACGATGGAATCTTTGGGTCGAAATTGGGATTGGGGGATGCCATCAACCGATCGCATATTTTTGTTATTTGGACCCTACGTAATCCCGAATATTTTAGTGTTAATTTGAATGTGTTTGCATCGACCTTGGCTCTTCATTCCGTGTTTTGACTAATATCGTAGCAACATGGATGTTGAAATCTTTTGGTGCATACTGACTATCCACATGATCTCGAAGTAAATCTGTCGTGTATCCGTATAGTGAAAGATGATATTGGAACTCATAAACTACCTTAGGATTTCCATGTTGTCGTTTTTGCTAAGTGCCGTGGAAGAAATATATTTTATCTAGAACTTATAACTTCATTAAAGAAGTTTCCAAAAGAAGTAAAAAACAAATTCATTTGTTGTTCTTCGCTAGGAGTCCACATTTTGTTGATATTTGGCCTCTTGTTTCCTTCTTCATGCGTGCCCATTTTGATCAACTTCGTCACCGGGTCGGGGGAAAATAGTTCACGGAATCTTTTTCCTTTCATATCAATATTTGGCATTTCTTCGGTGGGGCAGTGGATCCCCACCAGCGGTACTTGTCGGAGCACGCCCGTAGCCTGCTTTCGGAACTAGCATTGGTCGGCAATTTGGCGCTCGGTTGGGATTGTGAAAATACAGGTCCCTTCCCTCGCATTGTTGTCCACTTAATTATACAACGATGGACTCTTTGGGTAGAAATTGGGATTGGGGGATGCCATCAACCGATCGCATATTTTTGTAATTTGGATCCTACATAATCCCAAATATTTTTATGTGTTAATTTGAAAGTCCTGTTTGCATCGACCTTGGCCATTTATTCCATGTTTTGACTAATATCGCTGCAACATAGATGTTGAAATCTTTTGATGCATACTGACTATCCAGATGATCTTGCAGTAAATCTGTCGTGTATCCACATAGTTAAAGATGATATTGGAACTCATAAACTACCTTAGGATTTCCATGTTGTCGTTTTTGCTAAGTGCCGTGGAAGAAATATATTTTATCTAGAACTTATAACTTCAGTAAAGAAGTTTCCAAAAGAAGAAAGAAACAAATTCATTTATTATTCTTCGCTTGGAGTCCACATTTTGTTGATATTTGGCCTCTTGTTTCTTTCTTCATGCGTGCCCATTTTGATCAACTTCGTCACCGGGTCGGGGGAAAATATTTCACCGAATCTTTTTCCTCTCTTTTCAATACTGGGCATTTCTTTGGTGGGGCTGTGGACCCCCACCAGCGGTACTTGTAGGAGCACGCACGTAGCCTGCTTTGGGAACTATCATCTGTCGGAAATTTGGCGCTCGGTTGGGATTGTGAAAATGCAGATCCCTTCCCTCGCATTGTTGTCCACTTAATTTTAACAACGATGGACTCTTTGGGTAGAAATTGGGATTGGGGGATGCCATCAACCGATCGCATTTTTATGTAAATTGCACCCTACGTAACCTCGAAAATCTTAGTGTTAATTTGAAAGTCCTGTTTGCATCAACCTTGGCCCTTCATTCCATGTTTTGACTAATATCGCAGCAACATGGATGTTGGAATCTTTTGATGCATACTGACTATCCAGATGATCTCGTAGTAAAACTGTCGTGTATCCGCATAGTGAAAGATGATATTGGAACTCATAAACTACCTTAGGATTTCCATGTTGTCGTTTTTGCTATGTGCCGTGGAAGAAATATATTTTTTCTAGAACTTATAACTTCAATATAGAAGTTTCCAAAGGAAGAAAGAAACAAATTCATTTATTATTCTTCGCTTGGAGTCCACATTTTGTTGATATTTGGCCTCTTGTTTCTTTCTTCATGCGTGCCCGTTTTGATCAACTTCGTCACCGGGTCGGGGGAAAATAGTTCATCGAATCTTTTTCCGCTAATATCAATATTGGGCATTTCTTCGGTGGGGCTGTGGATCCCCACCAGCGGTACTTGTAGGAGCAAGCCCGTAGCCTGCTTTCGGAACTAGCATCGGTCGACAATTTGGCGCTCGGTTTGGATTGTGAAAATGCAGGTCCCTTCCCTCGCATTGTTGTCCACTCAATTGTACAACGATGGACTCTTTGAGTAGAAATTGGGATCAGGGGATGCCATCAACCGATCCCATATTTTTGTTATTTGGACCCTACGTAATCCCCAATATTTTAGTGTTAATTTGAACTTCCTGTTTGCATCGACCTTGGCCCTTCATTCTGTGTTTGGACTAATATCGGAGCAACATGGATGCTAAAATCTTTTGATGCATAGTGAGTATCCTGATGATCTCATAGTAATTCTGTCGTATATCCGCATAGTGAAAGATGATATTGGAACTCATAAACTACCTTAGGATTTCCATGTTGTCGTTTTTGCTGAGTGCCGTGGAAGAAATATATTTTGTCTAGAACTTATAACTTCAATAAAGCAGTTTCCAAAAGAAGAAAGAAACAAATTCATTTATTATTCTTCGCTTGGAGTCCACATTTTGTTGATATTTGGCCTCTTGTTTCTTTCTTCATGCGTGCCCATTTTGATCAACTTCGTCACGGGGTCGGGGGAAAAGAGTTCACGGAATCTTTTTCCTCTAATATCAATATTGGGCATTTCTTCGGTGGGGCAGTGGACCCCCACCAGCGGTACTTGTAGGAGCACGGCGTAGCCTGCTTTGGGAACTAGCATCCGTCGGCAAATTGGCGCTGGGTTGGGACTGTGAAAATGCAGATCCCTTCCCTCGCATTGTTGTCCGCTTAATTTTAAAACCGATGGACTCTTTGGGTAGAAATTGGGATTGGGGGATGCCATCAACTGATCACATTTTTATGTAAATTGCACCATACGTAATCCCGAAAATCTTAGTGTTAATTTGAAAGTCTTGTTTGCATCGACCTTGGCCCTTCATTCCGTGTGTCGACTAATATCACAACAATATGGATGTTGAAATCTTTTGATGCATATGGACGATCCAGATGATCTCGTAGTTAATCTGTCGTGTATCCGCATAGTGAAAGATGATATTGGAACTCATAAACTACCTTATTATTTCCATATTGTCGTTTTTGCTAAGTGTCGTGGAAATAAATATATCTGATCTAGAACTTACAACGTCAATAACGATGTTTCCAAAAGAAGAAAGAAACAAATTCGTTTATTATTCTTCTCTTGGAGTCCACATTTTTTTTATATTTGGCCTCTTGTTTCTTTCTTTAAGCGTGCCCATTTTGCTCAACTTCGTCACCGGGTCGGGGGTAAATAGTTCACGGAATCTTTTTCCTCTCATATCAATATTGGGCATTTCTTCGGTGGGGCAGTGGACCCCCACCAGCGGTACTTGTAGGAGCACGCCCGTAGCCTGCTTTGGGAACTAGCATCGGTCGGCAATTTGGCGCTCGGTTGGGATTGTGAAAATGCAGATCCCTTCCCTCGCATTGTTGTCCACTTAATTTTAAATCCGATGGACTCTTTGGGTAGAAATTTGGATTGGGGGATGCCAACAACTGATCGCATTTTTATGTAAATTGCACCCTACGTAATCCTGAAAATCTTAGTGTTAATTTGAAAGTCCTGTTTCCATCGACCTTGGCCCTTCATTCCGTGTTTCGACTAATATCGCAGCAATATGGATGTTGAAAATTTTTGATGCATACGGACGATCCAGATGATCTCGTAGTTAATCTGTCGCGTATCCGCATAGTTAAAGACGATATTGGAACTCATAAACTACCATTGTATTTCCATATTGTCGTTTTTGCTAAGTGTCGTGGAAAGAAATATATCTGATCTAGAACTTACAACGTCAATAACGAAGTTTACAAAAGAAGAAAGAAACGAATTCATTTATTATTCTTCGCTTGGAGTCCACATTTTGTTGATATTTGGACCCTTGTTTCTTTCTTCGGACGTGCCCATTTTGATTAACTTCGTCCCTGGGTGGGGGAAAAGTAGTGCACCTAATCTTTTTCCTCATTGCAATATTGGGCATTTCTTTGGTGGGGCAGTGGACCCTCACCAGCGGTACTTGTTCGAGTACGCGCGTAGCCTGCTTTGGGAGCTAGGATCGGTCGGCAATTAGGGGCTCGGTAGGGATTGTTAAAATGCAGGTCTTTTGCCTTGCATTGTTGTCCATTTAATTGTTCACCGATGGACTCTTTGGGTAGAAATTGGGATTGGGGGATGCCAAGAACCGATCGCATATTTTTGTATTTTGGATCCTACATAATCCCAAATACTTTAGTGTTAATTTGAAAGTCCTGTTTGCATCGACCTTGTCCCTTCATTCTGTGTTTTGACTAATATCGCAGCAACATGGATGTTGAAATCTTTTGATGCATACTGACTATCCAGATGATGTCGTAGTAAATCTGTCGTGTATCCGCATAGTGAAAGATGATATTGGAACTCATAAACTACCTTAGGATTTCCATGTTGTCATTTTTGTTAAGTGCCGCGGAAGAAATATATTTTATCTAGAACTTATAACTTCAATAATGAAGTTTCCAAAAGAAGAAAGAAACAAATTCATATATGATTCTTCGCTTGGAGTCCATATTTTGTTGATATTTGGCCTCTTGTTTCTTTCTTCATGCGTGCCCATTTTGATCAACTTCGTCACCAGGTCGGGGTAAAATAGTTCACCGAATCTTTTTCCGCTAATATTAATATTGGGCATTTCTTCGGTGGGGCTGTGGATCCCCACCAGCGGTACTTGTAGGAGTAAGCCCGTAGCCTGCTTTCGGAACTAGCATCGGTCGACAATTTGGCGCTCGGTTTGGATTGTGAAAATGCAGGTCCTTTCCCTCGCATTGTTGTCCACTCAATTGTACAACGATGGACTCTTTGGGTAGAAATTGGGATTGGGGGATGCCATCAACTGATTGCATATTTTTGTTATTTGGACCTTACGTTATCCCGAATATTTTAGTGTTAATTTGAAAGTCCTGTTTGCATCGACCTTGGCCCTTCATTCTGTGTTTTGACTAATATCGCAGCAACATGGATGTTGAAATCTTTTGATGCATATTGACTTTCCAGATGATCTCGTAGTAAATCTGCCGTGTATCCGCATAGTGAAAGATGATATTGCAACTCATAAACTACCTTTGGATTTTCATGTTGTCGTTTTTGCTAAGTGCTGCGGAAGAAATATATTTTATCTAGAACTTATAACTTCAATAATGAAGTTTCCAAAAGAAGAAAGAAACAAATTCATTTATTATTCTTCGCTTGGAGTCCACATTTTGTTGATATTTGGCCTCTTGTTTCTTTCTTCATGCGTGCCCATTTTGATCAACTTCGTCACCGGGTCGGGGGAAAATAGTTCACGGAATCTTTTTCCTCTAATATCAATATTGGGCATTTCTTCGGTGGGGCAGTGGACCCCCACCAGCGGTACTTGTAGGAGCACGGCCGTAGCCTGCTTTGGGAACTAGCATCCGTCGGCAATTTGGCGCTGGGTTGGGATTGTGAAAATGCAGATCCCTTCCCTCGCATTGTTGTCCACTTAATTTTAAAACCGATGGACTCTTTGGGTAGAAATTGGGATTGGGGGATGCCATCAACTGATCACATTTTTATGTAAATTGCACCATACGTAATCCCGAAAATCTTAGTGTTAATTTGAAAGTCCTGTTTGCATCGACCTTGGCCCTTCATTCCGTGTTTCGACTAATATCGCAACAATATGGATGTTGAAATCATTTGATGCATACGGACGATCCAGATGATCTCGTAGTTAATCTGTCGTGTATCCGCATAGTGAAAGATGATATTGGAACTCATAAACTACCATAGTATTTCCATATTGTCGTTTTTGCTAAGTGTCGTGGAAAGAAATATATCTGATCTAGAACTTACAACGTCAATAACGAAGTTTCCAAAAGAAGAAAGAAACGAATTCATTTATTATTCTTCGCTTGGAGTCCACATTTTGTTGATATTTGGACCCTTGTTTCTTTCTTCAGACGTGCCCATTTTGATTAACTTCGTCCCTGAGTGGGGGAAATGTAGTTCACCTAATCTTTTTCCTCATTGCAATATTGGGAATTTCTTCGGTGGGGCAGTGGATCCTCACCAGCGGTAGTACGCGCGTAGCCTGCTTTGGGAGCTAGGGTCGGTCGGCAATTAGGGGCTCGGTAGGGATTGTTAAAATGCAGGTCTTTTGCCTCACATTGTTGTCCATTTAATTGTACACCGTTGGACTCTTTGGGTAGAAATTGGGATTGGGGGATGCCATGAACCGATCGCATATTTTTGTAATTTGGATCCTACATAATCCCAAATACTTTAATGTTAATTTTAAAGTCCTGTTTGCATCGACCTTGGCCCTTCATTCCGTGTTTTGACTAATATCGCAGCAACATGGATGTTGAAATCTTTTGATGCATACTGACTATCCAGATGATCTCGTAGTAAATCTGTCGTGTATCCGCGCAGTGTAAGATGATATTGGAACTCATAAACTACCTTAGGATTTCCATGTATTCGTTTTTGCCGAGTGCCGATTTTATCTAGAACTTATAACTTCAATAATGAAGTTTCCAAAAGAAGAAATAAACAAATTCATTTATTATTCTTCGCTTGGAGTCCACATTTTGTTGATATTTGGCATCTTGTTTCTTTCTTCATGCGTGCCCATTTTGATAAACTTTGTCACCGTGACGGGGGAAAATAGTTCACGGAATCGTTTTCCTCTCATATCAATATTGGGCATTTCTTAGGTGGGGCAGTGGACCCCCACCAGTGGTACTTGTAGGAGCACGCCCGTAGCTTGCTTTGGGAACTAGCATCGGTCGGAAATTTGGCGCTCGGTTGGGATTGTGAAAATGCAGATCCCTTCCCTCGCATTGTTGTCCACTTAATTTTAACACCGATGGACTCTTTAGGTACAAATTGGGATTGGGGGATGCCATCAACTGGTCGCATTTTTATGCAAATTGCACCCTACGTAATCCCGAAAATCTTAGTGTTAATTTGAAAGTCCTGTTTGCATCGTCCTTGGTCCTTCATTCCGTGTTTTGAGTAATATCGCAGCAATATGGATGTTGAAATCTTTTGATGCATACGGACGATCCAGATGATCTCGTAGTAAATCTGTCGTGTATCCGCATAGTGAAAGATGATATTGGAACTCATAAACTACCTTAGTATTTCCATATTGTCGTTTTTGCAAAGTGTCGTGGAAAGAAATATATCTGATCTAGAACTTACAACGTCAATAACGAAGTTTCCAAAAGAAGAAAGAAACGAATTCATTTATTATTCTTCGCTTGGAGTCCACATTTTGTTGATATTTGGACCCTTGTTTCTTTCTTTGGACGTGCCCATTTTGATTAACTTTGTCCCTGAGTGGGGGAAATGTAGTTGACCTAATCTTTTCCCTCATTGCAATATTGGGCATTTCTTCGGTGGGGCAGTGGACCCTCACCAGTGGTACTTGTACGAGTACGCGCGTAGCCTGCTTTGGGAGCTAGGGTCGGTCGGTAATTAGGGGCTCGGTAGGGATTGTTAAAATGCAGGTCTTTTGCCTCGCATTGTTGTCCATTTAATTGTACACCGATGGACTCCTTGGGTAGAAATTGGGATTGGGGGATGCCATCAACCGATCGCATATTTTTGTAATTTGGATCCTACATAATCCCAAATATTTTTAAGTGTTAATTTGAAAGTTCTGTTTGCATCGACCTTGGCCATTGATTCCGTGTTTTGACTAATATCGCAGCAACATGGATGTTGAAATCTTTTGATGCATACTGACTATCCAGATGATCTCGTAGTAAATCTGACGTGTATCCGCGCAGTATAAGATGATATTGGAACTCATAAACTACCTTAGGATTTCCATGTATTCGTTTTTGCCGAGTGCCGTGGAAGAAATATATTTTATCTAGAACTTATAACTTCAATAATGAAGTTTCCTAAAGTAGAAAGAAACGAATTCATTTATTACTCTTCGCTTGGAGTCCACATTTTGTGCATATTTGGCCTCTTGTTTCTTTCTTCAAGCGTGCCCATTTTGATCAACTTCGTCACCGGGTCGGGGGTAAATAGTTCACGGAATCTTTTTCCTCTCATATCAATATTGGGCATTTCTTCGGTGGGGCAGTGGACCCCCACCAGCGGTACTTGTAGGAGCACGCCCGTAGCCTGCTTTGGGAACTAGCATCGGTCGGCAATTTGGCGCTCGGTTGGGATTGTGAAAATGCTGATCCCTTCCCTCGCATTGTTGTCCACTTAATTTTAAATCCGATGGACTCTTTGGGTAGAAATTTGGATTGGGGGATGCCAACAACTGATCGCATTTTTATGTAAATTGCACCCTACGTAATCCTGAAAATCTTAGTGTTAATTTGAAAGTCCTGTTTCCATCGACCTTGGCCCTTCATTCCGTGTTTCGACTAATATCGCAGCAATATGGATGTTGAAATCTTTTGATGCATACGGACGATCCAGATGATCTCATAGTTAATCTGTCGTGTATCCGCATAGTGAAAGATGATATTGGAACTCATAAACTACCTTAGTATTTCCGTATTGTCGTTTTTGCTAAGTGTCGTGGAAATAAATATATCTGAAGAACTTACAACGTCAATAACGAAGCTTCCAAAAGAAGAAAGAAACGAATTCATTTATTATTCTTCGCTTCGAGTCCACTTTGTTTTCTTATTTGGACCCTTGTTTCTTTCTTCGGACGTGCCCATTTTGATTAACTTCGTCCCTGGGTGGGGGAAAAGTAGTTCACCTAATCTTTTTCCTCATTGCAATATTGGGCATTTCTTCGGTGGGGCAGTGGACCCTCACCAGCGGTACTTGTTCGAGTACGCGCGTAGCCTGCTTTGGGAGCTAGGATCGGTCGGCAATTAGCGGCTCGGTAGGGATTGTTAAAATGCAGGTCTTTTGCCTCGCATTGTTGTCCATTTAATTGTACACCGATGGACTCTTTGGGTAGAAATTGGGATTGGGGGATGCCATGAACCGATCGCATATTTTTGTAATTTGGATCCTACGTAATCCCAAATACTTTAGTGTTAATTTGAAAGTCCTGTTTGCATCAACCTTGGCCCTTCATTCCGTGTTTTGACTAATCTCGCAGCAACATGGATGTTGAAATCTTTTCATGCATACTGACTATCTAGATGATGTTGTAGTAAATCTGTCGTGTATCCGCATAGTGAAAGATTATATTAGAACTCATAAACTACCTTAGGATTTCCATGTTGTCGTTTTTGCTAAGTGCCGTGGAAGGAATATATCTGATCTAGAACTTATAACTTTAATAAAGAAGTTTCCAAAAGAAGAAAGAAACAAAATCATTTATTATTCTTCTCTTGGAGTCCACATTTTGTTGATATTTGGCCTCTTGTTTCTTTCTTCATGCGTGCCCATTTTGATCAACTTCGTCTTCGGGTCGGGGGAAAATAGTTCACCGAATCTTTTTCCGCTAATATCAATATTGGGCATTTCTTCGGTGGGGCTGTGGACCCCCACCAGCGGTACTTGTAGGAGCTCGCCCGTAGCCTGCTTTAGGAACTTGCATCGGTCGACAATTTTGGGGCTCGATTGAGTTTGTGAAAATGCAGGTCCGTTTCCATGCATTGTTGTCCACTTAATTGTACACCGATGGACTCTTTGGGTTGAAATTGGGATTGGGGGATGCCATCAACTGATCGCATTGTTATGTAAATTGCACCCTACATAATCCCGAATATTTTAGTGTTAATTTGAACGTCCTGTTTGCATCGACCTTGGCCCTTCATTCCGTGTTTCGACTAATATCGCAGCAATATGGATGTTGAAATCTTTTGATGCATACGGACGATCCAGATGATCTAGTAGTTAATCTGCCGCATAGTGAAAGATGATATTGGAACTCATAAACTACCTTAGTATTTCCATATTGTCGTTTTTGCTAAGTGTCGCGGAAAGAAATATATCTGATCTAGAACTTACAACGCCAATAATGAATTTTCCAAATGAAGAAAGAAACGAATTCATTTATTATTCTTCGCTTGGAGTCCACATTTTGTTGATATTTGGACCCTTGTTTCTTTCTTCGGACGTGCCCATTTTGATTAACTTCGTCCCTGAGTGGGGGAAATGTAGTTCACCTAATCTTCTTCCTCATTGCAATATTGGGCATTTCTTCGGTGGGGCAGTGGACCCTCACCAGTGGTACTTGTACGAGTACGCGCGTAGCCTGCTTTGGGAGCTAGCATCGGTCGGCAATCAGGGGTTCGGTAGGGATTGTTAAAATGCAGGTGTTTTGCCTTGCATTGTTGTCCATTTAATTGTACACCGATGGACTCTTTGGGTAGAAATTCGGATTGGGGGATGCCATGAACCGATCGCATATTTTTGTAATTTGGATCCTACATAATCCCAAATATTTTAGTGTTAATTTGAAAGTCCTGGTTGCATCGACCTTGGCCCTTCATTCCGTGTTTTGACTAATATCGCAGCAACGTGGATGTTGAAATCTTTTGATGCATACTGACTATCCAGATGATGTCGTAGTAATTCTGTCGTGTATCCACATAGTGAAAGATGATATTGGAACTCATAAACTACCTTAGGATTTCCATGTTGTCGTTTTTGCTAAGTGCCGTGGAAGAAATATATTTTGTCTAGAACTTATAACTTCAATAAAGCAGTTTCCAAAAGAAGAAAGAAACAAATTCATTTATTATTCTTCGCTTGGAGTCCACATTTTGTTGATATTTGGCCTCTTGTTTCTTTCTTCATGCGTGCCCATTTTGATCAACTTCGTCTTCGGGTCGGGGGAAAATAGTTCACCGAATCTTTTTCCGCTAATATCAATATTGGGCATTTCTTCGGTGGGGCTGTGGACCCCCACCAGCGGTACTTGTAGGAGCTCGCCCGTAGCCTGCTTTAGGAACTTGCATCGGTCGACAATTTTGGGGCTCGATTGAGTTTGTGAAAATGCAGGTCCGTTTCCATGCATTGTTGTCCACTTAATTGTACACCGATGGACTCTTTGGGTTGAAATTGGGATTGGGGGATGCCATCAACTGATCGCATTGTTATGTAAATTGCACCCTACATAATCCCGAATATTTTAGTGTTAATTTGAACGTCCTGTTTGCATCGACCTTGGCCCTTCATTCCGTGTTTCGACTAATATCACAGCAACATGGATGTTGAAATCTTTTGATGCATACGGACGATCCAGATGATCTCGTAGTTAATTTGTCGTGTATCCGCATAGTGAAAGATGATTTTGGAACTCATGAACTACCTTAGGATTTCCATTTTGTCGTTTTTGCTAAGTGTCGTGGAAAGAAATATATCTGATCTAGAACTTACAACGTCAATAACGAAGTTTCCAAAAGAAGAAAGAAACGAATTCATTTATTATTCTTCGCTTGGAGTCCACATTTTGTTGACCCTTGTTTCTTTCTTCGGACGTGCCCATTTTGATTAACTTCGTCCCTGAGTGGGGGAAAAGTAGTTCACCTAATCTTTTTCCTCATTGCAATATTGGGCATTTCTTCGGTGGGGCAGTGGACCCTCACCAGCGGTACTTGTACGAGTACGCGCGTAGCCTGCTTTGGGAGCTAGGGTCGGTCGGTAATTAGGGGCTCGGTAGGGATTGTTAAAATGCAGGTCTTTTGCCTCGCATTGTTGTCCATTTAATTGTACACCGATGGACTCTTTGGGTAGAAATTGGGATTGGGGGATGCCATCAACCGATCACATATTTTTGTAATTTGGATCCTACATAATCCCAAATATTTTTAAGTGTTAATTTGAAAGTTCTGTTTGCATCGACCTTGGCCATTGATTCCGTGTTTTGACTAATATCGCAGCGACATGGATGTTGAAATCTTTTGATGCATACTGACAATCCAGATGATCTTGTAGTAAATCTGTCGTGTATCCGCATGGTGAAAGATGATATTGGAACTCATAAACTACCTTAGGATTTCCATGTTGTCGGTTTTGCTAAGTGCCGTGGAAGAAATATATTTAATCTAGAACTTATAACTTCAATAAAGAAGTTTCCAAAAGAAGAAAGAAACAAATTCATTTATTATTCTTCGCTTGGAGTCCACATTTTGTTAATATTTGGCCTCTTGTTTCTTTCTTCATACGTGCCCATTTTGATCAACTTCATCACCGGGTCGGGGGTAAATAGTTCCCCGAATCTTTTTCCTCTAATATCAATATTGGGCATTTCTTCGGTGGGGCAGTGGACCCCCACCAGCGGTACTTGTAGGAGCACGCCCGAGCCTGCTTTAGGAACTAGCATCGGTCGGCAGTTTGGCGCTCGGTTGGGATTGTGAAAATGCAGGTCCCTTCCCTCGAATTGTTGTCCACTTAATGGTACAACGATGGACTTTTTGGGTAGAAATTGGGATTGGGGGATGCCATCGACCGATTGCATAATTTTGTAATTTGGATCCTACATAATCCCAAATATTTTAGTGTTAATTTGAAATTCCTGTTTGCATCGACCTTGGCCCTTCATTCCGTGTTTTGACTGATATCGCAGCAACATGGATGAAATCTTTTGATGCATAGTGACTATCCTGATGATCTCTTAGTAAATCTGTCGTGTATCCGCATAGTGAAAGATGATATTGGAACTCATAAACTACCTTAGGATTTCCATGTTGTCGTTTTTGCTAAGTGCCGTGGGAGGAATATATCTGATCTAGAACTTTTAACTTGAATAAAGAAGTTTCCAAAAGAAGAAAGAAACAAAATCATTTATTATTCTTCTCTTGGAGTCCACATTTTGTGGATATTTGGCCTCTTGTTTCTTTCTTCAAGCGTGCCCATTTTGATTAACTTCGTCACAGGGTCGGGGGTAAATAGTTCACCGAATCTTTTTCCTCTAATATCAACATTGGGATTTCTTCGGTGGGGCAGTGGACCCCCACCAGCAGTACTTGTAGGAGCACGCCCGTAGCATGCTTTGGGAACTTGCATCGGTCGGCAATTTGGCGCTCGGTTGGGATTGTGAAAATGCAGATCCCTTCCCTCGCATTGTTGTCCACTTAATTTTAAATCCGATGGACTCTTTGGGTAGAAATTGGGATTGGGGGATGGCATCAACTGATCGCATTTTTATGTAAATTGCACCCTACGTAATCCCGAAAATCTAAGTGTTAATTTGAACGTCCTGTTTGCATCGACCTTGGCCCTTCATTCCGTGTTTCGACTAATATCGCAACAATATGGATGTTGAAATCTTTTGATGCATACGGACGATCCAGATGATCTCGTAGTTAATCCGTCGTCTATCCGCGTAGTGAAAGATGATATTGGAACTCATAAACTACCTTAGTATTTCCATATTGTCGTTTTTGCTAAGTGTCGTGGAAATAAATATATCTGATCTAAAACTTACAACGTCAATAACGAAGCTTCAAAAAGAAGAAAGAAACGAATTCATTTATTATTCTTCGCTTCGAGTCCACTTTTCTTTGTTATTTGGACCCTTGTTTCTTTCTTCGGACGTGCCCATTTTGATTAACTTCGTCCCTGGGTGGGGGAAAAGTAGTTCACCTAATCTTTTTCCTCATTGCAATATTGGGCATTTCTTCGGTGGGGCAGTGGACCCTCACCAGCGGTACTTGTTCGAGTACGCGCGTAGCCTGCTTTGGGAGCTAGGATCGGTCGGCAATTAGCGGCACGGTAGGGATTGTTAAAATGCAGGTCTTTTTCCTCGCATTGTTGTGCATTTAATTGTACACTGATGGACTCTTTGGGTAGAAATTGGGATTGGGGGATGCCATGAACCGATCGCATATTTTTGTAATTTGGATCCTACATAATCCCAAATACTTTAGTGTTAATTTGAAAGCCCTGTTTGCATCCACCTTGGCCCTTCATTCCGTGTTTTGACTAATATCGCAAGCAACATGGATGTTGAAATCTTTTGATGCATACTGACTATCCAGATGATGTCGTAGTAAATCTGTCGTGTATCCGCATAGTGAAAGACGATATTGGAACTCATAAACTACCTTAGTATTTCCATGTTGTCGTTTTTGCTAAGTGCCGTGGAAGGAATATATTTTATCTAGAACTTATAACTTCAATAATGAAGTTTCCAAAAAAAGAGAGAAACAAATTCATTTATTATTCTTCGCTTGGAGTCCACATTTTGTTTATATTTGGCCTCTTGATTTCTTTCTTCATGCGTGCCCATTTTTATCAACTTCGTCACCGGGTCGGGGGAAAATAGTTCACCGAGTCTTTTTCCGCTAATATCAATATTGGGCATTTCTTCGGTGGGACAGTGGACCCCCACCAGCGATACTTGTCGGAGCACGCCCGTAGCCTGCTTGGGAACTAGCATCGGTCGGCAATTTGGCGCTCGGTTGGGATTGTGAAAATGCAGGTCCCTTCCCTCGCATTGTTGTCCACTTAATTGTACAACGATGGACTCTTTGGGTAGAAATTGGGATTGGGGAATGCCATCAACTGATAGCATATTTTTGTTAATTGGACCCTACGTAATCTCGAATATTTTAGTGTTAATTTGAATGTGTTTGCATTGACCTTCGCCCTTCATTCTGTGTTTTGACCAATATCGCAGCGACATGGATGTTGAAATCTTTTGATGCATACTGACTACCCAGTTGATCTCGTAGTAAATCTGTCGTGTATCCGCATAGTGAAAGATGATATTGGAACTCATAAACTACCTTAGTGCCGTGGAAGAATTATATTTTATCTAGAACTTATAACTTCAATAAAGAAGTTTCCAAAAGAAGAAAGAAACAAATTCATTTGTTATTCTTCGCTAGGAGTCCACATTTTGTTGATATTTGGCCTCTTGTTTCTTTCTTCATGCGTGCCCATTTTGATCAACTTCATCACCGGGTCGGGGGAAAATAGTTCACGGAATCTTTTTCCTTTCATATCAATATTGGGCATTTCTTCGGTGGGGCAGTGGACCCCCACCAGCGGTACTTGTAGGAGCACTCCCGTAGCCTGCTTTGGGAACTAGCATCGGTCGGCAATTTGGCGCTCGGTTGGGATTGTGAAAATGCAGGTCCAATCCCTCGTATTGTTGTCCACTTAATTGTACACTGATGGACTCTTTGGGTAGAAATTGGGATTGGGGAATGCCATCAACTGATCGCATATTTTTGTTATTTGGACCCTACGTAATCCCGAATATTTTAGTGTCAGTTTGAAATTCCTGTTTGCATCGACCTTGGCACTTCATTCCGTGTTTTGACTAAAATCGCAGCAACATGGATGTTGAAATCTTTTGATGCATACTGACTATCAAGTTGATCTCGTAGTAAATCTGTCGTGTATCCGCATAGTGAAAGATGATATTGGAACTCATAAACTACCTTAGGATTTCCATGTTGTCCTTTTTACTAAGTGCCGTGGAAGAAATATATTTTATCTAGAACTTATAACTTCAATAATGAAGTTTCCAAAAGAAGAAAGAAAAAAATTGAATTATTATTCTTCGCTTGGAGTCCACATTTTGTTGATATTTTGCCTCTTGTTTCTTTCTTCTTGCGTGCCCATTTTGATTAACTTCGTCACCGGGTTGGGGTAAAATATTTCACCGAATCTTTTTCCTCTCTTATCAATATTGGGCATTTCTTCGGTGGCGCAATGGGCCCCTACCAGCGGTACTTGTTGGAGCACGCCCGTAGCCCGCTTTGGGAACTAGCATCGGTCGGCAATTTGGCGCTCGGTTGGGATTGTGAAAAATGCAGGTCCCTTCCCTCGCATTGTTGTCCACTTAATTGTACAACGATGGACTCTTTGGGTAGAAATTGGGATTGGGGGATGCCATCAACTGATCGCATATTTTTGTTATTTGGACCCTATGTAATCCTAAATATTTTAGTGTTAATTTGAATGTGTTTGCATCGACCTTGGCCCTTCATTCCGATTGTTGAAATCTTTTGATGCATACGGACGATCCAGATGATGTCGTAGTAAATCTTTGTTTTTTCCGCATAGTGAAAGATGATATTGGAACTCATAAACTACCTTAGGATTTCCATGTTGTCGTTTTTGCTACGTTTTATTATTCTTCGCTTGGAGTCCGCATTTTGTTGATATTTGGACCCTTGTTTCTTTCTTCGGACGTGCCCATTTTGATTAACTTCGTCACTGAGTGGGGGAAAAATAGTTCACCTAATCTTTTTCCTCATTGCAATATTGGGCATTTCTTCGGTTGGGCAGTGGACCCTCAACAGCGGTACTTGTACTAGTACGCACGTAGCCTGCTTTGGGAGTTTGGATCGGTCGGCAATTAGGGGCTCGGTAGGGATGGTTAAAATGCAGGTCTTTTGCCTCGCGTTATTGTCCATTTAATTGTACACCGATGGACTCTTTGGGTAGAAATTGGGATTGGGGGATGCCATCAACCAATCGCATATTTTTGTAATTTGGATCCTACATAATCCCAAATATTTTAGTGTTAATTTGAAAGTGCTGTTTGCATCGACCTTGGCCCTTCATTCCGTGTTTTGACTAATATCGCAGCAACATGGATGTTGAAATCTTTTGATGCATACTGACTATCCAGATGATGTCGTAGTAAATCTGTCGTGTATCCGCATAGTGAAAGATGATATTGGAACTCATAAACTACCTTTGGATTTCCATGTTGTCGTTTTTGCTAAGTGCTGCGGAAGAAATATATTTTATCTGGAACTTATAACTTCAATAATGAAGTTTCCAAAAGAAGAAATAAACAAATTCATTTATTATTCTTCGCTTAGAGTCCACATTTTGTTGATATTTGGCCTGTTGTTTCTTTCTTCATCCATGCCCATTTTGATCAACTTCGTCACCGGGTTGGGGGAAAATAGTTCACCGAATCCTTTTCCTCTCTTATCAATTTTGGGCATTTCTTCGGTGGGGCAGTGGACCCCCACCAGCGGTACTTGTAGTAGCACGCCCGTAGCCTGCTTTGGGAACTAGCATCGGTCGGTAATTTGGCGCTCGGTTGGGATTGTGAAAATGCAGGTCCTTTCCCTCGCATTGTTGTCCGCTTAATTGTACAACGATGGACTCTTTGGGTAGAAATTGGGATTGGGGGATGCCATCAACTGATCGCATATTTTTGTTATTTGGACCTTACGTTATCCCGAATATTTTAGTGTTAATTTGAAAGTCCTGTTTGCATCGACCTTGGCCCTTCATTCCGTGTTTTGACTAATATCGCAGCAACATGGATGTTGAAATCTTTTGATGCATATTGACTATCCAGATGATCTCGTAGTAAATCTGTCGTGTATCCGCATAGTGAAAGATGATATTGCAACTCATAAACTACCTTTGGATTTTCATGTTGTCGTTTTTGCTAAGTGCTGCGGAAGAAATATATTTTATCTAGAACTTATAACTTCAATAATGAAGTTTCCAAAAGAAGAAAGAAACAAATTCATTTATTATTCTTCGCTTGGAGTCCACATTTTGTTGATATTTGGCCTGTTGTTTCTTTCTTCATGCATGCCCATTTTGATAAACTTCGTCACTGGGTCGGGGGAAAATAGTTCACCGAATCCTTTTCTTCTCATATCAATATTAGGCATTTCTTCGGTGGGACAGTGGACCCCCACCAGCGGTACTTGTAGGAGCACGCCCGTAGCCTACTTTGGGAACTGGCATCGGTCGGCAATTATGCGCTCGGTTGGGATTGTGAAAATGCAGGTCCCTTCCCTCGCATTGTTGTCCACTTAATTGTACAACGATGGACTCTTTGGGTAGAAATTGGGATTGGGGGATGCCATCAACGGATCGCATATTTTTGTTATTTGGACCTTACGTTATCCCGTATATTTTAGTGTTAATTTGAATGTCCTGTTTGCATCGACCTTGGCCCTTCATTCCGTGTTTTGACTAATATTGCAACAACATGGATGTTGAAATCTTTTGATGCATACGTACGATCCAGATGATGTCGTAGTAAATCTGTGGTGTATCCGCATAGTTAAAGATGATATTGGAATTCATAAACTACCTTAGGATTTCCATGTTGTCTTTTTTGCTAAGTTTTATTATTCTTCGCTTGGAGTCCAAATTTTGTTGATATTTGGACCCTTGTTTCTTTCTTCGGACGTGCCCATTTTGATTAACTTCGTCACTGAGTGGGGGAAAAATAGTTCACCTAATCTTTTTCCTCATTGCAATATTGGGCATTTCTTCGGTTGGGCAGTGGACCCTCACCAGCAGTACTTGTACTAGTACGCACGTAGCCTGCTTTGGGAGCTAGGATCGGTCGGCAATTAGGGGCTAGGTAGGGATTGTTAAAATGCAGGTCTTTTGCCTCGGATTGTTGTCTATTTAATTGTTCTCCGATGGACTCTTTGGGTAGAAATTGTGATTGGGGGATGCCATCAACTGATCGCATATTTTTGTTTTTTGGATCCTTCGTAATCCCGAATATTTTAGTGTTAATTTGAATGTCTTGTTTGTATCGACCTTGGCCCTTCATTCCGTGTTTTGACTAATATCGCAACAACATGGATGTTGAAATCTTTTGATGCATACGGACGATCCAGATGATCTCGTTGTAAATCTGTCGCGTATCCGCATAGTGAAAGATGATATTGTAACACAAACTATCTTAGGATTTCCACGTTGTGGTTTTTGCTAAGTGCCGTGGAAAGAAATATATTTTATCTACAACTTATAACTTCAATAATTAAGTTTCCAAAAGAAGAAAGAAACAAATTCATTTATTATTCTTCGCTTGGATTCCACATGTTGTTGATACTTGGCCTCTTGTTTCTATCTTCGGACGTGCCCATTTTGATCAACTTCGTGATCGAATAGGGGAAAAATAGTGCACCGAATCCTCTCATAGCAATATTGGGCATTTCTTCGGTGGGGCAGTGGACCCCCACTAGCAGTACTTGTAGGAGCATGCGCGTAGCTGATTTATGGAACTAGGATCGGTCGGCAATTTCGGGCTCGGTTGGTGTTGTGAAAATGCAGGTCCCTTCCCTCGCATTTTTGTCCACTTAATTGTAAACCGATGGACTCTTTGGGTAGAAATTGGGATTGGGGGATGCCATCGACTGATCGCATGTTTTTGTAATTTGGATCCTACATAATCCAGAATATTTTAGTGTTTATTAGAAAGTCCTGTTTGCATCGACCTTGGCCCTTCATTCTGTGTTTTGACTAATATTGCAGCAACTTGGATGTTGAAATCTTTTGATGCATAGTGACAATCCAGATGATCTCGTATGAAATCTGTCGTGTATCCTCGTAGTGAAAGATGATATTGGAACTCATAAACTACCTTAGGATTTCCTTGTTGTAGTTTTTGCTAAGTGTTGTGGAAGGAAATATATTTTATCTAGAACTTATAGCTTCAATAATGAAGTTGCCAAAAGAAGAAAGAAACAAATTCATTTATTATTCTTCGCTTGGAGTCCACATTTTGTTGATTTTTGGCCCCTTGTTTCTTTCTTCGGGTGTGCCCATTTTGATCAACTTCGTGATCGAGTAGGGGAAAAATAGTTCAACGAATCCTCTCATAGCAATATTGGGCATTTCTTCAGTGGGGCAGTGGACTCCTACGAGCGGTACTTGTAGGAGCACGCCCATAGCTCGCTTTGGGAACTAGCATCGGTCGGCAATTAGGGGCTCGGTTGAGTTTATGAAAATGCAGGTCCCTTCCCTCGCATTGTTGTCCACTTAATTGTACACCGATGGACTTTTTGGGTAGAAATTGGGATTGGGGGATGCCATCAACGGATCGCAAGTTTTTGTAATTTGGATCCTACATAATCTGGAATATTATAGTGTTAATTAGAAAGTCCTGTTTGCATCGGCCTTGGCCCTTCATACTTTGTTTTGACTAACATCGCAACAACGTGGATGTTGTAATCTTTTGATGCATAGTGACGATCCTGATGATCTCGTATTAAATCTGTCGTGTACCTGCACTGTGAAAGACGATATTGGAACTTATAATTCATAAACTACCTTAGGATTTCCATGTTGTCGTTTTTGCTAAGTGCCGTGGAAAGAAATATATTTTTACTAGACCTTATAACTTCAAGAATGAAGTTTCCAAAAGAAAAAAGAAACGAATTCATTTATTATTCGTCGCTTGGAGTCCACATTTTGTTTATATTTGGCCTCTTGTTTCTTTCTTCGGGCATGCCCATTTTGATCAACTTCGTCACCGGGTCGGGGGAAAATAGTTCACCGAATCTTTTTCCTCTCAAAGCAATAATGGGCATTTCTTCGGTGGGGCTGTGGACCCCCACTAGCGGTACTTTTAGGGGCACACCCATTGCCTGCTTTGGGAACTGGCATCGGTCGGCAATTAGGGGCTCGGTTGGGATCGTGAAAATGCAGGTCCCTTCCCTCGCATTGTTGTCCACTTAATTGTACACCGATGGACTTTTTGGTTAGAAATTGGAATTGGGGGATGTCATTATCTGATCGCATATTTTTGTTATTTGCTCCCTACATAATCCCGATTATTTTAATGTTAATTTGATAGTCCTGTTTGCATCGAGCTTGGCCCTTCATTCCGTGTTTTGACTAAATTGCAGCAACATGGATGTTGAAATCTTTTGATGCATACGGACGATCCAGATGATCTCGTTGTAAAATCTGTCGTGTATCTGCATAGTGAAAGATGATATTGGAACTCATAAACTACCTTAGGAATCTCATATTGTCGTTTTTGCTGAGTGCCGTGGAAAGAAATATATTTTAACTAGACCTTATAACTTCAGGAATGAAGTTTCCAAAAGGAGAAAGAAATGAATTCATTTATTATTCTTCGCTTGGAGTCCACATTTTGTTGATATTTGGCCCCTTGTTTCTTTCTTCGGACGTGCCCATTTTGATTAACTTCGTCTCTGCGTGGGGGAAAAATAGTTCACCTATTCTTGTTCCTCTCATCGCAATTTTGGGCATTTCTTTGGTGGGGCAGTGGACGCTCACCAGCGGTACTTGTACGAGCATGCGCGTAGCCTGCTTTGGAACTAGGATCGGTCGACAATTAGGGGATCGGTAGGGATTGTTAAAATGCAGGTCCTTTCCCTCACATGGTTGTCCACTTAATTGTACACCGTTGGACTCTTTGGGTAGAAATAGGGATTGTGGGATGCCTTTAACTGATCACATATTATTGAAATTTGGACCCTATATAATCCAGAATATTTTAGTTTCAGTTTGGAAGTCCTGATTGCATCTACCTCGGCCCTTCATTTCGTGTTTTGACTAATATTGCAGCAACATGGATGTTGAATTCTTTTGATGCATACTGACGATATAGATGATCGCGTAGTAAATCTGTCGTGTATCCGCATAGTAAAAGATGATATTGGAACTCATAAACTACCTTAGGATTTCCATTATGTCGTTTTTGCTAAGTGCCGTGGAAAGAAATAAATTTTATGTCGGGCTTATAACGTCAATAATAAAGTTTCCAAAAGAAGAAAGAAACAAATTCATTTATTATTCGTCGCTTGGAGTCCACATTTTGTTTATATTTGGCCCTTTGTTTCTTTCTTTGGATGTGGCTATTTTGATTTACTTCGTTAGTGAGTGGGGGAAAAATAGTTCACCTAATCGTTTTCCTTTCGTAGCAATATTGGGCATTTCTTCGGTCGGGCAGTGGACCCCCACTACCTGTACTTCTACGAGCACGGGCCTAGCTAGCGTTGGGAACTAGGATCAGTTGTCATTTAGGTGCTCGGTTGGGATTGTGAAAATGTTGGTCCCTTCCCTCGCTTTATTGTCCACATAATTTATACGGTTATACCGATAAACTCTTTGGGTAGAATTTGGGATTGGGCGATGCCATCAACAGATCGCATATTTTAGTAATTTGGACACTATATAATCTCGAATATTTTAGTGTTAATTAGAAAGTCTTGTTTGCATTGACCTTGGCTCTTCATTCAATGTTTTGACTAATATCGTAGCAACATGGATGTTGAAATCGTTTGATGCATAATGACGATCCAGATGATCTCGTAGTAAATCTGTTGTGTATCCGCATAGTGAAATATTATATTGCAACTCATAAACTACCTTAGGATTTCCATGTTGTCGTTTTGGCTAAGTGCCGTGGAAAGAAATATATTTTATCTAGAACTTATAACTTCGATGATGAAGTTTCCAAAAAAAGAGAGAAAATTCATTTATTATTCTTCGCTTGGCGTCCACATTTTGTTGATATTTGGCCCTTTGTTTTTTTCTTCGGAAGTGCCCATTTTGATTAACTTCATCAGTGTGTGGGGGAAAATAGTCCACCTAATCGTTTTCCTCTCATAGCAGTATTGTGCATTTCTTCGGGGGGGGGGGGGCACTACCGGTACTTCTACGAGAACGCGCCTAGCCGGCTAGGATCGGTCGGCATTTAGGGACTCGGTTGGGATTGTGAAAATACAGGTCCCTTCCCTCGCATTGTTGTCCACTTAATTGTACACTGATGGAATCTTTGGGTAGAAATTGGGATTGGGGGTTGGATCGCATATTTTTTTTAATTTGGACCCTATATAATCCCTATTATTTTAGTGTTAATTTGAAAGTCCTATTTGCATCAACCTTGGCCCTTCATTCCGTGTTTTGACTAATATCACAGCAACATGGATGTTGAAATCTTTTGATGCGTACGGACGATCCAGATGATCTCGTAGTAAATTTGTCGTGTATCCGCATTGTGAAAGATGATATTGGAACTCATAAACTACCTTCGGATTTCCATGTTGTCGTTTTTGCTAAGTGTCGTGGAAAGAAATATATTTGACCTAGAACTTACAACGTCAATAACGAAGTTTCCAAAGGAAGAAAGAAACTAATTCATTTATTATTCTTCGCTTGGAGTCCACATTTTGTTGATATTTGGACCCTTGTTTCTTTCTTCGGACGTGCCCATTTTGATTAACTTCGTCACTGAGTGGGGGAAAAATAGTTCACCTAATCTTTTTCCTCATTGCAATATTGGGCATTTCTTCGGTGGGGCAGTGGACCCTCACCAGCGGTACTTGTACGAGCACGCGTAGCTAGTTTAGGGAACTAGGATCGGTCGGCAATTTCGGGCTGGGATTGTGAAAATGCAGGTCGCTTTTGTCGCATTGTTGTCCACTTAATTGCACACCGATGGACTCTTTGGGTAGAAATTGGGATTGGGGGATGCCACCAACTGATCGCATATTTTTGTAATTTGGACTCTATATAATCCTGAATATTTTAGTTTTAATTTGGATGTCCTGGTTGCATCTTCTTTGGCCCTTCATTCCGTGTTTTGACTTATATCGTAGCAACATGGATGTTAAAATCTTTTGATGCATACAGATGATCCAGATGATCGCGTAGTAAATCTGTTGTGTATCCGCATAGTGAAAGACGATATTAGAACTGATGAACTACCTTAGGATTTCCATGTTGTTATTTTTGCTAAGTGTCGTGGAAAGAAATATATTTAATCGAGAACTTATAACTTCAATAATGAAGTTTCCAAAAGAAGAAAGAAACGAATTCATTTATTATTCTTTGCTTGGAGTCCACATTTTGTTAATATTTGGCTCCTTGTTTCTTTCTTCGAACTTGCCCATTTTGATTAACTTCGTCTCTGAGTGGGGGAAAAATAGTTCGCCTTATCCTTTTCCTCTCATCGCAATTTTGGGCATTTCTTTGGTGGGGCAGTGGACCCGCACCAGCGGTACTTGTACGAGCACGCGCGTAGCTGGTTTAGGGAACTAGGATCAGTCGGCAAGTAGGGGCTCAGTTGGTATTGTGAAAATGCTGGTCCTTTCCCTTGCATTGTTGTCCACTTTATTGAACACCGATGGACTCTTTGGGTATAAATTGGGAAAGTTGGATGCCATCAACTTGTAAAGAAATAGTCCAACAGGTAAGCTCGACGTAATGGGTTAGCAACCCATGTATTGGGTCAGCCCATGTATGAGTTTTCAATAGATAAGATAGACTTTAGTTTCCTTAGTTATGCCTGTAATCATGTAATCAGATCTCTAATCAGATCCTTTAATCTAGGCTACAGTGTTATATATGTTTCCTTCGTCAATATAATATACACAGAAGATTCTCTTGCAATTCGTCTCTCTCTTGTATGCTTTTGTGAGATCTATTGTATGGTTCTGCATAGTTCAAGGATCTCTAACATGGTATCATAGCCCTCATCGTCTGTCCATTCAAGCATAAGAGACAGTCATGTTCGTCTGGGATCAAGCCTGCAACTTGCTGTGATCAAAGCTGGCCCACCTGTTGATCACTCTGCATCAGAAAACCTCCCATACTGGTTGTTTATTTATCCTGGGAATTCTACATATTTTTTTCCAGATTTTTGCTTCATCTGAGGTAGGCCAATTTCTCTGATTTGTACTTCTCTCTTTTGAGCATAAAGTTTTCATCAAGACCGTTTAGATTTATGGTTTCTCAAGCTTTCATCAAACTTCCACCTTGAGGAGTTTTGGATTTTTGAGGCAGAGATTACAATGTGATTTGATCATTCCCCTGATCATCCATTGGGGCCCACAGATTATATCTATGGCCAGATCCAAGGTCGCCTGGACCATTTTGTGGGCTATATGCAATCATATTGCTTCCTGTAGTTGTGATCTGTCATCTGATCACTCAGTGAGGCCCATAGCACTCATCTGTGCTCTTATTCAAGTCAACTGGACCTCCTGTATTGGAATTTTTCAGATTTGGATAGTTGTTGTGGCTGGATTTCAAATCTAACTTGGCTTCTGTGCTGGATTTCTCCTATTTTCCATTTGTGAGCAAATTTTTTTGTTCCGATGTCTACTGATCGAACTGTATCGGGTATTACTGTCATACTTGATGGCTCAAATTATCCATATTGGTCCCATCTCATGCAAAATTTCCTCAAAGGTCAAAAATTGTGAAAATATGTTGCTCCGCAGATCCCTACACCAGATAGTAAGGATGCTAAGTTTGAGGAATGAGAAGCTTCCATCGAGAAATTAAACTCTTGGATTGCCAATTCAGTCAATCCATCTATTGGAAATCAATTGGCTAAATTCAATTATCCTAAGGACGCTTGAGATTTTTTGGCACGATTATATACTCAGTCTAATGCTGCTCGGTGGTATCAATTAGAATGAGACATTAAAAATGCAGACCAAGGAAATGACTCCATTCGTGATTTGTTCATCAAAATGATTGCCTTATGGGACCAACTGGCTCTAATGGAACCCAATTTTAAAACAACTGATGATGCTCATACTTTTGAAGTCTATCGGTAGCAGACTCGCCTGGTTCAATTTCTTATGGCCCTCCGCCCTGATTTTGAACATGTTCGCGGTCAATTATTACATCGGTCACCACTGCCTTTTGTGGATACGGCGCTCTCGGAACTTTTGGCAGAAGAACAAACTCAGCTTTCCCCTACAAGGAAGAAACATGTGGAACCCACACATGTATTGTCAGCAAATGTTAGTACCCCACAGAATGATCGCTCATTTCCATTTGGTACCAATGACTTTTGCAATTATTGTAAGAAGAAAGGACACTGGAAACGGGACTGCCCTACCAGACCTTAAAGGCCAAACAATAAGAACAAACACTCTGGTCCGCAGCCCAATCGTGGTCCCATGCAATCTTATCCACAGTGACCCTATGCGGCCAATGTTGCTGAAAATGATAGTTTTGTGCCTCCGCAAATGGATCTTACAACTCAGATTCAAGTTATGGTTGATGAGCGCATGCAACAGTTGTTTCTGGCTTCCTCCACTGGTTTTGCTTCTTAGATGATCACTACACCCTCAGCCTCTAGTTTTGCCATGACCATTTCTGGTCCGTCGGGTACTCTTGATACTACATGGATTTTTGATTCTGGTGCAACCTATCATATGACAAATGATGTTTCCAAACTTCATAATTGTTAGAACCCTGCTAGCTCTCTCACCATCCATACTGCTGATGCCACTCCTCTACCAGTCTCCCTTATTGGCTCTGTTTCAAATAAGTTGCTCTCTCTCACTAATGTTTTGTGTGTTCCTCACCTGTCTATCAACTTAATCTTTGTTAGTCAATTGACTTCTTCTGGATTTCTTGTCTCATTTTCTTCGATTGGCTGTTCTGTGCAGGATCCGCGCACCGGGAGACAGATTGGGACCGGCCTTAGGCCAGGAGGACTTTACTATCTCCACTTGCTGCATCTTCCATCATCCAGCATATCCCCTGCCGCGCTCGTTTCATCTACATCTCCCTTTGCCCTTTGGCACTCTCGTTTAGGACATTTATCTTTAAATAAAATGAAGTTTTTATTTACTAGTGGTGTATTTGGAAACATTTCTGTATCAGACATTTCTATTTGTTTTGGTTGCCAATATGGTAAACAACATCCATTCCCTTATAATAAAATCACTTCTTCTACCAATGCTCCTTTTGCTTTGGTGCATTCTGACATCTGGGGACCTGCCTCTCAGCCAACGAATGGTGGTTCCCTTTATTATGTGTTGTTTATTGTTGATTTCACTAGGTATACATGGTTGTATTTAATGAAAAATCTTTCTGAGTTATACACAATCTACACTGCTTTCTCCACCATGGTTTCCACTCAATTTGACACGAGGATTAAAATATTCAGGTCCGACTTCGGGGGAGAATACATATCCCACAAATTTCATTCTTACCTGACCAGTCAAGGGACTCTAGCTCAATTATCCTGTCCTGCTACACCACAGCAAAATGGTGTAGCAGAATGAAAACATAGACATATCCTAAAGACTGCTAGGTCCTTGATTTATTCCTCACATGTTCCTCTGCAATTTTGGAGGAAGCAGTCCTGACTGCAATCTATTTGATTAACAGAATACCATCCTCTATTTTATCTGGCACATCTCCTTGTGAAAAGTTGTTTTCTTGTAAACCTGACTTGTCCTATCTCTAAGTTTTTAGCTGCACCTGTTTTGTTCTGTTGCATGATAATGAGAGAACCAAACTTTCCCCAAAATCCACTGTCTGTGCCTTTCTAGGGTATGGCATTGAACAAAAAGGCTATCGATGCTATGATCCTAAAACCAAACGGTTGCGGGTCTCTCGTAATGTCACCTTCCTGGAACAAATACCTTTTTATACATTACCTACACAATCCTCTTCTCCTGAGCAATCTACGGTCCATTCTCTTGATCCCTTTCCAGACCTGTTTCCCTCCGATACCCCTTTTCCTCCACCCCTGCAGGTATATCATCGTCGGCCCAAACCTCCATCTGCTCCAGATGTAGCCCTACCTCCTACTTCTGACCATGGGCCTATCTCTTATGCTCCAGATCTGCAGGATCCTCCTCAAACTCGAAGGTACCCCTTGCGCACCATAATTCCTCCATCCCGTTTTGGCTTTGTTTGTACTGATCATTTTTCTCTATCATATAAGTCCTTCCTTGCAGCAATTCATATTTTGGCAGAACCTAAATCTTATAAGGAGGCCATTACTCATCCGCACTGGAGATCTGCCATTGTCGAAGAGCTTGCAGCTCTACTGGAAAACTCACACATGGGACCGAGTTCCTCCCCCTCCGGGAAACGGGATATCGGCTGCAAATCAAATCGAATTATAGATACTTAATTGTACATGAGTTATGACTAAGCTAATTGTAGTTTAACTAGAATACAATAGCTAATTAAGATACAAATACAAGTAATGGGCCCAGATGGGCCTGCGCAGATGGGCTTGATTGACAGAATGATCACCACAAATGATCAAAGAGTCTTATTCATTCTGACACCGTGTAAACTCATTTCCAATTTGGTCTTCCAATTTTGTAAATCCTTAACGCTTAATCCTATAAGCTCTTGCCCCATCAATTGCCTGCAGTTACATGAACAAATATTAGATCAATGTACGTGAAAGTTATTGTCGTATTTTTGTATTCATTACTATGCTTAATATGATGCAAAAGACTTTTTGTGTTTCTAACTACTCTAAGTTCATTTAAGGAATCAACAGCACAAAGGCTGTTTATTAATTAGTCTAATGGTGGGTATCAAAATTTGGGCAGGAATGTCTGATGCATGATATATAGGGGACATTATAAGTTGGCATGAAATACTTATATCAATAATGTTGTCAATCTTAAGATATTTTATGAGCATACTCACTTTTTTTTTTTTTGGGGTAAAAGCAATAGTCGCTTAGGAATAAGAGGTGGGCAAGAATTTGAGCTATAAGCATTAGTAAAAGAAATACCTCATGATTGATGAATAATTTAGTCTCAAGTTTGGTTTGACACCTTTAATTGCTGATTTAAAGGACTATTTCCTTTTCAATTTTTGTTCTATATATGCGAGAAAATGTATTTTTATTTATTCAACAATTATAGGTAGTTCTTCACCTTCAAGACGTAGAAGGTTTTATGTTATGGTGGATATTTCCTTAAACATTTCCACAATATTTCTTCATAGTGCTTGTGGAATTAGTTTTTGAGATTCCCACATACTCTTCTTTGTCCATTTGTGGTTGAATTCTCGTGGCAGCCTTAACAAAAATCGAGTAGCTATGAATTTTAATGAGGTGTTGGAAACAAATGTTGGGTTGCATTAAAATGGTTAATGATTATCATAGAAAGAATTGTACATGTCAGAGTTGTAACAATAGATCCTCTTAGATCTAGTCTCTTATGAAGAAGTGCCCAAAAAATCCGATGAGAAAGAAATTGGAAAAGAAGAACGAAGAAGAAATAGACAAAAACCCAGAACAGTCAAACACTTGTTTTAATGTTATTTCACTATTGTTGAGAATTAAAAAAATAAAGCCCCTCAAGTTTTTAGTATTTACATAGAACCCCCTGGGCTCAACAAAAATTATAAATAAGTCCTTTACTCTAACTCTTAATACCCCTTCTTAAGCTGATGCATAGATATTTACTATGCCCAGGTTGGACAAAACAAAATGCAACCTAGCTTTAGTGATGGCCTTGGTGAGGAAGTCTGCAAACTGATCTTCAGAAGGAACCGGCACCAACAACACATCCTCCTTTATAGTTTTTTCTTGAATAAAAGGACACTCCACTCATGGAAGATTGGATTATTAGCCTGTTTAATCGCTGAAGTACTATCAGAATATAAAATCATTGGACCGTCTTATTTGAATCCTTACTCTTCCAGCAATATCCTTAGCCATAGTAGCTCGGAAAACCCAAGAGCTACAGCTCTGTACTCTGCTTATGCACTAGACTTGGCATTAACAGCCTATTTTCTGCTTTTCCATAAAATAAGATTTCCTCCAACCATTGTACAATTTCATGTAGTAGACTTACGATCCAGCCCAGTCAGAATCTGTAAAGGCCATAGCCTTGGCATGCCCATGTGACTTTTATAGAGTTCCTTGACCAGGTGATCCCTTTAAATATCTGAGAATCTTGTGCATTGTTGTTAAATGATTAGTTCTGGGAGCATACATAAACGGACTTACCAAGCTGAGACAACATAGGAAATGTCCGGCCTAGTAATAGTGAGATAAATTATTTTCCTACCAACCTTTGATACATCCTCTTGTCTTAAAGTAGTTCCCCACTCTCCAAGTGAAGACCGTAATTTTGTTCTATTGGAGTGTCTGCTGGCTCAGCACCAACTTTCCCTGTTTTCTCTAGGAGATCAAGAATATATTTTCTGTGTGAGATGACAATTCCGCTTCTTGACCTTGCCACTTCAATGCCTAGAAAATATTTTACTAATCCAAGGTCCTTGATTTCAAACTCCTTTTTGAGGAAACTTTTCAGTTTGGAAATTTCACCACCATCATCTCCTGTGACCACTAATGTCATCAACATACACCACAAGTACAGTATGATCTGCATGACACCTTATAAATCCAAATTTAAGCACAACTCTACTGAATCTTTCAAACCAGGCTCTAGGTAGCTGCTTTAATCCATATAAATAATTTTGAAGGAAACACACTTTATATTTGTGCTCTCTGGCAACAAATCCTGGTGGAGTATACATATAAACCTCTTCCTTCAAGTCCCCGTGCAGAAATTTTGTATGGGATGCATGGTTGACTCTTGACTCTCCCGAGTCATCTCATTTTAATAAGCTGTTTTCATTTTGAACCATTTAATAGGCCGATGCAATTTTATAGTTTAAACTATTAAAGTTTATTTATAAGTAATTATGCAAGAGGTTTGGGGTCAGTACTTAAAAATGATGACTGGAATGCAATTTGAGACTTATATTTGATCTTTTACATTTGATATTTGGACTAACAAATTATGTAATATGCAGATTTTTTTTCTTTATTGTAGTGCTTTTCTTGCATATATAAATTTATTTATCTGATTTGGTTATCATGAATGCATGTAAATAAATATATTTTTATATTTTATAAGTAATGGACTTATTTTTAACTATTCCTAAAATTATTTAAAACAAAAACATGACTCTCTCGAGTCTCCACTTGACTCTATCCGAGTCAACTTTCTTTGCATTAGATGAGTTGAGTTTGTGTCACTAGTTTTCCAACCTTGATGGGATGGTAACACAAGACCGCATCCCTTTTTCTCGCTGCAATGGGAATAACTAAATCAGAAGAAGTACCTGGATGAGGAACAACCTCTAAATTAGAAGGAGTAGGTGGAGAAGATGGAGGATCTGTATCTGGAAGATGATGGTGATAGAGCGGAAACCTCAGGTCTTCCTTTCTTTCTTCTTCTGGAATAACCTTTCAATGGATCCTTGAACTTGTCTATTTTCTCTTGATCTTCAACACTTTGCAACTTTGTACCTATCTCATTCGTTGATCTTGAATATACCGGAGGAGTGACTAAGTCAACAAGAGGTCTCTTCTCTGCTCTCATAAATGAGTTTCTCACTTGCAATGAGTAAAACGGCACTTCTTCGTGAAAACTCACATGCATTGTGACAAAGGTTTGGCCTCTATTCCCCGGAGCATAACATTTCTAGCCCTTGTGATTACTAGGATACCCCACAAATATGCACTTAACTGCATTGGGATTCAATTTATCTTGCTGGTGTTTTGGAACATGCACAAAGCAAGTGCATCCAAACACCTTTGGTGGAACTTGGAACAATGACATACTAGGACATAGTACCTCTATTGGACTCTTTCCATCCAGTGTCCTTGAAGGCATTCTGTTTATTAAATATGTTGCAGTTAAGACACCATCTGACCAAAAATACTTTGGGACGTTCATCTCAAATAAGAGAGCCCGGGTAACATCTAGAAGGTGCCTGTTCTTACGTTCAGCTACCCCATCCTGTTCTGGAGTATAGGCACACGAGGTTTGTGATTCAATCCTATTTGCAGTGAGATAAGACTGAAATTCTTGTGAGATATATTCTCCTCCATCGTCAGATCCAAAAGCTTTGATCCTTCTATCAAACTTAACTTCCACCATTTTATGATATGTTTTAAAATTATTAAAGACTTCATTCTTTGACTTCATTAAGTACACCCATGTAACCCGAGTTGCATCATCAATTAAACTAACAATATAACGATGTCCATAAATAGAGACCACAAGAGAATACCGCACATCAAAGTGAACTAAGTCAATGGACAGGTACTCCGCTTATTAAGATTTACTGCATAAACAATTCTTTTATTTTTGGCAATCTGACATGCATTACATCTCAAAGCACTAACACTTTTATTTTGAATATGTATGCAAGAAATATTCCCAAGACGTTGTACTGGTGCATTACCTAGACGACAGTGCCAGAACAACGCTTTATTCTCATTAGCTACTCCAGGCTGTAGAACTTTAGACTATGTCCTTTTCATATCCAGGGTATAAAGACCATTGTTTTCACTACCACCACCAATCATCTACCCCGTCCTCAGATCCTGAAACACACAATAAGAAAGACAAAAAATGACAAATCATTTGAATTTTTTTGTTAGAGCACTAACTAACATGAGATTAAATGAGAAACAAGGAACATGAAAGACAGATGATAAAGAGAGGTCTGGTAAGGCTTGAACAGTCCATTTCCCAGCTCCTGGAGCATTGGAACCATCAGCAATTCTCACCCTACCATGAGTGGGAGCAGAATAGGATGAAAACTCAGAACGTATACCTGTTACATTATCTGCGGCCCCTGAATCAATAACCCAAGTAGATGAGGGGGTTGAAGATGCAAATGCTGTAGGATTATGGGCAGATGTTATACCGGATGATAATTCTTGAGGCACACCTAATGCCGCCGACCTTTGTCGAAGAACTGCAAGTTCATCCTTCCAATTCTGGCTACTGGTGTCTTGCTCTATAGTCTCATTAGAATGTTCCACTTCAGCTGGTTTCGTCGATTTGAGAGTAGAAAAGATGTGGGAAAAAATTGAAAATATTTGTGCAAGAATGTGGTAAATTGCAGTGAGCAACTGTTCAGAGAAACAAAGGGTTTAAGTTGAATATAGCAAGTGGGATAAGTGTTAGGTTTAGTAGATTATTTGGATCATCTATGGTGTCACTTTGAGTAAAGGGATGTATTTACAAGGCCAGTTAGACTTGCCATGCTTTATTGAGCTATGTATTTGGCAGTGAAGAAAGGACAAGACAAGGTTCTGCATGCTGCAGAAATGTGCATGCTAAGAGAGATGTGTGAAGTTACAAAAAAGGATAAAATTATGAATGAGGACATAAGCTGAAACATCCTGGTTGCGACAATGCTTAGCAGTTGACGCATTCAGTCATTTTATTTATTGTTTTTCAGCTTCATTCGTTTTTTCTAACTGAATAGGGAGATCAAACTCTTGGAGATATTGGTATTTCCTCTGGATTTCGATGGAAACCTTCTTACTCATGATTGCTTGTTATCTGCATAACAATTTCTGTACACTGATTGATGCAGGGCATGAAAGGCTAACTATGTGATGTTATGAGATTAGAAATTATTAGCATTTTGTTAATAGGTGAAATTGTTAGCTTGCGAAGATTATCCTTTTAGTTCTCTTGGTGCAATGAGTCCAACACATCTTCTAGAAGTAGGATTTTGTATCATATTATATTTGCATTTGGACAAATAGAATGCCTGCAATTCAAGACACTTGAATAGTAATTATGCCCAGTGTTCATCAACCACTGTCATCCTGGACATTTCCTTTTTAAAATCTTTGACACAACCTTGATCATGACGCAGTTTTTCCCAATTTTACTCTAACCTAAGTTGGCATCTATGCTACTATTTAGCAGGTTTATTACAACAAATGTCTGCATGCTATTAAAGAAGCAATAGTGGAAACATGATGAGCTAATTTTTATAGACTTAAACCTTCCTTTATCAAAGAAGCAATTGGCAATAATCTAGCATAAATGCACAGTAAATTGAAAGCTTATCATAAAAACCAATTTGATAAAAGACCCACCTTGCAGTGACTACACTGGAACTAAAAGTGACACTATGTGAGAGCCGTGGAAACTTCAAGCAGTATTAATATCACCATCAATCAATATTGCAAGCGAAGCTATTATTAGCACAAAATCTGCATGTTAAAAAGAAAATGATTTTATATCCCACCAACAATTCTCATTATGAACATCTCTAATGGCATCTTTCACTCTACAATTTGAACTTTTTTTTTTCAGCATTCCCTTTCAGGTCTGCATACTAAACTTCCATAATTTTTACAGTAATGCTATTTAAATTTTAAGTATTACATCCTGTTTGCTGTCTGTACTGCATTTTACAAATTGCATGATTTCCTCTCCGTCATAAGCTCGCGACAGTTGAATTATCTTACAATAAGGAAATATGACATGCAGTAGATTTATTGGAGCATTTTTGTGATATCATTTGTGTTTTAGTTTGGAACTTCTATCCATTATTATGCAAACATAGTGATTTACAAACCATTGTTCCCTGGCCTTGCCTGATGCCGACAGCATAACTTTAGAAACAGGATGATTGACTGAACTTGTGGCCCCCTCATTTTTACTAGTGTTGCTAACATCTGCAATCTGCATTCATCGTATTTATTGAAGTTAGAAATTACTGGCATTGTAACTTGATTTTCAAATCTATAGGGGCAAAACTAAGTCACAGTTACTTTACCAAAAAAAAAGTCAGTTCAATTCTGACAACAGAACTTGTTCTGTGTAGACGTAACTAGTGTGGACTCTAGGACTGTATTTCCCTGGTGCTACGGGCAATGCTCTGTTTCATTGCCTATAAACCATCGTCTTCCCTTTTGGCTTTGTATGTTTTTTCAGATCAAGTAGCTGTTGGGTTCGAACTTGTAGATGTAGCATAAACGCTATGCTCATCTTGGTCATGGATGCACGGATCTTTGCAAACCCGTTCATGATTAGAAATTTTTCTTTGGGGCCCGTTCTGCAATTTATTAGGTTAGTAAAAGTAATGTAAAGTCTCTATTTTTCATTTTTCATTTTTCAGATAATGGGTCATATCTAAAGTACACATCTTTAAAATTTCCTCCTTTAAAAAAAATAATTAAAAAAGCAATCTCCTTTTCCACAAAAAAAAAAAAACACCTACTCTTTACATAAAAAGTCAAAAGGACTCCCTACCAATCCACTACAGACAAAATACCATCATAACCCCCTTACATATTATTCTCTCTTAATTTTGATGCTTTACATTACTTTTACTTTAATAGTAAATTGCTAAACGGGCCCTTAGGTAAAAGTTAACATGATCATAATTAGTCCATGAAGGCATTCATTATAGAAAAACATGTCTACATTAATAGAATTACAGTCATTCGATGTTAAATGAGGTATATAATACTGTAAAAGACTATCTCAATAAGTAACATGAGCGAGTTACATGCCTGAAAGAAGCAAAGTTTGACACCAGATAAGAGAGAGAGGACTTTATTGATGATGAAGGTTGGTGAAACATGCCTTTCCGAAAGCCATGACATAAATTTTAACAAAAATGTCTTTGATATACATTTATATCAAACATAAGTTTATTTCATTTTCAACTGTTACACTCATAAAAGCAATTAGAACTGAAGATTCCCAACTTCTTTTATCTTATAGATATTTTAAATGTTTCTAGATAAAGTGGATAAAAACAAATTGAAATGCGAGTCACAAATCAGCATGCAGACTTAATGAAGGATTTCTGCATAGACATACTTGCAGAATTACAGTAGTTAAGAATGGAGTATCTAAGCTGTAGCTCACCTGATACAAGATATGAGTGCGCGAGTGAATGTCCTTAATATAAAAATAAATCAATAAATAAACAAAAACACGATCGATGCAGTTGCAGATATATGTTTAGTTTAGTATAGTATGTAAGTGTGTGGATGCAGATATCTCCTGCGTCCCATTTTTAAAACCATTTTGCCACTTTTAAGAATGTGATTGCGGCCCTCAAAACTCACATGAAAATACTGGATTTGCCCCAAAATCCAACTACCTATTTCAATCTGCCCCCCTCAAACATAAATCCTAGTGCAGATTTTTAGAGATGTGAATAACGTGATTGATCAATCTATTAGGATTCAATTAAAGTTCTATTGCAATGAAAACTGAGTACCTATCCATAGATTGGATGCATGTGATATTAATAGCTAGCTTGAAACAAGAAAAATGAGACAAATATGTACTACTCAGAAGCTTCCTAAATCATTCCTCATGCTTATGTAATTATTACAAGAGTTTTGCACCTCCTAATTTATGTTAACTTTGTCAACTTTGCTTTGCTTAGTACATAAATTAGGGCGGTCAGAAACAGTACTCGAATTAGGTGTGCCTCTGGGAGACCCGAATTCAGAAACAAACAGTAATCGAATTTAGAAGTAGTTAAGCTTTTGGAAAGCCATATTAGAAGAGACGATTTCCTAAATCCTGCATCTATTGCCACCACATCATGGTTTCAATTTAGCCGGCCTAATTATTAGAAAAAATAGACAGCCCAAAATCTACGTACAGGAATATTAGGTGGGTGGACCCACGCAGGTTTGCATCTTTTTCATGATATCATCCATTGAATTTTGTCAGAAGCCTTTTAAAACTGTTTGGCATTTCACAAAGATAAGATGCAAGTGGCATTGTGTGATTAGAGGAGGGGGAAGATGCATTATACTATGCTGCAGCCTCCTGCACTGCACTAGAGCCGGCCTTTATTATGGAAATTGCAAATTAGTAGGTGAGTAGTTCAACCACTTTTTTTTTTTTACAGTACTTTGTGGTGTATCTGGCTACACACGATCATTTATTTATTATTTAGCACTACATATTAATAATGGTTTATTGTTATTCATGAAGACCGACGGTCATCTATGAAAATAACTGAGTTTATTCCTGTATACCTTTCATTGTCATAGCCTCATTCAGTGCTTTTGAGTTCTAGAATGTCAACACTAAAAACAAGACACTATTGTACTTCTTATCCTTCTAATTAGGCATACATCAAATGATCTCCCTGTGTAAGCTATATGTCATTTTCTTCAAAATTTCCTTTTTTTTTTAAATAAGCACCCGAACAGTGTCCACCTTGGAGTGGCATAAGGCATGGATTTGCTTTTCATGTCTTATGTTCAAAACTACACTAGATTTGCTCGGTGTACATTCGTATCGGTTTATCAGGCACCACTCAAGGGAAAGTCTTGTTGGGTCAAAGACTCCAGGGATACCCACATCATCACAAAAGATAAAAATAATTATAAAATAAAATCAAGATTTGAATATTAGTGTTTGTATAGTCCACAATATCAGCAGTGACGAGGGTTCTTTGTGACGGAAGAAAAAGGAGCTATTTTGAGATATTTAGTATTTTAGACCAATTTCATATGATATGAAACTCAGAGGACAAGGACAAGGAAAATCACTCTTTCATCACCACTTATGATATTTACTTAATTAACTGTGGAAACTCAATTAGCGTAAGTAAACAACTTGTAGACACTTAAGTAGTGTTTGAAGAATTCATCAAGAAAATAATGTACGCTTTATAATATTATTATTGAAAAAGATAATAATCGTGTGAAGGCGGAGTACACTTTTGCTAGATGGGTGAGTGGTACACCGTACACCTATAAGACCAAAAAAAAAAAAAAGATAATAATCATGTGTAGGCCGAGTACAATTTTTTTTTTTTTTGCTAGATGGGTGAGTGGTAAACTTGTAAGACAACGTACCTGCAGGGATGGGCCATTTGGTAATTTACTATTAAAATAAAAATAATGTAAAGCATCAAATCAAGTGTGGGGTTACAAGGGTTTTTTGTCTTTAGTGGATTAGTAGGGAATTTTTTTGACTTTTTGTATAAAAAGTGAGTTTTTTGTTATTTAGTGGAGAAAGGATATTGCTTTTTTGTTTTTAATTTTTTTAAAGAAAGAGAATTTTGAAGATGTGTATTTTTGATGTGACCCCTTGTCCGAAAAATAGATGATATATGTTACTTTTACTAACTTAGTAAATTGCCAAACAGGCCCTAACCATTTATGTGAAATGAGACCACTTTGCCACTTGGGTGTCTTATGTTTCTTGTAAAGGAGGAGTAAACTTTCCAATAAACTATATTTGCAATTTATTCTCATAGGATAAAGTAATTTGAAAGAGGAGGAAGACAAAGTACTTAGACAAGAAGAGTGAAATGAGAAGTTAATTAACAGCCGAAAAAATAACTAGTTTACTTTTGTTTACCATGTAAAATTTTTCTGGCAGCTTAAAACAACCAAAATAGAATTAAACATAACATTTTCACTTCTTGTGACAAATCAAACAAGGGTACAACTAAAAATAACTAAAAAACACTCGACTATTGAAATTACTTTTATACTTCACTTTACCTCTTGAAAAAGAAATACACCATTTGCCTTGAGCAATCTTTGATTAATTTATTGACAGATTTAGTAATGCAAAGTAAATAACAATGGAAAGGTAATTGTTGTATAATGGTGGAGTATACATTTTAGTAAATTATATGTGTTTAATTTTTATAACCAAACCAAACCAAATCAAACCAAGCCTTTTCCCACTAGGTGGGGTCGGCTATATGGATTTGACGACACCAATCAAATCTGTTTAGGGCCATGTTTTCCGTTAGATCCATGTAGTGAACGTCATGTTTAATAATTTCTTTCCAACTTCTCTTGGGTCTCCCTCTCCCTCTCATGTTCCTGGCAATCTCCATGCTTTCACACCTTTTAACAGTTGCCTCCGTTGGACGCCTTCTAACATGGCTGAACCATCTCAGTCGATTTTCACTCATTTTATCTCCAATCGGTGCTATTCCTACTTTGCCCCTCATCTCCTCATTCCTAATCCTATCTCTCCTTGTGATCCTACACATCCATCTTAGCATTCTCATCTCTGCAACTTCCATCTTCTTGACATGATGATTATGCTTTACTGCCCAACACTCTGATCCATATAACAACGCTGGTCATACCGCCGCCTTATAATACTTTCCTTTAACCTTGAGGGGGACTTTCCGATCACACAAGACCCCTGAAGCACTCCTCCATTTGGTCCACCCGGCCTGAATCCTATGACTTACATCAGTATCAATCACTCCATCCTATTGCACCATAGATCCAAGGTACCTAAAGTTTTCTTTCTCTACAATCTTTTGTGTGCCCAAACTTACTTCTATATTATCAGATGTCCTACTTTGACTAAACTTGCATTCCATATGTATTTAATTTTTATAGGGTAAAATAATTTGAAAATGAGATGAAATAGTAAAATAATTAGTTTACCTCTACCAGCCATAAACTATCCACCCAAAGCTAAATGGCACCCACCCCCAATTAATATCATCAAATTTAATTTTGATGGATCCTTTTCACGATAGTATTGGGCCTATATTTGCTTCCCTGAACAAATTCTAGCATCAAAAGCTCTTCAAGCAGAATTGCTGGCTGTATACAAAGCCTTTTGTATTGCCGAAGAATTGCATTGGCAACAT
This sequence comes from Litsea cubeba, assembly GCA_012931725.1. Taxonomy (NCBI): domain Eukaryota; kingdom Viridiplantae; phylum Streptophyta; class Magnoliopsida; order Laurales; family Lauraceae; genus Litsea; species Litsea cubeba. The sequence continues at coordinate 87,153,059 of CM022945.1, read as the reverse complement.
CTAATCTTGGAAGGAGATTCTCTCATCATAGTCAAGGCATTATATATCAGGAGCTGCTCTAATCAATCCCTCACTAGAAAGTAACATTTTGTAACAGAAGTTGTAATCAGGCCGGGGACATGCTAGCAAGTCTCAAATCTCCCAATAGAATGCGGTTTACACACTCTTCCGATTGATGCTCATCAAATATTTTTTGTAGTAGATGAAGCACGATGATACAGAGGACTCTGTCTTTGGGGTACATATAAACACTTTTGATGCTGACAGTGTTGATGTCTTGGATGCAACAGTCGATGGGGTCTCTGTTAAAAGAACTGATGTAAGTAGGGGAATTTACTTTCCCACCGTTTCACTTTTTGCTTTAAAGAAGGTGAAATGAGGCAGTGGATGTGAGTTTGCATCCATCACGGGATGGCAAAGGGGGGCACTACTAGCTGACACTTTGACACGATCCGAGCCCGAGATTTAGATTAAATTCTAGTTAACCCAGAGTTGCATCCCATACTTACTCCCATGAACTTTAATCACGTAAAATTCACAATGTTAATCAATAATACATTATGCGAAATATAAACAAATATACATCTCACTATGTACAAAATAAAAATTCATTTACACTATACACAAACATCCATTTGCCTATTTAATACAATGCAAGGATGAAAAGTTGGAAACGTTTCAAAACAAATTCTTTCCAAAACTTTCACTTTCTCAAATATTGTAATTCCTATGACATCGCATCATCTTCACTCTACGAGTCCTCCTGGAGGAACCGGGACGGTCTCCTCCACTGGCACTGCAGCCTCAGGACAGGCAGGGGCAGCTGGGCCTGTAATGCCATCAAATAACACTGTGAATTCGACAATTCAGCAATGTATAAATAATTTTATGATACACATGCTAATTACACATTTAATCTGTCTAATTCAATATTAGACTAATACAACTACAATTAAAAAGCCAGTGTGAGTCTTTATTCAAATTTGACAAATACAATAGCATTTCATATCACATCTTCCTAAAAAGGAAGGAATCACATCTTCCTAAAAAGGAAGAAACATCAAATAGTGTGATTTATCAGTGCCCGGGCCAGGGCCAGGGACTACTGACATCTCACGGAGTTTCGGAACACTCCCAAATCAGCTGCTGCAGCAGGAACAATTCTAATGAGCTTACACAAAATTACTATGTAGTGTCAGACTCAATAATAATACAATTTAATGGATTCAATTCAATAAACAGTCCTTTTAGGATTCAATTCAAGTTATGATCCATTTCGGATACAATTCAGTGTACAATTCCAATTAAATAATACCAATCATTCAGGTGTAATCCTTTGTTATTTAATGTACTTATTATTCTCGATGGACACCACAATTTATATAGATTTTGTACATTAAAGTCCCCTTAATTAACACCCATGGAGGTAATACAACATTAACAGCCTTGATATAATCAATAGGCTCTTTTCTTTAATTCAGAAATAAATCTTGAAATTCCATTAGTTTCGGTAACTAATTAATAACCTATCGGTTAGCTTTAAAAGCTAATGTCTTTATTTAAAATTCAATTCTTCAATTTTGGTTAACCCTTCAGTTAACACTCAACCCATCGTAGATCCAAATCCATGGATACTACTTTATGGAAAGCGTAGTTGACTTATTAGTCCTAAATTGTATTATAATTAGTCTCAAGACTAATTTCACAAACCATTTATGCTCATAAATGAATATTTGATTCCATTAAAAATCACAAAAATTCTGGACTCAATCTGAGTCCTCCGATCAATCGGGCTTCAAGTCCGATCGATCGAACTGAAACCATGTCCCAGTTGGGACTGTCCGATCGATCGGCCTATTCAGTCCGATCGATCGGACTTGTGACGAATCTGAGTTTCAGAACCTGAAACTGGTTTTTCTTTTTTCCTTCTTCACTGTATCCCATTCCTTAAAAACCTCCATACAATATGGGACTTCCTGTCCCCTCCTTAACATCATTTCATTCATACACAACTTCTTCCAATCATCCATTCATCCAACCCAGTCATAATTCAATTCTAAGAATAGGGTTACAATCACAATTGTAACAAAATCAAAAGAAAACCATACAGACTAGCATCTAATCACAAATAAATGTTTATTTCAAGATAAAAACCCCTTTTTATGAGCTTGGCTTGAGATGAAACTCACCAAATTGAAAACCCTTTTTCTAACCTAACATCATAAGAGAAATAAAAAACAAAACTTCTTGAATTTGTTGTGCTAGAAACCATTCACAACACTCAAACCTGAGAAACAATCCAAATCACTTACTTATAGCTTGAAGAAAGAAATTCTAAGATTTTTCTCACACTTAAACTCTAAGAAAACCAAGCAAGCAAAGAGATGAGGAAGATGAAGACAACTCGAAATCTCATTCAAACCACTAACTTAGCTTCACTTTGAGCTCTTGAGGAAGAAGAAACGAAAAAGAAAGCAAGAAAGAAGAATCTAGGTTTCAGCTGCTGGAACATTGGTATGAATGTTATTGGGTTCTGTTGAACCTTATAACATGAATATTTTGCATATTAACCCCATACATTATACATATTTCTAGTTGGAGTCAAATCAAAACCCCTTTGACTCATTTCAAGTCAAATGAACATGAGTATATTATGAAAGTTAATGTACTCGTCGAGAAACACATGATGATACCAAGTTTCACCACATTTGATGAAATACACGAAAATCAGTATTTACGAAAAAGTCCTTAATTTCATTAATTTGAGTTTAAAATCAACTCAACAACTCAATCCCTTCAAAACTCATTCCATTAAGTCCAATCTCATCATTTGAGACTAACTCAATTCATTCTAGTCATTAACCATCACTAATTTCATTAAACACCGTTAATCCACACTAATCTCACTCAATTAGTGTTAATCATGATTAATTCGAGACGGGGTGTAACACTCTTGCAAGAAAATTATTGAGAGGAATCAAGTGAACGAGACAATTCTCAGACATCATACATTTTTTTCTTCAAACAAAGAAAACAGTCATCAAACCTATATTCATCTTATACACAAGACGATAAAAGGGTAACAAGCAGTTACCAACATATCATACCTAACATGACCCAACATGCAAAGACCCAAATGGGCAACATCCATTGCCCAGACCAAACGGCCAAGTCCAAATGACCCTATATGCAAATCCAAAGGAAAAACAATATTATGTTTTGAGACTGAGCAATCATCGGTTACTCTACTCCATACTTCTTTTTCAAAACGCCAACAAAGTCATAGACCTTGTGAGGGTCAGGAAGGGCCTTGGAGACACTCTCCTTCTCCATGCATCGCTTTACCCAAGCAATTATCTTAGGGCACTCATTCTCTATGCTGAAATTGCCATCCGTCTCATACGTGTAGAACCAACAGGCGAATGGAACAAGCACCACATCCATATACCCTAAGTTATTGCCACCATAAAATGGCTTGTCTCCGAGCTCTTCTTCCAACAGTTTCAAGGAGTCGATGAACTCTTTCTTAGCTGCCTCTTGAGCCTCTCCCTTGCTTTTCCATATCCGTGTACCAGAGTCATACATCTGTGTATAAAAGAACAATAACATAGAGATATGATCAATTAATCCAATTAAGATTTTCATGTTTCAATATAGAGCTCTTGACCCAACAAGATGGAAGTAGAGACTTCATTTGACCCATTATGAGACCCCTCCAAGTTGAGTTTGGGTTTAGCTACATACACTTTGGGTCAGCCTTCATTTGACCCATACCCATCCCCACCCCTCCAAGTTGGAAAAAAAAAAAGAAAAAAAAGAAAAGAGCGGTCTGTTCGGGTGTATTGTTCTGCTGGTGCAAGACCTCATGAATTGGCGCCCATTCATATATGACATCATTCTAAAATACGATCACCGTTGGACTAAATTACATAGAATATTAACTTAAGGCCCCCTAGATCAATGATTTGAGTATCCCACAATAGGGGCCTTTCCACCCACCACTACCCAAGAGTGTCCCACAAGGGACTTGAAGTTTTACCTCATTGTAGAGAATAAATATGACCCCTTTACACAAAACTGTAGAAAACATATCAACCTTTGCGCTGTTTATACTTTATTGACTCAACCCTTTAATAATGAGCTATCCGATCAATCAACTGTAACCAGCAAAATCATTTTGGCTACAGAAGAAAACAGAGAGAGAGAGACTGAGAGAGGGAGAGGATACTCGCCTTCTTGTCGACGAAGTCAGCCCAGAACCTGGCCTGGGCCCTTTCATATGGGTCTTCGGGCATCAATGGCTTGTCCTTCCAGACCTCGTCGATGTACTGAACTATAAGGAGTGATTCGTAAATGGATTTCCCGTTATGGATGAGAACAGGTATTTTCTTATGAATAGGATTGGATTTCAGCAGCAGGGGGCTCTTGTTTGAAAGATCTTCCTCTTTGTATTCATACTCAACTCCCTTCTCTCTCAGTGAGATTCTTGCTCTCAACCCAAATGGGCTTGCCCAGAAATCCAACAAAATCACTTCGTCCGCCATTGAAACCTACTAATCTAGAAAAAAAACCAACGCAGAATCAGAAAACGAAGACGAAGCTATTAATTAAAACCTTGTCTCCAAAGGTGGTATGAGATGAGTGGTTAGGACGTGGAGTAATGGATATTTATAGTGGCTGAATGGGTGAAAGAGTATGCATTCGGAACCGGATCAGCTGTTTGTACCAAAACAGGAAATCTTGTTTGGACCCAACAGAAAGTGACACGCGGGGCGGGCGGTCTGGGGAGGGATCCTGAAATGGTGGTCACAATTGGAAAAGCCAGAACATTCAGGAAACTGTAGTCAGTAGTGGTCCTGTAAAGAGGCCTGTCAGTCTGTAATATGTAGTAACGAAGAGTATTATTTCTTAGAGGTTTTTATAAAAAGGCACCTATTTCTTTTTATAAAACCTCAAAAAGGCCCTGTCTTTTATGTTTTTGTGGTAAGGCCCTGGTTTGACTCTGTACTGTGTATCATGTGGCTGTTAGTTACACTATTTTTTCTGAGCACACTCACCTTTATAATAAAAAAATGCAGGGATTGTCCACATATGGGGTGAGCTCAGCAAAAAAAGGTGAGTGTAAATAGAATTTTTCTTAAAACATAGCAGCTCTCATCAGCTCAAGTTACTTTCTGTGGAGCCCAACGGAATGCATGCTTATAAAAAAAAAAAAATGGTGATGGAGAGGCTTGTATGTAGATAAATATATATATATTAACATTAAGCCATTGAAATGATCATAATATTTCATTTTAGGTCTTCAAAGTTATTCCATTGGAGTCTTTTTTAAGGGTAAATTTGTTAGAAGTTAAAAATTTAATGTCAAATTACTGTTTTTCCAAAGTTGGGCTGTTAGTTTTGTAGGGTCTTTTTAAAGTTTTGTGAAACTATCAGTGCTTTTTCATAAAAAAAAAAAAAACTCTACTTTATTTTTTTGGGAAAATTATAAAACAGGGCTTAAGTTTCCCACATATTTCAAAAAAGAATAAAAATAAGATCACATTTCGAAATGGGGCTTATGTTTTCCAATTGGATTTCAATTCCGGACATCTAGCCAAAATAAGCACGACGGCCGATTCTCCTCTTTAAAAAAAAAACAAAAAAACAAAAAAAAAAATACTGCCCTTTTCCCTCTCAACGTCTCTTCCCTCACCTATCCAATTCAAGAATCCTTTTGTGCCATGCCTTATCTCCTTGCAAATGACAATTGTCAAACACACCAATTGTAATCACAGTACATGGATCATATACCTCCCAAGTGTATTGTTCATTGCACTTTGGAGTTGAACTATCTATACTTGTCCTCGTCCTCACCCACTTCTGCCCATTTTTTGATACACATGAAACATCTGTGTATTCACTGGCCTATGATTCAATCTCCTAGGCACATATTGCAAAAGAATCAGAGTCTTTTCCGAAACCTCATCCTTGTCTGGAGAGGGAAGGAGAAGTTCTGGCCCGTTTGTTAATTTAAATAATATAGTGAAGGTGATGTATATGTCACATCATTGCTTTTTTATGTGTGAAAAAGTGAAGTAAAAAGAATGAATAAAATATATGTGGGTTATGATGGTATTTTATTTTTAGTTGTTTGGGATGGAATATTTTACTTTTTGTATGAGAAAATGTAGTTTTTTTGTCTTTTAGTGAGTAAATGTAATTGCTTTTTGATTTTTTGTTGGAAATGATGGAAAGGGTTTTGGTAAAAAATACTTTTGATGTAATATTTAACTTGACTTAACTTTAGAGGTGAAATTAACAAACAAGCCCGGGTTGTTGAAAAAAAAAGAGAAGAATCGGCCGTCCGGCGCCTATTTTGGCCGGATGTCCTAAATTAAAATTCAATTGGAAAACTGATGGCCCATTTGAAATGTGATTTTATTTTTATCCTGTTTTAAAATTTGTGGGAAACTTAGGCCCTGTTTTATAATTTTCCCTTTGTGTTTTTTTGTTTTGGCTAGGTGAACAGTTGCCTGTTTTGGCTTGTACTTGGTTGTATCCATAATCCATCTTTCTAGGAGCTTCTGAAAACATGTCATTGCTTGCGTCACATAAATGTATCCTCTGGACCTCTCTGTGGGCATATTCTTTCCAGCTTCCATGCACGTAATTTTCACCAGCAACAAGAAAAAGTTAGGTGGCCCAATTGACAGAAGTCGCCGTCACCATTTTATAAGTATAGTGTTAATTATTGAAAGAGAATAAGTGCTCGTTGCACTAAGCTTTTAAGATATAAGATTAGGGGTGACTTATCCTATGCATACTTTTCTGTTTTCCATGTTCATATGCACCTTTAGTGGGTCCTACATGATGGTTTATTTAAATGGACTGCCTAAAAGACCCCTTGATATTTACTGGATTCTTGGGTTTGTATCCATCCGAATGAATTAGATTAGATCACCATTGAATCAATTATGCATTCATTTTTTATAATAAAAATTTATGAGCCGTTGATCAAGTTGTTAGGATGATCGGATGTGGGCCTGAGAATTTATGACTAGAATTTAGGAGGTTAGAGTTTTTTGGACATGATATGACTTCTTATCCCCTGTCATTTGAAATGCTGTGTTTTTTTCATTAGAATTTCAAATTTCAACCATCCAAAAGACCTTTTGAAATTCTTGGAATTCCACTTTTTACATCATTTCTCCTTCATCAAAAAGAGAAATTTGAAATTCCACCTAAAGGGATAACTTTTGGAGAATTTGAAATTCTTCCAAACATGAATTCTTGGAATTCTGATAAAAAACGGTTAAGTGAGAGATTGAAACTTCTAATTTCACTGTTCATTTTTTTCTTATAGCCCTTGATCAAAAGTTATTAAATCATACAACGTCAGTTTTGTGAATGGCTAATCCAAATAGCCCTTTGTCTTTGGAGGACCATTACAAAAGAAAAAAACAAAAAGTAAAAAAAAGATGAAAAGTTGAAAAAAGAGCCAACATGTGCCTTGAACGTAAGGTGATATTGATACGGTGGTCCGGATACGATGAAAGAAAGGCAATGGGTCCGGATACAATTAAAGAAAGGGAATGCAGAGAACGACACATGCAAAGAGGTAGGTGCCCACCATTGAAACAGATTCCATTCTCGCTGAAAATGTAAGCACAAAGGAGTACTCAGAAATAAATTAATTTTCAACTACTACAAGGATTAGGATTTGATCAAACATTAGGTTATTATAAGATTGGTTTCTTTATAATTTCCACTATTTATTAGGATTTCTCCTAATATTTTCATATTTTTTCAAAAAAATTATGGAGGCATCCCAATATCCAAAAATGTTTTTCAGTAATTCATGATACTATCACGAATTTAAAAAAAAATAAAAATAAAACATCTCTATCTGTGAAAACAAAAATAAGAATCTACATTTAAAGATTGGTATTTATTCCCAAAAATTAAAAAAAAAGAGTCCGGATCCTTCGAGGATCTCTCTCACGGTGACCGTGAGTGGACCAATCAAGGTCTGCCACGTCACCCCGGGCAGCTTGCCATAAGTCCGGGGAGGGGCTGCACATGGTGATATGGCGGACCTTGACAATCTCGATGGGTGAAGCCCGCCACATCATCGCTGCCATACGTCAGGATAGGGGCTACACATGGTGATGTGGCGGACCATGATTGGTCCAATCTCGATTACCATGGGAGAAATTCCCAAGTGATACCGATTCTAAAAAAACATACCTTAAACAAATATGGCAATTATTCCTGTGCAGTCATCTTGCACAATATAACCGTGCAAGTTAGCACTTTGGGCACACAATATAACCGTGCAAGGTAGCACTTTGGGCACACCTGGTCTCTCATCCGAATGGACCATCAGATCCCCTACCTACTCTTCCCCCGTTTTGCACCCATCTTAATGGACCGGACGATTGGATTGAGGGCCAAACTTTATATATATATATATATATATAAAGCAGTTAAATTTGTGAGCTATGGATCAAGCGATTAGGGGCATTGGATCGAGCAGAAATTTGATCTCTAGGCCTTACCAAGTTTGATGTTTTCCATCCCCCTGGTCTCATGAACTAAGCTACCTTGCATGGTAAGACCATGGGAGCTACATGCACAGGAATGCGTCGCAAACCAATTATTATTCTTGAGAGGAGCTGTAGCATAATTAGGAAACCAATGGGCTGACCAAATTTGAAAATCTTATATCTGCCAAATATTAACCAATGGGAAGAGGTGATATTTGAAACAAATCACCAAATGGGCCTGAAGGAATGAAATTGGGCCATTGCTGCTTTCTATGTAGCTGTCAATTTCACAATTACAAAAATGATGCATGGCTACTAGCACATGATGAGTCCCATGGCAATTGAATAATAAATTAAAATTACTATTTAAATTAATTATTAATTGATAAAAAAAATACATGAATTGAATGAATGATAATCCATTTGTGTAATGATCAGAATACAAATTCACACTATAACATAAAATCAAAATTCATATTATAATATTAATGGTGGTTTATTTTGTCACCATTTTTAAAATTCACTTATTTCTCAATCAGCAGCCCATCTACCTCAGATTGCTCAAAAAATTATGAAGCAAATGAGGATGAATTTAATGGACAAATATGTGTAGTTTGGTGCAGCAATTTCCCCTCATAGAAAGAGGAAAACAGTAAGACTTTGCATAGAACTATTTTCTATGGAGGAGTCTTATACGGCGTATTTCAGCATTGCACAAACTTGCTTTAAAAGGGCTTTGCTTGTATGCATAGAATACATGGAAATTGAAGGCATAGTACATAGTCAATTCAGCTCCACCCAATGATCATTAAAATTTAAAGATGTGAGAGGTGAAGGATATTAGTTAGTGATGTACATCAGGCATTGACTTTGCTAGGATTTGAATTACGGGGGTATTGGCTGGGTATTCGTTTCTTTTCTTCCCTTTATTCAATTGCCATTAAAAGAAAGGTAACTTGAGGGTCATTTTTGGATAACTGCCTTTGAATTTTCATTTTTAACCACTTATAAAAATACAAAGCCTTAGAATTCCTAAAAGTTCAATTACATGAAACAAAACAGGTTCTAAAGTTATGCAAAGGCTGTTGAGCAGTGTAATCCGTGAAGGATATGAAAACTCTCTGCCCCATGCCACCAGACACATTTGTTGGACATCTGCTTGCTTCATTCATCAAGCATTACGGCAGTCCATTAGAACTCGTCATTTTCCTCCATCTTTCTTGTGTCAGGGATTCTAATTTCCCCCTGCAGATCCCATAGTTCTTGGTTATGTTTCCCATCCTATAGTAATAATCATTGTTTCTCAGAATTTGAATCCCCTGAGTGTTCTATTCCACACTTCTCATGAGTGGGATGTGTGTAACTCACCATAGGCCCGCCCACACACTGATGATCCGAACCGCTAAAATTGAATGTCGTCCCTTCCAGTAGCATATCCTTGAAATTTACTTTGGTAGGATTTAATCCCACCATAAGATTGAAAACGTGATTGATAATGTGATTAACACAATATTATGCATTATTAATCATATGCATTACGATTCATATGTTCAATCTTATGGTGGGACCAAATCCCATCGAAGTAAAATTCGAGGATATTCTACCAAAGTGGAGATATTCAATTTTAATGGTTCAGACCATCAGCAGGCTGGCCCCATGGTGAGTTACACACATCCCACTCATGGGAAGCATGTAATAGACTACTCAGGGGATCTGGACTCAGTTTCTCAATGTTTTCTTTTTGGAACAGAATAGTTCCACCTTTATGCATAGATGATGCTGTGCTGACATTGATGTTACGCCATTTTATGGTTGATTGATCTTCTGTACACTCAACTTAAAAGCTGATTGATCTTCTTCTACTATAACTACCTGAGAAAATATGATATTTAATAGGATCACATACAAGAAGCTTTTCAGGACCCACTTAGCGATAGCATAAAATTAATACCTGTTACTAACAGAAGTTCCATAAACAATCAGGTAAGGGATAGTTTTCACAACACTGTCAATTGGTATCGCGAAATTGACGCCAGATGAAATACCTGTCCCTGCCAACAGCACAAACCAAATCATTCACAAGTTCAGGGAAGAACAATATCAGTTATTCAACTTGTGAACAAAGGTGTAAAATAATGTCTTGCATTAAATAGAAATCATGGGCGCGCTCAACAATGCATCATCTAATGAGAACAATGTAAGGACACATTATGATGGATCCTACCAAAATCCAAGTGGATTGTTTGGTTCACCACCTAAGCTGGTTCAGTCTATATGGATGCTGGCTCAAGCAAAATGCACCATTTTGTTTCTATGAGTACTGTATGACACCTTTTAAGGAGTACTGCAAAGTAGGAACATAAACATCTGATGATCTAATTTGTTCAAGTCCAAAACAATGCGGATCCATTTGAAAGGAAATGGGGGGCAAATAGGACATTTCTATGAATCATTAGACCCTAAGCAATGTTGCGTCATTAGACTAAGTCTTAAGGAATGCTGTAAAATCCTTTCTTTGATATTACCAAATGAGATGCTGGCACAGACCATGACTCTATCCAAATGAATTAAAATGCTCACTGCTGCACTTCTTTTGCATGTTAATGTGAAAAGTATCAGCTACTGAGAGGGAATGAATACAAATACATGGCCAAAAGGAATATCAGTTACCTTTACGAGTGAATGTTGCAGTGTTAACACCTATCATGTGGCCGTGTGAATCAATTAGAGGCCCACCTGAGTTTCCTGTTAGAAAGATTGAAGGACTATCATTTTTGGAATGAAATGTTTCGCATTATCTAGGATATTATTCTCAATGGTGTGAGGTTTGTAGTAGAACTATCAGCAGTTTGGAACACATTAGAACGAACCATAAAAATAACTGGTTAACATTCTTTGAAAAGAAGAAAAATACTAAATAGCAATTTAAGTAAGCTTATTTTTATTTTTTTATCAGTAGCTATTAAATTTGTTGATGGGAGGAAGAAAGAGACAACTACAACACCAGAGAAAGTAAAATGAAGGTATAAGAGCATTTTACCTTCTCCAAGTAACTAACAAGAAAGGACCCCCAAGAATACAATAAAACAGAATACATAAAGGAAGAAATATGGTCAGGAACCCATATAAAGTGAAAAAATAAGTATATATATATATATATATATATATATAGCAATGGAAACTGGAAAGGAAGCTAGATTGGGGATAAACAGCTAGTAAAGGGAGAAAAATGGTAGAAATATAGCCGTCTGAAAAGGAAAAAAAAAAGGGCAACAGGGTGATTTTTCAGATGTATAGAATAACAAATGAAGGACACTTGCATAGCATAAGAGTTGCATGTGATCAGGTATATATGTAATCCTCACCAGCATTAATGGAAGCATCTGTTTGTATGGCTCCACGAATGGGCCTTCCATTAGGAGAGGGTATTTCTGTGCCTAATCCACTTACCACCTGCTTCATCAATGTCAATCAGTAAGAACGCAAATCAAGTGATTTAGAGAAAGTTTATCAGCTGAAGATCATGCAATTTTTTCTTAAGCAATAAACCAAAAAAGAATCATATGATACTATTAATGGGCTGCAAATATGCTGTTCAGAAAAAGCAAAAACAAGAACAGAACACTATTGAAGTAAAGTGGTCGTAGATTAAATATTTGATCGTCTAAATTTATAGTCATTGACTATGCATGATGGACCTCTTGTATCAACGTTGTAGATTGCCAGCACGTAGGGTCTATATGTGCAAGCTCAGGTTCCGACTAACACGCATATCTCTAGCTGAACATGATATAATTGCTCTTAGATTAGATTAAATTTTCCAACCACTAATAATCACTATGAAAGCAATAACAAACCTAAAATTAAAATCTATATCCGTGAAACAAAGATTCATTGTCTTGATGGTTATATTCAAACTTGTTTTTTCATAGCTTCTGGAAGTTCCTCTGTTATAGATCAATTGAGCAGTTCATAACTAGAAACATACAGAACAAATATCTAGCATGGGGTTTGACATACTATTGGCAGTGTTTTCTCAATATGTGGATGTATTAACAGCATAATCACAATTCACAAATCATATGAGAAGTTCTTTGTTCCACTACAAAACTAACCCTATGAAAATAATCCACGAAGAAAGTACCCCTGTAGTTAGCGTGTGTTCGTATCCATATGGATTCCCAATTGCGAAGCAGCTTTGACCCACACGGAGATCATGCAAAGTACCAACAAGTGCTGGCTTTAGTTTGTTCCCGTTGACATTGACCTGTGTCAATAGCCATAACAAGAAATTACAAGTTAATTTTGCCTCAATAGGTGATCTTTTATCTAAAGAAGAAACTATAGAATCCTAAGCTGCGAAGTATATTTTGATCCTTAGGTGGGCTCAGGGTTCAGGAATATAGACAAATGGTCTAATAGGCTTCTTCACCATGGACATGAGATGCAACAAATTTCCTACATTAGAAGATATTACCATTTTGATCTTTGGCTTACTCCATGTGGAAGTTTAACCTTCGCTTTATTTTCTTCTTAACCTTCAAACGGTGTGCCATGAACAAGAGTCAGGATGCTCCTGTCTAGGTGATTTTTGGGGTCCCCCCCTGCATTGGTCATTTGGATTTGAAAGTCCTATTTCTATGGATTATTAAATGAAAAGCTCAATTGGATACCTTAAGAACAGCTAGATCATATGCAGGATCAAAACCGATGAGGTTTCCTTCTTCTGAAAATGTATTACCATCAGTATCCATGAGAAAAACCTATAAAAGAAGAACAGTGCATACTTATTGGTTCTCTTGACAGGTGAAAAACCTATGAAAATGAGCAGAGGCTGATTATTATCCAAGTCAACACCAAAACACTGCTCGAGAAAAAGAGTAGAGTTGAAAAGAAAATAATGAAAACAAACCAACCTTACAGCGCTGGGAACCTGTCGTATCTGTAGCTAATTTAGCAATTACATGATAATTAGTGACCTGCAAATCATAGTTTTAGATGTATATAAGACAGCCTAATCTCTAAGCTTCAAATAAATACCCAGGAGACACTAGTTATCATAATTGCAAGTGGTTTTTGTTGATGTTATAAACTATAAACATTCAAATAGAAGAAGAAGGACAAAAACAAGAAAAACTGAAAAAGGAAAAAGAGCACATAAATAGCTTAAAAGTGCATGGAGTTATGGAACTCATATAATGTATGTTAGTAACACTGCCAACAACGATGATTATGATACAGGCCTGGTAATGCAACAAGTACATTTGATTGAGATTTTCAGCTGTTTTTTTTAAAACATTGAGGTGTAAGGCCAAGCATTCTAATGGCCCAAAAACTGGGAAGTAAGCCACAACGCGCAGGCTTAACCATCATGAGTATTTTTTTTTAATAAATAAAACGACTTTCAATGATTAACTAGGGTTGGATTAAGCTAATTCTAGTCACAATAGAGCATATGCACCTGATATGGATGTGACTGAACCGCATGCCTTTTTTGAGGTGTATGCCTGAACGATACCTCATCTGATGAGGTGAATGCTTCTAAAACAACTGATATGAATTTGTTGGTCTCGCAGAAGTGTATGATAAATGCTTATTGAAACAAAATATTTTGGATGATGGAGCAGTACATCTAAGAAATATATCTCGACTACTATGGAATGCATACAATGTGGCCATCGCTATCCCACAGAAATCCTGACCCCGTGCCTTCAACCCTTGCATTCTCATCTTCATTTGACGCAGAGCCTTTCTTCGGGCTTGCTAGTATCTCAAGGTCTTTGATGGAAACCACGGAAGGTGAAGCCTCCTACACTACTAGAAATTTTGCCTTTCGCGCAGCAGAAAGCGGGCGGCCGCCTTGGGCGGTCGCAAACACCCCCATTAGCGACCGCCAGAAAGCCCTTTCCCGAAACCCAACTTTCCTTTTCCCTTCCCCCCCCCCTTTTTTCCCTTCTCCCGCGCTCTGCCCTCTTTCCCCTTCTCCCGGTTTCACTTTTCATTTTCCAATCCTCAATACTCTCATCGTCGAAATCAAGCAGCGAGAGCGCGTCACGGAGAGCTCAAACCCTCCGGACATCGACCTTCTTCCCTTCCGTCAGCGACCGCGACAGCAGGAAAGGGAGCGCCTGAGAAATTAGGGTTTCACGCTCGGGGAGGTGCTCCTTCCACCACTCCTCGCACAGCCCGGCGATATCAAGCATGAGGACCGGGTCCGATTCGAAGAGTATGAGGCTGTCATGGAGGGCGCAGGCGGCTGGGAGGAGATCGGACGGCTGGAAGGGCTTCTTGGGGTGGGAGAGGCATAGGCAGAGGAGAGGCAATTGAGGAGGGTCTGACGGTGGGGATCTGGTGGAGGGGTGTCGGGGGCGTTTGGACGGGGGAGAAGGCGGGGAAGAGGGGCCATCAGATTGGGAGAATGAATTGATGGGTTGGGAGATGGAGAGATGGAGGGAGGAGGGGAGAGAGGAGATGAGTGGGGAGGAGGGGGGAATTTTGTGGATTAGGGTTTTGAGTGGGGGTTTTGAGGATTTTAGAGGGAGTTTGGAAGCACAGATGAGGAATTCTTCAGGAGAGGAATGGGAGTTTGGACGGGGCGAAGGCGGGGAAGAGGGGCCATCAAGCTGGGTGCTTTCCTTTTCATGTGTCTGTCGATTCATTTGGGTTTGTTATTTCTAGATTAGATTTTATATGGGTTTTGTTTGATTGTTGTAAGGCCTCTGATTTTTGGGATTATTACCGTACGGACACCCCAATACATGAGAATTACCCCTTTAAAGAAGAAAAATCAAAATTTACCCAAAGGAAGTTCGTATACAAAAAAGGCCAAAATTGAGACGAAAATACCCTTTTTGGAGCGATATCCTATGTGTTTAGGATATCGAACCGTTCGATATCCCAAGTATTTAGGATATCGAAGGATGCGATATCCTACATATGTAGGATATCGAACAGTTATGTATCCCAAACCTGTGTGATATCTCAAAAAAAAATTTACTCCCTTCCTTTCAACCTAGGTTAAACAGCACGAAGCGTCTTCAACTCGGTAAAAATCCCTTTTACTTTTACTGTTATCATCATCTCCTTCGTCGATCCTCCATTGTTTTTTCCTTTTGCTCTATTGTCATCGTCTTGATATGGATATTGCAGGAAACCCCATTTACTGTAATCATCATCTTCTTAAATTGTGTAACGTGTTGGATCTTCGATTGGACTTTACATCCTTCACTCTCAGGCACAAACCCTCTCGCTCATTCTCAGCTCGCTCATTCTCAGCTGTTGCAGGTAAAAAGACCTAAATCACAATGCCATCTTTTAAAAAAGAAATTGGGATTTGTAGCTATGGTTTTTTTAATGTTTACATGCGACCATGATTTTTTAATGTATACATGCAAAAATCCCCTCCCTCTCCTCCCTGCTCCCGCCTTGCAGGTCTCGATTTGGCGAGACCGCGAGACCCAGGTCTCGCTATAGCGAGACCTGGTTCTCGTTATTGCGACAGCTTTCGCTTTATGCACAACCATCTTCCATCATCTTCCATGGTTATTGTATTTATTTAATTTTCAGGCAATCCACCATCTCCTCCATTATTATTATTATTATATTTTTTAAATTTATGATGGCAACTATAATACTAACATATAGATACCCCAATATTTTTGTAGTCGGGTGTTTGTTTGTTTTCCATCTAAACAAATTTTCTTCATGCTCAAAGGCAAATGGATGGTAAGAAGAGCGAAAAGAAAATAAGTAGCAAAGAAGTAGCCATATTTGTATCTTTTTGGCTTTTGCATTTTTTGCATTTTTTGCAGATCCTGCTCATATATAGTTTTCATAAATATACGTATTAGAAAATCTTTCATGTATGTAGATTTCTTAATATTTTAATGGTTTTGTTGATGAGCTGTGGAATGCTACTGGTAGATTTCAGCAACCCCCAATGCTAATTATTTAATGTTATATTAAAAAATATACATCCATGAAAGAATGTATATTTCATACTATTTTAATGTTTTTGTTTAACTGCTGTGGAATGCTACTGGTAGATTTCAGCAAGCCTCAAGACTAATTATTTAATGTTACTCTTTTGATGTGTCTGATTATGGAGAGATCAAATTCAATACAACTAAGTAAACAGTAAAGAGGCAAACAAAGGGCATGGTATATTAAGGAAAGATTTGTGCATTACCAAACATTGGTTTCTTATTTTTTTTTGCCTCTCTTTTTTAATAACTCTATTTGACTCGATTTGAATTTATGAAAATCTACTGCTTAGGCACTGAAATATCCATCCAAACCTGAAGTCTATTTGTACTAACATTTCTATGACAATTTTTCCAATATATTGTGAGCTGAAATAAATTCTTTTTTTTTTTTGATGTTAGATTGCTTGTTAAATTGCTTTCTATTTTTTTGTGTTTTGTTGTTTCAACTTAATTCGAGTTCGAGTTATGCTTGGCAGATGGAACCCGTTCAATCTGGTCCTGGTCCTATTGATGCATCCGTATTAACAGAACAAGATAATCATGTTTCTACAGCAATATGGAATGGCAGGGAACCAGGTGTCTACAGATGTATTCCCGCTAACCCTAAGAAGGGATTTTGGAAACTGAATGACAGGCAATGCGAGAGTGTGAGATTGACCGGCCTCCATCATCTTTCACAGATTAGCCACATGCGAATTGACCATTCGCTGATAAGTGCATTAGTTGAAAGGTGGAGGCCAGAAACAAATACCTTCCATTTTCAGTCTGGAGAGGCCACCATTACACTTGAAGATGTGGCATATATTTATGGCCTACCCATTGATGGTCCACCAATTATAGGCCGTACATATACTAAGAGACCCATCATTGAGGAAGTATGCAATTCATTATTGGGGAAGGTGCCCAATCCCACAGACATTGAGGGTGGACAACTCAAGCTGACATGGTTTCATAAAAATTTTGTTGAGGCCCCAGAGAATGCGTCTGAAGAGAATTTAAATAGGCATACTAGGGCATATCTATTTTGCCTTGTTGCATCCCAAGTTTGTGGGTTCACTTCGGGCTCAAGGGGGCCTGCCTACCTTCTGGAATTATTCGAAACCTTTCAAGTATATGCATGGGCTCCTGCTTGCCTTGCAAATTTATACAGAACATTGTCGAAGGCCACTCGATTGAAGGATGGCATAAGAACAATATGTGGGGCCCTCCAACTTCTTCAGGTAAAGAATAAATTAAAAGATAATTGATTGATTATCATAAATATTGAAAATATAACTTTATTGAGATGATTATATCTCAACAGATATGGGCATACTCCAGAATGAAGATTGGACGTCCAATCAAGCAATAGTGGGGCAAAATACTGAAGGACTCTTCGTATGAACCCCGTATATCAATCATCGCAATTTCTTTTGCTTTCCACGCCTTTCTGTAAGTAAGTACCACACCAAATTCCAATTGGAAGTCAGTAATAATTTCCTTCGGTGTGTATGAGGGATGGTGTCGAAGTCGTTCCTTGATCCACTTAGTGACTAAAATTGATGTAGCTTGCCTATGTCCCAATCCCATCGTTTGCTTTGAACAACAATGACTGCCGTTATATGTCCTAACTTGAAATTGTGGTCCAGAAGCCACAATCGAAGCGTGGATACGCCAGGGACAAGTCAGATCAGCACATCTTGCAGTGACTTCTGTCTTGCTCGTTTGCAGCGGCTTGATAGCAAAATTCTTGTGCATTGCAAATTTTGCCAATGTTTCTCTGAATGAATCACGATTCAGAAATTGTCTTCCCTTCCACATGTCATGTTGGAAATTATCTACTTGCTCTCCATCAGTGTGCTCTAAATCAGGAATCAAATTGTCAACAATGATGTTGTCTTCTTTTGCATTAGATTTCTCTCCATTAACTTCTGCGACACATGCTCCATTTTCACATGCTCCATTTTCTACCATGATAAAATCATGGGTTTCACGCAGTGGGGAAGTAGGACATGGCAAGGGATTGTTTAAATCGAACTGAATAGGTTCGGTGCCCGATACATCAAACCTGCATAATGGATGATCAATCATAAACACATTGATGGAAATAATATTCAGAAACTAAATCTCAAAAGTTTTAGTGCAAACCTATTGGATTTAGTAATTGGAAACGGAATGAGTTCATCTTCAAGGACACTTGATGGATTTATATCAGCTTCATTCATAAATAATCTCTTCCTTACGCCATTACTTCTTGTTACCTTATCATCATCTTGTTCGTTCTCAAGAACTCTTGATGGGTTTATATCAGCTTCATTCATGAATGAACTCTTCCTTAGTTTATTACTTCTCGTTACCTCATCTTGTTCATACTCAAGAACACTTGAAGTGTTTATATCAGCTTCATTTAGACACGATCTCTTCCTTGAGCCAATACTTCTCGTACCTTCTCATCATCTAGCTTTAATTGAGATATTGTACTCCTACCATGCATCCAAATTGACTTAGCTATCAAAAAAATAGAATAATAGATATCAAGCAGTAATGTGATTTATTACATACCTTAAACTTGGTGGTTGATGGTCTGTAGCGACGAATTCACTTCTATGGATATACAAAAAGATAGGTTCAACTCCATTTCGAAATAATCTGAACATTCTCATGAGATCGTCATCACCTCTTAGGCCTACTAATGTGAAGTTCCGGCCTGTATGATATATGTATTGCATGTAAGGGTACCCATGTTTCATCTCCCAATTGGTTTCGGTTATAACCTTTTCCATTAGGGAATTGTAGGTTGTGTTGATACAGACAAAAACAGGCTTCTGCTCTCCACCGTTATAAATTGGATGTGAGCGATCCACGTCTAGCTCTCCATCAAAGTGCAGTATAAGACACAAATCAACATCTGACATCCTAATAAAAATAAGATATATTTTATTAATAAAAACTTGCATGGGTTGTTATGCGTTCTTATGAGTTTTATAGTAATCAGTTGGTAATATGTAGTAATCATTGGATGAATTTTACCATCGAATTCGTTGGAGGAGCAATATAATGTCACAATATTAGTACTTATAAAGACTCAGAATGCCTTATTGTGAGTAACAACTTCATGCATGGTATTATAACGTAGAAATTCAAAAAAAAAAAAAGTCTTCAAAAATGGACTATTTAAATAGCTTAATGGTGAAAAAAAAAATGGATTTCATAGAGAGATCTAAATATTAATAAGTGACTTATGGTTTCCATCGTAAGAATCAAATCAGAAAAAAGGTTTATCATTACCACATTTCATAGCTAACTTTTTAAGGCATTTAGAAACTTAGAATGTCCCACGTACCTGCTATGATGAATAAGATATAGAAAGTGAGGATGAAAAAAGATGTAATGGTAATATCCTAACGGAACGGAGATGGAAACGGAGTTCTACAGCGAAAACGGAGATGAAACGGAACTCAGTGAAATACAATGGATAAGATGAAACGGACCTCCTCAGTTTGAAAAACTTTCATCGGACCTCCTCAGTTTGAAAAACTGGAGAAGATGAAACGGACAGATGGGATGGAAGTTGGTGAGAATTCCATATCCTACGTATGTAGGATATCGCATCCTTCGATATCCTAAATACTTGGGA
Organism: Litsea cubeba; assembly: GCA_012931725.1. NCBI lineage: Eukaryota > Viridiplantae > Streptophyta > Magnoliopsida > Laurales > Lauraceae > Litsea > Litsea cubeba. Next base: position 87,132,930 of record CM022945.1, on the reverse strand, counting down.
TATCGAACGGTTCGATATCCTACAGAGATAGGATATCACTCAAAAAAGGGTATTTTCGTCTCATTTTGTGCCTTTCTTGTGTACGAACTTCTTTTAGGTAAATTTTGATTTTTCATCTTTAATGGGGTAATTCTCATGTTTAGTGCTGTCCGTACGGTAATAATCCCCTGATTTTTTTTGTGGGTTTCTGAAAATATTCTCTTTTCCTTTATCTGATGAGAATCCATTGATTCTGTATGTTCTTCCTGTATTGTTTTTCATGTTTCTTGAGCCTCTGAATCGGTTGATAGCTTTCTAGATCTTGTATGGCCTTGTGGGTTATTCTTTTGATATAATCCTTAGATGGTTAAGATCTTTTTATTGCCTTTTTATTTGCAATGCTAATGCCTCCATCGACGCTGAGGTTTGCTCAAATCCCCTCATATCTTTCCAGGTTCGTTTGGATGTAATCCATATTGCAATCTGTTTGAATAAATGTCTTTTGTATAATATGCATAAACCCTCGTTCCACCCATGTAGTATAGGAGGAGCAAATTACATAGGCAGAGACACTTTTTTTTCCAGATTTTATTCCTCATAATGTGGGGAGTTGGCGTTGGAACTGCTTGTAGATGGAAATTGTGGAAAAAAGCAGTATCCCACTAGCTGTTGTTTCAGATTTCCCATCACCCCCAAAAACCCAATATAGGAATAGATTACTATCCATTCTGCTAAAATTGGAACTGCCTGTAACTTGGGGTTCGCCCAAATTCGTGTATAATTGATTAGTTCAATTAATGTTACTAACAATGGAGTGGCATGTATTTTTTTTGTATTTTGGAAAGGATGGAGGAGGGTCGGTGGATCTATTGCCAATCATGCCAATGCAGAGCAGCCTCCTCAGAAGGCAAAAGAGCATATGAAGCAATTACATAGACTTGAGGAGAAGGTGAGGCTTTGAATACTTTTTTGTGTTTTTTGCAATGCATATGTATGTGCCTGTCAAGTTTCCAGGACCCTGGATTTGTCATGGATTCTGTCTATACGGCCCAATCATAAGTGGACCCCACCCATTCAAGGATCCCCGATGTAGGAATTTGGCTTGTTGATGTTCTACCTTGTACTTATCTATTTACAGATGCCTGTATTCGAATACTGTTTTTTTTTTTGTAGAACAGACCTCTTAGTTCAATTCTTTCTTTTAACTCAGATAAATCTCGTTTAGCATGTGCAGGTGGAATGGTAACTTTTTTTTCTGAGGTGCACTAGTTGTATGAAAGGTATATTCCCTTTGGACTTGGCCTTATATGCAAATCATCCTACTGCTGTTGTTCCTTTATGCAATGAGAATCAACAGGCTTGAATTCCCTACATCTGGGGTATGTTGTTTTATTTCTACTTTCTCCTTTTTTATTTTGTTATCTACTAAATGTATGTATATAGATTGTAGTTTTAGTTGTTTTCGCTTACATGTTCCGGGGAGTCGCGGAGGACTGGTGGAGGACGATTCAGCTTCATTTCGAGCTGATAGGAGACGAGATCGCTTGGACTGCATTCAGAGCGGACTTCCTCCGGAAGTTCATACCATCTCACGTCAGAGACCGCAAGCTGCGGGAATTTCAGGCACTGGTGCAAGGCAGCATGACTGTCTACCAGTATGAGGTTCGCTTCACCCAGCTTTCTCGTTTTGCAGAGGCTCTGATCACTCCTGAGTCAGAGAGGATTCGGCGGTTCGTTGAGGGACTGAGAGACGACATCCAGCTTAACATGTCTTGCATTGAGATTCACACTTATGAGGAGGCTTTGAGGAGGGCTTACTGGGCAGAGGAGCGTCTGCAGCGGATTGAGGCCAGCCAGCAGCAGAGACGGGTCCGGGTTGCTCTAGCCAGACCGCAGCCTGTGCCTCTACAGCAGCACCCATTCCAGAGACAGAGGCCAGCTGGGCAGTTATCATCAACGTCAGTATCAGTAGCAGCAGCAGCGTGGACCCAGAGTGTGCTATGACTGCGGGGAGCCAGGACACATCTCCAGAGTTTGCCCACTACGAGGAGGACAGCCCCCGATGCTGCTTCCAGCTTCTCCAGCACCTCCAGAGCTCCAGCT